>CP136058.1:100723613-101364446 GCA_032464435.1 Aegilops umbellulata | reverse complement strand
ACGCCAAGTCCCTCGTCTGCCCCGCCGCGTCACCGGATCCGGCCGCCAGGACCCTCCAGCGCCGCCGCTTCCTTCCTCCTGCTGCTCGATCCCCTGTTTCGCGAACGAGGAGACGAGCGCCTCGCCCGCGTTGACCCTGTCCTCGACCGCGCCAGCGTGGCCAGCCTCCTGGGCCGCAAGCACCAAGGCCCAACGTCCCGGCCTGCCTCCTCCTCTCCACAGTTCCGGGCTTGGCCCATGGTGAGGCCATCCCCCGGGCCTCACTTCCCCCCTTCCACTGTTGGGCCAGCCTGCAGTTTTGGCCCGTGTCGTATTTTTTTCAGTTCTGCGAATTTAGCATTTTCCCAGTGATTTTACCTGTTTTGCAGGAAACCCCTCATACATCATACATTTAATAACTCACAAACTATGCATCATTTGTAAATAATTTACATATGAAATATGCTTAGAATTGCATCTAGTTTCATAATATGTCATTTCCATCCATGTTTAAATTGTTTAAAATGATGTTTAATTAAATTTGCTTAAATGCCATGTTAAAATGATTTATTTCATAACTAAATAACCGTAACTCCGAATTTAATAAACTTTATATGTAAATGGGGTGGAAAAATGCCTAGTTTAACATGGTGCACTTTATTTTCCTGTTTAACAACATTAAAATATGCTTTAGGACAGAACAGTACCAAATCTAATATATGCTCATGAGGTTCTTCCGGACTATGTTGTTTGTTATTCCGGCCTCATTTAAACTTGTCTAGATAGATAGTTTTGTTGTGCTTCACCCCTTGCCATGTTAATCAACATTTAATATTGTTGGGTACATAAACAAGATCGAACTAAATAATTTATATGGTGTTTCGTCAATATGCAACTCGTTGCATATTGAGCTCCACTTAATTTGTAGCGTTGTTTGTTGCACTTTGCCATGCCATGCCTCTTTAAACCGGACATGCATCATACTTGATTGTGCATCATGCCATGTTTAGGTGATGGTTGTTTACTATGTTGCTTGTTTCTTTCCGGGTTGCTTCTCGCGTTAGCTTCGGTTTCGTTCCGGAGTTGTGAGGATTCGTTCGACTACGTCCGTTTGTCTTCTTCATGGACTCGTTCTTCTTCCTTGCGGGATTTTAGGCAAGATGACCATACCCTCGAAATCACTTCTATCTTTGCTTGCTAGATTGCTCGCTCTTTTGCTATGCCTATGCTGCGATACCTACCACTTGCTTATCATGCCTCCCATATTGTTAAACCAAGCCTCTAACCCACCTTGTCCTAGCAAACCATTGTTTGGCTATGTTACCGCTTTGCCCAGCCCCTCTTATAGCGTTGTTAGTTGCAGGTGAAGATGAAGTTTGTTCCTTGTTGGAACATGGAGATGTTGTTCCTTGTTGGAACATGCTTACTTGTTGGGATATCACAATATATCTTATTTAATTAATGCATCTATATACTTGGTAAAGGGTGGAAGGCTCGGCCTTATGCCTGGTGTTTTGTTCCACTCTTGCCGCCCTAGTTTCCGTCATATCGGTGTTATGTTCCCGGATTTTGCGTCCCTAACGCGGTCGGGTGATTTATGGGACCCCCTTGACAGTTCGCTTTGAGTAAGACTTTTCCAGCGAGGCCCAACCTTGGTTTTACCATTTGCCTCACCTAGCCCTCTTTCCCTTGGGAGTCGCGCTCTCGAGGGTCATCTTTATTTTAGCCCCCCCGGGCCAGTGCTTCTCTAAGTGCTGGTCCAAACCGAGCGATGTCCGGCGCCCCTGCGCAATCAGGGTCTATGCCAACCCAACGTCTTGCTCATCCGGTGTGCCCTGAGACCGAGATATGTGCAGCTCCTATCAGGATTTGTCGGCGCATCGGGCGGCTTTGCTGGACTTGTTTCATTACTGTCGAAATGTCTTGTAGCCGGGATTCCGAGACTGATCGGGTCTTCCCGGGGAGAAGGAATATCCTTCGTTGATCGCGAGAGCTTATCATGGGCTAAGTTGGGACACCCCTGCAGGGTTTGAACTTTCGAAAGCCGTGCCCGCGGTTATGTGGCAGATGGGAATTTGTTAATGTCCGGTTGTAGAAAACCCGAATTCGATCTTATCTAAAATACACCAACCGCGTGTGTAACCGTGATGGTCTCTTCTCGGCGGGGTCCGGGAAGTGAACACGGTTGTTGGAGTTATGTCTGACGTAAGTAGTTCAGGATCACTTATTGATCATAGTTGTTCGACCATGCTTTTGCCTTCTCTTCTCGCTCTCTGTTGCGTATGTTAGCCACCATATATGCTAGTCGCTTGCTGCAGCTCCACCTCACTACCCTGTCATAACTTTAAGCTTAAATAGTCTTGATCTCGCGGGTGTGAGATTGCTGAGTCCTCGTGACTCACCAGTTACTTCCTAAACCAGTTTGCAGGTGCCACTGAGAACGTGCAGGTGACGTACCCGAGCTCAAGGAGGAGCTTGATGAAGATCTTGTTCATTGTGTTGTTTCGTTTCAGTTGATCAGTAGTGGAGCCCAGTCGGGGTCGACCGGGGATCTGTGTAGCATTTGGGGTAGTCTTCTTTTATTTTGGTTCCGTAGTCGGACCTTGATTGTATCTGTTTGATGTAATGCTTTATTCTTGTTTTGTGTGAAGTGGCGATTGTAAGCCAACTATGTATCTCTTTCCCTTATGTAATACATGGGTTGTGTGAAGATTACCTCACTTGCGACATTGCTTTCAATGCGGTTATGCCTCTAAGTCATGCTTCGACACGTGGGAGATATAGCCGCATCGAGGGCGTTTCATTAGTGAAGCACGAGAACGGGAGGAGAACATCACATAGCTACTAGTCATGGACCCATGGTCCAAGGGAGACTACTCACGCATCGTCCGGGAGGCGTCCATGGTGGTGGAGAAGGTCCCGGTGATGATCCTCCCCTCCGGCAGGGTGCCGGGAAGAGTTCTCCTGGCGCTCCCGATCTTGGGAGCGCGGCGGCGGCGGAACAGAGATGAGATCGCGAAAAAGGGCTCGAGTCTCGAGGGTTTCGAGACGCGCTTTAAATATAGGCCAAAGGGTGGCGTCGGAAGGGTCCTGGGGGGCCCAGGCGCCCCCCCGGCGCGGCCAAGGGGGGGGCCGCGCCACCAGGGCGCCTCGGCCCCTGTGGCCCCCCTCCGGCTGCACTTCGGGGTCCTGGAAGGTTCCGGAACGCTGATTTTTTATATATTTTTTCCGGAATTTTTCTGACAGTTTTCGTAATGGAAAAACCTGAAATACAAAAACAGCAGAAAACAGAAACTGGCAATGGGGTACACTGAGTTAATAGGTTAGTCCAAATATGATCAAAATTGTATGGAAGTGTATAAATATCATAGCAATATCACCCAAAAGAGGCATGGAGCAAGCAGAAATTATAGATACGTTTTGGACGTATCAGCGGTCAACTTCGTCCTGGATCCTGGCCTCTTGCGCACTAGCGGCGTCCTCCACCTGGGCAACCTGACGCTCCCTCGTTTCCAACCGTTCAAGCTCGAGGTTGCGCTCTGTGGCCTCCAGCATCAGCGCCTCCTCGCGCTTCAAGATCTCCCCTCTTCGGAGGGCGCCCCCTTCATCGACGCCAAGGTAGCCCTGCGCGCTTCGACCTGCCGCTCCAGGGAGGCGTTTAGAGCCCGGAGCTCCCCTTCATGCTTTTCTGCGGCCTCGTGGCGGTGGTAGGCCTCCCTGGCATCCTCCATGGACCGGGCTCTGGCCTCGTGCGAGGTAGCAAGGGATGCCTCGGCCTTCGCGTTGGCACGTTCGCGCTGGAGACGCCCGAAGTCGATGACCACCTTCAGCTGATGCCATTCGACCACCAGTCAAAGGCCTTAGGTTTCAAGGCGGGTGTCAACATCCATGAGCTCTTCCCCGAGCCGGCTCAGCGCGCCCATCGCCTCCTGGAAGAGCTCATGACGGACGGCACCGCGCTCGCGTGCAAGCTTGACCGCGCGGCCCGGTCCGTCCTCCGCGCCAAGGGTTGTTGGAGAAGTTCGAAGTGGCTCGCACGCTCCCGGCAGGGGGCTAGAGGCCAGTGCCTTTCCGGCCGCCCTTCGGGCCTCGACGGAGGCCCAGTAGGGTGAGGCCTTGTTTCTTGAAGGTGAGACCACGGCTGGGGTCACCCAGCCGCTAGCAAGGACCAGCGGTGGGGGCCTCGACACACTCTCTGCACCCCAGGCAGACCATGAAGGATGGGACGACAAGAGCGCAGGGTCAAGGCGCCAGGTCGGGGCGTCCGCCTCCCCAACTGGCCTCGCGCCACGCGCTGCAGGTCGACATGAGGCGCTCAGGGTCAGCGGAGAGCCCGAAGCAGGCGTAGGTTGCTCGTCGGGAGAATTCATCGCCCTAGCGGAAGGGACCCTAAGGAACTGCGGTCAGGAGGAGAAGCGGCGGTCAAGAAATTACAAAGATAAGGTACTCACTCGTCAATAGCGATGTACTTCCTCTGCTTCAATGGTCGAAAGGCATCGCCGCTGCAGCTTGGAGACCCCTTTCTCTTGTGGAGCGCCTCGAAGTTCGACCGGAGCCGGTCGAAGCTCTGGGTGCGGTCACCAATGCCGGGCGCGGCTGGTGTGTCTCCAGAGGAGGCGACCTCAGGGGCGCTGGACTGCGTGGAGTCCTCGGTCTCCCCCTCGTGGCGACTCGCCGGCGCCTCGAGGGCTTCAGCCTCAGGAGGATCGGACTATGTCGTCCCCCCGACCGCTTCCTCGGGACGACTCTCTCGAGCCCCGGGGGACGACACCTCAGGAGCCCTGAGCGATGCCAGTTCCTCAGCACCAGTGCCACCATTGTTCGACAGCGACCGCTCCCCTACGCCCACTTCTGAGGCGGGCACCGCACTGGCGGGAGGCAAGGGGGCCACGAAGACAGGGCCCTCGCGAGGCCCTTCATGGCCAACCGGGCGCAGTCCACATCCGTCGAACGGGGGCATCTGCTTCGCAAAGTCCACCTTGTTTGAGTAGCAGTACAGAAGGCAGCCCTCCTCCCGCGGGTTGGCTGTCATCGGGTTGCCCGTCAAGAGCTGGAGCATCATGCACCGCGCCTCAGGGGATAGAGCCGGCACCTGAAGCCTCATGCAGTCCCAGTAGCTGGAGAAGGTCCACATCGGCCGGGAGTGGCGCTAAAGCGGGGCAATGCGACACCGGATGAACGCCTTCACCACCACAAGCGCCGTCACCCCAAGGCCCTTCAGCCTGGCCAGCCGGTGCCAGACATGGGCGAGCCGCCGGTCAGCGAGATTCGCGTGCCCCCAGCCGGAGCTTGGGCAGTCGGAATCCGCGGGAGCAGCGGCAGGGGGCTGCGCACACCGACATCCACAAACACCCACCGCTTCCGAAAACCTACGACGACCGGCGAGAGCTCGAAATCGATCCCCGAGCCGGCTGTCGCCGCCATAGCCTGAAGGGATACACACCCTGAGCGCTGGGGAGCATATGTTAGATGCAGCAAGAAGAAGTGGCAAAGCAAGGCCATGGAATACTACTAGGAAAAGGGCTATAGATAGGATTGATACTAATCACGCACCAGGGAAGCAGTGCGCCACTAGTATATACTAATGGCGCACCTGCTCGTGATACGCCATTAGTGTGGAAGACACTAATGGCGCACCAGAAACGTGGTGCGCCACTAGTGTTAAATATTTTTTTCCATTTTTCCATACACACTAATGGCGCATCAGGCAGGCAGTGCGCCATTACTAGTTCTAACTAGTAATGGCGCACCACATAGACAGTGCGCCATTACTGTAAATTCCCCTCTCCATCTCGATCTCGACCCCCCTCCATATCTCGATCGCTATCCCCCTTCATCTCGATCTCGATCCCACCCGCACCCTCTCCCGCTAGCTCCACCGTCGCCGACGACCCACCGCACCCTCCCCCGCTCCACCGCCGCCGACGAGCACCAGCCCCCCGCACCCTCCCCCGCTCCACCACCACCGACAAGCACCCCCCGCAACCCTCCCCGCTCCACCGCCGCCGACGACCCACCGCACCCTCCCCCGCTCCACCGCCGCCGACGAGCACCAGCCCCCCGCACCCTCCCCCGCTCCACCACCGCCGACGAGCACCCCCCGCACCCTCCCCCGCTCCACCGCCACCGACCCAACCGCACCCTCCCCGGCTCCACCGCCGCCGCCGATGATATTTTCAAATAACAAATTTGATGATATTTTTTAAAAATTATTTACTGTTTTTATAAAACTTATTACTGTTTCATATTCATATTCATTTTCTAAAAAATAATAATAATAAAGTGTAGACTACAATTGTTGTTAAACAACACTTATTACTGTTTTTATAAAAAAATATTACTATTTCGTATTCATATTCATATTCATTTTTTAAAAAATAATAAAAAAATTCTTACTTATGGCCCACGGGTGGCTGGTGCGCCATTGCTATGAAAAAAAACATTCTAATGTCGCACCGCCGGGGGTGCGCCATTAGTAATCTAACCCCATCAACACCGCGCCGCACCTTCCCCCTCCCTCTCGCCAGACAACTTTGATTCGTCCCTCTCCCTCCACCGCGCCGCTCCACCGCGTCGCCGCCGCCCACTCGCCCCCGCCGCCTCCCTCTCCCCTTCCTCCCCCTTGAGCGCCGCCTCCCCCCGAGCCCCGCCTCCCCCCTCGAAACCCTAGAAACCCCGCGTCGGCCCCTGCCCTGCGCCGCCTCTACCACAGTCCGGGCACGGGGTGCAAGACGACGACCACGGCCGCCGGCCTCCCCACGACCAACCGAGGCGCCCAGGAGGACCGCCGCCGCCGCCGACCCCGACCCCTCCGGCGACCGGCCGCGCCCGCCCAGGTACCTCTCCTCCATCCTCCTTCCTCCCTCTCCACCCTTCCTCCCCATTCCCTCCCTCCCCTCGACCGTGGTACAGGTCGTCGGCGTACTGCGCCGGCGTGTAGCCACCGAGTGAATACCCACCTCCTCTGCAATCAAAAAAAGGTGAATCAGTCGGGCTTTCAGAACAATACACTTGAACAAATCAAGCAATGAATTAATTTGCATAGTTGTGTGCAAAATACATGCAATCCATAGATAGTATGCAAAATACATGCAATCGCTCAGGAGTGTAATGCTTGAAAAAGATGGATACAGTTCAAATTCCATTAGATAGTCCAGGGGCAGAGATAATAAAAGCATGCTAGGTTGTCCTGGTTGGTTCTTCAGTTAGCAAATTAGCCATCTTCTTGTCCTTTGTGCCACAAATTAGCCATCTTCTTGTCCTGGTTGGTTCTGGAATATGGCATTGAGGGGCAGAGGGACCTTCAGTTAGGCATTTCTCTATATTTTTTCTACTAAAAAATGTGTTTTGTCCTTTGTGCCACAAGCATGAGTGGCTACAAAAAATGTGGTCCTTGCTGCTACAGCCCACTACACGCATCTGTTATATCATGCCTCCAATGGGATTGTGTGGGTAGATTATGAGCTGTCTGGTGCTGCATTTAGGGCCTGCCACCTGTGCTCCATGTCATCTTGACTGATCATTGATGCCATGTGGTTCTCAACAAGATAACATGTTTTGGGGTTTTGTTCTATCGAATGTTTTCCCTGGCTGAGAACATGTTAATAGGATACCACAAGTGTGGATCCTTCATCTTGTTTTTTTAGATGTTTCAATAACATTTAACATCTGCAATATATTCTGTGAAGTAGTGTACATATGCCGATTTATGCCAGATTAGTAACTTTAAAGTTTCTGAACTCTTCTGCAGAGTTCATTTATCCAGCAAATTGGGTTGGAGATTAGACAATACTATACAACCAAATTAAGAAAGCAGAATTGCAGAGATCACTAGAACTCTGTAGGTTCACTTTGAGAATGTAAGCACCTCTTATTGCTACTGATATCATTGGCTCATTGCTGCCTTTGTGCAATGCAGAACTGTTAAGAGTGATTTGGAGGATTCAAGATTCTGTGAAGCTCTTTTGACATTTAAAGCTCAGAACTGAAGGTACTTAATAAACTCAAAAGCATTGATGATAACTCTTGTTACCTAGAAACAGAGGTAGTTTACATATTGCATTGCTGGTGTTTGTTTATGTTCAGAGTTTAAGCACGTGTAGTGTAGTGTAGTGAGCTTGTTCTAGTGTAAAATCAGACTAGTATGGCCCTGGCCACAATCTGTCAACTTAGCCTTCTGTGATTTTCAAAACAAGTTAACTGCATTCACATCTCTTGATGCTCAAAACCTGTCAATTTCTATCAGCTTTTGATCTGTCAAGTTGATATTCAGTCAAGTTGATGTCAAACTTGACACATAAACAACAGCTTTAATAAACAGAGAGACTTGTGATCTTCTGAATGACCCATTGGCGACTTCATTATGCGGGGATAATGATTTTGCAGGTACCCCGAGAGGCCCTTGAGTTTGCCGGAATGTCGATTAACTTCCGTTCCGGCAAATTCGCGTACTCCATATGTCCTATTTTCAGCAAAGGTCATGCTGAAATTCCTGTGTGTGTGTAGTTGCTTGTTTTTACTGTAGTTGTGGCTGCTTTCTTCTTGTATCATAAAAATATCTCTTCTGCTGCTTATCAGAGATGGCGGGAAGCAGCCACCGCCGCTCTGCGACACCGCAGTACGAGTTGGATGCTTCCGAGTTCTTCACTATCATACCTGGGACTTCAGTATCATCCATGACGCAGCTATATAAAATGAGAGATCTCCCCTAGCTTCACCCATCTTATTATGATATCTGTTGTTTGCCTACCTCACTCATTGTCCCAAACTGCAGAGGCTGCCTGACAGTTTTAAGAACATGCTGATGGGTGAAGATCCACCAAATAATGTGAAGGTGCGACAGGCCGGCAGCGGGTTTCGTAGGCTGTGGGATGTGGAGTTGATGATCAAGGAGGGCCACATGTACTTGTCTCGTGGGTGGGAGAAGTTCTACCGTGCCTACGACCTACGGCTGGGGTACTTCCTTCTCTTTAGGTACGACGACGACGCCACCACGCTCATCGTGAAGGTGTTCAACCCGAGTATGTGTCGCATGCGCTACGCTAAAGATTATGATGCCGGTACGTTCTGCCTCTTCTTATTCCTCTACATTTGGCTTTGTCTCACATTAATTGTTAACGGTCATTGTTGCATTTGGACAGGTAATGGGAGCAGCAGCAGCGACAATGGCTACAGCCAAAGCAGCAGCGACCATGGCGGTAGCGAAAGCAGCAGCGACCATGGCTGTAGTGAAAGCAGCAGCGATTCTGGCAGTAGCATAGACAACTAGAAGGATGATCCGGACTGGAGTGCGGGAGAAGAGGAGCAGAGTGGGGATGAGGAGCTGCAGGATGACCTAGCGCTGGTGGTGGCTGACCAAGGGCAAGAGATGGAGGTGGCTGAGGATGACCTAGCGATGGTCGTGCCTGAAGGTGGCCTCGCGATGGTGGTGGTGCCTGACAATGACCACGCACTGGTGGTGGCGCCGGCGATCCCACAGCTGGACGACATGACCGCGCCAATTCAGGTAGAAGACTACATCCCACCGCCTCCACCGCCTCCACTGCCTCGCCGCTCTTGCCGCATCAGGATGAGGAAGGAGAAGGAGAAGAACAATGCATGAGAACTGAACGGTGTTGGATGAACAATGTGAAACTTTTGTAATATGTAATGATGTAACTATGTGTTGGCTATGTATGTATATATGATGGAACTTGTGTGTTGGCTATCTATGTATATATGATGGAACTTGTGTGTTGGCTATGATTGTTACATGGATGCTTGTTGTATATCTCATAGGTGAAATAGTGACCTGAGATAAAGAAAAAAACTAAAAAAATTGTTACTAATGGAGCATTACAGTGTGGTGCGCCATTAGTATAGCAAACACTAGTGGCGCACCGTGGGCAAAACTAATGGCGCACTGCCTGGTGCGACATTAGTATACCAGATACTAATGGCGCACCTGTGGTGCGCCATTAGTAAGATATACTAGTGGCGTGCTACTAATGGCGCACTGGCAATGTGCCATTAGTAGGCAAAACCAGTGCGCCATTAGTAGGCCTTTTCCTAGTAGTGGAAGGAGCAATGCCCACCATGGATTCGCAGACGAAGGCGAAGACAGCAAGGAGGATGATGGATTGGGGATCAAGGTGCAGCGCATTGATCTGATAATGTGAGAGCACCGCATTGAAGAAGTCAAAGAAGGGAGGAACCAAACCAGCCCAGAGGGCGTGAAGGTGGATGGGGACCTCGGTGGCTGTCCTGTCAATTGCAGCGCGGGAAGTAGGCCAAGCCACCGTCACCCCCACTCATTGGAATCGGCGGCAAGCGTTGGGCGCACCTTGTTCCATCGCTTCCCGGTTGAGCACCAGCGACCGCTCGATGGCGGGCTCGAAGACCGGTAGCATGAGGGCCGAGGTACGGGACTCCTTCTTCCCCTTCTTCTTCCGGCTTGGTGCCATGGGGGCGGGGAGAGTTGGTGTCATATCAGACCGGGGGAAGGGATCCAATGTCTTCCGGAAGACGAGGGAGCTACAGAGCGCGTTGCTCGTAATGGAGGCAGAGCTGTGTAGACGATGGTGGCTGCCTAGCCAGCCGGAAATCAAGGCTGCATGGGGAAGTGGAGGCGCCCACGTCCTGTCAACCACCACGCATCAATCAAGGCCGCAGGCTATTGGGGCCTGCGGTGCTCCGCACTTGCCCTTTGGCTTCGCCTCGAAGCCAAGTCCGAGCGCGCCTTGGGCCCGGGGGCTACTGTCGGTGTCCTGGGAACGGTGGTACCCAGACTTTCCTTCCTGTGGCCCAGGTCGTGGCTCAGCCAGTGGCCTAGTATGGCCCATCTTCATCAGCAACCACTCAAGACCCATGCGAGGGGCCAAGCCTCGCGAGGCGGACGACACAAGACCTCCTCAGGGGAGGCCTCACTAGGTTGGCTCCCGAGGAGTGGAGATATCTATGCAAGGGGCACCTCGCGAGGTGCGCGTGACATGAGCCGTGATGATCAAGGCCAGGCGGGCGCCAGCGGGCACAGAGTACAAGTTGCCTCTTTGGTGCTAACAGGGCAAGCACAGGCGAGGAGTCCCGAGGCGTCAGGCAAAGGTTTCCATATTGGTGCAACAAGACCAAGACTAGTAGGACGGAGGTCACCGCAGAGCCCATGGTGGCATCACCACCAGAGCCTTTGGCAGGCGAAGACCACCTTTTGTTAGGATAGCTTGTACTAGTTGTCTCCCTTCAAAATTAGTTGTTGTGGGATCCCTTCCCGCCTAACATTTGGGAAGAGGACCAGGGCCTCTATAAATAGGACTAGCCACCACCATAGTCAGGATGGGCTCATCGGACGGATCATTCAGACCATCCTGACACACAGAAGCTCACCGAGCTCAAGAACACCTCTCCTCAGGAGGCTGTTCTTACCTTGTACTGTTCATCCTCATCCCACAAGGCAATCCACCACACCACACTAGAGTAGGGTATTACACCACAACGATGGCCCGAACCAGTATAAACCCTCGTGTCTCTTGTTCCTTGGGTTGGTCGAGCTAGGCCTTGAGATCATTGAGAGAGCGAGCTAGGGAGGGAGAGATATTCGTGCGCACCCTGGTGTTCGAACCTCGAGGGTTTGCCGGAACCCGTAATCCGATAGTGATACACATATTCATAATATTGATGCCAAAAGATGCAAAATTGATAATGATAGTGCAACATATTTTTGGCACTACCATTTAGGTCATATTGGTGTAAAGCGCATGAAGAAACTTCATATGGATGGATTTCAGGAATCACTTGATTATGAATCATTTGATACTTGAGAACCATGTCTCATGGGCCAGATGACTAAAACTACGTTATTCTGAACAATGGAGGGAGCCAATGACTTATTGGAAATAATACATGCCAATGTACGCGGTACGATGAGTGTTGAGGCTCGCGGCAGGGATCATTATTTTCTAACCTTTACAGATGATTTGAGCAGATATGGGTATATCTACTTAATGAAACACAAGTCTAAAACATTTGAGAAGTTCAAATAATTTCAGAGTGAAGTGGAGAATCATCATAACAAGAAAATAAAGTTTCTACGATCTGATCGTAGAGGCGAATATTTGAGTTACGAGTTTGGCCTTCATTTAAAACAATGTGGAATAGTTTCACAACTCACGCCACCTGGAACACCACAGCATAATGGTGTGTCCGAACGTCGTAACCGTACTTTATTAGATATGGTGCGATCTATGATGTCTCTTACCGATTTACCACTATCGTTTTGGGGTTATGCATTAGAGACAGATGCATTCACATTAAATAGTGCACCGTCTAAATCCGTTGAGACGACACCATATGAACTGTGGTTTGGCAAGAAACCTAAGTTGCCCTTTCTTAAATTTTGGGTTGTGATGTTTATGTGAAAAAACTTCAGCCTGATAAGCTCGAACCCAAATCAGAGAAGCGCCTCTTCATAGGATTACCCAAAAGAAACTGTTGGGTACACCTTCTATCACAGATCCGAAGGCAAGATTTTTGTTGCTAAGAATGGATCCTTTCTAGAGAAGGAGTTTCTCTCGAAAGAAGTGAGTGGGAGGAAAGTAGAACTTGATGAGGTAATTGTACCTTCTCTCGAATTGGAAAGTAGCTCATCACAAATAACCATTCCCATGATGCCTACACCAACAAGAGAGGAAGCTAATGATAATGATCATGAAACTTTAGATCAAGTTACTACCAAACCTCGCAGGTCAACCAGAGCACGTTCCGCACTAGAGTCGTATGGTAATCCTGTTCTAGAGGTCATGTTACTAGACCACGATGAACCTACGAACTATGAGGAAGGGATGATGAGCCCAGATTTCATAAAATGGCTTGAGGCCATGAAATATGAGATAAGATCCATGAATGAGAACAAAGTATGGACTTTGGTTGACTTTCCCGATGATTGGCAAGCCATAAAGAATAAATGGATCTTTAAGAGGAAGACGGACGCTGATAGTAGTGTTACTATCTACAAAGCTAGACTTGTCAAAAAAGGTTTTTGACAAGTTCAAGGTGTTGACTACGATGAGACTTTCTCACTCGTACCGATGCTTAAGTCTGTCCGAATCATGTTAGAAATTGCCACATTTTATGAAATTTGGCAAATGGACATCAAAACTGCATCCATTAATGGAGTTCTTAAAGAAGAGTTGTATATGATGCAACCAAAAGGTTTTGTCGATCCTAAAGGTGCTAACAAAGTGTGCAAACTCCAGCGATCCATCTATGGACTGGTGCAAGCATCTCGGAGTTGGAATATACGCTTTGATAGGGTGATCAAAGCATATGGTTTTATACAGACTTGTGGTGAAGCCTGTATTTACAAGAAAGTGAGTGGGAGCACTACAGCCTTTCTGATAAGTATATGTGAATGACATATTATTGATCGGAAATGATGTAGAATTTTCTGGAAAGCATAAAGGAGTGTTTGAAAGGAGTTTTTCAAAGAAAGACCTCGGTGAAGATGCTTACATATTGGGCATCAAGATCTATAGAGATAGATCAAGAGGCTTGATAAGTCTTTTGATGAGTACATACCTTGATAAGATTTTTAAGGAGTTCAAAATGGATCAGTCAAAGAAAAAGTTCTTGCCTGAGTTGTAAGGTATGAAATTGAGTAAGACTCAAAACACGACCACGGCAGAAGATAGAGAGAGAATGAAAGTCATTCCCTATGCCTCAGCCATTGGTCCTATAAAGTATGCCATGATGTATACCATACCTATTGTGTACCTTGCCATGAGTTTGGAAAAGGGGTACAATAGTGGTCCAGGAGTAGATCACTAGACAGCGGTCAAAATTACCTTTAGAAGACTAAGGAAATATTTCTCGGTTATGGAGGTGATAAAGAGTTTGTCGTAAAGAGTTACGTCGATGCAAGTTTTGACACCGATCTACATGACTCTGAGTCTCAATCTGGACACATATTAAAAGTGGAAGCAATTATCTAGAGTAGCTCTGTGCAGAGCATTGTAGAGATAGAAATTTGCAAAATACATATGGATCTGAATGTGGCGGACCCATTCACTAAACGTCTCTCACAAGCAAAACATGATCACACCTTAGTACTCTTTGGGTGTTAATCACATAGGAATGTGAACTAGATTACTGACTCTAGTATACCCTTTGGGTGTTAATCACATAAAGATGTGAATATTAGTGTTAAATCACATGGCGATGTGAGCTAGATTATTGACTCTAGTGCAAGCAGGAGACTAAAGCAAATATGCCTAGAGGCAATAATAAAGTTGTTATTTTATATTTCCTTATATCATGATAAATGTTTATTATTCATGCTAGAATTGTATTAACCAGAAACTTGATACATGTGTGGATACATAGACAAAACACAGTGTCCCTAGTAAGCCTCTACTAGACTAGCTCATCAATCAAAGATGGCTAAGTTTCCTAACCATAGACATGTGTTGTCATTTGATGAATGGGATCACATCATTAGGAGAATGATGTGATGGACATGACCCATCCGTTAACTTAGCATATTGATCAGTCAGTTTTATTGCTATTGCTTTCTTCATGATTTATACATATTCCTTTGACTATGAGATTATGCAACTCCCGGATACCGGAGGAATACCTTGTGCGCTTCAAACTTCACAATGTAACTGGGTGATTATAAAGATGCTCTATAGGTATCTCCAAAGGTCTTTGTTAGGTTGGCATAGATTGAGACTAGGATTTGTCACTCCGAGTATCAGCAAGGTATATCTGGGCCCTCTCTATAATGCACATCATAATAAGCCTTGCAAGTAATGTGACTAGTGAGTTAGTTACAGGATGATGCATTACAGAACGAGTAAAGAGACTTGCCAGTAACGAGATTGAACTAGGTATGAAGATACCGACGATGGAATCTCGGGCAAGTAACATACCGGTGACAAAGGGAATAACGTATGTTGTCATCACGGTACGACCGATAAAGATCTTCGTAGAATATGTGGGAACCAATATGAGCATCCAGGTTTCGCTGTTGGTTATTGACCAGAGAGGTGTCTCGTTCATGTCTACATAGTTCTTGAACCCGTAGGGTCCGCACGCTTAACGTTCGATGATGATTTTGTATTATATGAGTTATGTAATTTGGTGACCGAATGTTGTTCGGAGTCCTGGATGAGATCACAGACATGACGAGGAGTCTCGAAATGGTCGAGAGGTAAAGAGTCATATATATAGGACGATAGTATTTGCACACCGAAAGTGTTCCGTGGGTACTGGGTACTTATGGGGTCACCGGAAGGGGTTTCGGGAACCCCCGGCAAAAGATATGGACCTTATGGACCAAGAGGGGAAACACACCAGACACAAAGGGACTGGTGCGCCCCCCCCCCTATGGGCTGGCCCAATTGGATAAGGAAAGGGGAAGCAGGAAAGGAAAAGGGGAATAGGATTCCCCCTTCCCCCTCTTCCCTTCCTACTCCGAATAGGAAGTCGAAAGGGGGAGGCCAAACTGGGAGGTGCCCAAGTAGGATTCCTCCAACTTGGTGCGCCCCCTTGGCTGCCTCTCCTCCCGTCCAACCTATATATGTGAGAGGGGGCACCGCTAGAACACACAACAAACATTGTTAGACGTGTGTGGCGCCCCCCTCCATAATTTACGCCTCCGGTCATATTCACGTAGTGCTTAGGCGAAGCCCTGCTCGGATCACTTCACCATCACCGTCACCACGCCATCGTGCTGACGAAACTCTCTCTCGACACTTTGCTGGATCAAGAGTTCGAGGGATGTCATCGAGCTAAACGTGTGCAGAACTCGGAGGTGTCGTACATTCGGTGCTTGATCGGTTGAATCGAGAAGACGTTCGACTACATCAACCGCGTTAAGCTAACGCTTCCGCTTTCGGTCTATGAGGGTACATGGACACCCTGTCCCCCTCTCGTTGCTATGCATCTCCTAGATAGATCTTGCATGATCGTAGGAATTTTTTTGAAATTACATGCTACATTCCCCAACATTGAGAATCAAATGAGAGAGACGAAGCCATCTAGCTACTAAGTACAAACCCGTAGGTCTACAAAGCACAAATCACGCATCATCGGAGAGGCACCAATGGGCATGATGAACCCCTCTGTGATGGTGTCTAGATTGGATCTGGTGTTCCTGGAACTTGCAGCGAGTGGAATTGATTTTCGTCGACTGCCCTAGGGTTTATGGAATATTGGGGTATTTATAGAGCAAAGAGGCGGTTCAGGAGGCACCCGAGGTGGGCACAACCCACCAGGGCATGCCTGGGCCTCCAGGCGCGCCCTGGTGGGTTGTGCTCCCCTCGGAGCCCCCCCCCCCCCCAGGCGCTTCTCCGGCCCACTGGATGTCTTTTGGTCCAAAAAAATCCACAAAGAGTTTCTTTGTGTTTGGACTCCATTTGGTATTGATTTCCTGCGATGTAAAAAACATGCAAAAAACAGCAACTGGCACTTGGCACTATGTCAATAGGTTAGTACCAAAAAATGATATAAAATGACTATAAAGTGATAATAAAACATCCAAGAATGATAATATAATAGCATGGAACAATCAAAAAGTGTAGTTACGTTGGAGACGTATCAGCATCCCCAAGCTTAATTCCTGCTCGTCCTCGAGTAGGTAAATGATAAAAACATAATTTTTGATGTGGAATGCTACCTAACATATCATCTCATATTCTTTTCTTTGTAGCATGGACATTTGGACTTTTATATGGTTTAAAGCAATAGTCTAGTTTTGAGATGAGACTTAAATACTCAAGCATATCAACAAGCAACCATGTCTTTCAAAATATCAATGCTAAAATAAGTTATCCCTAGCCCATCATGCTCAATCATTGATCCATTCATGAAACACACTCGCATATTAGCTAAATCCAATGCTCAAGTATGATCATAGTGCCCCCTAGTTGGTGCTTTATAAGAGAAGATGGAGACTCAAATTAAAAATAAAAATTGCATAAAGTAAAAGAAAGTCCCTTCGCGGAGGGAAGTAGGGATTCATAGAGGTGCCAAAGCTCAAAGCGAAAAACATAGAGATAAAAAATTTTGGGAGGTATGCTTTTCCCACCAACGAAAACGACTTAGAGTTCCCCACACTTTCCATGCTAGATATATGATAGGCGGTTCCCAAACAGAAAATAAAGTTTATTCCTTTTTCCACCATACTTTCACTTTACATGGCTAACCGTATCCACGGGTGCCTTCCATACCAACACTTTACAAGCAATTTATTATTTGACAACATAAAGTAAATTCATTTTTCATTTTCGGATTGGGCATCCCTAATACCTTTTCCTTACTCCCATGCAATGACAAGTGAATAAACACTCATCGTGAGAATAGCACATCTAGCATGGAAAATATCGGCCACCCCTCACCGCCTCGCGAGAGGTACGAGCACACAAAAGACAAATTTATTTTGAAAATTAGAGATGGCGCATACAAATTTGCTTAGAACGGCAAAGGAATACCGCATATAGGTAGATATGGTGGAGTCATGTGGCAAAACTGGTTTAAAGGAATTTGGAAGCACAAGTAGTGATCATACTTAGTGCAAAATGAAGGCTAGCAAAAGATTGAGAAGCGACCAACCAAGAAACAAATAATCTCATAAGATATCATTAAGCATAATTAACACGGAATAATGCACCACAAGTAGGATTTAATTTCATTTCACAACTATTGCCTTTCGTGCTTGCATAGGGAATCACAAACCTTAACACCAATATTCTTACTAAAGCATAATTACTCATCAACATGACTCACATATCACATCATCATATCTCAAAACTATTACAAGGAATCAAGTTTATTTTGTCCAATGATCTTCATGAAAGTTTTTACTATATCCTTATTGGATATCTATCACTTTGGGACTAATTTTCATGTGTTGCTATTGATAAGCTCAAACAAATATAAGTAAAGATCATGAGCATAATATTTCTTTCTCTCAAGTTAATTTAAGTGAAGCGAGAGAGAATTTCGTAAAATTTACTAACTCTCAAATAAATCTAAGTTAAGTAAGAGAGCATTTCTTCAAAAATATGAAAGCACAGCTTGCTCAAAAAGATATAAGTGAAGCACTAAAGCAATTCCATAGCTCATAAAAATTTAAGTGAAGCATAGAGAGCAATTCTAACAAGTCATGGCATAATTTTGGCTCTCAAATAGGTGTGTCCAGCAAGGATTCAAGACTTAAAACAAAAGGCAAAACAAGAAAAGACTCATATCATATAAGACGCTCCAAGAAAAACTCATAGTATGTGATGAATAAAAATATAGCTTCGAGTAATATACCAATGGTCGTTAGAAGAAACAGGATATGGCACTCGGGGCATCCCCAAGCTTAGTTGCTTGCTTCTCTTTGGATAATAGCTTGGGATGCCATGGGCATACCCAAGCTTAGGCTCTTCTTACTCCTTATTCCTTCATCCATCATAACATCACCCAAAACTTGAAAACTTCAATCACACAAAACTCAACAAAACCTTCGTGAGATCCGTTAGTATAAGAAAGCAAATCACTACTATAAGTACTGTAGCAAACTAATTCATATTTTATTCTTGCATTATATATACTATATTCCAACATTTCTATAGCAAAAAATCTTCAAATAAAACCATAGAATCGTCAAAAACAACCGCACAACGCAAAGAAAATAGAATCTGTCAAAAACAAAATAGTCTCTAGCAATTTGGATATTCCAAATACTTCTTAAACTCCAAAAATTCTGAAAAAATAGGACAACCTGAGAAATTTGTATATTAATATTCTAAAAAGAGAATTGGTATTTAATCACGCTTCTGTTAAATCTGAGAATTATTTTCGTGAGCGCGAAAGTTTCTGTTTTTTAGCAAGATCAAATCAACTATCACCCAAGAAGATCCTAAAGGCTTTACTCGGCGCAAACACTAATTACACAAAAAACACAATCATAACAGTAGCATAATTGTGCAAACACTCAAGAACATAAAGCAAAAGACAAAAATAAATTTTATTCATGGGGTTGCCTCCCAACAAGGGCTATCGTTTTACGCCCCTAGCTAGGCATAAAGCATGGATCTAAGTTTTGTCATCTTTGTTCTTAATTTTCTTAGAGGTGTTTTTGTCATGGCGTTTTGTAAAAACAACATAAAACATATTATCCATAGAAACCTTAGCACTATTAAGTTGCTTGTCATCATAACCCCTTTGATTTCCGGTAACAATCCAAGAGTAACGTTGATTAACATTGTTGAAAACCTGTTGGATTACATCTAAAATGGGGACTTCCTTTTTAAGATTCCCATCAAAGATTTGATTATCCCCAAGAAAATGTATTAATGCACAATCACTATTGTAAAGAATTTCATCTATCACGTGCTTTTCATGATTCATACCATAGAAATCAAAGATTTCCCTAGCTTGCCATATTATGTAGTCAAATTCATTCATAAGAACGAGAGTGGCCAACTTCTTAGCCTTAGGATTCTTTATAACGGGAAGCTCAAAAAACAATCGTTGCAAACTAGGATGAGTACGGATAAATTTACTTTCAAGTTTCAGAACTAGTGCTGAAATAGCATCCGCATAAGATCTAGTATTTCTAAGTATAGGAGCATCATCAAGACTTAGATTACCAACACAATTGAAAATATCTTGGATACGTTCTTTTCCCATAACATTCCCTTGCCCCAAGATAAAAGTTTTAGCATACAGATTGCCCATACATCCAATCATAGGACTTAGGCCATCATCTGTGGCTGCCACACCAAAATAACTCATGATTGCAAGAAAAGGATAGATCTGACAAGAAAAATGGTGAATGAAAAAGAGGGCGAATAAAACAACAAATTTTTGTGAAGTGGGGGAGTGGAAAACGAGAGGCAAATGGAAAATAATGTAATTGCGAGGAGATGAGATTTGTGATTAGGAACCTGGTAGATGTTGGTGATGTCTCCCCGGCAATGGCGCCAGAAATTCCTTTTGATGTCTGCTAGACTATGTCGGTATTTCCCCAAAGAGGAAGGGATGATGCAGCACAGCGATGGTAGGTATTTCCCTTGGTGATGATGTCAGCATTCTGGGAATGGGGGTCCCCACTTGCCTGCCTGCGGCCCACGGCGTGGCTCCTCTAGCGGCCTGGTACGGCCCATCTTCACCAGCAAAAACTCAAGACCCTCGCGAGGCGGATGACACAAGACCTCCTCATGGGTAGCCTCACTAGGCTGGCTAGCGAGGAGCAGAGAGATCAAGGCGAGGGGCACCTCCTGATCACCTTGAACTTATCGGCACCTCCTTTCTTGTGGTGGAAATGAATGATTTGATGTATTCATGAACATTTTGTGTAGTTCCCATTAAAATGTAGCTGAGCACCCATGTTTGCACAAATACAAAAAAGTGATTAGTATAAAGCAAACTGTACTATGAATTGACAGTTTCAACAGGCACATACATGGTCCATCTAGAGCACACTTTTAGAAAAATGGAACTCACCAGAAAGAATCCTAGAACAACATTGTACTCGCGCATCACAGCAAAAAATGGAGATTTGTCAGTCCTTCTGAGCTGAAGTTAGTTTGGTCTTGTGGGGAGTAATGTAACCATCCTTCAACTGCTACTTGTGATGAGAAGATAGACAGGGCTTCTTCATCCTGGCATAATCGGAACTAGTCACTTCACGTACTCCATATTCTTCTTCAGAGGAAGATGATCCTGTTGTGCAAAGACAAGAGGACTACTAAATGCTAGCATCCCTGTTTGCTCGAAAAAAAGGAAAGGAAATATTTAAAACAACACAGATGAAGCACTTCTCAAGGACAATACCACTTTTTCATGACAGTATCTAAACAGTAGCACAACACCAATAGAGATGACAAAGCTCAATCATATGGATGAAATAAGTGGGCGAGTACCAACCTTTGTCAGGAGGCTTATTGTGTAGAGCATACAGATGAAGCACTTCTCCGGAACCATCTATTGCTATCTATGGTGGTGGCCATGCTTACTATATACTCCTCAATTAGTTTAATGTTTCCAACATCTTCTTGTGCAGTTCCACTAAAATATATGGTATCTTCAAAGAAGATCCCTGTTTGCACAAGTAGAGATAATTACATATTACATTAAGAGTGGCATCAAATCAGTGGCAAAACAATTGCTCGTTCCAGCCATAGCAATAAATTAACATGCAAAACTATATCATTACTTGTATCATCACAGTTCCAGTGCTTCATTACAGCACCTGGAGTTGATTTTTGTTTTTCTTTCGCTTGTTCTTCCCCTTCATCACTTGGTTCAATAAAAGACAACTTCGCCTTCAACGTAAGATTTGGCATGTCAATTAGAGAGCACAAGTATAGTACTAAACTTAATTTTCTGATGAAAGTGGCAAAATATAGGCCAGCAGTTGTGGAATATCCTTATCTTACCTCAATGGGATATTACGGTGCACATACAGATTGGAAGTCTTGTTTCCATTTGTGCAGTTCACTAAAATCAAGCAACATTATCGTACAAGTAGCACAACATATGAAAGCACACTGCAGAATCATGTGAAAGAAGGCTAGTACTGACCTCTCATGATGCGGAATTCAAACAACTCACAAGAAGAAGATCTGAACCAAATTCGCCTTAACGGATAGGAAGTAAGATCTCCTCTTGTGTAGTTCCACTAAGATCAAGAAATCAAGCAACGTTGTCGGTGTGACATTTTGGTTGAACTGCACAAAACACTCTTAAAACAAAAGTGTTTTGTGCAGTGCAACAAAAGGTCACGATGGCAACGAGGTGAAGTAGATAACCCTGTTTACACAGAGGTGCAAATGAAAGAATTAGTGGTCAATAACGGTGGATGACACAGAAGCCAACAAAAAGAAGCATCTACCTTATCTAAATGGGAAAGAAAGCAAGACAGTAGCATTTCTCAAACGGTGGCATTGATTAATATTAACATAGAGATTATATTAACAATAAAATTAATTAAACATGTAATTTGCTTTTAACTATGGCATTGCATCAATTTTCCAGCGGCATTATTGGAGGGTGTTTGTTTACAGGGACAATTTTGTAGGGACTAAAAAAACTCCGTGTCAGTCCCATCTAAATCAAACAGGAGGGACTTTTAGGGACTAAAAGTGGGCATTTGGGACTAAAGAAAGAAGGCCCCGAGGGAGTCTTTTTGGGACTTTTTCCAATAGTTGCCCCTGCCACGCATCGCACCTTGTCTCTATTAGTCCATTACTAGGGGTAACATGGTCTTTTAGCATGTTATTTAATAACCTCTAGTCCATGTTTAGTCCCTGGAACCAAGAAGGTAGGGACTTGGGAGTTTTTAACCAAACAGGGCCTTAGATTAACAACAGCTAATGAGTTGCCCGAGACAGTGGACGCACCAGCACCATGTGCATCTACCGATGTACTGTGGTCATGCATAGTCTGTTGCAACAAAGAACAAACAACCAAGGAGCATATTTGTGTTGGTCCCAGTTTTTTTATCTTTAGACACCTTTCCCTATGTGAGCGCAGCAAATCTAGTCCTGCTCAAACTCTACAGCCTTGTCCCTTCCTTTCCTTTTTGAACTAGTACTTTCGCCCCTTCCTTTCCTCTTTGAACCACGTCCTAGATTTATGCGATACAACTTTCCCCACTACTTTCCCCCATTCCTTTCCTCTTTGAACCACATCCTAGATTCATGCTATACAACTTTCCCCCTTCATTTCTTCTTTGAACCACGTCCTAGATTCATGCTATATACAACTTTTCCCACTACTTTCCCCCACTCCTTTCCTCTTTGAACCACGTCCTAGATTCATGGTATACATGCAGCTAGAGCAATGCATGTGGAGTAAATAAATTATACCTTAAGGTTATTGGGGCGTCGTTCGGTGGGCGACGGGACGACGACGAAGAAGAAGGGGTCGGAGGCCCTCCCACGCTGCCGCTGGGTGGAAAGTGAACAGCTGCGCCGGTAGCCCCTCGCCGACGGCGACAGCGTTAAGCCTCCTTCCCTTCCCGGTGGACGGATCCTGCCGGCTCTTTGAGCAGCAGTGAGGGGAGAGAGAGGCCAACGAAGTCTTGTTTAGATCTGGAGAGGGCGAGAGAGTGCGAAGAGAGCAACTACAAGCGCTGAGGCTCCAGCGGGAGAGGGCGAGAGAGTGTGAAGAGAGCAACTACAAGCGATGAGGCTCCAGCGTGTATATATATACTGGAAAGAGAGTGTGAAGCGTGCAAACCCTAGAAAACATTTTGACCAGTCAAAGAATCATCCTGGCACAAATTATGCTCAAGTGTAGTTATCGAACCCTAGACCTCAAGTTTGATGAGCGGACAGGCTAACCAGCTACACAACCCTCCCGTTATGTTCAACGAGAGGGAAATAACCTTTTATACATTCCTGCATTCGTGTGACAAGCATGCCGTGTTTTTTTGTGTTTGTGGGAGTCATTGGGATTTCAATCATAATCATGTCATGTGGCTTTGGTGGTAAGACTATCCACAGTGGTGCAGAAATAATGCAGCCTTAGTCACCTTACCTCTCTCCACGTAGTACGTTGGGTCCCACCAGTCAGAGGGTGAAACAAACAAATTAATAAGAAAAATTAAAAGCGCCAGCGGTGTATCTTACCTCACACATCTCGCTACTGCTCAGGAACACTGTCCAATTGATCCCTCTCTTCGCTCACGTACTATTTTAAGTGAATCCTTATTATGGGTTTTATCCGGCTTGCGGTAATATTCGGCTCGGCCGATAACTTTCGTCGCGAAAAGCTCATCTTCCACATAGTCCCGTTCTCAAGTCGCTATCAAGCACTAATGGGACGCGGAGCTTTCGCCCGATTTAACGCAATACCGCATTACGCGTCCCTTACGCTAAAGATGCCCGGTCCTCGAGGCATCATCTCTCTAAAGGGAACGCACTAAAATATACCTCCTCCAAAAGGAGGACTGTGCGGCCGCTTAAACGGACGCACAATAAAACAGCCTCGCCAGTTAAAGAGACTTCAAGTCACAGAAGGCCATGAACCCGGACTCCATGAGTTCGGCCGAAGCCCGTCATCACTATAGGCTTGTTATGCCACACCAGGGGCTGCACACAGAGACAATAACGCTCGATTTCATTTATTTTCTGTTTTTTATTCCTTTTTTCCCGCACGACCCATTTTCAAATTGGTTCCTCTCTTTACAGATGAACGTCGTACGGCGCCCGTCCAGGACACGACACAGCGGAGACACAGGCGCAGACGTGCAGTAGGGACCCGCCCAAAAGGACTCTTTTTTAGATTAAGACCCTGCGTAAACCTTTTTTACTGTCTCTTGCTGTTATACATCCCCTGGTTTGTTTCACTATAACCAAGGAGGAAACTGGCGTCTTGGCATGTGGCCACGTCAGGATTATTGCTCGTACCTGGACACGAGGGGCTTTTTTCTTCTTTTTTTCAATAAAAAAGGAGGGGCGCTGTTCCGCACACGCCCGCAAAAGACCGAACACCTTAGGGAGTGTTCGGCGTCGCGAGTTTTGACATTATATGCATCGGCTCCGAGTCATGATTTTGGTCACATGTTGGGTTGCCCGGCTCCTGAGTTCAGCTACCTTAAGTTCCGTTCTGTCGGCTAAGGTAGCACCAGGAAAACTACTGCGATTGCGCCCCGGTTCGGCCGGGCGAGCGCCTCAGTAGAGAAAGCCGAAAACCGACTGTCATGATGTAGCGAGAGACTGGTCGCCACTCGATGACTCATAGGGGTTTATCGAACTCCTCCGTTTTGACGAAGGGCCGCTTCCCGGTCAGGCAAACACACGTCCCGAATTCAGGTAAACGCAGTGGCCACTTCAGGGCTACCTAAAGAGTCCCATTGTCAAGCTCCTATGGCTAAGTGAAAGTGTTAAAGCATTATAGTCCGGTTGCCTGGCCCGCGGCACAATCACCTCCTTGGTAGGACCAAGACGTTGGGTTAAGTGTGAATGTGTTTTCCGCGCGCACCCCCGCATTATGTGCGTGGGGGCTGAAGCCAACGACTGCAGTCTTGCAGAATATAAATTAAAACGGCCGCACAGGAGGTGTTATTCATACTTGAAGGAACAAGTCTAAAAATACGCCATTACAATTCATATAACTACTAGTCTATGACTACATATGCTATCATAAGACAGCATCCTTCGAACACTGCGTCTCTATTATACGAGCGCCTGCGAGGACTTCCTCAAAATAGTGTTCGGCAGGCATTGGGCTCCTATCCGAATCACGGGACGCAACAACGGTAGGCTCCATATCCGCCCAGTATGTCTTAACACGGGCAAGAGCCAGCCGAGCGCCCTCCGTGCAAGCTGACCTCTTCAGAGCTTCAACCCGAGGCATCACATCAAGGAACTGTTGCACCAAGCTAAAATAGCTCTTCGGCTTCGATCTCCCCGGACACAGGCGATCCATGGCATAGCTCATGGCGAGTCCGGACAACCTATTTAGCTCGGCCCATTGGGCCAGGCGATCGTCCACTGCCAGTGGACGCTCTGGATTGGCGAACTGCGACCAGAAGAGTTTTTCCACTTCATGATCTTTCTTCTCTTGAAAGTACTTGGTCGCATCAGCGGCGCTCGCCGCCAAATCCAGATAGGTGTCCTCCACGCTCCATGCTCGGTCCAACGGGGCGAACTTTGGATCACAGAATTTTCTTCGCAGCGGGAAGGGCTTTCCATCCGCAATCAGTCCGGCTTGACGTAGCTCTTCCTTTGCCGCCCTCATACTAGAGCGGGCATTCTTGGCGTCAGCAACGGCCTTCTGTAGGTCCGTCTGCCTGGCTCGGCCTTTCTCTTCCAGAAGCTTGCAACGGTCTGTAGCACTTTTTAAATTTTCGGTAAGATCAGCCATCATTTCTTTGCTTCGGCAATGGGAAGCCTGTTCGGCTTTCAGCTCTTCGCGGGCTCTTCCGGCAGCCGCATCGCTTTTTCTGGCTTGCTCCTTGGCTTTGGTAAGTTCGGCTCTAAGTCCTTCTACGGCTGCCGCACCATCTGCATCAAGCATTTATAAGGTAAGATACTGACATAAAGCTACTCTTACTAACAATCGCCAATTAATATTACATACCTTGAGCATCATCAAGCCACTTGTTAACAAGCACGATGTCGGCTTCTGCCACATCAAGTTGCCTTTTTATTTCGGTCAACTCTCGAGTCCGGCTTGATTCCGGACAATTAGCCATCTGCATAAAAAGATGCCATTTACGGGACCTGAGGATAAGATCCTCTGCGCGCCGCACATCTTTGCGCCACACAGAGTCTCAGGGGCTACTATCTACACAGGGCGCATGTTATTATGCGCAAGTTGACATTGATGTTAGTTATTTAAAAACGTACCTCTAGGCCCGCCAATAAACTCTTGACGGCCTCGTTCAGCCCACTTTCCGCAGCGGATATCTTCTCAATCACCGTGTGCATCAACACACGATGTTCCTCTGAAATAGAGGCCCGGCCCAGCAGAACTTTCAGCTCCTCCGACCGAACACCAGATGGTGCCGGACTCGTCCCATGGCCTTCTTCGGGAGCCGGACACGGAGAACCTCGGGGGGCCGCATGATCACCTTCTGCTTTTTGCGGATCCGGAGCAACCCTCTGTGACGACACTTCGGCGTCATCCGCCTTGCTAGGCGGTGTAGAAGGGGCAGGCGTTCCGCTCTCCATCATCTCCGGAAGAAGGTCCCCCGATGACGAGTTCTGCTGAGAAGGGTCGGAATCCGAACTACAAGGTAAGGTTTCGGTTAAAGCTTCCTAAAAGCATAAATTAAAGATTTCTCTTAAAAGAACAACTCCATTTTTACTTACGGCTCGCTGGAGGGCTGTTCCTTTTGAGGATTTAGTCCGGCCGAGGGGCTTCTCGGCCTCGGGTCCTCTGACATGGATGTTTTCCCCCGTTTTGAAGCTTGAACTTCCGGGTCGTCACAGGTGGCCCTTTTCTTCCCCCGAAGAGAGGAACTATCGGCTCCCTCCTCCGGAATGGCCTCTTTCGAAGAGGCCATGGTTCCTTTGTCCGCCCCCTCGCCTCTTGCTGGAGGCGCTACTTCCAACATCCGGATAAGCACTGGATCTAGTCTGATCTCGGGAAGGGGAGCCGGACAACGGATCAGCTTCGCTTTCGCTATCCATTCCTGCATAATAGGGATAAAGTGATTAACAAAACAAGTTAATTGTGCGGATGAAAGATCCAGATACAGGGTTACCTACTTTAACGTCCTGGCGGTTGCGGCTTAAACCAGCATCCTCGGCCACGTCCGGACTCACTTCTTGTAGTCCGAAGAATCGCTTATGCATCTCCGTAGGCGTCATGCCCATGAAGCTTCGGAGAACTCGCGGCCCCTCTGGGTTGAACTCCCACAAGCAGAGAGGGCGGCGTTGACCGGGCAGAGTCCGGCGAATCAGCATAACTTGAGTCACCTTGACCAAGTTTAGGTCTCCTTTCAAGAGATCCCTTATGCGGCCCTACAGCAGAGAAACATCTCCAGGCAGGCCCCGATCTAACTCCGTGCTGATCCATGATATTAAACGTGGTGGGAGGCCTGGGTGAAATGCCGGAGGCGTCGCCCAGGTGGTGCCCCGAGGAGAGGTGATATAGAACCACTCCCGTTGCCATAAACCGAGCTCCTCTTGAAAGGCGCCCTCGGGCCATGGAGCATTGGTAATTCTTTTTATGACAGCGCCTCCGCACTCTAGGTGACGCCCCTCGATTATCTTCGGCTCCACCTTCAAAGTATTGAGCCATAATCCGAAGTGAGGGGTGACGTGGAGAAACGCTTCACACATGACTATGAAAGAGGAGATATGGAGGATGGACTCCGGAGCTAGGTCGTGGAACTCCAGCCCATAGTAAAACATCAGCCCCCTTATGAAGGGATCCGATGGGAAGCCTAGGCCCTGAAGGAAGTGGGAGACGAATACTACGCTCTCACCAGGCTGAGGGCTCGGGATCACCTGTCCTTGGACAGGCAGCCTATGCGAAATCTCGCTGGTTATAAACCTAGCTTCCCTCAATTTTGATATGTCCTCCTCGATGACGGAGGAGGGCATCCACCGGCCCTGGAGGTCGGAGCTGGACATTGTTGAAGGTCCGATGCGCCTAGAATCTGGGAGCCTAGGGTGTTGGAACTCGGGGCAAAGGGGTGAGTGCGCTTTGAGGGGAGACGGGGCCTTGGTCTCTTTATAAAGGGGGCAGAATACCAAGAGTCCTCCCCGTAACCGTCTTGGACTAGCTAATAATTAAGGCAGGACGTGCTAAACAGGCACGGTTGGGTTACCCACGTCCGTATTAATGAGAATCCCGTTAAAGGGGGAACACGATCTCTGCTTCGACAAGACGTGCCAAGGAAACCGCCTCGTTGAACGTGCTGCGGTGGAACAGTGAAAATAACCCATACAGAGGGCTTGGACGCAGTGTCATGACGCACTGCGGAATACGTCAGCAGATTTGATTTGTGCTTATATTATTCTCTATATGGCAATACGTGGAAATTTGTTTTGCAGAGCCGGACACTATTTTCTGGTGTTCATTACCTTCTTGAAGAAACTTGGAGGAGGAACCCGCCTTGCAATGCCGAAGACAATTTGCGCGCCGGACTCGTCGTCATTGAAGCCTGGTTCAGGGGCTACTGAGGGAGTCCTGGATTAGGGGGTGTTCGGCTAGCCGGACTATACCTTCAGCCGGACTCCAGGACTATGAAGATACAAGATAGAAGACTCCGTCCCGTGTCCGGAAGGTTCTTTCCTTGGCGTGGAAGGCAAGCTAGGCGTGCAGATATTCAAGATCTCCTACCAATGTAACTGACTCTGTGTAACCCTAACCCTATCCGGTGTCTATATAAACCGGAGGGTTGTAGTCCGTAGGACCCCAGACATCATTATTCATCATCACAACCATAGGCTAGCTTCTAGGGTTTAGCCTCCTTGATCTCGTGGTAGATCTACTCTTGTACTACCCATATCATCAATATTAATCAAGCAGGAGTAGGGTTTTACCTCCATCGAGAGGGCCCGAACCTGGGTAAAACAAAGTGTCCCTTGTCTCCTGTTACCATCCGACCTTGACGCACAGTTCGGGACCCCCTACCCGAGATCCGCCGGTTTTGACACCGACACAAAGTAATTGATAGTGGTGGTAGCGGTAACAAAAGAGTAAAGAAAGCAAAGTAATATTTTTGGTATTTTGTAGTGATTGTAACAGTAGCAACGGGAAAGTAAATAAGCGTAAACCAGTATATGGAAAGCTCGTAGGCACCGGATCAGTGATGGATAATTATGCCGGATGTGGTTCATCATGTAACAGTCATAACATAGGGTGACACAGAACTAGCTACAATTCATCAATGTAATGTAGGCATGTATTCCGAATATAGTCATATGTGCTTATGGAAAAGAACTTGCATGACATCTTTTGTCCTACCCTCTTGTGACAGCGGGGTCCTATTGGAAACTAAGGGATATTAAGGCCTCCTTTTAATAGAGAACTGGAACAAAGCATTAGCACATAGTGAATACATGAACTCCTCAAACTATGGTCATCACCGGGAGTGGTCCCGATTATTGTCACTTCAGGGTTGCCGGATCATAACACATAGTAGGTGACTATAGACTTGCAAGATAGGATCAAGAACTCACATATATTCATGGAAACATAATAGGTTCAGATCTGAAATCATGGCACTCGGGCCCTAGCGACAAGCATTAAGCATAGCAAAGTCATAGCAACATCAATCTTAGAACATAATGGGTACTAGGGATCAAACCCTAACAAAACTAACTCGATTACATGATAAATCTCATCCAATCCATCACCGTCCAGCAAGCCTATGATGGAATTACTCACTCACGGCAGTGAGTATCATGAAATTGGTGATGGAGGATGGTTGATGATGACGACAGCGACGAATCCCCCTCTCCGGATTCCCGAACGGACTCTAGATCAGCCCTCCCGAGATGTTTTAGGGCTTGGCGGCGGCTCCGTATCGTAAAACGCGATGATTTCTTCTCTCCTATTTTTTTCTCCCCGAAAGTCAATATATAGAGTTGGAGTTGGCGTCGGAAGGTGTCCAGGGGGCCCACGAGGTAGGGGGCGCGCCCTGGGGGGGCACGCCCCCCACCCTCGTGGACAGGATGTGGGCCCCCTGGTCTTCATCTTTGGCGAGGATTTTTTATTATTTATTGTAAGGTATTCCGTGGAGTTTCAGGTCATTCCGAGAACTTTTGTTTTCTGCACATAAAACAACATCATGGCAATTCTGCTGAAAATAGCGTCAGTCCGGGTTAGTTTCATTCAAATCATACAAGTTAGAGTCCAAAACAAGGGCAAAAGTGTTTGGAAAATTAGATACGACGGAGACGTATCAACTCCCCCGAGCTTAAACCCTTGCTTGTCCTCAAGCAATTAAGTTGACAAACTGAAAGAAAAAAAAGAAAGACTTTTACAAACTCTGTTTGCTCTTTTTGTTATAAATATGTCAAGCTAGCATTCAAGTTTTCAGCAAAGATTACAACTAACCACATTTGCAATAATTGTCAGGTCTCACAATTACTCATATCAATAGCATAATCAACTAACGAGCCATAATAATAAATCTCGGATGACAACACTTTCTCAAAACAATCATAATATTATATAACAAGATGGTATCTCGCTAGCCCTTTCTGAGACCGCAAAAGATAAATGCAGAGCACCTTTAAAGATCAAGGAGTGACTAGACATTGTAATTCATGGTAAAAGAGATCCAATCATAGTCACACCCAACATAGATTAATTGTGATGAATGCAAATGACAGTTGCGCTCTCCAGCTAGTGCTTTTTAATAAGAGGGTGATGACTCAACATAAAAGTAAATAGATAGGCCCTTCGCAGAGGGAAGCAGGGATTTGTAGAGGTGCCAGAGCTCAGTTTTGAAATAGAGATAAATAATATTTTGAGCGGTATACTTTCATTGTCAACGTAACAACTAAGAGATGGAAATATGTTCCATGTCACACACATTATAGGCAGTTCCCAAACAGAATGGTAAAGTTTATACTCCCCCTCCACCAACAAGCATCAATCCATGGCTTGCTCGAAACAACGAGTACCTCCAACATACATTAGGTCCCAGGGGGAGTTTTGTTTGCAATGAAATTTCGATTTAGTTTGCATAAAGCATGGGACTGGGCATCCCGGTGACCAGCCATTTTCTCGTGAGTGAGGTGCGGAGTCCACTCCTCTTGAGAATAACCCGCCTAACATAGAAGATAAGGCCAGCCTTGGTTCATACATGAGCTATTCGAGCATACAAAATAGAATGTTTATTTGAAGGTTTAGAGTTTGGCACATACAAATTTACTTGGAACGGCAGGTAGATACCGCATATAGGAAGGTATGGTGGACTCATATGGAATAACTTTGGGGTTTAAGGGATTGGATGCACAAGCAGTATTCCTGCTTAGTACGGGTGAAGGCTAGCAAAAGACTGGGAAGCGACCAACTAGAGAGCGACAACAGCCATGTACATGCATTAAAATTAATAAACATTGGATGCAAGCATGAGTAGGATATAATCCACCATGAACATAAATATCATGAAGGCTATGTTGATTTGTTTCAACTACATGTGTGAACATGTGCCAAGTCAAGTCACTTAAATCATTCAAAGGAGGATACCACCCCATCATACCACATCATAACCATCTCAATAACATGTTGGCACGCGAGGTAAACCATTATAACTCATAGCTAATCAAGCATGGCATAAGCAACTATGATCTCTAATTGTCATTGCAAACATGTTTATTCATAACAAGCTGAATCAAGAACGATGAACTCATCATATTTACAAAAACAAAAGAGGTCGAGTTCATACCATCTTTTCTCATCTCAATCAGTCCATCATATATCATCATAATTGCCTTTCACTTGCACGACCGAACGAAGTGAATAATAATAAGAGTGCACGTGCATTGGACTAAGCTAGAATCTGCGAGCATTCAATAAACAGGAGAAGACAAGGCAATATGGGCTCTGGGTTAAATCAACAATAATGCATATAAGAGCCACTTCAACAAATTAATCATGGTCTTCTCCTACTGACCACTAAAGAAAAGAAAGGAAATAAAACTATTTGCACAGGAAATCTCCCAACAAGCAAAAGAAGAACGGGCAATATTTTTGGGGTTTTCTTTTTAATTACTACTACTACAGCACAAAAGCAAACTACTACTAATTTTTTTGTTTTTCTTAAGGTTTAACAAGCACACAAGAAGAAAGCAGGAAAAGGAAAATAAACTAGCATGGATATTACAGAGAAAGAGTATGAGCACCGACATCTAGCAATGTGTGTGTGAACATAAATGTAATGTCGGTGAGAAATACGTACTCCCCCAAGCTTAGGCTTTTGGCCTAAGTTGGTTTATTGCCAGGGATAGCCCGGCGGATACCCGTAGGTGTAGCTGGGGTCATACTGTGATGCAGCGACTATCGCCTCCTGAGCTGCAGCGTGGTGTCGGGCTGCCTCTGCCCTCCTCTCGTACTCATCTGCCTCCTCTCTGGTAATAGTATATCTTCCATTTGCCTGGTAATCAAAGAAGGCAGGTGCAGGGAGAGTAATACGGACAACATGTCGTTTGTTAAAAATTAAACGATATAAGAGAGGCGATTCAGGCCTCTCAACAAACTGGTGCGAAGCCATAGAGTTATAATCTAAATATACAGGAGGCAACTCCGCATATCCCTCACGAATGTCTATCTCAAGAAAATTAGCTAAGCGGGTTGCATAAGTTCCTCCAAAGAAATCTCTATTATATCTATTATGATGCAACCTACGAGCTAAAATGGCTCCCATATGATAAGATTGGTCTCCTAACACAGCACTCCTGAGAATGCTAAGGTCAGGGACACACATGTGACATGCTTCATCCTTAGCATTTATGCATCTACCGATGAAGAGAGCAAAAAAATGTATAGCAGGAAAGTGAATGCTCCCTATTGTAGCTTGCGTTATATCTCTAGATTCCCCTACAGTTATACTAGCAAGAAAGTTTCTAAATTCAGATTTAGGGGGATCCCTAACACTACTGATACGTCCAAAACGTATCTATAATTTCTGCTTGCTCCATGCCTCTTTTGGGTGATATTGCTATGATATTTATACACTACCATACAATTTTGATCATATTTGGACTAACCAATTAACTCAGTGCACCCCAGTGCCAGTTTCTGTTTTCTGCTGTTTTTGTATTTCAGGTTTTTCCATTACGAAAACTGCCAGAAAAATTCCGGAAAAAATATATAAAAAATCAGCGTTCTGGAACCTTCCAGGAGCCCGAAGTACAGCCGGAGGGGGGCCACCAGGGGCCGAGGCGCCCTGGTGGCGCCCCCCCCCCCCCTTGGCCGCGCCGGGGGGGCGCCTGGGCCCCCCAGGACCCTTCCGACGCCACCCTTTGGTCTATATTTAAAGCACGTCTCGAAACCCTCGAGACGGGAGCCCTTTTTCGCGATCGCATCTCTGTTCCGCCGCCGCCGCGCTTCCAAGATCGGGAGCGCCAGGAGAACTCTTCCCGGCACCCTGCCGGAGGGGAGGATCACCACCGGGACCTTCTCCACCACCATGGACGCCTCCCAGACGATGCGTGAGTAGTCTCCCTTGGACCATGGGTCCATGACCAGTAGCTATGTGATGTTCTCCTCCCGTTCTTGTGCTTCACTAATTAGTCCTCGTGAGCTGCCCTACATGATCGAGGCACATATGTAATTCTTATGCTGTTGCTATGATGAGTTTGCTGGGATCCGATGGATTGTGAGATTATGTTCAGATCGTGTTTGAGTAATATATTTGATTTACCTCTTTTATATTTTTGTTCGTGAGTAATTCTTGCATGTTCTCCGTTGCTGTTTATTGCTTTGGCCGAGTAGTAGATAGTAACTCCAAGAGGGAACGTCATGCTTGATTGTGGGTTCATGCCCCTCGATGACTAGCTTGAGTGACAGAAACATGAGTCTAGCGGATGTGCTGTTGCCACAAGGGGGAAAACAACGGTGCTTGTGCCCGCGGGTGCAAGGATTGTTTACTTTACGCAAAGTATTTTAATGCAGTTGTCTGTTGCTTTGAGTTTACACTCTGGATGGGGCTCGCAACTTAATACTAGCGAGATGTTCTGGATAGATATCTCAAGGTGGATGATTAGTAGTAGATGCAGATGGATTTCGGTCTACTTACCTTGGCGTACTGCCCATGCTTTGAACCTCTACCGATCTTGCAATATAGTTAGCATTGGTTTGCGCGCGTAATCCTGTCAATTGCCCAGCTGTAATTTGTTTACCTCGCATAGCTGTTTTATCGTCTTTTGGGAGAGACATCACTAGTGAACGTCATGGCGCCCCGGTCCATATTCACATCATTGATCACACCGCTATTTACTTTCCGTTGCTTTTACTTTCCGCTTTTACTTTCCGCAGCACTATCCATCACCATTACCACTTGCGTTTGACCCTTTGTAAACTACAAGGCCGGAGGGATTGACAACCTCTCTATACTCGTTGGGGACAAAGTTATTTGTATTGTGTGCAGGTCCACGTCAATTGCTAATCCACGGTGCCGTTAGCGATTGACACCTTCTCGTTGAAACTTGGAGTCTCTGGGGATTCGATCCTTGGTATCTTTGCCAAGGGAAAACTACCGCTACGCTGCATCTCAAACCTTACACCTGGGGTAACCAACGAGGGGCGAGAAGCCATCAAGGGTGTTTTCTGGCGCCGTTGCCGGGGACTCCGCTCTTCGAGATAGGGGAGTTGCATACTTTCTTTTACCTTTGTTTTTTAGTCTTGTTAGTTTACCTTTCAGTTTTTGCTTTAGTAGTCCTTTCTGCTTAGTCAAGCATGTCAGGATTTGGTGCTTTGAGGGAATCGGAAGTTCTAGATTTCCATCAAAGGGATGGAGAAAATATGAAGAAAGCATGGGATAGAATTTCTGATGCACATAGAAGAATTATGCCTTGGATACCTATAAAAATTGTGCTTAGAAATTTTTACCATGGTCTTTTTAAATGGTGCAAACACTCTCTTGTATTATAGCTGAAGGAGATTTCCTAGAGTGTGATGAAGCTAGAGCTCTTGAAATTATACATGGTCTATCTAGTTACTTTGTTTATGATCACAGTTTTGATACTGTCATAGATAGACTTGCTACTATTGAGAAAAGAATGGATGCTCTAGACTTAATGAAGGTAGAGAAACCCAAACCAAGTAGGAGAGATATTTTGGAAACAGACAATGATTGGGAGCCTTTTGCTAGGATTAGCATTGCTAATCAAGACTTCCTTGCTTATTGCGATATTGGGTCTATGGTTTCTACTATGCCGAGAGTTGTTCATGATTCTTTAAAGTTTAATATGGATAGATTATCGTCCTATCATGAACACACTAATGGAGATATTTCTGAAATTCAGGGAAGAATCAAGGACGTGCCAGTTAAATTCCTTAAAGGGATTGCAATGATTGATTTCTTCATCATGGAGCCAAACCAAGGAAATATAGTGCTTGGGAGGGACTTCCTCCGAGCAGTTAAAGGCTTCATCGATATAGGTAAGGGACAAATCCGCTTACGCGAGAAGGCAAAAGGTGTGTACCCCTTTCCTAGAAGGAATAAAAGTGAACTTGTGGAGGAACCGTTTGAAGCAATTTATAACTCCGATCATTATGATGACTATTGATTCCTCCTTGCATTATGCCTAGCTCAAAGGCATAAAAGAAAGCGCTTTTGGGAGGCAACCCAAATGAATAAATTTTATTTCTTCTGCTTTTGTTGTGTCTTGATGTTGTTACTACAGTAGCATCATCATTGTATCTTTACTTTTCAGTTTTGTGCCAAGTATAGCCTCTGATTGCAGGAAAGATCAAGAGTTGTGACGTGCTGTCCAGGAAACAGATTCTGTCCTCGTACAGAAAAATTCGCATAAAATCACCAGATCATATTTTTGGTCTGAATTTTTTCCACAGCGTGGTCTATATAATTTTCTTTCAGGCGTCTGTTCTGAGTTTTTTGATTGGAGTTGCAGAAGTGCCCCGAAAAGATCATTTACTGCCTGCTGGTATGTTTTTCACAGATTCTGTACTGTTTTGCCTTTTCTTCGTTTTGCGAGCCTTGAGCTTGTTTATTTTTTTGCAAAAACTTTATGGCAGTCCAGAGAAACAGTATGCTTTCAAGTTTATCTTTATTTCCAGCAAGGAACAATTATAATATTGTGGGTACTAACCTCGCTAATCAGATTATGATGAGTCTTGTATGAAGGGAGTTTTCAAGTGTGCGAGGGAAGATGATGAAAAGATTCAGGAGTGTCAAGCGCTCAAGCTTGGGGATGCCCCCGTGCACCCCCAAGAAATATTCAAGAAGACTCAAGCGTCTAAGCTTGGGGATGCCCCCCGTGCATCCCCTTCTCCATCGACATTATCAGTTCGTCTCCCGTTCCACTATATTTTTAGCACTTCATGTGTTATGTGCTATGCTTGGAGCGTCTTGCTTTTAGTTTTCCTTTTAGTTTTCTTTAGCTTTCAATAACGAGTCGGAACTCAGCTTCTTTTTGTGGGAGAGAAACACGCTCCACTTCTACTTAGAACACAACATGGAGTTTTCATGTCTATCTTTGCTGTGTGTGTTCTTTGTCTTTCAATAGCTACTACCTTGCTCAGCTCTTAGCTTCCATGCTTATCTTTTTAAAGAGCTTTTGTTTAGTTGGTTGCTTGAACTCTCTTTATTATCTTGTTTACCTTTTTAAGAGGGTTTGCTTCTGTTGCAATGATTGATATGTCTGTGATATAGATGCTACGTGCATGATGTTGCTTGGTAATTGTGGTTGCTTATGGTTAGTTGCAAATAGCTGGAGGGTTTCCAATGTGATATTGGAGTACCAACGTGATTTGTTTGAATATGATGTGGTATGGTTAGTGATATCTTCCTTCGAGAATTTATTTTGATTGACTTGGCGTATGCTCACGCATATTCAAGACTGTAAAGAAAGTCTGTCCAGCCTTGATGATCTTTTATTTCTGAGTAGCGATATAACTTCCATGCCTGATTCAATGTTGCTTTGTCGCTCTGAATGATTATGGCCGTCATTGCTCTCTAAGTTGGTCACTCCCAGTCTTTTGCTAGCCTTCACCTGTACTAAGCGGACTGACTGCTTGTGCATCCAAATCCTTTAAACCAGTTTTGCCATATGAGTCCACCATACCTTCCTATACATGGTATTTACCTGCCATTCCTAACGAAGACTTTCGTGTACCATCTCGAAATATTCAAATAAAGTTCCTATTTTGTGCCTCTGTTTTAAGTTTACGAGGAAGTAGTGGTTGATTCATGATCTTTTTGAGTTGGACAAGCTTCACCCCTGGGATTGCATGTATAATGTGCAACCTATAATATGAGAAGGAATTGGCATTGAGTGCGCCCGGCTCATTAAAAATTAGTATAACAAACGAATCTTCCTTCACGCTTTGTTCATGAGAAATCAGAAAACTTTGGCAGTGATAAACCAAGGAGATTAAGAGGGTGTTATGATCCTCATTCGGGAGCCATTCCTCGAAACTTGTCCAGCTCAAGAAGTAATTGGGTTAGCTGCTAGCATTCGTTGACGAAACATGCATATCAAAAAAAATATTACCCCTGTTTTTAAAACCAAGAGCTCTGGTACATGCTTTGTCTTTGTTTCCGACTACAGGTTTTCAACTTGCCAACAAAAGCCACGGTTCGAGAGTCTCCACCTTCTTCAAAAAGCACCAACTACTGAGAGCATGGTTGTCATTCTGAGTGTAATGTGCATTGTCCCAAAGTAGCATTGTCTTTTGCATGGTTGTGATATCGTTTATTCTGAAATCATTGTATCTAGTCGTCACTTAAACCTTGGACGTGCCCCTGCATTTATGTTTTGCTTCACTAAAGGGGGCAACCTAGATATCACTTGATCATATTTACATACCATGTTCATTGCAAATCTATTTGGTGCTTCAGTTTCATGTTGTAAAACTTTTAGTTCTTTGAGATTTTCTTGAGGCAACTAAGTTACTATAGAATCATTGTCTTTGTAAGCTCTTGTCATGTGACTATGAGAAAGTCCTATATGGTTGATAGCATGTCACCACAGAAATTATTCTTGTTGTCATTTACCTACTCGGGGATGAGCAGGAATTAAGCTTGGGGATGTTGATACGTCCAAAACGTATCTATAATTTCTGCTTGCTCCATGCCTCTTTTGGGTGATATTGCTATGATATTTATACACTTCCATACAATTTTGATCATATTTGGACTAACCTATTAACTCAGTGCACCCCAGTGCCAGTTTCTGTTTTCTGCTGTTTTTGTATTTCAGGTTTTTCCATTACGAAAACTGCCAGAAAAATTCCAGAAAAAATATATAAAAAATCAGCATTCCAGAACCTTCCAGGAGCCCGAAGTACAGCCGGAGGGGGGCCACCAGGGGCCGAGGTGCCCTGCTGGCGCGGCCCCCCCCTTGGCCGCGCCGGGGGGTGCCTGGGCCCCCCAGGACCCTTCCGACGCCACCCTTTGGCCTATATTTAAAGCACGTCTCGAAACCCTCGAGACGGGAGCCCTTTTTCGCGATCGCATCTCTGTTCCGCCTCCGCCGCGCTTCCAAGATCGGGGGCGCCAGGAGAACTCTTCTCGGCACCCTGCCGGAGGGGAGGATCACCACCGGGACCTTCTCCACCACCATGGACGCCTCCCGGACGATGCATGAGTAGTCTCCCTTAGACCATGGGTCCATGACCAGTAGCTATGTGATGTTCTCCTCCCGTTCTTGTGCTTCACTAATTAGTCCTCGTGAGCTGCCCTACATGATCGAGGCACATATGTAATTCTTATGTTGTTGCTATGATGAGTTTGCTGGGATCCGATGGATTGTGAGATTATGTTCAGATCGTGTTTGAGTAATATATTTGATTTACCTCTTTTATATTTTTGTTCGTGAGTAATTCTTGCATGTTCTCCGTTGCTGTTTATTGCTTTGGCCGAGTAGTAGATAGTAACTCCAAGAGGGAACGTCATGCTTGATTGTGGGTTCATGCCCCTCGATGACTAGCTTGAGTGACAGAAACATGAGTCTAGGGGATGTGCTGTTGCCACAAGGGGGAAAACAACGGTGCTTGTGCCCGCGGGTGCAAGGATTGTTTACTTTACGCAAAGTATTTTAATGCAGTTGTCTGTTGCAATATAGTGAGCATTGGTTTGCGCGCGTAATCCTGTCAATTGCCCAGCTGTAATTTGTTTACCTCGCATAGCTGTTTTATCGTCTTTTGGGAGAGACATCACTAGTGAACGTCATGGCGCCCCGGTCCATATTCACATCATTGATCACACCGCTATTTACTTTCCGTTGCTTTTACTTTCCGCTTTTACTTTCCGCAGCACTATCCATCACCATTACCACTTGCGTTTGACCCTTTGTAAACTACAAGGCCGGAGGGATTGACAACCTCTCTGTACTCGTTCGGGACAAAGTTATTTGTATTGTGTGCAGGTCTACGTCGATTGCTAATCCACGGTGCCGTTAGCGATTGGCACCTTCTCATTGAAACTTGGAGTCTCTAGGGATTCGATCCTTGGTATCTTTGCCAAGGGAAAACTACCACTACGCTGCATCTCAAACCTTACACTTGGGGTAACCAACGAGGGGCGAGAAGCCATCAACTACCCCATGATGGAAGTTTGCCAGCAAAAGTGAAATCCTCTAAGTCCATGGTATAAGATTTGTCATAAAGATCAAACATGACTGAAGGAGAATTACGTGAAGATGAATACTCAAACCTCCTCACAAATGAACTTGTGAGATCATGATATTGAAGGCATTTGTCTGCCTCAAAATCCTCAAGACCGGCATTACGCAAATATGCGTTAAATTCTTCTTTAATTCCTGCACGATCCATAAAGTTTTCCGACGGCCATTCGCAAGGCCGCACTGGAGCGTCTCTTGGTGGTTCCTCGTCAGCATCACGCATAGCAAGCCTGGGTCCTTGCTTCTTTGAAGAACCACCTTGGAACATCTTCCTAAACATATTGCTTTTCTCTGAAAAATTTCTGAAATTTTTAGTAACTTCAAACAAAAGTGAACCAACTTCAATAAAAATGATAGCAACTACTCCTACAAGTGTCTAGAGCCTATATCAAACATTAGAACTACTTGGAACCATATAAATTTGACATGCAAGCTCAAGAACATGGTCACCTTTGCAGCACAAATTTGCAATGAATAAAGCACTAGAACAAAATCTAATTGGACCAATGGACGAGTCTCATACCAAGGAACAATCTCCCCAAGCAGTTTTGCGAGAGGTGCTTTGCGCAAGGAGATCGAAAATCACAGCGAAGAGGGCTGGAACTCGTGCTTGAGTTGGTTTTTCGTGTTTGTGGGAGGAAGAAGAAGAAGATGGGTGCTGGGATAAGTGGAGGAGGGCCACCATGGGCTGTGACGCCCGGATATTTAAGCTACTGTAACCCTCCACTAATGTTGCCACGTCACCACGATTACTGTTGCTAAACTCGCGTTAATTCAAACAACGTTCATATTCAAATTTAAATTCCAAGTCAAAATATTATTTCTTCAAACTGTAAAACAAAAATGTTCGCGGTGTCGCATTTATTCGGTATTAAATTGTGATGAGTTAACCAACCTCATTTGAATTATTAAAAATGCCCTCACCAAATTATATAGTGGTCCAATAGCATACTAAATGACTTATTCTATTTCTAAAAATGCCCGGACAATTCCTTTGGCTCTAAAACTTTTTATGCAACACCACAATGTTGTTCTTGAATTATGTGCTAGATTTTAAGGTTAACTAAGTTCATTTACTATAGCATTTAAATAAAAAATGGAGAAATAAATAAAAGAAAAGAATCAAAGAATAAAAAGATAAAACAAAGCCTCCCCTCCATTGTGACAACCAAAAAATTTGACCTTGTTTTATAAATTAAAATTTTGCCAGGAAATTAAAACTTTTATTTTTTGGGCTCCCTTTTTATTTTTGAACCATTTTCTCCCTTGTCATTATGGAGTTTTTCCCCAAAGTGAAAACTTTTCAATTATGTTATTGGACTTGTTTAACCTCTCAAGAAAAACTCTTCTTTTATTAGTAGATTAATTTGCTTGATCTTTATTTTCTTGAAAAAATGGTTTTTTTAAAGGTTATATGGCCATAATTGAACTACAACCATTTGATAAATTCACTTAAAATTCCAACCAAAATTTGGAGATGTCATGTGATGTTTTTAAATCACTTTTGTGCAAAAATATCTTTTATTCATGAAATATTTTGAGCTCTACACCAAATTTTCTTCTCTGGTCCAGTGGGTAATTTTGCACTACAACTCATTTAAATATTTCTTTTTAGACTCCACCAAAATTATGGGATGTTAGTAGTAGCATATGATTCAACTTTATGCAAAAACCCAGTGGTGTTATTTGAAAATTATGAGTGAATCAACCTCATTTTCATTCTGGTCCAGCCTGGTAATTTCTACTGCAACCCTATTTATTTTTGCTCCAGTGACCTTGTGCTTTCTCTTGCTTGTAGACCATCCTACCAAACCCCTAAGTCCAGGAGCATGCACCCTTTGGATCATTTTTGGTTCATGAAGTAATGCCTTTTACCTTGTGACCAGAACTGAAGAATTGCAAAACTTGCACTAGCAAGTTTCTCCTTTTGCCCTAATGACCTTACCACCCTCTCATCCATCTAAAGAGACCCCACTCTGGAAGATTTGACCACTCCAAGACCTTCCTAGATGCCTCTGGCATTTTGTCAAACATCCTGTGGGCATGAACAGATTTGGCATGATTGTAAGTTTGTGTTGTGAACTTTCCCACCTGTCCTAACCAAGTTGTCTAGAAGCCTACTAACGGTCTCTAACCTAGGCCTGTGGATTTGCATTAGATGTATAGCAGTTTTGGTCGCCCTGGCATTTCGTCGAACGAGTGCCGTGCACGCCCGGAGCGCGAGCAGAGCACGCGTTTTGCACGTGCTCGCAAGCGAGCCAGCACGCCCCTGGATAAACTCCCCCGAGCTCATCCTGATCCTCTCCCTCTCGCCGCGTCAAACCAAAGGCCCCGACCGCCCCCTGGCGCCTTACAACACCGCCACCAGGGCCCTCTTGGCGGCACGCCCGCGGCCGCACCCGCTCCTGCTATGGACAGCACCGCCCCGACCACCACAGCATGCCAGCTCGCCTCCATGGACAGTGGAGCGTTCGTCGGTAGCTCCTGGAGCCGACCAGCCACCGCCACATCGCCCTGCAGCACAGTAGGGCGGTTCCCCGGCGAACTGATCCACGGCCACCACGAACCGACTTGGACGTGCTATAAAGGAGGTCCCCGAACTCCCCCGAGCACCCAGGCAGCCTCACCCCGTCCCTCTCGTGCCCCCATGGTCGTCAGTCGAAGCGAGGAGGCCGTCTTCTTCCTCTCCGGCAACTCCTGTCGCCACTACTGCCCCGGTCATTCCGGCGCAGCCAAAGCCTTCCCCTGAACCCCAACACCACCGTTCGGTTCCTCTTGCCCCCGCGGAGCTGCGCAACACCTCAATCCAGCTCGGGAACCACCATAGCCCCGGCCCCCAAAAGCTCCCGAGGCCACCTCCGCCGAGAAGCTCGCCACTGGCAGCTCCCTCCGTCCCCTCCTGCCTGACGACCACCGGGAAGACCGCCCTTGAGTGGCAGATCCATCCCCGCCCTCGGGACCCTGCAAGGAGACGCCAATCGCCGGCGACGATCGCCGAAGTTCCGCCTCCGCTCGGGACAGAGGAAGAGGAGGGAGAGGACTAGTCAAACCTGACTAGTGGGGCCCCTGGACCCACTGTCAGTGACCCACCCCGCCGCCACGCGTGTTAAGTGAAAGCGTAAAACCCCCAAGTACGTAACCCCTACTTAGAAAGCGTATTCGTGGCTGAAACGTTTTCTTTTTGTTTTATTTTTAAAACAGATTTTGACCAGAACTTTGACTGGTTATATCTTTTTAAGCATAACTCCAAATGAGTTGATTCTTTTTCCTACATCTCTCAAATTTTGTCTAGTTTATTTTAAGATTTATTTGAAAATTTTCCAAACAACTTTTTTTAGTGTTTTTGAAATATGTGTTATTTGCATATTTTTGAAAATAGGATTTTTGGAAGAGAAGGAAGCTTTCAAAAGATTTGGAGTGCACTGATACGTCCAAAACATATCTATAATTTCTGCTTGCTCCATGCCTCTTTTGGGTGATATTGCTATGATATTTATACACTTCCGTACACTTTTGATCATATTTGGACTAACCTATTAACTCAGTGTGCCCCAGTGCCAGTTTCTGTTTTCTGCTGTTTTTGTATTTCAGGTTTTCTCTTTACGAAAACTGCCAGAAAAATTCCAGAAAAAATATATAAAAAATCAGCATTCCAGAAGACTCCCGGCACCCAAAGGTGGGCCAGAGGGGAGCCAGGGGCAGCCCAGGCGGCCTGCCCGCGCCCCCCCCCCCCCCTGGCCGTGCCGGGGGGCGCCTGGGCCCCCCAGGCCTCCTCTGGTGACCTCCTCTGGCCTATATTTAACACGCGTTCCAGAAACCCTGATTCGGGACCCCTTTTCTCTAGACGCAATTCCGATCTCCGCCGTCATCGCCATCAAGCTTCGGGGGACCAGAATTCCTGTGCCGGCACCCTGCCGGGACGGGGAAGTGCCCCCGGATTCATCTCCATCGATGTTGCTTCCTCCCTTCATGATGCGGGAGTAGTTCCTCCTCGGGGTTGAGGTTTCTACCAGTAGCTATGTGGTTAATTCTCTCTCCCATGATGTGATCCTCGTTGTGATCATAGGCTATGTTAATCTAGGGTGATCCCATGATATTTCCCCTTCCTCTATGTATTGGATTGATGTAATCACTTGTCTTTATCTAGTATAATCCCCGAGACCAAGGTGACAGCGGTCTATTGGACATGGATTAGAAAAATATTTTCATGAATGATTTCCTCTCTTGTGTGTTGATTGAAGATTGAGAGTCTCTTGGTGCTTGTCTTTGACTATCCTTTAGATATGTTGTGGTGATTGTGGGACTCTCTTTGGATGGCCGCGGTGACATTGGGAAATCCTTAGATGAGAACTACGAACTTTGAGGTGTGCTTTTTTAGCCCTACATAACTCTCGTCCTCTCTTGACCACGAAGGAATGACCTCCGGGTGCGTCCCCTTTGCATGTTTTATGGGAAATATCATGTGATTCGATTATGTTAATGTTGTTGGGAGTTGCCACTAGTGAAAGTATGATCCCTAGGCCTTGTTTCCACCATTGCAATACCATTTGTGCTCACGTTTACCACTTGTTTGCTTGCTGCACTTTTTATTACAGATTTATATTACTTTGTTTTGCCATCCATATCACTTGCCATTTAACATCTCTTCGCCGAACTAGTGCACCTATACATCTAACAAGTGTATTAGGTGTGTTGGGGACACAAGAGACTTCTTGTATCTTAGTTGCAGGGTTGCTTGAGAGAGACCATCTTCAACCTCTACTTCCCTGAGTTCGATAAACCTTAGGTCATCCACTTGAGGGAAATTGCCGCTGTCCTACAAACCTCTGCGCTTGGAGGCCCAACATAGTCTACAAGAGTAGAAGCGTGTGTAGACATCAAGCTATTTCTGGCGCCGTTGCCGGGGAGGTGAGCGCTTGAAGGTATATCTTTAGATCTTGCAATTAAATCTTTTTGTTTCTTGTTTTTATTTCACTAGTTATGCTTATGGACAACCCTGTTATTGGATCGTTGCTTGCGGGAAGACGCCCCACACCTGTGGTGGTTGCTCCTCCCCCTACTGAAATTGTGCCCTATAAAATACCAGCTGGTATTATCGATTATGTTCTGACAAATCGCTATGCAGGAGACAGACATCCCGGTGAACACTTGCTATATCTGTCACAATTATGTTCATTATTTAAGCTTGCAGGTGTATCAAGGGAGTTTGTCATGAGGAAATTGTTCGCCATATCACTTATAGATAAAGCTTCAGATTGGTATAAGCTACTCGATAACTCGCACTTGCTTGATTGGCAAGAGCTTATGTCTCTTTTTTATACTAAGTTTTATCCTCTTCATGAAATTCATCGAGACAGGAACTATATCTATAACTTTAGGTCTCATGACGGAGAAAGCATTGCTCAAGCTTGGGGGAGACTGAAAACGTTAATGCTAAAAAGTCCTAACCATGGGCTCCCAAAAGATGCTTATGTGGAGAGTAAGAGTACCTTTTTGCATGTGGATCATGGAAATAATGCCTTATGTGATGCTTATATTGTTGAGTTTATTCGTGATCCCACTGAAAATTATTATGAGAAGGGAACATATGCTTATAGATATTTCAATAATATTAAGTTCCCTCTCTTTATGTTGAAGGTTTTGAAGCTGCACTTGTTTTGTCTTCCTATGCTTATTGCTTTGTGCTTCAATGAATTATTCTATTGCAATATTCCTATGCATAGGAAGCATTTTAGGCTTAAATGTGTTTGGTATTTGCTTCTTGATGCTCTCTTTTGTTCTTCAACTCTTATTCCTACGAGAGCATCATTAAAATCTTAATCCTATCTTTATGGCTATAAAGAAAGAGCTCTAGGGAGACAACCCTTGTTATCTTTACTTTCAGTTTGTTCTTTCAGTTTTTAGTGGTCTTGATGCTTGTTACTACAGTAGCATCATCATTGTATCTTTACTTTTCAGCTTTGTGCCAAGTGTAGCCTCTGATTGCAAGAAAGTTCAAAAGTTGTGATGTGCTGTCCAGGAAACAGATTCTGTCCTTGAACAGAAAAATTCGTATAAAATCACCAGATCATCTTTTTGGTCTGAATTTTTTCCAAAGCGTGCTCTATATAATTGTCTTTCAGGCGTCTGTTCTGAGTTTTTTGATTGGAGTTGCAGAAGTGCCCCGAAAAAATCATTTACTACCTGCTGGTCTGTTTTTCACAGATTCTGTCCTGTTTTGCCTTTCCTTCATTTTGCAAACCTTGAGCTTGCTTTTTCTTTGCAAAAACCTTTTGGCAATCTTGAGAAACAGTAGACCTTCAAGAATATCTTTATTTCCAGCAAGGAACAATTATACTATTATGGGTACTAACCTCTCTAATCAGATTATGATGAGTTATGTATGAAGGGAGTTTTCAAGTGTGCGAGGGAAGATGATAAAAAGATTCAGGAGTGTCAAACGCTCAAGCTTGGGGATGCCCCCATGCACCCCCAAGAAATATTCAAGGAGACTCAAGCGTCTAAGCTTGGGGATGCCCCTGTGCATCCCTTTTCCATCAACATTATCAGTTCGTCTTTCGTTCCACTATATTTTTATCACTTCATGTGTTATGTGCTATGCTTGGAGCGTCTTGCTTTTAGTTTTCCTTTTAGTTTTCTTTAGCCTTTAATAACGAGTCGGAACTCAGCTTTCTTTATGTGGGAGAGAAACACGCTCCACTTCTACCTAGAACATAACATGGAATTTTCATGTCTATCTTTGCCGTGTGTGTTCTTTGTCTTTCAATAGCTACTTTCATGCTTAGCTCTTAGTTTTCATGCTTATCTTTTTAAAGAGCTTTTGTTTAGTTGGTTGCTTGAACTCTCTTTATCATCATGATTATCTTATTAAGAGAGTTTGCTTCTATTTCATTGTTTGATATGTCCATGATAAAGATGCTACGTGCATGATGTTGCTTGGTAATTCATGTTTACTTATGGTTAGTTTCAAATAGCTGGAGGGTTTCCAATGTGTTATTGGAGTACCAACATGATTTGTTTGAATATGATGTGGTATGGTTTAGTGATATCTTCCTTCGAGAATTTATTCTGATTGACTTGGCGTATGCTCACGCATATTTAAGACTGTAAAGAAAGTCTGTCAAGCCTTGATGATCTTTTATTTCTGAGTAGCAATATAACTTCCATGCCTGATTCAATGTTGCTTTGTCGCTCTGCATGATTATGACTGTCATTGCTCTCTTAGTTGGTCGCTCCCAGTCTTTTGCTAACCTTCGCATGTACTAAGCGGACTGACTGCTTGTGCATCCAAATCCTTTAAACCAGTTTTGCCATATGAGTCCACCATACCTTCCTATACATGGTATTTACCTGCCATTCCTAACGAAGACTTTCATGTGCCATCTCGAAATATTCAAATAAAGCATGCCTATTTTGTGCCTCTGTTTTAGTTCATGAGGAAGTAGTGGTTAATTCATGATCTTTTTAAGTTGGACAAGCTTCACCCCGGGATTGCATGTATAATGTGCAACCCATAATATGAGAAGGAATTGGCATAGAGTGCACCCGGATCATTAAAAATTAATATAACAAACGAACCCTCCTTCACACTTCGTTCATGAGAAATCAGAAAACTTTGGCAGTGATTGTCGGTGTCAAAACCGGCAGATCTCGGGTAGGGGGTCCCGAACTGTGCGTCAAGGTCGGATGGTAACAGGAGACAAGGGACACTTTGTTTTACCCAGCTTCGGGCCCTCTCGATGGAGGTAAAACCCTACTCCTGCTTGATTAATATTGATGATATGGGTAGTACAAGAGTAGATCTACCACGAGATCAAGGAGGCTAAACCCTAGAAGCTAGCCTATGGTTGTGATAATGCATAATGATTTCTGTCCTATGGACTACAACCCTCCGGTTTATATAGACACCGGATAGGGTTAGGGTTACACAGAGTCGGTTACATTGGTAGGAGATCTTGAATATCCGCACGCCTAGCTTGCCTTCCACGCCAAGGAAAGAACCTTCCGGACACGGGACGGAGTCTTCTATCTTGTATCTTCATAGTCCTGGAGTCCGGCTGAAGGTATAGTCCGGCTAGCCGAACACCCCCTAATCCAGGACTCCCTCAGTAGCCCCTGAACCAGGCTTCAATAACGACAAGTCCGGCGCGCAAATTGTCTTCGGCATTGCAAGGCGGGTTCCTCCTCCAAGTTTCTTCAAGAAGATAATGAACACCAGAAAATAGTGTCCGGCTCTGCAAAACAAATTTCCACGTATTGCCATATAGAGAATAATATAAGCACAAATCTAATCTGCGGACGTATTCCACAGTGCATCATAACACTGCGTCCAAGCCCTCTATACGGGTTATTTTCACTGTTCCACCGCAGCACGTTCAACGAGGCGGTTTCCTTGGCACGTCTTGTCGAAGCAGAGATCGTGTGCCCCTTTAACGGGATTCTCATTAATACGGACGTGGGTAACCCAACCGCGCCATTTACCACGGTGCTTGAGCGGCAAGCGAGTTTTATGAGGTAGGTGGGGACGCATGATAGCATCCGCCTATATAAGGGGATAAGGATCCTCCTTTCTCACCTACGCCTTCTTCCTCCTCTGCCTATCCATCTCTTGCACACTCAAGCTCCAACGCCCAAGTTCGCCCTTCAGCCCTCAATCCACTCCAGCAATGTCCGGAGCAGGGGGCAAGTGGATGGCTTCCTCCGTCACGGAGGGGCAAATCAAAAAGCTTAGGAAGGCTGGATACCTGTCCAATGACATCGCGCACCGGCTCCCTAAGGCGGGGCAAATCCTTCCCACCCCTGGGCCTAAGGAGAGGGTGGTCTTCCTCCCTCATTTCCTCCGCGGACTAGGCTTTCCACTTCATCCTTTCGTCCGGGGGCTTATGTTCTACTACGGCCTAGATTTTCACGATCTGGCCCCGAACTTCGTCCTCAATATCTCGGCGTTTATCGTCGTGTGCGAGGCCTTTCTCCGCATCCGCCCCCACTTCGGCCTTTGGCTCAATACTTTCAACGTCAAGCCCAAGGTGGTGTCCGGCACCCAGGCGGAGTGCGGAGGTGCGATGGCTGGCCGAATGGCCAACGCCGTCTGGTTCGAGGGCTCCTTCGTGGAGTCCTTGAAGGGGTGGCAGGCTGGGTGGTTTTACATCACCGAGCCGCGCGGCGCAACCTGGGCCGCGCCCCCTGAATTCATATCCGGACCCCCAACATGTCTCAAGTCTTGGCAAGAGACGGGCTTATCGTGGGGCAACGAGAGCGAAGTGACCGGATTGCAAACTTGCATCCAGTCCCTGGTGAACAAGCCGACCCGGCATGTTGACATAATCCAGGTTATGCTCGTTCGTCTGGTCCTCCCGTGCCAACGATGGGATTTCACTTTGTGGGAATACGATCTGGCGCAGCACCGAACCCTCAACAGGCTCTTCGACACGACGTATGAAGACGTCTGGAAGGTGCTAACAAAAAGCGCCGATTGCCCCACATCCGCTTCTGAAGATCGCGGATATAGCTCGCAGCGCGATGCTAAGGAGGTAAGCTATTCGTCCCTTTTATAGGTTCATTAAGCTCCTCTTTATAGATTGACTCTATGCAGGATTTTCTAAAAACTCCCTTTTGTCTTTAACAGAAGTGGCTGAAGATAGACGGACCGATCAACTGTCCGGCTCCTCTGCCAGAAGACCAGGCCCCAGCTCTTCTAGAGAAGCTGTTGGCTCCGGCGCCGTATGTGGTGCCAGAAAAGAAGGTCAAGAAGGCCAACACCACCGGGACTCGAAAGAGTACCCGTCATGTGGTGTCGTCGGACTCGTCATCGGACGAGTCTGCGACGCCCTCCGCTCGTGAACACGAGGAGGAGGAAGAAATCCCTCCCACTCCAACGGGGGAAGGAAAGAAAAGGAAGGCTGCCCCTGCTAGGGCAGCCAAGGGGTCCAAGAAGAGGAAGACCCCTCCGCCGGAATACTCCCCCGATGCCAATGAGGACGAGGAGGAGTGGCCGGAAAGGACCAAGCATCTGGCGAAGTCGTAAGTATTCGGATACCAGAATAACTCATGATATCTTTTACAGCTTTTCCTTATGTTAAACATAATCGTGCATACCGCCCCGGGACACACTCAACATTTCGTCGGGCGCCTCCCTGGATCCATCGAAGATGGACTCCGTTCCTCCCGCGGTCTCCCCCCGCAAGGCGGATGATGCCGAAGTGGCATCCTGCCAAATGGGGCAGGAGGAGGTGGTCCTGGAGGAGCCGGAAGGCAATCCTCAGGACCCCAGGAGTACAGGGGGCAAAACCCCCCAGGGCTCCCAGTCCGGCGTAGAGCCGGACGCCGTGCCGGACTCCAACGTCCGGGCTCACGGCGGGCAAACTCCTTCCAAAAGGAGTAGGCCATCCGAGCCGGCGACCTCTGTCCAACCAGAGGCGTCGGACAATCTGCTGGAGGCGCTCGAAGGCGCCACCATCGACGAGGAGCACCGTGTTGTTATGAGCACGGTGGTCCAAAAGGTTTAGTCCGCCAAGAGTGGGCTGAATGAAGCTTGTACCAGCCTTCTAACAGGCTTTAAGGTAAGCAAAAAATATGCTGAATTAATTACCGCATAGACAGTAGCCCCTGATGCTCTGTTCGGTGTTCGGAAAGAAAAAGCCGAATAGAGGATCTAATAATCTTCGCAGGAGTCTAACTATGAAAAGTCAAATATGCGTACGCAGGCTTCCCTGCTATCCACCGCCGCATTGACTGCGCAGGTGGAGGTCCTGAAGAAGGACTACGAGCGGTCCGAGCGGGAGCTCGGCCTTGCCAAGAGGCGGCTCGAGGAGAAGGAAGGTAAGATAACCTCCTTGATAATAAAATATGCCTATAGAGAGGCTTGATTGCAAAAAATAACAGGATTGAACTGCCTATTGTAGGGGTCACCACAGAAGTGGAGACCCTAAAGCAGGCGCTTGCCGAGGCCGAGAAGAAGGCGGCCGAGGAGTGCACAGAACGAGAGAGGCTCGGGGGCCGATACGGAGAGGTGCAGCAGAAGCTGCAAGCTCTCATGGAAAAACATGAGGGTTTGGAGCTTGACGTGAAGACGCAAGCCACCGAACTCGCCTCCGCCGTTGAGGCCACCAAGAATGCCAAGGCCGAAGCCCAAAGGGCCCTCCAAGAGTTGGAGGAGATGAGAAAGATAGCAGCGGGTAAGACATTCTCAATGCAAAGTAGGAACATAAAAGTAAAATACCTATTACTTACCCGGATCCGGAGTTCTCCAGGGGCGTTCTTCGATCTACCCCGCAGCGCATCCGACGCCGCCACATTCTTCCGGAGCGAAGGGAACAGCTCGACGGAGAGTGTGTTCTGGTCTCAGTATTCTGAGGCCGGAAACCCTGTGCCCTTGAGCGACCAGCTGAAGCAGCTGGCCGAGCTCCACAAGGCGGCCGAACAAGCCATGAAGGGCTTACTAGTTCGGCTGTGGCCTGGAGAGGCCCTGCCAGGGAGCTACTTTGGGCTAGTGCGGCGGCTGGTGGAGGCCTGTCCGCGACTTGAAGTCATCAAGCGCTCTGCCTGTATTGAAGATGCCCGGAGGGCCCTTGCCCGTGTAAGAGTACACTGGGGCAGGCTGGACGGCGAGAAGCTGGTGACGGACGGTCCGCCGCAGGGGAAGGAACATCGCAAGCCCGAGATGTACTATAAGGAAGTTCTTGCCGGATCCCGCCTTATTGCGGATGAATGTACCCATGATGTAATCTATCAATGAACTCGTTCGTTTCTATCCTGTACGCCAAAAACTTGTTCGTATGCGCTTTAAGCAATGCTTTGAATTTAAAATATTGTTTTCTGTTTGGCCGTTTATCAATAACTGAGAGATGGCGAGTCGTCGGCTTCTGCCCTCGTGCAACTAGTGCTGAGGTGTTCGGGATAAACCTGCGGGCTCTTGTTCCCATAGTTGGGTCCTTCGAGGGAGGCCCACAGCACAACGAACCAGGCAATCGGACTATAATGCTTGAACACTCTCACTTAGCCATAGAACGTTATAATTTTAAATTTCGGCGAAGCCCCTAGTTCGGAAGGCCGAATTCGGGGCACTATCCACGCCTTTTAGCCGGTTTTAACCAGCTCTCCGTTCGAAAACGGCATAAGCCTTTAAGGACTCGAAAAACCTCTCAAACAGCGACCGGTCTCTCGCCCTATCATGACAGTCTGTTTTAGCTTTCTCCACTGAGGCGCTCACCCACCTGATCTGGGGCGCAAATCGCAGCGGTTCTCCTAGTGCTACCTTAGCCGATAGAGCGGAACGTAAGGTACCAAAACATAGGAGCCGGGCAAACCCAACATATGACCAAAATCATGACTCGGAGCCGATGCATATAGTGCTATAAGTTCGGGGTGCCGCACTTGGTAAAGTGTGCGGGCTTCTCACGACCAGATAAAAAGGGTGATGAAGCCCCTGGCGTGGTTTGCCGTACCATGGTGTACGGGTGCCATCATGTTATGAAATAAACATATGTAAAAATCATAATGCAAAAAATAGACTAAAGCTATGCATTGTTTATAAGAAGGCTGTTTACTCAAGCCGAACGATACAATGAGTGCAATAAGCAAAAAATGTTTTAGACCATATGACATGTCTTAACCAGGCGCAGACCGCGGAATTTAGATACAGTTATATTGCTCAAAATAGAGACCACCTGAGAGTTCCATAATGCGGCGTTGCTTTGTCTTCTTTCCTGGGTCTTGTATCGTCTGTGCGGCGTCGTCGCCGAACAGGTTGTCCAGAACGTGGAGTCCTGAAAGTAAAGTAAAAAAGAAAGAAAAAAGAATCCGGCAGCCCCTAGTGCGTTTGACGCCGTACTGTAAGCATGCCCGGAATATGCCCCTTCCCCTGTGGCCATGGAATTTTAAGGGCGTAGTTGTGTACTCTAGGTACTAGCTCTGCTATGCAACTACGGCCAGGGTTGGGGCCGCATTGCTATGCTTGCTCCGAACGCGGCAGTTGGTCTTGCTGCAGGTTGCTCCGGACGCGTTTTTCATTGTCCGGCTTTTTAGCGGCCGGACTGGAGAGTTGCCTTAAAAGGCTGCTTTGCACCTCCGCTGCGAGTGCTGCCGTGTGCTCCTCCGTCCGGATGGAGCGTTCGGTGTTTCCGCTGACCGTAATTACGCCTCGAGGGCCTGGCATCTTGAGCTTGAGGTATGCGTAGTGCGGCACCGCATTGAATTTAGCAAATGCGGTTCGTCCAAGCAGGGCATGATAGCCACTGCGGAACGGGACTATGTCGAAGATTAACTCTTTGCTCCGGAAGTTATCCGGGGATCCGAAGACCACATCAAGTGTTATAGAGCCTGTGCAATTGGCCTCTACACCTGGTATGACGCCTTTAAAGGTCGTCTTTGTTGGCTTGATCCTTGATGGATCTATGCCCATTTTCCGCACTGTATCCTGATAAAGCAGGTTCAGGCTGCTGCCGCCGTCCATGAGGACTCTTGTGAGGTGAAATCCGTCGACAATTGGGTTGAGAACCAATGCGGCGAAACCGCCGTGACGGATGCTAGTTGGGTGGTCCCTTCGATTGAAAGTGATCGGGAAGGAGGACCATGGGTTGAACTTTGGGGCGACTGGCTCTATCGCGTATACGTCCCGTAGCGCACGCTTCCTCTCCCTTTTGGGGATATGGGTCGCGTATATCATGTTCACCATCCGCACTTGTGGGGGAAACCCCTTCTGTCCTTTGCTGTTCGGCGGCCTGGGCTCCTGCTCCTCGTCGCTATCCAGCCCCTTGTCTTTATTTCGGCATTTATCTTGCCTGCCTGCTTGAACACCCAACAGTCTCTGTTGGTGTGATTGGCTGGCCTTTCGGGGGTGCCATGAATCTGGCAGGAGCGATCGAGTATTCGGTCCAAACTGGACGGGCCCTGGTTATTCTTTTTGAATGGCTTCTTCCGCTGGCCGGATTTATGGCCTCTGAATCCGGCATTTACCGCCGTATCCTCATTGCTGTCGCTGCTAAAGCGGCGCTTTTGATTACTTCGACGTAACCTACCACTCTTGTCCTTGTTGTCCGGATTACCGGTTTTCTTCGATAGGTTGTTGCTACGAGCTAGCCAGCTGTCTTCTCCCGCACAAAAGCGGGTCATCAGTGTCGTGAGGGCTGCCATGGATTTCGGCTTTTCCTGTCCTAGGTGCCAGGCCAGCCACTCGTCGCGGATATTATGCTTGAAGGCCGCTAGGGCTTCCGCATCCGGACAATCGACTATCTGATTTTTCTTTGTTAAGAACCGTGTCCAGAACTGCCTGGCCGATTCGTCTGGCTGCTGGATTATGTGGCTTAGGTCATCGGCGTCCGACGGTCGCACATAAGTGCCCTGGAAGTTGTCAAGGAATGCGGCTTCCAGGTCCTCCCAAGAACCGATCGAATCTGCAGGCAAGCTATTAAGCCAATGCCTGGCTGGTCCCTTAAGCTTGAGTGGGAGGTATTTGATGGCATGTAATTCGTCACCGCGTGCCATGTGGATATGAAGGAGATAATCCTCGATCCAGACTGCCGGATCTGTCGTACCATCGTACGATTCTATATTGATGGGTTTGAAACCCTCTGGGATTTTATGTTCCATTACTTCGTCTGTGAAGCATAACGGGTGTGCGGCACCTCTGTACTGGGCTATGTCCTTACGCAGCTCAGCGGAGCTGTGCTTGTTGTGTTCGGCCCGGCCGGATTTACGTTGTCCGGACTGAAAGTTTGGGTGTCCGCGCGATCCGTAGATCGACCTTGTTTGTTTTGCTTTATCCTTCAGCACGTCCCGCAAGTCTGGCTCGTTTTCTCGTGCCTTGGTAAAGCGGCGGCGGGGCATGGCTTGTTTGGTTGTTCGGCAGGTTTCCCTGTCGCGGCCACGAGGTGGTCGATCTGCCATGTCTTGTGCTTCCTACTCTGATAGGGGGAGCGGCCTGTGCTTGGGGTAATTTTTGGAGGGGCATCCGAGTTCATACTCTTCGGCCGCAAGGACTTCTGTCCATCTGTCAGCTCGCAAATCTTGATCAGCTCTAAGCTGTTGCTGCTTTTTCTTTAGGCTGTTCGCCATGGCTATAAGCCTGCGTTGAAAACGCTCTTGTTCGGCGGGGTCTGATGGTACGACGAATTCGTCATCGCCGAGGCTTGCCTCGTCTTCGGAGGGAGGCATATAGTTATCATCCTCGACCTCTTGTTCTGCCGCCCTCTCATGAGGGCTGGCTTCTTCATCTTCCTGTGCCGAATCTTGCTGGGGTTGGTGCTCTTCGGCGCTATCCGGGGTGGTATTATCCCCTGTGCCGGAATCACCGTTTTTGCTTTGGCGGGATTTAGAGCGGCGCCGCTGACGCCGGCGTTTGGGAGGCTTTCTAGAGGTTCCATCCTCCGCTTTTCCATCGCCATCTCCGTCTTTCGGAGCGTCCACCATGTATATGTCGTATGACGAGGTGGCAGTCCAGCGCCCTACAGGTGCTGATTCTTGTTCGTCTCCTCCTTCGTCGTCCATGCCGTCGAAGTCTTCGGAACCGAAGTCAAGCATGTCGGTTAAGTCGTCGACAGTGGCTATTAAGTGGGTGGTGGGCGGGCTTTGAATTTCTTCGTTGTCCGAATCCCAACCTCGCAGGCCATAGTTCGGCCTGGGCTCTCCTGACAAAGAGAGAGACTTGAGAGAGTTCAGTATATCACCGAAGGGTGAATGCTGAAAAATATCCGCGGCGGTGAACTCCATTACAGGTGCCCAATCTGATTCGATCGGCAGGGGCAAGGGAGTTTCCGGACTCGGGGAGGAGTCCGGCTCCTCGGAGTCATGGGCCAAGCGGAGTGCGGGGCTGTCGTTCGGCTCGATCGCCTTTGAGATCGCAGCCCCTAAGGTGACGTCCAACTGTTCATCCTCAACGAACGCAACGGGCTCCGAATCAAAGGTCGGGGCCGGGGCGTGTGCGGCCTCCAGGGCACTATCCGGGGGTAGAGCTATATCATGTCCCTCGAGATGGTGCGGCACGCTTGGCTGTAGCTCGAATCCGTCGAAGATCAAGTCTCCTCGGATATCCGCCGTGTAGTTTAAGATTCCAAACATGACTTGATGGCCAGGGGCGTAGCTTTCGATCTGCTCCAGATGGCCAAGGGAATTGGCCCGCAGAGCGAAGCCGCCGAAGACGAAGATCTGTCTGGGGAGAAAGGTCTCACCCTGGACCTCGTCGTTGCTGATGATCAAAGGAGCCATCGGACCCAAAGGCGACGACACAGAGGAACTCTCAATGAAAGCACCAATGTCGGTGTCAAAACCGGCGGATCTCGGGTAGGGGGTCCCGAACTGTGCGTCAAGGTCGGATGGTAACAGGAGACAAGGGACACTTTGTTTTACCCAGGTTCGGGCCCTCTCGATGGAGGTAAAACCCTACTCCTGCTTGATTAATATTGATGATATGGGTAGTACAAGAGTAGATCTACCACGAGATCAAGGAGGCTAAACCCTAGAAGCTAGCCTATGGTTGTGATAATGAATAATGATTTTTGTCCTATGGACTACAACCCTCCGGTTTATATAGACACCGGATAGGGTTAGGGTTACACAGAGTCGGTTACATTGGTAGGAGATCTTGAATATCCGCACGCTTAGCTTGCCTTCCACGCCAAGGAAAGAACCTTCCGGACATGGGACGGAGTCTTCTATCTTGTATCTTCATAGTCCTGGAGTCCGGCTGAAGGTATAGTCCGGCTAGCCGAACACCCCCTAATCCAGGACTCCCTCAGTGATAAACAAAGGAGATTAAGAGGATGTTATGATCCTCATTCGGGAGCCATTCCTCGAAACTTGTCCAGCTCAAGAAGGAATTGGGTTAGCTGCTAGCATTCGTTGACAAAACATGCATATCCAAAAAAATAATTATTACCTCTGTTTTTAAAACCAAGAGCTCTAGTACATGCTTTGTCTTTGTTTCCGACTACGGGTTTTCAACCTTGCCAACAAAAGCCACTGTTCGAGAGTCTCCACCTTCTTTTAAAAAGCACCAACTACTGAGAGCATGATTGTCATTCTGAGTGTAATGTGCATTGTCCCAAAGTAGCATTGTCTTTTGCATGATTGTGATATCGTTTATTCTGAAATCATTGTATCTAGTCGTCACTTAAACCTTGGAGGTGCCCCTGCATTTATGTTTTGCTTCACTAAAGGGGGCAAGCGAGATATCACTTTATCATATTTACACACCATGCTCATTACAAATCTATTTGATGTTTCAGTTTCATATTGTAAAACTTTTAGTCCTTTGTGATTTTCTCATGAGGCAACTTAATTACTATAGAATCATTGTCTCAGTAAGCTTTTGTCATGTGACTATGAAAAAGTCCTATATGGTTAATAGCATGTCACCACAGAAATTATTCTTGTTATCATTTACCTACTCGAGGACGAGCAGGAATTAAGCTTGGGGATGTTGATACGTCCAAAACGTATCTATAATTTCTGCTTGCTCCATGCCTCTTTTGGGTTATATTGCTATGATATTTATACACTTCCATACACTTTTGATCATATTTGGACTAACCTATTAACTCAGTGCGCCCCAGTGCCAGTTTCTGTTTTCTGCTGTTTTTGTATTTCAGGTTTTCCCTTTACGAAAACTGCCAGAAAAATTCCAGAAAAAATATATAAAAAATCAGCGTTCCAGAAGACTCCCGGCACCCGAAGGAGGGCCAGAGGGGAGCCAGGGGCAGCCCAGGCGGCCTGCCCGCGCCCCCCCCCCTGGCCGCGCCGGGGGGGGCGCCTGGGCCCCCCAGGCCTCCTCTGGTGACCTCCTCTGGCCTATATTTAACACGCGTTCCAGAAACCCTGATTCGGGACCCCTTTTCTCCAGACACAATTCCGATCTCCGCCGCCATCGCCATCAAGTTTCGGGGGACCAGAATTCCAGTGCCGGCACCCTGCCGGGACGGGGAAGTGCCCCCGGATTCATCTCCATCGACGTTGCTTCCTCCCTTCATGATGCGGGAGTAGTTCCTCCTCGGGGCTGAGGTTTCTACCAGTAGCTATGTGGTTAATTCTCTCTCCCATGATGTGATCCTCGTTGTGATCATAGGCTATGTTAATCTAGGGTGATCCCATGATATTTCCCCTTCCTCTATGTATTGGATTGATGTACTCACTTGTCTTTATCTAGTATAATCCCCGAGATCAAGGTGACAGCGGTCTATTGGACATGGATTAGAAAAATATTTTCATGAATGATTTCCTCTCTTGTGTGTTGATTGAAGATTGAGAGTCTCTTGGTGCTTGTCTTTGACTATCCTTTAGATATGTTGTGGTGATTGTGGGACTCTCTTTGGATGGCCGCGGTGACATCGGGAAATCCTTAGATGAGAACTACGAACTTTGAGGTGTGCTTTTGTAGCCCTATATAATTCTCGTCCTCTCTTGACCACGAAGGAATGACCTCCGGGTGCGTCCCCTTTGCATGTTTTATGGGAAATATCATGTGATTCGATTATGTTAATGTTGTTAGGAGTTGCCACTAGTGAAAGTATGATCCCTAGGCCTTGTTTCCACCATTGCAATACCATTTGTGCTCACGTTTACCACTTGTTTGCTTGCTGCACTTTTTATTACAGATTTATATTACTTTGTTTTGCCATCCATATCACTTGCCATTTAACATCTCTTCGCCGAACTAGTGCACCTATACATCTAACAAGTGTATTAGGTGTGTTGGGGACACAAGAGACTTCTTGTATCTTAGTTGCAGGGTTGCTTGAGAGAGACCATCTTCAACCTCTACTTCCCTGAGTTCGATAAACCTTAGGTCATCCACTTGAGGGAAATTTCCGCTGTCCTACAAACCTCTGCGCTTGGAGGCCCAACATAGTCTACAAGAGTAGAAGCGTGTGTAGACATCATGCACCCTGCCTTTCCACACCATGAAGGCAAGCATCTTGAACCCTGGCAAAAATATTTTTGATGTGTTTGTTGACACGTTTATAACACCACCTCATTTCGGAGAACTCGTTATTTTATGTGGTGATACGATCATTTGCATGAATGCATATTAGTGATTTCCTTGCTGTTGGGAATGAATATACTTGTGATGGTAATCATCCTCATGTGCCTTGCATGCATGCCGGAAAGGAATCTGGGAAAGCCTCTGCCTTGGGTAGGCGTGAGCTTGTCGCCGGTCCCCGTCGGGACGGTTATGTTCGATATGGCATAGTGAGGTATAATGGGGGGTGATTTTTGTTGGTTGATATATTTTGTTATACATGTCATGCGGGGAATTGATAAGCCTCCTGAGTCGGCCATAGATCGAGTCTTGTTCCGATAACCCCCATACTTGTTTCGTACTGCCAATGGTCCCTACCGTAGGTGGGGTATGGTTCAATAAGTCGTTAACCCTTGTCTTGGCACACACCGTACAGAGAGGCCATGGTGGAAGATACCGGCTGCATCCGGTAGGCATGCCACCTGGTTCGGGAGCATGGGTGTATCCGGTTGGGACCGAGAGGGGGGCACCCCCTAGAGCGCGCGAGAGAAATTTGATCCCATGCTACGCGAGGTTGTAGCCTCCCCACTTAGAGTTTTGCTTAACAGGTGTCATGGGTGATTCCAGACACGAGTAAAAGCTGGTGTGTGCAAGTCAGGTGTGTTTTCAATTAAAAGACCGTAGACGGAATTAGTCCCGATGGACTAAAGGAATCCGTTACTCGTGGGTAAAGAGTACACCCTCTGCAGAGATATTAAACCTATTCGAATAGCCGTGCCCATGGTTAAGGATTACGGTCTGGGATGGGTCAAGTGTCGGTCTTAGTGTCGGTCTTCGGAGGAGAAACCACTAAACCCGAATATTGATTATGACTTGTGATATATGATGGTTATGATTGTTATCATTATGGACTAACCGTTTGCATTGTTTGAAATAAGGAATATCCCTGGGACGGTACCACCTCCTGGATATTCACTATGATTATAAGCCCTTTATGTGGCGTCGCTCAGACGCCCGACTGTGGCATGTTCGTTATTTCATTTTCATATAAGCCCTTTATGCGGTGTCGCTCAGACGCCCGACTGTGGCATGTGGTTATATCTTTTACTTATAAGCCCTTTATGCGGCATCGCACAGACGCCCGACTGTGGCATATTTGTTATTTCATTTTCTTATAAGCCCTTTATGTGGCGTCGCTCAGATGCCCGACTGTGGCATGCTTGTTATTTTATTTACTTTATAAGCCCCTTACGTGGTGTCGCTAAGACGCCCGATTGAGGCATGCTCGCTTTTACTATCCTTTCGAGACGTCGCTTCAGACATCCGATCGGTGCATTTTATTTCTATTCTGTCATTGCATATTTCGGTTGCATATAAATAACCTTCTTGCATGCATCAAGATTTTATTTATGACTGACGATGTGATCATAGAATATTTCCGTGCATATTGATCAATTATATTATACCTGTGTTCTTAATGTTTGCGAGTACATTCAAAAGTACTCACTGGCTTGTCCCTGGCTATTATCTTGGCCAGATTGCTTGCTTGGAGAGGAGCGTTGCGATGACAGCCTCGGAACCTAAGCAGCGGTGATAGCAGCCTCGCGAAGATAGGAGTTAACCTGGTCAGCTGTTCCTGTGGGAAGTGGAGTCCCATAGACCGTGGTGAACCACAAACCGCTTCCGCCATCAACCAATAGAAACCAATTGTTGTACTCACAGACCCGAATGGTCTTGTACCACATATTTTGTACTTTTGCTTGGAATTTCTGTATCAAGTGTTGGTGCCTCATCAGCTAACAGTAATCCTGGGGCTGGTGAGCACAACGGCCACTTTCTGGAAATTAATACCCGGAAAACCGGTCGCGAAAAACTTGGTATCAGAGCCAGGCTGACCATTGGCTAATCCTATCTTAGCCAGGTCAATAAACTTAGGTAAACCAACCCACCAGACCTCAGCCAAACCCCAGCCAAGCTTCCCTTGCAAGATAGCCACACAGTGACCCGACACCTTTTGGCAGTCGGTGCCCAACCTATCAACCCAACCTGTCGCTCATGCGCCAGTGACCGAATCCGGAATAGTCTTTCTCGCAAGCGTGCGAAGAAAGACTCCGTCCCCTTTTTCCTATAAAAAGGGCACGCTAGCCTCAACCCAACACAGCACAGCCTCTACCCAAACCGAGCTAAAATGCCAGGACCCATCATTCACAATGAGACCACAGCAACCAACCTTGGAGGCTTTGTGACCATACTCGCAAACCTCACCCGTCGTGCCTATGCGTTAGAAGAGCCCCCAGGATATGTTGTGTACCACGGGTCCATGAGCAGTGAGAGCCGTCAATTCTGGGCCACTGTGCACATCTATGGTAGGGGTCTAGCACCCGAGCGCCCCTACAGGTTCACTGGAAGGACGACTTCCTTTGAGCCACAAGCCATTCAACTAGCTGCTCGAGAAGCTATAGTTCATCTCCGACACTTGTCGCCCAGAGTTAATTGTCGCTCGTTCCACTACTACCCCGGACGTGAAGGGTATGGTAGACCACCCCAAGTTGCCAACGGAGATCACGAAACGGATCCTGCATTGTTGCACCTAGTGCGCTATGTAGGTGCACTAGAAGAACTGTTCGATCAAATCACCATTGATCTGATCGCAGCTCGTGGAGAGTTGGTTCGTCGAGCCCGGGCGAGAGAAGAGAACGAACCCGACGCCGACAACCCAGTCGTACTGTTCGGACAACCGATCGAGTCCCTGAGATCAGCCCCAGCCACCAACCAAGGTGCTTTGATGACCCCAGAAGCGCTCCGTCGCCTTTTGGGAACATACTCCAACGGGGTTGTGGCCAACAATCCCCGAGATGGTCATCATCGCTACTCCGAACCAGCAGCCCCTCAACCCACTCCAGCTAATTCCAACGGTGAGAACCGTGGAGAAGCCTCGACATCCACAAGGCACGCTCGCTTGGATGTAAACAAGGTAGACTAAGTCACTCGAGTAGTGTCGAGTCCCAGTGTATCCTCGCTTTGAAATCGTGCGACCTTGTAAATGAACGCCGCCTGTCGTTGTGCCCCTGTAGCCTTGTGTTGACACATGAACACGTCACGTGTACCCCCGACCTCGGGGGTGATGCACCACAGCTCGCGTCGAAGGAGACCCGACCGACAGCGCGATACGCAAGACAGTCGGCGGGCGCTTTTGCAGACCCGAAACCCTGCGCACCCGGGAGGGACCCCGTCAGGGATTGCGGTGGCTATGGGCTGCCCTAGGTCGATTCGCTCGCTCCTAGAGCCTCGGGATTCGCAGCTCTCAAACATGAAGAATAGCGAAGAACGAGAGAGAAAACGGTGGAGAGATAAAACGTAAACTGGAAAAGTAGTATATTGATTTGTTCGGTTGTGTGTTGTTCAATCGGCCGTCACCCCCAACATATATAAGAGGCGGCTGGACTTCCTGTACAAGCAAAGGATTCATCTAGGCTTTCCTTACAAGAAAAATTACATCAGTTCACGTCCTAGAGTCCTAATTCTATTCCAACTCGGATTCAGTCTGAATCTGGCCCAAACTCTGTCTTCCTTCTTGCGCGGGCCGCCGAGCCTGCATATGATCTCTGATCAAGACGTCCCAAATAGAAAACTTGTGTGTCTCGACGATATGAACAACTCTCATGTTGATCACTTTTTCAAATAAGGCCATCTTGAATACTTTTCGAGGTCATCTTTATCTTCCAGTCGGACTCGGTCTTTGCAGTCGACTGGATTATCCGAGTCTCGTAGTGAACTTACAGGCTGTATACTATCTCATATGATAATTACTCCAAAACCAAAGTTCACAGTTTTGACGATGGGCACAACTTCCATGTTGATCACTTTTCCATCCGAGGTCATCTGGATTACCTTTCGGGCACATCTTCAGTTTCACTTGGATCCGAGCTCATCCACTCGGATATTAGAGTTTTTCGTCCGACTGCACCTTTCCACTCGGATGTTAGAGTCTTTCACTCGGAAGACAATCCTTCACTCGGGTGACTATAATTTCACTCGGAAGACAATCTTTCACTCGGAAGCCAATCTTTTACTCGTTCGGTAAGTTTTCACTCGACCATTTACTCGATCGGTAGGTTTTCACTCGGATGGCCATATTTTCACATGGAAGGCAATACTCCCACTTGGAAAATAATAAGTTCATCCGGTCAGCAAACTTTCACTCGACCGTGCTCGACCGGTAAATTTTCACTCGACCGTAAACTTTCACTCGGATGGTAAACTTTTCACTCGAATTTTCCGACTGAAAACATAGCCTGATCTTGATTTGTCCCTCCAGGCCTCATACGACCTCGGATTGAGACGAATTATATAGGAAAATTGATCGGCTCGACGATACGAAACTTTTCCGTGTTGAAGGTCTTTAAATTCAAGGCCGTCTTGATGGCCGAATTACTCGCGCAACCTATCAGACAAGTGTGTGGCACCTCGCGCCATATTTCCGTTGATGTTCGGTCTGCAGTGTATTGCCTCTAACTTTTGCATATAAACTCGGATTGAGATGATTTATATATAAAAATTGATTGCCTCGATGAGACGAAGAAAATTACTTAAGAGTGCTCCTTCATCTGAGGTCATATTGAGGGCGTAATCAGCCGAAAAGCACTCAGAACATTAAATTTTGTCACTCGGAGTACAGCTTCGGCCACTGAGATGAGGTCGAATGGCGATAGCCTAAACATCAAAGTTGTTCCTCTCAACGATATGAAACTTTCTCATGCTGACAAGTCTTTCACTCTATATCTTGCCAAAATCAGGTGTCAACACATGCCCCCCTGTTTTTCGGTAAAGCTTGCACGCCGAAAAATAATATGCATGGTGTTCATTCTAAGGACGATGTCAACACTGCATCGGCCATTTTATTCTTCTCAGGGCGATAATTATTTATCGGCCATGTTTGTGCTAAGGGCGATAATTGTGTATCGGCCGTTGCCTACTTAGGCTTCCTGCCACACACTCGGGTGGTACTTCTTCAAATATTTGCCATTGAGAGCTCGAGGTAACAATGCCCCTTGTATTGATTCCACCAAATATGAATTTCCGGGAACAACTCTTGTAATCCTAAAAGGACCTTCCCAACTTGGAGACCACTTCCCGAATTTTCTATCTCTTGAACCAATCGGCAGAATCACTTTCCAGACGAGATCACCAACTTGAAAATTCTTTAACTTGACTTTCTTATTGTAAGCTCTTGCCACCCTCAACTTGTCTCTCTCTATGGCCTTCAAAGCAGCCAAACGTTTATCGGCAACCTCATCAATATTGTCCATCATCAAGTTATAGAAGTCTACTGCCGATAAATCATTTTGTTTGGCTATTCTCAAAGCATTCAAATTTACTTCCACTGGTAAAACAGCCTCCTGACCATATACTAGCTCATATGGAGTCACTTTCGTAGCACCATGCCTTGAGATTCTATGTGCCCATAATGCCTCAGACAACAAGTCATGCCATCTCCTTAGATTATCCTCAATCTTCCTCTTGATGAGTTTGATTAAAACTTTATTGCTAGACTCAGCTTGTCCATTAGCTTGGGCATAATACGGGGAAGAATTGAGCAACTTTATATTATAAGATTCGGCAAACTCCCTGACTTGGTGTGACATGAAAGATGAACCTTGATCTATAGTTAACGTTTGAGGAATACCGAATCTATGAATAATGGCTTGGTTATGAATTGAATTACCTCCGTATGTGTCATGTTCTTGAGAGGTACTGCTTCAGACCATTTAGTGAAATAATCAGTTGCCACCAACACGAACCGATGCCCCTTTGAGGAAGATGGATGAATTTGCCCAATAAAGTCTAAACCCCATCCTCTGAAAGGCCACGGCTTGATAATAGGATGCAACGTAGCAGCAGGAGCCAACTGAACATCACCAAATTTTTGACAAGCTTCTCACCCTTTATAATATCTGAAGCAATCATTAATCATGGTCGGCCAATAAAACCCAGCACGTCGTAATAACCATTTCATCTTGAGAGCCGACTGGTGAGTACCACAAATTCCTTCATGTACCTCTCCCATAGCAACTCTTGCTTGGTCCTCACCCAAGCACTTTAAAAGAACATCATCAACTGTTCGGCGATAAAGATCATCATCCCTCATAGTATATTTAAAAGCCATACGCCGAACAGCCCTGTCTACCCTTTCACTCGGATTGCGTAAGTAAGCAACAATTGGCTTCCTCCAGTCGGAATTGTCGTCTGCACTAGATTTTTTGTTAATGACCGAATCAGTGGGTTCTGGTTCAGCCTCTTCTATACTGGTAAGACAATACATCGGACTTTGAGAAATATGAAACATGCCATGATCAACATGATATCCAGACGCTTGTTGTGCCAACTCATTTGCTTTCCAATTGTCATGTCTAGATATATGTGCAATGCTAAAACAATCCAAAGTGGAAATTATATCTAGACATCTATCAAGATAAACATTAAGTGATTCGTCCAAACACTGAAAGACTTTAGATATTTGCTGCACTACTAGTAATGGATCACCGTAAGCCTCAATATGTGTCACACCTATAGCAAGTAACATCTCTAGGCCGAATAACAATGCTTCATATTCGGCTTGATTGTTTGTGCAAAAATATTCTAAGCGGCATGAGGCTTCAAAAACAGCACCATGAGGAGATATATAAACAATACCAACACCTTGGCCATTGCTACAAACTGAACCATCAAAGTATAATCTCCATGGTACTAATGAAACAAGGTTCATATCAACATCATGCTTGTTATTAATCCGATGTTCAACAATGAAATTAGCAACAATTTGGCCTTTCATGGATTTTAGAGATTCATAAGCCAAATCATATTCAATCAAAGCATAAGCCCAGTTGCCAATTCTACCACTAAGAATTGGCTTATGCAACATGTATTTAATGACATCGGTTTGACAAGCTACTACACAAGCACTCGGCACTAAATAATGTCTCAGTCTTGTGCAAGCATAATATAAGCATAGACATAATTTCTCAATAAATGTATACCTTGTCTCTGCGTCCAATAAGCGGCGGCTCAAATAAGTGATGGCATGCTCTTTTCCTTCGGTCTCTTGAGTTAGAACAGCACCAATAACTCCTTCCTCTGCTGCAATGTAAAGTTTGAAGGGTTCCCTATGCTTGGCTACTCTCATCACCGGAGGAGTGCACAAATAATTCTTGATCATATCAAATGCTTCTTGTTGTTTTGCCCCCCAAGTGAAATCAGCATCATTCTTTAACCGAAGGATAGGAGTAAATGCATCAACTTTCCCTGACAGATTAGCTATGAACCTTCTCAAATAATTGACCTTGCCAAGGAACTTTTGCATATCTCTCTTGCATGTTGGAGCCTCCACTTTCTGTATAGCCTCTATCTTTTTGGGATCAATCTCTATGCCATCTTCATGAATAATGAAACCCAAAAACTTGCCAACTAACACACCAAAAGCACACTTTAAAGGATTCATCTTCAGTCCATACTTTTTCATTCTTTCAAAAGCTAAACGCAAATTGGCCAAGTGAGATTCAAAAGCATCCGATTTGACAACAATATCATCAATATAAACTTCAAGTATGACACCGAGTAAATCATGAAAAATCAAATTCATAGCCCTTTGATATGTGGCGCCAGCATTTTTTAATCCGAATGTCATCACTGTCCACTCAAATAAACCAAGGAAACCAGGGCATCGAAAAGCAGTCTCGTACATGTCCTCTTCGGCCATAAAAATTTGATTGTATCCGGCATTACCATCTAGAAAGCTAATAACCTTATGTCCAGAAGCATCATTAATAAGCATATCGGCTATTGGCATTGGATACTCATCTTTGGGTGTAGCCCTATTCAAATCTCTAAAGTCAATGCACACCCTCAACTTGTCGGATCCTTTCTTCTCTACCGGGACAATGTTAGAAATCCACTCGGCATACCTACAAGGTCGAATGAAATTAGCTTCAAGCAGTCGACCGATCTCTTCCTTGATCCGGTCATATGTTTTCGGATTAAATTTTATGGCCGACTGTTTATAAGGTCTAAAACTGGCCTTTATAGGTAACCGATGCTCCACTAGCTCTCGTCTTAAACCTGGCATCTCATGATATTCCCATGCAAAGCAACAAACATATCCTTTCAATAGCTCGATTAACTTAGCTTTACAATCGGCTTTCAAATTTTTGTTTACAAACGTTGGTCGAGTGACTGAACCATCTCCAATATCTACCTCTTCTAATGGATCGGCCGATGTAAAACCTTGTCCAAGTTTATCCATGTCATCCAACTCCTCTATAGACTCATACATATCGTTCTCGCTGGACCGATATTTCACAAGACGTTTTTGTAACCACTCGGAGCTAGAATCCATTTAAACATATCATACCTTGGAGCCGATTGCATTCAGTCGGCTTTAAAGAGACAGGCACAAAACCATTCTTGGTCGCGCTGAGAAAATCAAACTCTGATAAGTCACGTCCCGTCAAGCAAGTAGCATTGGGATGTTGCCAATCCACCGATGCATCGGCCAAAGCAACACAGGCCGAGTTATCCGCATGAATGACTTCCACTTCATCATCAACCCACTGAATCAAAAACTGGTGCATAGTGGATGGCACGCACTGGTTTGCATGAACCCAATGACGGCCTAGTATAACGTTGTAGTTACCTTACACCTCAGCGACAAAGAATGCAGTAGCCAAAGTTTTGCTTCCGACTGTAAGCTCCACATACATTACACCTTTGGCTTCAGTTTTCTCTTTGCCTTCAAATCCATTGAGCACCATATTCCTCTTTATCAGCTCTTCATCGGGCAAACCCAATTTCTTGAAGACCGAATAGGGCATAAGATTTACCACACCACCACCATCAACAAGCATTCGACTGAGTGGAGATCCATTGATATGACCTCTGAGATACAACGGTTTCAAATGTGTCACTGGTTCTTTTGGCTTCTCGAATATTGCGTTTTTAGGGCCAAAATCCAACTGAGCCACTTCCCCTTCCTCATATACAGCACGAAACTCAGCAGGTAAGTAATACACCATATTGATATCCATACCTTCATGAACTGGCATAGACTCATAGTCCAACATATCAGCCTCCTCCTCGAGTGCATCCACCGATTCTGAAATTTGTCCGAGTGAAGGATAAGTAAGAAGTGTCGTAGACGATGTCATATCTGTTGCATCGTCCTCCTTTGGTGATGTAGGTATTACTATGATAGATGTAGAAGTTGTTGTATCTTATACTTGTTTAGGCCTCCACACTTGTTTTGCTAGAACCGTGGGTCGAGTGTCATTGAACAACTTATCCCTTTGTTTCTCGGCCTCCTGTTCTGCCATCTCTTGACTCCTTAACCTCTGTAGTTTCCTCTTTTGTGTCTTTGTTAGCCCTGGAGGACACCACTTTGGCTGAGTGTATTTAGGGTCTCTTGTTTTTTCCTGGCTGGTTCTTGCTTCATGGTCATTGGCCGAGTGCTTTGGCGCGATAGCAAGTATCGGCTTAGTCGGATTGCTATGTACAATCGGCTGCTGTATGGCGAATGTTTCGGTGCCCAAGATAAGTGAGTCGGCATCCATTTTCTCTTTGACTTTTCCCGACTCAACTGCTGCAACACTTGGTGATTTAACACGCCATTCTTTTTGACTTTCCAGATGCATGAAATTTCCACTCGGGCGCAGCTTTTTACCCTGATGAAATCCACTCGGATGGATGTCACTCAGATGTAATCCACTCGGATGGAATTTACTTGACCACATTTTTTCACTCGGATAGCTTCCACCTGGGTGCATTCTTACACTCGGATAATTTCCACTCGGTCGCATATTTTGACCAGCCGACTGATAGTCACCGATGTTGAGTTGGCCATTATATGAGTAATCAAGTCGATCCCACACAGATTGCCTCTGCTCTTCTGAAAACTGCGCCCTTGGTCCACTCGGTTTTGTATACCGACTGAACATATCAGCTGATGGTGACCTTGGTCGTTTCAGATGAGTCGGTCGATTAAAACTAGAATCGGTCGACTGGTTAGCCTACTTGGCTTGATCCGCTTGCGCTGCACTTTAGCTTCATTCTTCTTCCACTTGCCAACTTCTGGACTCTTGGGCTTGACAAATTTAACATGAGTATTTTCTTGCACTTGCGGTTGCCCCCCGAGTGTAGGATTCTTGATGGTGATTTTGATCACTTCCTTGCCATCGGGTTGCTTATCAAGCACAACCTGTTTCCCCAAGACCTTGTTGTCCTCCTTGTCTTTCCGGGGCTCACCAACAATGACATTAGCCTTATTAGCAGATTCGGCTACCTCCGGCCGAATGAGTAGCTTCTTCCCCTCCAAATCCATGGTATTCATTGGAAAAGGTTGTTTATCAACTTGCATCTCAGAAAAGTTCAATCGTCCGTCATTAATGGCCGATTGTATCTGTCGTCAAAAAACATTGCAATCGTTAGTAGCATGATAAAAAGAATTATGATACTTGCAATAAGCGCGCCGTTTCAGCTCTTCAAACGGCGGCAAAGTATGAGATATTCTAATAATTTTAGCTTGCAGCAAAGCATCAAATATTTTATCACACTTGGCAATGTTAAAAGTAAACTTCATCTCTTCATCACGATTCTTATGAATCGGTTTCAGATCATTGCAAGTAAATGGTTTGGCCTTAGATGGCCAAACAAATTCAGTAGAAAAAACATCACCCTCATCGTCCGAGTGATAACTGTCATATTCCACCATATTCATCTTTGGACGATCGGCTTTGTATCTATGCACTTCTTTAAGGTCTTTGCTTCGGCTTTCCTGAGCCAAAGCCCTTTGTAAGACTTGGTTGATATTTAAGAACTCGTAGCCTTCTAGCTTTTCTCTAATGGGAGTTTTCAAACCACTCAGCACTAGGTCTACCAAGTCCCTCTCGGTTATCGCCAAACTAAAACACTGGTTTTTTGTTTCTCTGAATCTCTTGACGTAATCGGAGACCGATTCATCATGCTTCTGTTTAACCGATGTTAGATGTGACAACTTGAGTTCATTGTCGCCGCTATAAAAGTGATCATGAAACTTCTGCTCTAGCTGCGACCAAACCCGAATGGAACCATGGGGTAAAGAAGAAAACCATGAAAATGCAGTACCAGTTAATGACAAAGGAAATAAATGCACTTTCAATTCATTCAATGAGCCTGCCTCACCCAATTGTGCTAGATATTGACTAACATGCTCCCATGTGGTTTTTGTGCCTTCTCCATTAAATTTAACAAAATCTGGAATTTTATATCCTGGAGGGCACTGGATGGCATCAAAGTACTCGGGGTACGGCTTTTGGTAAATCCGATTCCGAGGTAACTCAACTCCAAAATTCTCTCGAAGCATCTTAGCCATCTCCTCTCTAAGATTAGCTAGACCATCATCCATAGTGGACGATGAAACTTGTGGCAGTGGCATAGGAGGAGTAGGGTTACTAACTGTAGGTAAGAATTGTGGCATGTATGTCGACCCATAATTTGGTAGTGGTCGAGTGGTTGTAGCTGTAGGTAGGGTTTGGTTCGGCGTTGCCACCGAACCTGGCATGCTCATGATAGGACTAATGGGTGCAGCCACAATCTGATTTGTATGGGTAGGGTAATAAGCCATCGGCATGGGAGGCGCCGATGCAATAGGTAAAGCTAGATTAGGGTTTTGCACACTAGCAACTACACCATCATTACCACTAGTCGATTGAGATATATTCTTCTGAGCATTAGTATTTTCTATGAAAGTTTGATAGACTAGATTGTTACCATCAGCAATACGACTTTCGATCTCAACCCACTGCGCAGGAGAAAAGGCAGTACTTACAGAGGGTTTAACCTGTTCAGTTTGAAGAGGAGGGAACTTGATTTCTTCAATCGGAGTGATGTTTCCTTGGCGATCTTTCTTGAATTTTGCAAGGAACTCTTGCAGGTCCTTCTCCTCGCGTGCCTTCTTGTACTCCTCATAAACTTGGCGATGATCGGCCGATATCTCATCAAGACTAGGCTTAATGATGTTATCGGCGTCTACCTCAGATGGCTTAGGAAGATCTGACATGGTGGATGATGACGATTGATCTTCAGTTCCCCAGCGGAGTCGCCAAAAAGTGTGTTGACACACGAACACGTCACGTGTACCCTCGACGCCGGGGGTGATGCACCGCAGCTCGCGTCGAAGGAGACCCGACCGACAGCGCGATACGCAAGACAGTCGGCGGGCGCTTTTGCAGACCCGAAACCCAGTGCACCCGGGAGGGACCCCGTCAGGGATTGCGGTGGCTATGGGCTGCCCTAGGTCGATTCGCTCGCTCCTAGAGCCTCGGGATTCGCAGCTCTCAAACACGAAGAACAGCGAAGAACGAGAGAGAAAACGGTGGAGAGATAAAACGTAAATTGGAAAAGTAGTATATTGATTTGTTCGATTGTGTGTTGTTCAATCGGCCGTCACCCCCAACATATATAAGAAGCGGCTGGACTTCCCGTACAAGCAAAGGATTCATCTAGGCTTTCCTTACAAGAAAATTTACATCAGTTCACGTCCTAGAGTCCTAATTCTACTCCAACTTGGATTCAGTCTGAATCTGGCCCAAACTCTATCTTCCTTCTTGCGCGGGCCGCCGAGCCTGCATATGATCTCTGATCAAGATGTCCCAAATAGTAAACTTGTGCGACTCGACGATACGAACAACTCTCATGTTGATCACTTTTTCAAATATGGCCATCTTGAATACTTTTCAAGGTCATCTTTATCTTCCAGTCGGACTCGGTCTTTGCAGTCGACTGGATTATCCGAGTCTCGTAGTGAACTTACAGGCTGTATACTATCTCAGATGATAATTACTCCAAAACCAAAGTTCACAGTTTTGACGATGGGCACAACTTCCGTGTTGATCAGTTTTCCATCTGAGGTCATCTGGATTACCTTTCGGGCACATCTTCAGTTTCACTTGGATCCGAGCTCATCCACTCGGATATTAGAGTTTTTCGTCCGACTGCACCTTTCCACTCGGATGTTAGAGTCTTTCACTCGGAAGACAATCTTTCACTCGGGTGACTATAATTTCACTCGGAAGACAATCTTTCACTCGGAAGACAACCTTTCACTCGGATGACTATATTTCACTCGGAAGCCAATCTTTTACTCGATCGGTAAGTTTTCACTCGACCTTTTACTCGATCGGTAGGTTTTCACTCGGATGGCCATATTTTCACTCGGAAGGCAATAGTTCCACTTGGAAAATAATAAGTTCATCCGGTCAGCAAACTTTCACTCGACCGTGCTCGACCGGTAAATTTTCACTCGACCGTAAACTTTCACTCGGATGGTAAACTTTTCACTCGAATTTTCCAACTGAAAACATAGCCTGATCTTGATTTGTCTCTCCAGGCCTCATAACACCTCGGATTGAGACGAATTATATATGAAGATCGATCGCCTCGACGAGACGAAACTTTTCCGTGTTGAAGTTTTTTCAATTCAAGGCCGTCTTGATGGCCGAATTACTCGCGCAACCTATCAGACAAGTGTCTGGCACCTCGCACCATATTTCCGTTGAGGTTCGGTCTGCAGCGTATTGCCTCTAACTTTTGCATATGAACTCAGATTGAGATGATTTATATATCAAAATTGATTGCCTCGATGAGACGAAGACAATTCCTTAAGAGTGCTCCTTCATCTGAGGTCATATTGAGGGCATAATCGGCCGAAAAGCACTTAGAACATTAAATTTTGTCACTCGGAGTACAGCTTCGGCCACTGAGATGAGGTCGAATGGCGATAGCCTAAACATCAAAGTTGTTCCACTCGACGATATGAAACTTTCTCATGCTGAAAACTCTTTCACTCTGTATCTTGCCAAAATCAGGTGTCAACACCTTGCATGGATATGCCAGCATTTCTATCCCAGGCACAGTTACCAAAAACTCCCCCGACAACTCCCATAGTAACACATCACTTTAGTGAAATATGTGTATCTGTGGCTTGACTCCGACCTTTGGAGCAGAGCTGACAATTTCTTTACCATTCACCACGGTAAAAATGACCCAGCTCCAGTGCTATAAAAGGCCACCGCGTGACCTTGCCAAAACACCCCTCACCTTGTGCACCATCCTCACAACCATTTCTTGCCATGCCGAGCCCCAGCATTTATCTGAGAACCCCAGATGCAACCCCGGGTAGTTTTTTCAAGATATTGTGGGATTTTACCTGCAGTACCATGGGCGCTACCCAGCCACCCCAGTACGAGCTGTTCAAATCAAGAATCACCCCTTCCACCTCGAGATATTGGGCAGCAGTACACATCCCTCCCGTGAACTCAAGCCAAGACCCAACGGAGGTCTCCTTCGTGGGGAAATCTATGCCGACCCCGCATATGGCCGTCGAAGCTGCTGCATACGAAGCGCTTGCTCGCCTTCGATTCGCGGTACCCTATGCCAGCGAACAAGGGTATTATTACTTTCCGAGCCGTGCAGCGCCCGGAGGAGTAACATCTTTTCCCGGTGGACGAATTGAGAGAGACCCAGTCCTAGCCAACCTGGTCCAGTACGTCATCGCTCAAGAGCATTTAACCCAACGTGTGATGGGTTATCTCCAGAGCCTCGTAGATCAAAATCATCAGATCGCCATCGGCAGATCACTAAGGCCCGACCAGGAGAAATGCATTTATCGACTGGTCAATCCTCTTTCCCCGATAGAAGAGGAGTGTATCCCAGTACCAGAGACGTTTTCTCGGGACCCCGTCCATTTACCGTTTCCATTTTAGACGTCGCTGCTGTGTTCATTATTGTAAAATTTAATTATGTATTCTAACTTATGCGTGATACCCTGAGCTTGCGCGACGAATAAATTATTAGCTTCTACTAATGTGTGTACTTTTTGTTGTGTTTTATGCTCCCTTATTATAACCGTTTTCCCTCGCGAAAAATCCCAGAGTAAGATTACTTTTCCCGGAGCTACTGCATCGCACACCTTTTCACGACGTGGATTATTTAGTTTCACACAGCACCACGGCAGCAAACTCACAACCGCTCGAGCACATACCCGGCTTGCAAAAAAAACGCGTAACCGTGGAGTATTTGTTTTTCAAAACAACCCTTAGCAAATCTCGTGGACGTGATTTTTCTTAAGGGGGGTAGTGTTGTGACACCCAAAAATTTTGACCTTGTTTTATTAATTAAAATTTTGCCAGGAAATTAAAACTTTTATTTTTTGGGCTCCCTTTTTATTTTTGAACCATTTTCTCCCTTGTCATTATGGAGTTTTTCCCCAAAGTGAAAACTTTTCAATTATGTTATTGGACTTGTTTAACCTCTCAAGAAAAACTCTTCTTTTATTAGTAGATTAATTTTCTTGATCTTTATTTTCTTGAAAAAATGGTTTTTTAAAGGTTATATGGCCATAATTGAACTACAACCATTTGATAAATTCATTTAAAATTCCAACCAAAATTTGGAGATGCCATGTGATGTTTTTAAATCACTTTTGTGCAAAAATATCTTGTATTCATGAAATATTTTGAGCTCTACACCAAATTTTCTTCTCTGGTCCAGTGGGTAATTTTGCACTACAACTCATTTAAATGTTTCTTTCTAGCCTCCACCAAAATTATGGGATGTTAGTAGTAGCATATGATTCAACTTTATGCAAAACCCTTGTGGTGTTATTTGAAAATTTTGAGTGAATCAACCTCATTTTCATTCTGGTCCAGCCTGGTAATTTCTACTGCAACCCTATTTATTTTTGCTCCAGTGACCTTGTGCTTTCTCTTGCTTGTAGACCATCCTACCAAACCCCTAAGTCCAGGAGCATGCACCCTTTGGATCATTTTTGGTTCATGAAGTAATGCCTTTTACCTTGTGGCCAGAACTGAAGAATTGCAAAACTTGCACTAGCAAGTTTCTCCTTTTTCCCTAATGACCTTACCACCCTCTCATCCATCTAAAGAGACTCCACTCTGGAAGATTTGACCACTCCAAGACCTTCCTAGATGCCTCTGGCATTTTGTCAAACACCCTATGGGCATGAACAGATTTGGCATGATTGTAAGTTTGTGTTGTGAACTTTCCCACCTGTCCTAACCAAGTTGTCAAGAAGCCTACTAACGGTCTCTAACCTAGGCCTGTGGATTTCCATTAGCTGTATAGCAGTTTTGGTCGCCCTGGCATTTCGTCGAACGAGTCCCGTGCACGTCCGGAGCGCGAGCAGAGCACGCGTTTTGCACGTGGTCGCGCCCGAGCCAGCACGCCCCTGGATAAACTCCCCCGAGCTCATCCTGATCCTCTCCCTCTCGCCGCGTCACGCCAAAGGCCCCGACCACCCCCTGGCTCCCTACAGCACCGCCACCAGAGCCCTCTTGGTGGCACGCCCGCGGCCGCACTCGCTCCTGCCATGGACAGCACCGCCCCGACCACGACAGCGCGCCAGCTCGCCTCCATGGACAGTGGAGCGTTCGTCGGTAGCTCCTGGAGCCGACCAGCCACCGCCACGTCGCCCTGCAGCACAGTAGGGTGGTTCGCCGGCGAACTTATCCACGGCCATCGCGAACCGACTTGGACGTGCTATAAAGGAGGTCCCCGAATTCCCCCGAGCACCCAGGCAGCCTCACCCCGTCCCTCTCGTGCCCCCATGGTCATCAATCGAAGCGAGGAGGCCATCTTCTTCCTCTCCGACAACTCCTGCCGCCGCCACTGCCCCGGTCATTCCGACGTAGCAAAAGCCTTCCCCTGAACCCCAACACCACCGTTCGGTTCCTCTTGCCCCCGCGGAGCTGCGCAACACCTCAATCCAGCTCGGGAACCACCATAGCCCCGGCCCCCAAAAGCTCCCGAGGCCACCTCCGCCGAGAAGCTCGCCGCCGGCAGCTCCCTCCATCCCCTCCTGCCTAACGACCACCGGGAAGACCACCCTTGATTAGCGGATCCATCCCCGCCCTCGGGACCCTGCAAGGAGACGCCAATCGCCGTCAACGATCGCCGGAGTTCCGCCTCCGCTCGGGACAGAGGAAGAGGAGGGAGAGGACTAGTCAAACCTGACTAGTGGGCCCCCTGGACCCACTGTCCGTGACCCACCCCGCCGCCACGCGTGTTAAGTGAAAGCGTAAAACCCCCAAGTACGTAACCCCTACTTAGAAAGCGTATTCGTGGCTGAAACGTTTTCTTTTTGTTTTATTTTTAAAACAGATTTTGACCAGAACTTTGACTGGTTATATCCTTTTAAGCATAACTCCAAATGAGTTGATTCTTTTTCCTACATCTCTCAAATTCTGTCTAGTTTATTTTAAGATTTATTTGAAAATTTTCCAAACAACTTTTTTGTACTGTTTTTGAAATATGTGTTATTTGCATATTTTTGAAAATAGGATTTTTGGAAGAGAAGGAAGCTTTCAAAAGATTTGGAGTGCACCCTGCCTTTCCACACCATCAAGGCAAGCATCTTGAACCCTGGCAAAAATATTTTTGATGTGTTTGTTGACACGTTTATAACACCACCTCATTTCGGAGAACTCGTTATTTTATGTGGTGATACGATCATTTGCATGAATGCATATTAGTGATTTCCTTGCTATTGGGAATGAATATACTTGTGATGGTAATCATCCTCATGTGCCTTGCATGCATGCCGGAAAGGAATCCAGGAAAGCCTCTGCCTTGGGTAGGCGTGAGCTTGTCGCCGGTCCCCGTCGGGACGGTTATGTTCGGTATGGCATAGTGAGGTATAATGGGGGGTGATTTTTGTTGGTTGATATATTTTGTTATACATGTCATGCGGGGAATTGATAAGCCTCCTGAGTCGGCCATAGATCGAGTCTTGTTCCGGTAACCCCCATACTTGTTTCGTACTGCCAATGGTCCCTACCGTAGGTGGGGTATGGTTCAATAAGTTGTTAACCCTTGTCTTGGCACACACCGTACAGAGAGGCCATGGTGGAAGATACCGGCTGCATCCGGTAGGCATGCCACCTGGTCCGGGCGCATGGGTGTATCCGGTTGGGACCGAGAGGGGGGCACCCCCTAGAGCGCGCGAGAGAAATTTGATCCCATGCTACGCGAGGTTGTAGCCTCCCCACTTAGAGTTTTGCTTAATAGGTGTCATGGGTGATTCCAGACACGAGTAAAAGCTGGTGTGTGCAAGTCAGGTGTGTTTTCAATTAAAAGACCGTAGACGGAATTAGTCCCGATGGACTAAAGGAATCCGTTACTCATGGGTAAAGAGTACACCCTCTGCAGAGATATTAAACCTATTCGAATAGCCGTATCCATGGTTAAGGATTACGGTCTGGGATGGGTCAAGTGTCGGTCTTAGTGTCGGTCTTCGGAGGAGAAACCACTAAACCCGAATATTGATTCTGACTTGTGATATATGATGGTTATGATTGTTATCATTATGGACTAACCGTTTGCATTGTTTGAAATAAGGAATATCCCTGGGACGGTACCACCTCCTGGATATTCACTATGATTATAAGCCCTTTATGTGGCGTCGCTCAGACGCCCGACTGTGGCATGTTCGTTATTTCATTTTCATATAAGCCCTTTATGTGGTGTCGCTCAGACGCCCGACTGTGGCATGTGGTTATATCTTTTACTTATAAGCCCTTTATGTGGCGTCGCACAGACGCCCGACTGTGGCATATTTGTTATTTCATTTTCTTATAAGCCCTTTATGTGGCGTCGCTCAGACGCCCGACTGTGGCATGCTTGTTATTTTATTTACTTTGTAAGCCCCTTACTTGGTGTCGCTAAGACGCCCGACTGAGGCATGCTCACTTTTACTATCCTTTCGAGACGTCGCTTCAGACATCCGATCGGTGCATTTTATTTCTATTCTGTCATTGCATATTCCGGTTGCATATAAATAACGTTCTTGCATGCATCAAGATTTTACTTATGACTGACGATGTGATCATAGAATATTTCTGTGCATGTTGATCAATTATATTATACCTGTGTTCTTAATGTTTGCGAGTACATTCAAAAGTACTCACTGTCTTGTCCCTGGCTATTGTCTTGGCCAGATTGCTTGCTTGGAGAGGAACGTTGCGATGACAGCCTCGGAACCTAAGCAGCGGTGATAGCAGCCTCGCAAAGATAGGAGTTAACCTGGTCAGCTGTTCCTGTGGGAAATGGAGTCCCATAGACCGTGGTGAACCACAAACCGCTTCCGCCATCAACCACTAGAAACCAATTGTTGTACTCACAGACCCGAATGGTCTTGTACCACATATTTTGTACTTTTGCTTGGAATTTCTGTATCAAGTTGGTGCCTCATCAGCTAACAGTAATCCTGGGGCTGGTGAGCACAACGGCCACTTTCTGGAAATTAATACCGGGAAAACCGGTCGTGACATCCATTGCAGCCACCCGGCCCATCTACCTAGCGGGCCGGCCCACCTGCTCCCGCTGCCCCCTCCGCTCTGTTCACAGGGGATCGTGGACAGAGCCGATGCGTGCCACGGCCGCGGCCATCGCCGTGGCGGCCATCCGCCGACTCCCCCCGCCTATAAGGCCGGCGCCCCCTTCCCCGGCGAACCCTAATCGCCCATTGGCCCCCTCTCTCCCTCGTCGCCCTCTCTCTCGCCCAGAGCCGCCCCGCACCCGATCGCTACTGTCGTCACCCCGTCATCACGACCGGCGTGGTCGTCGTCCACCCCTCATCGCCTCTCTGTGTCGAGAGGCTCCTGTCGCCTCGCCCTCGCTCTCCTTCGTCGTGGAGCGGAGCCGGGAAGCTCCTCCAACGACGCCCGCACAGGAAGCTCGCCATCCTCATCTTCTTCTACCTTCGGCCATTGCAACTGTTGGCGCAAAAATGGAACTGCGGGTCACCGGTGATCGCCTGAGACAAGGAAGAAGAAGGAATAGGTGGACACAGAGAATTTCTGGGTGCTCGAACACCCCCGCCGCAAGAACGGCCTCACTGTTTATCACCTCGAGCACGAACTCGAAATCCACACCGACTTACATAGGGGAAAGAGGGCTTTATACTCGTGCGCACGGACATGCCCGAGCTGCTCCACGACCTGCCCACCTCCCACTCGCCACGCCCCGCACGCCCTGGCTCGCGCGCGCCCATCGCGCCCTGACGCGATCGCCGCGGCCACTTCGCGCGCCCTACGCGGCCCCGCGCCCTGGTCCTACGCTAACAGACCCGCGCACACACGCGCTAACTCACGCACGCACACACACCTACACTTGGGCGCGCACCCAAGCCCGCTCCGGCTCGAGCCCGACACGGCCACCACGCGCACGCACGCGCTCGCTGTGCCCGAGCCCTAGCAGAGGCTTATTCGCCCTACATTTCACCCCCTAAGCCGAGGCTCAGAGGAATCCGTCGTCCTCGACTCCGGCGTCCGCCAGCAGCGCCCGCTCTGCCGCCGGCGCCTTCCGCAGCTCCGGGCAGTCCCGCTTGAAATGACCTCGTTCGCCGCATTTCTAACAACGCCCGTGCCGCTTGCTCCCGCCGCCTGATGCCGTGCTTGCTGAGCCGTTGTCGTCGTGGTTGTTGTAGCCGTCACCGCCCTAATGACGCAGCCGAGCCTGCCACTGTGCCGCCGTGTACAGCAGCTCCTCGCCGTCGCGCCTGCCACCGTCTTGCCTGCGTCGCTTGGTCCGCTATTCAAACGCCTTGAGCCGCCCCAAAGCCTCCTCAAACGCCATCGTTTCCACATCGCAGAATTGCTCTATTCCGGCGACGGCGGGGTAGAGACGATCCGGCACCGTGTCCAGCATCTTCTTCACCAGCGCTGCATCATCGAGGACCGCGCCCAGCCCTGCGTAGCGCGCCGTCATGGCCCCGAGCTTGCCTGCGTAGTTGTCCAGCTCGTCGCCGTCCGCCATCCGCAGCTGCTCGAACTCGCCGCAAAACGACGCGAGCCGGGCAGCCCGCACCCGATCGGCGCCGACGAAACACACCTTGAGGGAGTCACATACCGCCTTCGCGGTGGGCTTCGTCGACACCGGCAGCAGCACCTCCTCGGAAAGCGCCCCGAGAAGCATTGCCCTCGCTGTCTTGCTCTTGCCGGCGTCGACCACCGCGTTTTCCCCGGAGCAACCACCCCCCACAGCCCCTGGGCATCAAGCTGCGCCTCCACCTTGATGGCCCAGGAGATGTAGTTCGTCGTGGTCAGCGGCGGGACCTGCAGCGAGTACATGCCGCCACCACCACCGTGCGGTACAATCGCCATGGCCGCCGGTGATCACCTCCGAAAACCGGGCTCTGATACCAATTGTTGGCGCAAAAATGGAACTGCGGGTCACCGATGATCGCCTGAGACAAGGAAGAAGAAGGAATAGGTGGACACAGAGAATTTCTGGGTGCTCGAACACCCCCGACGCACGAACGGCCTCACTGTTTATCACCTCGAGCACGAACTCGAAATCCACACCGACTTACACAGGGGAAAGAGGGCTTTATACTCGTGCGCACGGACATGCCCGAGCTGCTCCACGACCTGCCCAACTCCCACTCGCCACGCCCCGCACGCCCTGGCTCGCGCGCGCCCATCACGCCCTGACGCGATCGCCGCGGCCACTTCGCGGGCCCTACACGGCCCATGCCCTGGTCCTACGCTAACAGACCTGCGCACACATGCGCTAACTCACACACGCACACACACCTACACTTGGGCGCGCACCCAAGCCCGCTCAGGCTCGAGCCCAACACGGCCACCACGCGCACGCACGCGCTCGCTGTGCCCGAGCCCTAGCCGAGGCTTATTCGCCCTACAGCAACGCCGTCGTCGATCCGCTCGCCTCCGGTCCTCTCTGACTACAACGAGCACGCCAAGCACCCCGCTGTGAGGCCCTCCCCCGATTCCCCCGTTTTTCACTTTGATCCATTCATTTGCGGCCGTCCCCGTGCTCGTTCGTGGCTGCCATGGTCGGAGCCTGTGCTCCCATGTCCCTTGCCGTGTCCCTTGACGCGCGCTCCCTGCATCGGGGCCACACCCTGCTCGCCCTCCCTGCGTGCGTCGCCCGTGCCTCCGCGTGTGCGCCCGCGCGCCCTGGCCTCGCGCCACTCGCTGACTGCTGTTGATGCTGCTAGCTGCTGCCCTTGCCTCTGCTACTTGCTACTGCGGTTGTTTGCTGCTGTACTGCTGCTGCTTCATGCACCCCTGCTGCTAGTTGCGCTGTTGCTGCCTCCGCTGATGCCCGCTACTGGCGTTTGCAGCTTACCCGTAGCCACGGCCATGGCCATACGCCTGTATGCTTGTGCGTGGTGCACAGCCACACCATGGCCGGCTTGTGCCACTGCATATGGCCGGCCCAAGATTTAGTTGGTGCCTAATTTCGTTACTAGTTAGGCTAATCAGTACTACTAAATCAGTACCTACCCTATGACATGTGGCACCCCCTCTTTAACTATTTATATGATTAGGTAAATAGTCTATGTCAAGTGGGTCACTGTTAAATTAAACTAAATATATAAGTCTGTTAAAATATTAATCCATGACATGTGGGTCCACTGGCCATGTTGATCAGTTAAACTTTGACTGGTCAACAGTTTGACTAGCCTGCTGACTGGACACATGGCCCCCACTGTCATACACTTTGGCTAGCCCACTAGTGGGTATAAAATGTAATCTGCCGTATTTAATATTTAAATTAACTAGATAAAGGAAATCCAAAAAATCATTTAACACTTTGAAAAATCATAGAAAATAAACCGTTACTCGGATGAAAATACTTTTTATATGAAAGTTGCTCAGAACGAAGAGAAGAATCCGGATACACAGCCCTTTCGTGTGCCACACACCCCTAACATATCCAACTCGCAACTTTCCCCCTCTGGCTCCTTTGTCCGAAAACGCGAAACACCGGGGATAGTTTTCCGGATGTTTCCCCCCTTCACCGGTATCACCTCAAACCGCGTTGGGGCACGCCTAACATCACGCCTTGCTTTGTCATGCATCGTTATGCATCTGTTTGCATTGTATTCATTGTTTCTTCCCCCTCTTCTTCTGCTAGACACCGAGACCGACGTCGCTGCTACCCAGTACGACTACGGTGTTGACGACCCCTCTCTCTTGCCAGAGCAACCAGGCAAGCCCCCCCCCCCCACTTGATCACCAGATATCGCCTATTCTTCTCTATACTGCTTGCATTAGAGTAGTGTAGCATGTTACTGTTTTCCGTTTATCCTATCCTGATGCATAGCCTGTCCTTGCTATTACTTTTGTTACCTTTACCTGCAATCCTACCTGCTTAGTATAGGATGCTAGTTTTCCATCAGTGGCCCTACATTCTTGTCCGTCTGTTGTGCTATACTATCGGGCCGTGATCACTCGGGAGGTGATCACGGGTATATACTATACTTTATACATGATACATGTGGTGACTAAAGTCGGGTCGGCTCGAGGAGTACCCGCGAGTGATTCACGGATTGGGGGCTGAAAGGACCTTTGCCCCACCGGCCCTCTGGGTGGATCTTTGTGGCAGAGCGACAGGGCAGGTTGAGACTACCTAGGTGAGAGGTGGGCCTGGCCCTGTCGGCGTTCGCAGTTATTTCAAAATAACACGCATAACGAGTTCTTGGTATTTGATCTGAGTCTGGCTACTGGCCTATACGGACTAACCAACTACGCGGGAACAGTTATGGGCACTCGGCGTCGTGGTATCAGCCGAAGCCTTCGTGACGTCAGCGACTGAGCGGCGCGCGCCAGATTGGACTGCGTAACATGACTTCCTTTGTAATGGAGGTTTCTAGGTTTGCTTCCGGCCGCCCACGCAATGTGCAGGTGTGCTAAGGGCGATGGGCCCAGACCCCTATGCGCTTAGGTTTAGACCGGCGTGCTGACCTCTCTGTTGTGCCTAGGTAGGTGATAACACACAAGTATAATGGATCGCAACAGTTTTGGGGCGTAGAGTATTTAACCCAAATTTATTTATTCGACACAAGGGGAGCCAAAGAATATTCTCAAGTATTAGCAGCTGAGTTGTCAATTCAACCACATCTGGAAACTTAGTATCTGCAGCAGAGTGTTTAGTAGCAAAGTAATATGATAGTGGTGGTAACGGCTGTTGGGGAATGTTGCAGAAAACAAAAATTTTCCTACGGTTTCACCAAGATCCATCTATGAGTTCATCTAGCAACGAGTGATCAGATGCATCTACATAACTTTGTAGATCGCGAGCGGAAGCGTTCAAAGAACGTGGATGAGGGAGTCGTACTTGACGTGATAAAAATCACCGATGACCAAGCGCCGAACGGACGGCACCTCCGCGTTCAACACACGTACGGAGCGGATGACGTCTCCTCCTTCTTGATCCAGCAAGGGGGGAGGAGAGGTTGAGGAAGATGGCTCCAGCAGCAGCATGACGGCGTGGTGTTGGTGGAGAAGCAGTACTCCGGCAGGGCCTCTCCAAGCACGTGATGGAGGAGGAGAGGTGTTGCAGGGGAGAGGGAGGCGCCAGGGGTTCAGGGTGTGGCCGCCCCTCCCTCCCCCCCTTTATATAGGCCCCCTGGGGGGCGCCGGCCCTGGAGATCTAATCTCCCAAGGGGGCGGCGGCCAGGGGGGTGGAGTACCCCCCAAGGCAAGTGGGCGCCCCCCCCCACCCTAGGGTTCCAACCCTAGGCGCAAGGGGTGGGCCAAGGGGGGCGCACCAGCCCACTATGGGCTGGTTCCCCCTCCCACTTCAGCCCATGGAGCCCTCCGGGATGGGTGGCCCCACCAGGTGGACCCCCGGGACCCATCCGGTGGTCCGGTACAATACCGGTGACCCCTGAATCTCTCCTGTTGGCCGAAACAGCACTTCCTATATATAATTCTTTACCTCCGGACCATTCCGGAACTCCTCGTGACGTCCGGGATCTCATCCGGGACTCCGAACAACTTTCGGATTACTGCATATTCATATCTTTACAACCCTAGCGTCACCGAACCTTAAGTGTGTAGACCCTACGGGTTCGGAAGATATGCAGACATGACCGAGACGCCTCTCCGGCCAATAACCAACAGCGGGATCTGGATACCCATGTTGTCTCCCACATACTCCTTGATGATCTCATCGGATGAACCACGATGTCGAGGATTCAATCAATCCCGTATACAATTCCCTTTGTCAATCGGTATTTTACTTGCCCGAGATTCGATCGTCGGTACCCCAATACCTCGTTCAATCTCGTTACCGGCAAGTCACTTTACTCGTACCGTAATGCATGATCCCGTGATGAAACACTTTGATCACATTGAGCTCATTATGATGATGCACTACCGAGTGGGCCCAGTGATACCTCTCCATCACACGGAGTGACAAATCCCAGTCTCGATCCGTGTCAACCCAACAGACACTTTCGGAGATACCCGTAGTATACCTTTATAGTCACCCAGTTACGTTGTGACGTTTGGTACACCCAAAGTACTCCTACGGTATCCGGGAGTTACACGATATCATGGTCTAAGGAAAAGATACTTGACATTGGAAATAGCTCTAGCAAACGAATTATACGATCTTGTGCTATGCTTAGGATTGGGTCTTGTCCATCACATCATTCTCCTAATGATGTGATCTCGTTATCAATGACATCCAATGTCCATAGTCAGGAAACCATGACTATCAGTTGATCAACGAGCTAGTCAACTAGAGGCTTACTAGGGACATGTTGGTGTCTATGTATTCGCACATGTATTACGATTTCCGGATAACACAATTATAGCATGAATAAAAGACAATTACCATGAACAAGGAAATATAATAATAATGCTTTTATTATTGCCTCTAGGGCATATTTCCAACAGTCTCCCACTTGCACTAGAGTCAATAATCTACTTACATTGTGATGAATCGAACACCCATAGAGTTCTGGTGTTGATCATGTTTTGCTCTAGGGAGAGGTTTAGTCAACGGATCTGCGACATTCAGATCCATATGCACTTTGCAAATTTCTATGTCTCCATCTTGAACATTTTCATGAATGGAGTTGAAGCGACGCTTGATGTGCCTGGTCTTCTTGTGAAACCTGGGCTCCTTGGCAAGTGCAATAGCTCCAGTGTTGTCACAGAAGAGTTTGATCGGCCCCGACGCATTGGGTATGACTCCTAGGTCGGTGATGAACTCCTTCACCCAGATTGCTTCATGCGCTGCCTCCGAGGCTGCCATGTACTCCGCTTCACATGTAGATCCCGCCACGACGCTCTGCTTGCAGCTGCACCAGCTTACTGCTCCACCATTCAACATATACACGTATCCGGTTTGTGACTTAGAGTCATCCAGATCTGTGTCGAAGCTAGCGTCGACGTAACCCTTTACGACGAGCTCTTCGTCACCTCCATAAACGAGAAACATGTCCTTAGTCCTTTTCAGGTACTTCAGGATATTCTTGACCGCTGTCTAGTGTTCCTTGCCGGGATTACTTTGGTACCTTCCTACCAAACTTACGGCAAGGTTTACATCAGGTCTGGTACACAGCATGGCATATATAATAGACCCTATGGCGAGGCATAGGGGATGACACTCATCTCTTCTATATCTTCTGCCGTGGTCGGGCATTGAGCTGAGCTCAATTTCACACCTTGCAACACAGGCAAGAACCCCTTCTTGGACTGATCCATATTGAACTTCTTCAATATCTTTTCAAGGTATGTGCTTTGTGAAAGATCTATGAGGCGTCTTGATCTATCTCTATAGATCTTGATGCCTAATATATAAGCAGCTTCTCCAAGGTCCTTCATTGAAAAACTCTTATTCAAGTAGGCCTTAATGCCGTCCAAAAGTTCTATATCATTTCCCATCAAAAGTATGTCATCTACATATAATATGAGAAATGCTACAGAGCTCCCACTCACTTTCTTGCAAACGCAGGCTTCTCCATAAGTCTGCATAAACCCAAACGCTTTGATCATCTCATCAAAGTGAATGTTCCAACTCCGAGATGCTTGCACCAGCCCATAAATGGATCGCTGGAGCTTGCATACCTTGTTAGCATTCTTGGGGTCGACAAAACCTTCCGGCTGCATCATATACAGTTCTTCCTTAAGATAACCGTTAAGGAATGTCGTTTTGACGTCCATTTGCCATATCTCATAATCATAGTATGCGGCAATTGCTAACATGATTCGGACGGACTTCAGCTTCGCTACGGGAGAGAAAGTCTCATCGTAGTCAACCCCTTGAACTTGCCGATGACCCTTAGCGACAAGTCGAGCTTTATAGATGGTAACATTACCATCCGCGTCCGTCTTCTTCTTAAAGATCCATTTGTTTTCTATCGCTCGCCGATCATCGGGCAAGTCTGTCAAAGTCCATAATTTGTTTTCATACATGGATCCTATCTCGGATTGCATGGCCTCTAGCCATTTGTTGGAATCTGGGCCCGCCATCGCTTCTTCATAGTTCGAAGGTTCACCGTTGTCTAACAACATGATTTCCAGGACAGGGTTGCCGTACCACTCTGGTGTGGAACGTGTCCTTGTGGACCTACGAAGTTTAGTAGTAACTTCATCTAAAGTTTCATGATCATCATCATTAACCTCCTCTTTAACCGGTGGAGGCACCACAGAAACATTTTCTTGAGCTGCGCTACTCTCCGGTTCAAGAGGTAATACTTCATCAAGTTCCACTTTCCTCCTACTTACTTCTTTCGAGAGAAACTCTTTCTCTGGAAAGGATCCGTTATTGGCAACAAAGATCTTGCCTTCGGATCTTAGGTAGAAGGTATACCCAATGGTTTCCTTAGGGTATCCTATGAAGACGCATTTTTCCGACTTGGGTTCGAGCTTTTCAGGTTGAAGTTTCTTGACATAAGCATCGCATCCCCAAACTTTTAGAAACGACAGCTTAGGTTTCTTCCCAAACCATAATTCATACGGTGTCCTCTCAACGGATTTAGACGGTGCCCTATTTAAAGTGAATGTAGCTGTCTCTAGAGCGTATCCCCAAAATGATAGCGGTAAATCATTAAGAGACATCATAGATCGCACCATATCCAATAGAGTGCGATTACGACGTTCGGACACACCGTTACGTTGAGGTGTTCCAGGCGGCGTGAGTTGTGAAACGATTCCACATTTCCTTAAGTGTGTGCCAAATTCGTGACTTAAATATTCTCCTCCACGATCTGATCGTAAGAACTTTATTTTTCGGTCACGTTGATTCTCTACCTCATTCTGAAATTCCTTGAACTTTTCAAAGGTCTCAGACTTGTGTTCCATCAAGTAGACATACCCATATCTACTCAAGTCATCCGTGAGAGTGAGAACATAACAATATCCTCCGCGAGCCTCAACACTCATTGGACCGCATACATCAGTATGTATGATTTCCATTAAGTTGGTTGCTCGCTCCATTGTTCCGGAGAACGGAGTCTTGGTCATTTTGCCCATGAGGCATGGTTCGCATGTGTCAAATGATTCATAATCGAGAGACTCCAAAAGTCCATCAGCATGGAGCTTCTTCATGCGCTTGACACCTATGTGACCAAGGCGGCAGTGCCACAAGTATGTGGGACTATCGTTATCAACTTTACATCTTTTGGTATTCACACTATGAATATGTGTATTATCACGAACGAGATTCATTAAGAATAAACCATTAACCATCGGAGCATGACCATAAAACATATCACTCATATAAATAGAACAACCATTATTCTCGGATTTAAATGAGTAGCCATCTCGAATTAAACGAGATCCAGATACAATGTTCATGCTCAAACTTGGCACTAAATAAAAATTATGGAGGTTTAAAACTAATCCCATAGGTAAATGTAGAGGTAGCGTGCCAACGGCGATCACATCGACCTTGGAACCATTCCCGACGCGCATCGTCACCTCGTCCTTCGCCAGTCTCCGCTTATTCCGCAGCTCCTGTTTTGAGTTACAAATATGAGCAACGGCACCGGTATCAAATACCCAGGAGCTACTACGAGCACTGGTAAGGTACACATCAATTACATGTATATCACATATACCTTTAGTGTTGCCGGCATTCTTGTCTGCTAAGTATTTGGGGCAGTTCCGCTTCCAGTGACCCTTCCCTTTGCAATAAAAGCACTCAGTCTCAGGCTTGGGTCCATGCTTTGACTTCTTCCCGGCAACTTGCTTACCGGGCGCGGCAACATCCTTGTCGTCCTTCTTGAAGTTCTTCTTACCCTTGCCTTTCTTGAACTTAGTGGTTTTATTGACCATCAACACTTGATGTTCCTTTTTAATTTCTACCTCTGCTGATTTCAGCATAGCAAATACCTCAGGAATGGTCTTTACCATCCCCTGCATATTGTAGTTCATCACAAAGCTCTTGTAGCTAGGTGGGAGCGACTGAAGGATTCTGTCAATGACCGCCTCGTCTGGGAGGTTAATCTCCAGCTGAGTCAAGCGGTTGTGTAACCCAGACATCTTGAGTATGTGTTCACTGACAGAACTATTTTCCTCCATCTTACAACTGTAGAATTTGTCGGAGACTTCATATCTCTCGACCTGGGCATGAGCTTGGAAAACCATTTTCAGCTCTTCGAACATCTCATATGCTCCGTGTTGCTCAAAACGCTTTTGGAGCCCCGGTTCTAAGTTGTAAAGCATGCCGCACTGAACGAGGGAGTAATCATCAACACGCTGCTGCCAAGCGTTCATAACGTCTTGGTTTTTCGGGACGAGTGCATTACCTAGCGGTGCTTCTAGGACATATTGTTTCCTGGCAGCTATGAGGATGATCCTCAGGTTCCGGACCCAGTCCGTATAGTTGCTGCCATCGTCTTTCAGCTTGGTTTTCTCTAGGAACGCGTTGAAGTTCATGTTGACATTAGCGTGGGCCATTTGATCTACAAGACATATTGCAAAGATTTTAGACTAAGTTCATGATAATTAAGTTCATCTAATCAAGTTATAAAATGAACTCCCACTCAGATTAGTCATCCCTCTAGTCATCTAAGTGAAACATGATCCGACTCGACTAGGCCGTGTCCGATCATCACGTGAGATGGACTAGTCATCATCGGTGAACATCTCCATGTTGATCGTATCTTCCATACGACTCATGTTAGACCTTTCGGTCTCTTGTGTTCCGAGGCCATGTCTGTACATGCTAGGCTCGTCAAGTCAACCTAAGTGTTTGCATGTGTAAATATGTCTTACACCCGTTGTATGTGAACTTTGGAATCTATCACACCCGATCATCACGTGGTGCTTCGAAACAACGAACTGTCGCAATGGCGCACAGTTAGGGGGAACACTTTCTTGAAATTGTTATAAGGGATCATCTTATTTACTACCGTCGTACTAAGTAAACAAGATGCAAAAACATGATAAACATCACATGCAATCAAATAATAATAGTGACATGATATGGCCAATATCATATAGCTCCTTTGATCTCCATCTTGGGGCTCCATGATCATCTTGTCACCGGCATGACACCATGATATCCATCATCATGATCTCCATCATCGTGTCTCCATGAAGTTTCTCGCCAACTATTACTTCTACTACTATGGATAACATGTTTAGCAATAAAGTAAAGTAATTTACATGGCGCGTTTCCAATGACACGCAGGTCATATAGAAAAATAATGACAACTCCTATGGCTCCTGCCGGTTGTCGTACTCATCGACATGCAAGTCGTGATTCTTATTACATGAACATGATCTCATACATCACATATATATCATTCATCATTCATCACAACTTTGGCCATATCATATCACAAAGCACTTGCTGCAAAAACAAGTTAGACGTCCTCTAATTGTTGTTGCAAGTTTTACGTGGATGCAATAGGGTTCTAGCAAGAACCTTTTCTTACCTACATAAAAGCCACAACGTGATTTGTCAACTTCTATTTACCCTTCATAAGGACCCTTTTCATCGAATCCGCTCCAACTAAAGTGGGAGAGATAGACACCCGCCAGCCACCTTATGCAAGTAGTGCATGTTAGTTGGTGGAACCGGTCCCACGTAAGCGTACGTGTAAGGTTGGTCCGGGCCGCTTCATCCCACAATACCGCTGAAGCAAAATAAGACTAGTAGCGGTAAGAAAGTTGACAATATCTGCGCCCACAACAAATTGTGTTCTACTCGTGCAAAGAGAACTACGCATAGACCTAGCTCATGATTCCACTGTTGGGGAACGTTGTAGAAAACAAAAATTTTCCTACGGTTTCACCAAGATCCATCTATGAGTTCATCTAGCAACGCGAGCGGAAGCGTTCAAAAAACGTGGATGAGGGAGTCGTACTCGACGTGATCCAAATCACCGATGACCAAGCGCCGAACGGACGGCACCTCCGCGTTCAACACACGTAAGGAGAAGATGACGTCTCCTCCTTCTTGATCCAGCAAGGGCGAAGGAGAGGTTGAGGAAGATGGCTCCAGCAGCAGCACGACGGCGTGGTGTTGGTGGAGAAGCAGTACTCCGGCAGGGCTTCGCCAAGCATGTGACGGAGGAGGAGAGGTGTTGCAGGGGAGAGGGAGGCGCCAGGGGTTTAGGGTGCGGCCGCCCCTCCCTCCCCCCCCTTTATATAGGCCCCCTAGGGGGGCGCCGGCCCTGGAGATCTAATCTCCCAAGGGGGTGGCGGCCAGGGGGGTGGAGTACCCCCCCCCCCAAGGCAAGTGGGCGCCCCCCCCCCCCCCCCAACCCTAGGGTTCCAACCCTAGGCGCAAGGGGTGGGCCAAGGGGGAGCACCAACCCACTATGGGCTGGTTCCCCCTCCCACTTCAGCCCATGGGGCCCTCCGAGATGGTTGGCCCCACCCGGTGGACCCCCGGGACCTATCCGGTAATACCGGTGACCCCCGAATCTCTCTCGTTGGCCAAAACAACACTTCCTATATATAATTCTTTACCTCCGGACCATTACGGAACTCCTCGTGACGTCCGGGATCTCATCCAAGACTCCGAACAACTTTCGGATTACTGCATATTCATATCTTTACAACCCTAGCGTCACCGAACCTTAAGTGTGTAGACCCTACGGGTTCGGGAGATATGCAGACATGACCGAGACGCCTCTCCGGCCAATAACCAACACCGGGATCTGGATACCCATGTTGGCTCCCACATACTCCTCGATGATCTCATCGGATGAACCATGATGTCAAGGATTCAATCAATCCCGTATACAATTCCCTTTGTCAATCGGTATTTTACTTCCCCGATATTCGATCATCGGTATCCCAATACCTCGTTCAATCTCGTTACCGGCAAGTCACTTTACTCATACCGTAATGCATGATCCCGTGATCAAACACTTTGATCGCATTGAGCTCATTATGATGATGCACTACCGAGTGGGCCCAGTGATACCTCTCCGTCACATGGCTTGACAAATTCCAGTCTCGATCCGTGTCAACCCAACAGACACTTTCGGAGATACCCGTAGTATACCTTTATAGTCACCCAGTTACATTGTGACGTTTGGTACACCCAAAGTACTCCTACGGTATCCGGGAGTTACACGATCTCATGGTCTAAGGAAAAGATACTTGACATTGGAAATAGCTCTAGCAAACGAATTATACGATCTTGTGCTATGCTTAGGATTGGGTCTTGTCCATCACATCATTCTCCTAATGATGTGATCTCGTTATCAATGACATCCAATGTCCATAGTCAGGAAACCATGACTATCAGTTGATCAACGAGCTAGTCAACTAGAGGCTTACTAGGGACATGTTGGTGTCTATGTATTCACACATGTATTATGATTTCCGGATAACACAATTATAGCATGAATAAAAGACAATTATCATGAACAAGGAAATATAATAATAATGCTTTTATTATTGCCTCTAGGGCATATTTCCAACAACGGCAACAAAAATAAAGACGGTAAAAGTATTGTTTTAGGTATTTTGTAGTGATTGTAACAGTAGCACCGGGAAAGTAAATAAGCGAGAACCAGTATATGGAAAACTCGTAGGCACCGGATCAGTGATGGATAATTATGCCGGATGCGGTTCATCATGTAACAGTCATCACATAGGGTGACACAGAACTAGCTCCAATTCATCAATGTAATGTAGGCATGTATTCCGTATATAGTCATACGTGCTTATGGAAAAGAACTTGCATGACATCTTTTGTCCTACCATCCCGTGGCAGCGGGGTCCTATTGGAAACTAAGGGATATTGAGACCTCCTTTTAATAGAGAACCGGAAAAAAGCATTAGCACATAATGAATACATGAACTCCTCAAACTATGGTCATCACCGGGAGTGGTCCCGATTATTGTCACTTCGGGGTTGCCGGATCATAACACATAGTAGGTGACTATAGACATGCAAGATAGGATCAAGAACTCACATATATTCATGAAAACATAATAGGTTCAGGTCTGAAATCATGGCACTCGGGCCATAGTGACAAGCGTTAAGCATAGCAAAGTCATAGCAACATCAATCTCAGAACATAGTGGATACTAGGGATCAAACCCTAACAAAAATAACTCGATTACATGATAAATCTCATCCAACCCATCACCGTCCAGCAAGCCTAGATGGAATTACTCACGCACGGCGGTGAGCATCATGAAATTGGTGATGGAGGATGGTTGATGATGACGACGGCGACGAATCCCCCTCCCCGGAGCCCCGAACGGACTCCAGATTAGCCCTCCCGAGAGGTTTCAGGGCTTGGCGGCGGTTCCGTATCGTAAAACGCGATGATTTCTTCTCTCTGATTTTTTCTCTCCGAAAGCAGATATATAGAGTTGGAGTTGGCGTCGGAGGGTTTCCAGGGGTCCCACGAGGTAGGGGGCGCACCCTAGAGGGGGGGGCGCCCCCACCCTCGTGGACAGGGTGTGGGCCCCCTGGTCTTCATCTTTGGTGAGGATATTTTATTATTTTTTCTAAGGTGTTCCCTGGAGTTTCAGGACTTCCCGAAAATATTTGTTTTCTGCACATAAAACAACACCATGGTAATTCTGCTGAAAACAGCATCAGTCCGGGTTAGTTCCATTCAAATCATACAAGTTAGAGTCCAAAACAAGAGCAAAGGTGTTTGGAAAAGTAGGTACAACGGAGACGTATCAGTAGGGCTGCGACGTGTTGATCTTCCGAGGCCGGGCATGACCCAGAAAAGTGTGTCCGGCCAAATGGGATCAAGTGTGTTGGGTTATGTGGTGCACCCCTACAGGGAAGTTAATCTATTCGAATAGTCGTGATCTTCGGTAACAGGACGACTTGGAGTTGTACCTTGACCTTATGACAACTAGAACCGGATACTTAATAAAACACACCCTTCCAAGTGCCAGATACAACCCGGTGATCGCTCTCTAACAGGGCATCGAGGAGGGGATTTCCAGGTAGGATTATGCTATGCGATGCTACTTGGAGGACTTCAGTCTTCTCTCTTCTACATGCTGTAAGACGGAGGCTGCCAGAAGCGTAGTCTTCGCAAGATTAGCTATCCCCCTCTTATTCTGGCATTCTGCAGTTCAGTCCACTGATATGGCCCTTTACACATATACCCATGCATATGTAGTGTAGCTCCTTGCTTGCGAGTTCTTTGGATGAGTACTCACGGTTTCTTTCTCCTTCTTTTTCCCCTATCCCTTCTACCTGGTTGTCGCAACCAGATGTTGGAGCCCAGGATCCATACGCTACCGTTGACGATGACTCCTACTACACCGGAGGTGCCTACTACTACGTGCAGCCCGCTGACGACGACCAGGAGTAGTTAGGAGGATCCCAGGCAGGAGGCCAGCGCCTCGTTTGATCTATATCCTAGTTTGTGCTAGCCATCTTATGGCAACTTGTTTAACTTATGTATGTTCTCAGATATTGTTGCTTCCGCTGACTCGTATATGATCGAGCACTTGTATTCGAGCCCTCGAGGCCCCTGGCTTGTATTATGATGCTTGTATGACTTATTTATGTTTTAGAGTTGTGCTGTGATATCTTCCCGTGAGTCCCTGATCTTGATCGTACACATTTGTGTGCATGATTAGTGTACGATTGAATCGGGGGTGTCACATGGGCCCACGAGGTAGCTGGGCGCCCAGTGGGTAGGGCACGCCCTCCACCCACGTGGCCAGGTGGCAGCTCCCCCCGCGGTAATTTTTGCACAGTAAATCCTCAAATATTTCCGAAAAAATCATATTCAATTGGCATGTCATTCTGAGGACTTTTATTTTCGGGATATTTTTATATTGCACGGATAAAACAGGAAACAGACAGAAAAATACTATTTTTACTTTATTTCTACTAAATAAAAGAAAGTATAGAGAGGGTACAGAAGGTGGTGCTTCTAGTTTCATCCGCCTCATGCTCATCAAAAGGAATCCACTAAGAAGGTTGATCAGATCTTGTTAACAAACTCATTCCGATAATCATGAAACCGGAGAAATTTCGAATAACACTAAGTTACCGCAACGGGGTATGCACATCCCCAATAATAAGTATATCATATTTCTTCTTGACAGTAGGAAGAGGAAATTCAAAACCTCCAAATATAATCGATGGAATTTTTTCAATAGAATTGATACTATGAACTTGAGGTTGTTTCCTTGGAAAGTGTACCGTATGCTCATTACCATTAAAATGAAAAGTGACATTGCCTTTATTGCAATCAATAACAGCCCCTGCAGTATTAAGAAAAGGTCTTCCAAGAATAATAGACATACTATCGTCCTCAGGAATATCAAGAATAACAAAGTCCGTTAAAATAGTAACGTTTGCAACCACAACAGGCACATCCTCACAAATACCGACAGGTATGGCAGTTGATTTATCAGCCATTTGCAAAGATATTTCAGTAGGTGTCAACTTATTCAAGTCAAGTCTACGATATAAAGAGAGAGGCATAACACTAACACCGGCTCCAAGATCACATAAAGCAGTTTTAACATAGTTTCTTTTAATGGAGCATGGTATAGTAGGTACTCCTAGATCTCCAAGTTTCTTTGGTATTCCACCCTTAAAATTATAATTAGCAAGCATGGTGGAAATTTCAGCTTCCGGTATCTTTCTTTTATTTGTAACAATATCTTTCATGTACTTAGCATAAGGATTCATTTTGAGCATATCAGTCAATCGCATACGTAAAAAGATATGTCTAATCATTTCAGCAAAGCGCTCAAAATCCTCATCATCCTTTTTCTTGGATGGTTTCGGAGGAAAGGCATGGGTTTCTAAACCCAAGGTTCTCTTTCTTTACCATGTTTCCTAGCTCTCTTATCATAACGTTGATTCTTTGATTGTGGGTTATCAAGATCAACCGCAGGTTAAATCTCTACATCATTATCATTACTAGGTTGAGCATCATCATGAACATCATCATTAACATTCTCACTAGGTTCATGTTCATTACCAGATTGTGTTTCAGCATCAGACATAGATATATCATTTGGATTATCAGGTGGTTCAGCAATAGGTTCACTAGAAGTTTGCAGAGTCCTATCATTTTTCTTTTTCTTCTTTTTAGAAGAAGTAGGAACATCAATATTATTTCTCTGAGAATCTTGCTAGATTCTCTTAGGGTGGCCTTCAGGATACAAAGGTTCCTAAGTCATTTTACCAGTTCTAGTAGCCACTCTAACAGCATAATCATTTTTCTTACTATTCATTTCATTGAGCACTTCTTTTTGAGCTTTAAGTACTTGTTCTACTTGAGTGGTAACCATAGAAGCATGTTTGCTAACAAGTTTAAGTTCACCTCTAATATTAGCCATATACTCACCTAAGCGTTTAATCATATAAGCATTATGTTTTAATTGTCTACCAAAATAAGCATTAAAGTCGTCTTGCTTAAACATAAAGTTATCAAACTCATCCAAGCACTGACTAGCAATTTTAGTAGGAGGGACTTCAGCTTTATCATATCTATAGAGAGAATTTACCTTTACTACCTGTGTCGGGATATCGGGATCAGGAGGTTCTTCAATAAATAAAGGATTAAGATCATATGTTTCTTCAACAGGCGGTAAATTAAGACCATGTATTTCTTCAATAGGAGGTAAATTCTTAACATCTTCAGCTTTAATACCTTTTTCTTTCATAGATTTCTTTGGCTCTTGCATATCTTCGGGGCTGAGAAATAGAACACCTCTCTTCTTCGGAGTTGGTTTAGGAATAGGCTCATTAATTGGAGCAGGAGCTGGCTCAGGAGGTGCCCAATTATTTTCATTTGTCAACATATTATTCAATAGAATTTCAGCTTCATCAGGTGTTCTTTCCCTGAAAAGAGAACCAGCACAACTATCCAGGTAATCTCTGGAAGCATCGGTTAGTCCATTATAAAAGATATCAAGTATTTCATGTTTCTTAAGAGGATGATCAGGCGAAGCATTAAGTAACTTGAGAAGCCTCCCCCAAGCTTTTGGGAGACTCTCTTCTTTAATTTGCACAAAGTTGTATATTTCCTTTAAAGCAGCTTGTTTCTTATGAGCAGGGAAATATTTAGCAGAGAAGTAATAAATCATATCCTGGGGACTACGCACACAACCAGGATCAAGAGAATTAAACCATATCTTAGCATCGCCCTTTAATGAGAACGGAAATATTTTGAGTATATAAAAGTAGCGTGATCTCTCATCATTAGTAAAGAGGGTGGTTATATCATTTAATTTAGTAAGATGTGCCACAACAGTTTCAGATTCATAACCATGGAAAGGATCAGATTCAACCAAAGTAATTATATTAGGATCAACAGAGAATTCATAATCCTTATCAGAACACATATGGGTGAAGTAGCAAAAGCAGGATCAGGCCTCATTTTATCTCTAAGTGATTCTTTATTCCATTTAGCTATTAACCTTCTAAGCTCATCATTATCATTGCAAGCTAAAATAGCAGGAGAAGCCTCTCTATCAAAAATATAACCTTCAGGAATAACAGGCCTATCCTCATCATCATGTTCATCAATATTATCAGATTCAATAATTTCTTTCTCTCTAGCCCTAGCAATTTGTTCATCAAGAAACTCGCTAAGGGGCACAGTAGTATCAAGCATAGAAGTAGTTTCATCATAAGTATCATGCATAGGAGAAGTGGCATCATCAATAACATGTGACATATCAGAACGAATAGCAGAAGCAGGTTTAGGTGTCGCTAGCTTACTCATAACAGAAGGTGAATCAAGTGCAGAGCTAGATGGCAGTTCCTTGCCTCCCCTCGTAGTTGAGGGATAAATTGTTGTCTTAGCGTCTTTCAAGTTCTTCATAGTGTCCAGCATATATAAATCCCAAGTGACTCAAAGAATAGAGCTATGCTCCCCGGCAACGGCGCCAGAAAAAGGTCTTGATATCCCACAAGTATAGGGGATCGCAACAGTTTTCAAGGGTAGAGTATTCAACCCAAATTTATTGATTCGACACAAGGGGAGCCAAAGAATATTTTCAAGTATTAGCAGCTGAGTTGTCAATTCAACCACACCTGGAAACTTAGTATCTGCAGCAAAGTGTTTAGTAGCAAAGTAATATGATAGTGGTGGTAGCGGTAACAAAAGAGTAAAGAAAGCAAAGTAATATTTTTGGTATTTTGTAGTGATTGTAACAGTAGCAACGGGAAAGTAAATAAGCGTAAACCAGTATATGGAAAGCTCGTAGGCACCGGATCAGTGATGGATAATTATGCCGGATGCGGTTCATCATGTAACAGTCATAACATAGGGTTACACAGAACTAGCTCCAATTCATCAATGTAATGTAGGCATGTATTCTGAATATAGTCATACGTGCTTATGGAAAAGAACTTGCATGACATCTTTTGTCCTACCCTCCCGTGGCAGCGGGGTCCTATTGGAAACTAAGGGATATTAAGGCCTCCTTTTAATAGAGAACCGGAACAAAGCATTAGCACATAGTGAATACATGAACTCCTCAAACTATGGTCATCACCGGGAGTGGTCCTGATTATTATCACTTCGGGGTTGCCGGATCATAACACATAGTAGGTGACTATAGACTTGCAAGATAGGATCAAGAACTCACATATATTCATGGAAACATAATAGGTTCAGATCTGAAATCATGGCACTCGGGCCCTAGTGATAAGCATTAAGCATAGCAAAGTCATAGCAGCATCAATCTCAGATCATAATGGATACTAGGGATCAAACCCTAACAAAACTAACTCGATTACATGATAAATCTCATCCAACCCATCACCGTCCAGCAAGCCTAGATGGAATTACTCACGCACGGCGGTGAGCATCATGAAATTGGTGATGGAGGATGGTTGATGATGACGACGGCGACGAATCCCCCTCCCCGGAGCCCTGAACGGACTCCAAATTAGCCCTCCCGAGAGGTTTCAGGGCTTGGCGGCGGCTCCGTATCATAAAATGCGATGATTTCTTCTCTCCTATTTTTTTCTCCTCGAAAGCCAATATATAGAGTTGGAGTTGGCGTCGGAGGTGTCCAGGGGGCCCACGAGGTAGGGGGCGCGCCCCCACCCTCGTGGACAGGGTGTGGGCCCCCTGGTCTTCATCTTTGGCGAGGAATTTTTATTATTTATTGTAAGGTATTCCGTGGAGTTTCAGTTCATTCCAAGAACTTTTTTTTCTACACATAAAACAACATCATGGCAATTCTGCTGAAAACAGCGTCAGTCCGGGTTAGTTTCATTCAAATCATACAAGTTAGAGTCCAAAACAAGGGCAAAAGTGTTTGGAAAAGTAGATACGACGGAGACGTATCATTAGTCTCATCGAACCGGACATCCACAGTCTCAACCACTTTATAGAGAAAGAGGTTGAAGACTCTATAGGAGTGTGAGTTCTTTCCGTAACCCAGCACCTAGCACCAAATACTCTGAAGTAGCTGACATTTGGCTTCTTACCAGTGAGGAGTTCATAGGATGTTTTCTTCAGAAGCTTGTGAAGATAAACACGATTGATGACATGGCAAATTGTGTCAATAGCTTTAGGCCAGAACTTTCTTGGTGTCTTGTATTCATCAAGCATCGTTCGAGCCATCTCAATGAGGGTTCTGTTCTTGCGCTCCACGATGCCATTCTGCTGAGGTGTGTACGGAGATGGGAACTCATGAGTGATTCCCATTGTATCCAAGTAAAGATCGAGGCCGGTGTTCTTGAACTCAGTGTCATTGTCACTCCTGATATGCTTGATTTTAACGCCATAGTTGTTCATGGCACGGTTGGCGAAGCGTCTGAAGACATCCTGCACTTCAGTCTTGTAGAGAATTATGTGAACCCATGTATATCTTGAATAATCATCAACAATGACGAAGCCATAGAGACAAGCAGTTGTAGTGAGAGTAGAGTAGTGAGTAGGGCCAAATAAGTCCATGTGTAGCAGCTCGAAGGGTTGAGATGTCGTCATGATTGTCTTCGAGGGATGCTTGGCCCTAGTCATCTTTCCAGCTTCGCAGGCACCGCACAAGTGATCCTTCTTGAACTTGAGGCCCTCGATGCCTATGACATGCTTCTTCTTTGCGAGAGTGTGCAAGTTCCTCATGCCAGCATGCCCTAGCCACCGATGCCAGAGCCAACACTCTGAAGCTTTTGCAAGAAGACATACGGCAAGCTGTGGCCCTGCTAAGAAATCTACCATGTATAGATCATCTTTCCGGTACCCTTCATAGACTAGAGACTTGTCAGATTCCATTAGTACAAGGCAATGATACAGACAATACCTTGCTAATCCTCATTGCTGCACAGAAGAATTATTTCCTTGATGCACCGCTAGGTGACAGACCTATTGCAGGAGCAAATGCAGACGTTATGAACGTTTGGCTAGCTCAATATGATGACTACTTGATAGTTTAGTGCACCATGCTTAACGGCTTAGAAACGGGACTTCAAAGACGTTTTGAACGTTATGGACCATATGAGATGTTCTAGGAGTTGAAGTTAATATTTCAAGTGAATACCCGAGTTGAGAGATATGAAGTCTCCAACAAGTTCTATTGCTAAAAGATGGAAGAGAATAGCTCAAGCAGTGAGCATGTGCTCAGAATGACTGGGTACTACAATCGCTTGAATCAAGTGGGAGTTAATCTTCCAGATAAAATAGAGATTGACAGAATTCTCTAGTCACCATCACCAAGTTAGAAGAACTTCGTGATGAACTATAATATGCAAGGGATGACGAAAGTAATTCCCAAGCTCTTCGTGATGCTGAAATCGACGAAGGTAGAAATCAAGAAAAGAGCATCAAGTGTTGATGGTTAACAAGATCACTAGTTTCAAGAAAAGGGCAAAGGGAAAGAAGGGGAACTTCAAGAAGAACGGCAAGCAAGTTGCTGCTCAAGTAAAGAAGCCCAAGTCTAGAGCTAAGCCTGAGACGAAGTGCTTCTACTGCAAAGGGACTGGTCACTGGAAGCGGAACTGCCCCAAGTATTTGGCGGATAAGAAGGATGGCAAAGTGAACAAAGGTATATTGGACGTACATGTTATTGATGTGTACTTTACTAGTGTTTATAGCAACCCCTCGGCATTTGATACTGGTTCAGTTGCTAAGAGTAGTAACTCGAAACAGGAGTTGCAGAATAAACAAAAACTAGTAAAAGTCGAGGTGACGATGTGTGTTGGAAGTAGTTCCAAGATTGATATGATCATCATCGCACTCTCCCTATACTTTCGGGATTAGTGTTGAAACTAAATATGTGTTATTTGGTGTTTGCGTTGAGCATGAATATGATTTGATCATGTTTATTGCAATACGGTTGTTCATTTAAGTTAGAGAACAATTGTTGAGCATAAATATCACAATCATGTTCAAGTCACACAGCATTGAGACAGACATTAAGTTGAGACCAAGGGATTCAACAAGCATCACATTATCCATGTGCTGATCCTTTGAGATTGCAACTCTACCTAAACCCAATACCTTGCTTTTACCAGTGTCAGCAAATGTGATGTGACTCTTGTCAGATGGTCGTAAAGTTGAGTCCATGAGAAGAATTCGATCACCAGTCATATGATTAGTGCATCCGCTATCCATAATCCATTCTGAAGCATCAGGTGTCATACCCTTGGCACCACGTGCCATGAAGCAGTAGGTGGGAGCAGAGTCGTGAAGGAAATATGCCCTAGAGGCAATAATAAAGTTATTATTTATTTCCTTATTTCATGATAAATGTTTATTATTCATGCTAGAATTTTATTAATCGGAAACATGATACATGTGTGAATACATAGACAAACAGAGTGTCACTAGTATGCCTCTACTTGACTAGCTTGTTGATCAAAGATGGTTATGTTTCCTAGCCATAGACAAAGAGTTGTCATTTGATTAATGGGATCACATCATTAGGAGAATGATGTGATTGACATGACCCATTCCGTTAGCTTAGCACCCGATCGTTTAGTATGTTGCTATTGCTTTCTTCATGACTTATACATGTTCCTATGACTATGAGATTATGCAACTCCCGTTTATCGGAGGAACACTTTGTGTGCTACCAAATGTCACAACGTAACTGTGTGATTATAAAGGTGCTCTACAAGTGTCTCCAAAGGTACATGTTGGGTTGGCGTATTTCGAGATTAGGATTTGTCACTCTGATTGTCGGAGAGGTATCTCTGGGCCCTCTCGGCAATGCACATCACATAAAGCCTTGCAAGCATTGCAACTAATGAGTTAGTTGTGAGATGATGTATTACAGAACGAGTAAAGAGACTTGCCGGTAACGAGATTGAACTAGGTATTGAGATACCGACAATCGAATCTCGGGCAAGTAACATACCGATGACAAAGGGAACAACATATGTTGTTATGCGGTCTGACCGATAAAGATCTTCGTAGAATATGTAGGAGCCAATATGAGCATGCAGGTTTCTCTATTGGTTATTGACCGGAGACGTGTCTCGGTCATGTCTACATTGTTCTCGAACCCGTAGGGTCCGCACGCTTAACGTTACGATGACAGTTTCATTATGAGTTTATGTGATTTGATGTACCGAAGGTAGTTCGGAGTCCCGGATGAGATCTGGGACATGACGAGGAGTCTCGAAATGGTCGAGACGTAAAGATCGATATATTGGACGACTATATTTGGACATCAGAAAGGTCCCGAGTGGTTTGGGTATTTTTCGGAGTACCGGGGAGTTACGGGAATATGGGGGAAGAAGTATATGGGCCTTATTGGGCTTTAGGGGAGAGGGATAGGCAGGCCGCGTGCCCCCCCATTGACTAGTCCGAATTGTACTAGGGGGAGGGGCGGGGCCCCCTCCTTCCTTCTCTTCCCTCTTCCCCTTCCTTGTCTCCTACTCCTACTATTTGGAAGGACTCCTAGTTGTACTAGGAAAGGGGGAATCCTACTCCCGGTGGGAGTAGGACTCCCCTAGGGCGCGCCATAGAGAGGGCCGGCCCTCCCCTCCTCCACTCCTTTATATACAGGGGCAGGGGGCACCCCAAAGACACACAAGTTGATCTTCGTGATCGTTCTCTTAGCCGTGTGCGGTGCCCCCCTCCACCATAATCCTCAATAATATTGTAGCGGTACTTAGGCGAAGCCCTGCGACAGTAGAACATCAAGATCGTCACCACGCCGTCGTGCTGACGAAACTCTTCCCCGACACTTTGCTGGATCGGAGTCCGGGGATCGTCATCGAGCTGAACGTGTGCTAGAACTCGAAGGTGACGTAGTTTCGGTGCTTGATCGGTCAGGCCATGAAGACGTATGACTACATCAACCGCGTTGTCATAACGCTTCCGCTGTCGGTCTACGAGGGTACGTAGACAACACTCTCCCCTCTCGTTGCTATGCATCACCATGATATTGCGTGTGCGTAGGAAATTTTTTGAAATTACTACGTTCCCCAACAGTGGTATCAAAGCCTAGGTTTTATGTGTTGATGTTATATGCACGAGTAGAACACAAGTGAGTTGTGGGCGATATAAGTCATACTGCTTACCAGCATGTCATACTTTGGTTCGGCGGTATTGTTGGATGAAGCGGCCCAGACCAACATTACGCGTACGCTTACGCGATACTGGTTCTACCGACATGCTTTGCACACAGGTGGCTGGCGGGTGTCAGTTTCTCCAACTTTAGTTGAACCGAGTGTGGCTACGCCCGGTCCTTGCGAAGGTTAAAACAGCACCAACTTGACAAACTATCGTTGTGGTTTTGATGCATAGGTAAGATTGGTTCTTGCTTAAGCCCATAGCAGCCACGTAAAACTTGCAACAAACAAAGTAGAGGACGAGCCTAGCATATGTAGATATGGCCTCGGAACACTGAGACCGAAAGTTCGAGCGTGAATCAGTAGTAGATATGATCAACATAGTGATGTTCACCATTGAAACTACTCCATCTCATGTGATGATCGGACATGGTTTAGTTGATTTGGATCACGTGATCACTTAGAGGATTAGAGGGATGTCTATCTAAGTGGGAGTTCTTAAGTAATATGATTAATTGAACTTTAATTTATCATGAACTTAGTCCTGGTAGTATTAGCATATCTATGTTGTAGATCAATAGCTCGCGTTGTTTCTTCCCTGTGTTTATTTTGATATATTCCTAGAGAAAACTAAGTCCAAAGATGCTAGTAGCAATGATGCGGATTGGATCCGTGATCTGAGGTGTATCCTCGTTGCTGCACAGAAGAATTATGTCCTTGATGCACCGCTAGGTGACAGACCTATTGCAGGAGCAGATGCAGACGTTATGAACGTTTGGCTAGCTCAATATGATGACTACTTGATAGTTTAGTGCACCATGCTTAACGGCTTAGAAACGGGACTTCAAAGACGTTTTGAACGTTATGGACCATATGAGATGTTCTAGGAGTTGAAGTTAATATTTCAAGCGAATACCCGAGTTGAGAGATATGAAGTCTCCAACAAGTTCTATTGCTAAAAGATGGAAGAGAATAGCTCAAGTAGTGAGCATGTGCTCATAATGACTGGGTACTACAATCGCTTGAATCAAGTGGGAGTTAATCTTCCAGATAAAATAGTGATTGACAGAATTCTCTAGTCACCATCACCAAGTTAGTAGAACTTCGTGATGAACTATAATATGCAAGGGATGACGAAAGTAATTCCCAAGCTCTTCGTGATGCTAAAATCGACGAAGGTAGAAATCAAGAAAAGAGCATCAAGTGTTGATGGTTAACAAGATCACTAGTTTCAAGAAAAGGGCAAAGGGAAAGAAGGGGAACTTCAAGAAGAACGGCAAGCAAGTTGCTGCTCAAGTAAAGAAGCCCAAGTATGGACCTAAGCCTGAGACTAAGTGCTTCTACTGCGAAGGGACTGGTCACTGGAAGCGGAACTGCCCCAAGTATTTGGCGGATAAGAAGGATGGCAAAGTGAACAAAGGTATATTGGATATACATGTTATTGATGTGTACTTTACTAGTGTTTATAGCAACCCCTCGGCATTTGATACTGGTTCAGTTGCTAAGAGTAGTAACTCGAAACAGGAGTTGCAGAATAAACAAAAACTAGTAAAAGTCGAGGTGACGATGTGTGTTGGAAGTAGTTCCAAGATTGATATGATCATCATCGCACTCTCCCTATACTTTCGGGATTAGTGTTGAAACCAAATTAGTGTTATTTGGTGTTTGCTTTGAGCATGAATATGATTTGATCATGTTTATTGCAATACGGTTGTTCATTTAAGTTAGAGAACAATTGTTGTTCTGTTTACATGAATAAAACCTTCTATGGTCATACACACCAACGAAAATGGTTTGTTGGATCTCGATCGTAGTGATACACATATTCATAATATTGAAGCCAAAAGATGCAAAGTTAATAATGATAGTGCAACTTATTTGTGGCACTGCCATTTAAGTCATATTGGTGTAAAGTGCATGAAGAAACTCCATGCTGATGGGATTTTGGAATCACTTGATTATGAATCACTTGATGCTTGCGAACCATGTCTCTTGGGCAAGATGACTAAAACGCCGTTCTCCGGAACAATGGAGCAAGAAACAGATTTGTTGGAAATCATACATACTGATGTATGTGGTCCGATGAATATTAAGGCTTGCAGCGGGTATCATTATTTTCTGACCTTCACAGATGATTTGAGCAGATATGGGTATATCTACTTAATGAAATAGAAGTCTGAAACATTTGAAAAGTTCATATAATTTTAGAGTGAAGTGGAAAATCATCGTAACAAGAAAATAAAGTTTCTACGATCTGATCGTGGAGAAGAGTATTTGAGTTACGAGTTTGGTCTTCAGTTAAAACAATGTGAAATAGTTTCACTACTCAAGCCACCTGGAACACCACAACATAACGGTGTGTCCGAACGTCATAACCGTACTTTATTGGATATAGTGCAATCTATGATGTTTCTTACCGATTTACCACTATCGTTTTTGGGGTTATGCATTAAAGACAGCTGCATTCACGTTAAAAAAGGCACCATCTAAGTCCGTTGAGACAACACAATCTGAACTGTGGTTTGGCAAGAAACCAAAGTTGTCGTTTCTTAAAGTTTGGGGTTGTGATGCTTATATGAAAAAGTTTCATCCTGATAAGCTCAAACCCAAATCGGAGAAATATGTCTTCATAGGATACCCAAAGGAGACTGTTGGGTACACCTTCTGTCACAGATCCGAAGGCAAGACATTCGTTGCTAAGAATGGATCCTTTCTAGAGAAGGAGTTTCTCTCGAAAGAAGTGAGTGGGAGGAAAGTAGAACTTGATAAGGTAATTGTACCTTCTCCCTTATTGGAAAGTAGTTCATCACAGAAATCTGTTCATGTGACTACTACACCAATTAGTGAGGAAGCTAATGATGATGATCATGTAACTTCAGATCAAGTTACTACCGAATCTCGTAGGTAAACCAGAGTGAGATCCGCACCAGAGTGGTACGGTAATCCTGTTCTGGAGGTCATGCTACTTGACCATGACGAACCTACGAACTATGAGGAAGCGATGATGAGCGCAGATTCCGCAAAATGTCTTGAGGCCATGAAATCTGAGATGGGATCCATGTATGAGAACAAAGTGTGGACTTTGGTTGACTTGCCCGATGATCGGCAAGCCATAGAAAATAAATGGATCTTCAAGAGGAAGACGGACGCTGATAGTAGTGTTACTATCTACAAAGCTAGACTTGTCAAAAAAGGTTTTTGACAAAGTTCAAGGTGTTGACTACGATGAGAGTTTCTCACTCGTATCTATGCTTAAGTCTGTCCGAATCATGTTAGCAATTGCCGCATTTTATGAAATCTGGCAAATGGATAACAAAACTGCAATCCTTAATGGATTTCTTAAAGAAGAGTTGTATATGATGCAACCAGAAGGTTTTGTCGATCCTAAATGTGTTAACAAAATATGCAAGCTCCAGCGATCCATCAATGGACTGGTGCAAGCATCTCAGAGTTGGAATATACGCTTTGATAAGTTGATCAAAGCATATAGTTTTATACAGACTTGCGGTGAAGCCTGTATTTACAAGAAAGTGAGTGGGAGCACTACAACATTTCTGATAAGTATATGTGAATGACATATTGTTGATCGGAAATAATGTAGGATTATTCTGCAAAGCATAAAGGAGTGTTTTTCAAAGAAAGACCTCGGTGAAGCTGCTTACATATTGAGCATCAAGATCTATAGAGATAGATCAAGACGCTTGATAAGTTTTTTCAATGAGTACATACCTTGACAAGTTTTTGAAGTAAGTTCAAAATGGAACAGTCAAAGAAAGAGTTCTTGCCTGTGTTACAAGGTGTGAAATTGAGTAAGACTCAAAGCCCGACCACGGCAGAAGATAAAAAGAGAATGGAAGTCATTTCCTATGCCTCAGCCATAGGTTCTATAAAGTATGCCATGCTGTGTACCAGATCTATTGTATACCCTACACTGAGCTTGACAAGGGAGTACAATAGTGATCTAGGAGTAGATCACAGGACAGCGGTCAAAATTATCCTTAGTGGAATAAGGATATGTTTCTCGATTATGGAAGTGACAAAAGGTTCGTCGTAAAGGGTTACGTCAATGCAAGTTTTGACACCCTGGATGACTCTAAGTCTCGATCTAGATACATATTGAAAGTGGGAGCAATTAGCTAGAGCAGCTCCGTGCAGAGCATTGTAGACATAGAAAATTGCAAAATACATAACGGATCTGAATGTGAAAGACCCGTTGACTAAGATTCTCTCACAACCAAAACATGATCACACCTTAGTACTCTTGGGGTGTTAATCACATAGCAATGTGAAATAGATTACTGAATCTAGTAAACCCTTTGGATGTTGGTCACATGGCGATGTGAACTATGGGTATTAATCACATGATGATGTGAACTATCGATGTTAATCACATGGTGATGTGGTCTAGATTATTGACTCTAGTGCAAGTGGAAGACTGAAGGAAATATGCCCTAGAGGCAATAATAAAGTTATTATTTATTTCCTTATTTCATGATAAATGTTTATTATTCATGCTAGAATTGTATTAATCGGAAACATGATACATGTGTGAATACATAGACAAACAGAGTGTCACTCGTATGCCTCTACTTGACTAGCTTGTTGACCAAAGATGGTTCTGTTTCCTAGCCATAGACAAAGAGTTGTCATTTGATTAACGGGAGCACATCATTAGGAGAATGATGTGATTGACATGACCCATTCCGTTAGCTTAGCACCCGATCGTTTAGTATGTTGCTATTGCTTTCTTCATGACTTATACATGTTCCTATGACTATGAGATTATGCAACTCCCGTTTACCGGAGGAACACTTTGTGTGCTACCAAACGTCACAACGTAACTGGGTGATTATAAAGGTGCTCTACAGGTGTCTCCAAAGGTACATGTTGGGTTGGCGTATTTCGAGATTAGGATTTGTCTCTCCGATTGTCGGAGAGGTATCTCTGGGCCCTCTCGGTAATGCACATCATATAAAGCCTTGCAAGCATTGCAACTAATGAGTTAGTTGTGAGATGATGTATTACAGAACGAGTAAAGAGACTTGCCGGTAACGAGATTGAACTACGTATTGAGATACCGACGATCGAATCTCGGGCAAGTAACATACCGATGACAAAGGGAACAACGTATGTTGTTATGCGGTCTGACCAATAAAGATCTTTGTAGAATATGTATGAGCCAATATGAGCATCCAGGTTCCGCTATTGGTTATTGACCGGAGACGTGTCTCGGTCATGTCTACATTGTGATCGGGGACATGTTACGGGCACGCTTAACGTTACGATGACAGTTTCATTATGAGTTTATGTGATTTGATGTACCGAAGGTAGTTCGAGTCCCGGATGAGATCGGGGACATGACGAGGAGTCTCGAAATGGTCGAGACGTAAAGATCGATATATTGGACGACTATATTCGGACATCAGAAAGGTCCCGAGTGGTTTGGGTATTTTTCGGAGTACCGGGGAGTTACGGGAATATGGGGGAAGAAGTATATGGGCCTTATTGGGCTTTAGGGGAGAGGGATAGGCAGGCCGCGCGCCCCCCCATTGACTAGTCCGAATTGTACTAGGGGGAGGGGCGGGGCCCCCTCCTTCCTTCTCTTCCCTCTTCCCCTTCCTTGTCTCCTACTCCTACTACTTGGAAGGACTCCTAGTTGTACTAGGAAAGGGGGAATCCTACTCCCTGTGGGAGTAGGACTCCCCTAGGGCGCGCCATAGAGAGGGCCGGCCCTCCCCTCCTCCACTCCTTTATATACGGGGGCAGGGGGCACCCCAAAGACACACAAGTTGATCTTCGTGATCGTTCTCTTAGCCGTGTGCGGTGCCCCCCTCCACCATAATCGTCGATAATATTGTAGCGGTGCTTAGGCGAAGCCCTCCGACAGTAGAACATCAAGATCATCACCACGCCGTCGTGCTGACGGAACTCTTCCCCGACACTTTGCTGGATCGGAGTCCGGGGATCATCATCGAGCTGAATGAGTGCTAGAACTCGGAGGTGCCGTAGTTTCGGTGCTTGATCGGTCAGGCCGTGAAGACGTACGACTACATCAACCGTGTTGTCATAACGCTTCCATTATCGGTCTACGAGGGTACGTAGACAATACTCTCCCTTCTCGTTGCTATGCATCACCATGATCTTGCGTGTGCGTAGGAATTTTTTTGAAATTACTACGTTCCCCAACAAGTCGTCCTTGTCATTAGCTTCAGCGTTGGTGACAGAGCCATTGTCTTCAGTGTTGAAGATAGACTTGGCAACGTAGGTTATGGCTAGAGCCAGACTTGCAACGCCAGGGTCGGACTCCTCCTCAGACTCCACCTCCGCCTCCTCAGAAGCAGACTCCTCCTCTGAATCCATCTCTTTGCCAACAAAAGCACGAGCCTTGCCAGATGAGCTCTTCTTATGAGATGAAGACTTGGATGAGGACTTGGAAGAAGACTTTGATGATTTCTTCTTCTTCTTTTCATCAGAATCATATTCCTTGCTCTTCTTCTTCTTCTTCTCATTGTCCCACTGTGGACACTCAGAGATGTAGTTTCCAGGTTTCTTGCACTTGTGACATGTTCTCTTCTTGAAGTCATGAGTGGAAGCTTCACCATTTCTTGAGCTAGATCGTGAAGACTTTCTGATGCCCTTCTTTTTAGTGAACTTCTGGAACTTCTTCACAAGCATAGCAAGTTCCTTTCCAATGTCTTCAGGATCATCAGAACTGCAGTCAGATTCTTCTTCAGATGAGGAAGCAGCTTTTGCCTTCAAAGCGCGAGTTCAGCCATAGTTGGGACCATAGATATCTCTTTTCTCAGATAGCTGGAACTCATGTGTGTTGAGCCTCTCAAGTATATCAGACGGATCGAGTGTCTTGAAGTCAGGGCGTTCTTGTATCATGAGGGCAAGGGTGTCAAAGGAGCTGTCAAGTGATCTCAGTAGTGTCTAGACGATTTCATGCTTGGTAATCTCAGTAGCGCCGAGCGCACGAAGCTCATTTGTGATGTTAGTGAGGCGATCAAACGTGAGCTGGACATTTTCATTGTCGTTTCTCTTGAAGCGGTTGAAGAGGTTGCCAAGAACACTGATCCTTTGATCTCTCTGGGTTGAGACGCCTTCGTTGACCTTGGAGAGCCAGTACTAGACTAGCTTCGACGTTTCCAGAGCACTCACGCGGCCATACTGTCCTTTGGTCAGATGACCACAGATGATGTTCTTGGCAGTTGAATCCAGTTGAATGAACTTCTTGACATCAGCAGGGGTGACACCTTCACCAGTTTTGGGAACGCCCTTCTTGACGACATACCAAAGGTCGACATCAATGGCTTCAAGATGCATGCGCATCTTACTCTTCCAGTAGGGATATTCAGTTCCATCGAAGACGGGGCAAGCAGCGGAGACATTGATTAAACCTGTAGTCGACATAGCTAAAACTCCAGGTGGTTAAACCGAATCACACAGAACAAGGGAGTACCTTGCTCTGATACTAATTGAAAGTGCTAGTTATCGACTAGAGGGGGGTGAATAGGCGATTTTTATGAAAGTCTTCAAAACATGGAAGTTTCGAAGACAAACAATAGAAATGACCCTATTGATATGCAGCGGAAGGTAAACTACACTAAGCAAGCCATAGTCAAGTATGCAATGAAGAAGGCACGAAGACTAATAGCAGTTAGGTAGTAAGGATCAGGATGGAAGATGGTATGAAGCCAAACAACGATAGTAGTCAAGCAGTGAAGACAAATAGGTAAAGCAAACAGGCAATGACTTCACGAAGACAAACTCCAAGTAAAGAGAGGGAGCGGATAGAACCAGTCCCTTGTTGAGGACACAAGATTTGTTGGACCAGTTCCAGTTGTTGTGACAACTGTACGTCTGGTTAGGGAGGCTGCGATTCAACTCAGAAGACCGCGTCTTCACCTTATTCCCCTTGAGCTAAGGACACCCAGTCCTCGCCCAATCACTCTGGTAAGTCTTCAAGGTAGACTTCCAAACCTTCACAGACTTCGTTCACCGGCGATCCACAATGACTCTTGGATGCTCAGAACGCGACGCCTAACCGGCTGGAGGATTCACATTTCTCAAGTGTAACAAGTCTTCAGGTCACGCGGACAGAAAGACTTCAGTGATGCCTAACACTCTTTGGCTCTGGGTGTTTGGGCTTTGTCCTCGCAAGGATTTCTCTCTCTCAAAGCTTCGGAGGTGGGTTGCTCTCAAAGGAAAAAAGTCGTGCACTAACTCTGAGCAGCCAGCCAATTTATGGTGTAGGGGTGGGCTATTTATAGCCACTGGGCAACCCGACCTGATTTGTCTGAAATGACCCTGGGTCACTAAGGAACTGACACGTGTTCCAACAGTCAGATTTCAAACACACAAGGCAACTTTACTTGGGCTGCAAGTAAAGCTGACTCATCCAGCTCTGGATAAGATTTGCTCTCATTGTCTTCGCTCGAAGACATAGGATTTTGGTTGAGCATCACTTCAGTCACTCTGACTTTGTTCACTTGGACCCCACTTAACAGTACGGTGGTTCCTATGACTCAACAAAGAAGAAACGGAAACAACGAAAAAACTAAGTCTTCGTGCTCCATAGTCTTCACTCAATGTCTTCTCACGTCATAGTCTTCAATGTGAATATCTTCATATACCACCATTGTCTTCAATGTCTTCATACATTTTTAGGGGTCGTCTCTGGTAGGTAAAACGAATCAATGAGGGACTACTACCTTTGTTATCCTGCAATTCTCACAAACACATTAGTCCCTCAACTAGGTTTGTCGTCAATACTCCAAAACCAACTAGGGGTGGCACTAGATGCACTTACAATACCAGAATATGGGCACCGGAGGTGGGCCGAGGAGGGCACAACCCACCAGGGCGCGCCTGGGCTCCCTCGCGCGCCCAGGTGGGTTGCGCCCACCTGGTGGCCCCCCTCTCGTAGTTATTTGCTCCAATAATTCTTATTTATTCCATAAAAAATTCTCGTGAAGTTTCAGCTCATTTGGAGTTGTGCAGAATAGGTAGACTGAGGTAGCTTTTTCAAGTCCAGATTTCCAGCTGCCGGAATTCTCCCTCTTTGTGTGAACATTCCATATTATGAGAGAAAAGGCATTAGAATTACTCCAAAAAGCATTATTATGCATAAAAACATCATAAATAATAGTAGGAAAACATGATGCAAAATGGACGTATCAATGGACATGAGTTGTCATTTGATAACGAGATCACATCATTAGGAGAATGATGTGATGGACAAGACCCATCCGTTATCTTAGCATAATGATCGTTCAGTTTTATTGGTATTGCTTTCTACATGTCAAATACTTATCCTTCGACTATGAGATTATGCAACTCCCGGATACCGCAGGAATGCCTTGTGTTCTATCAAACATCACAACGTAACTGGGTGATTATAAAGATGCTCTACAGGTATCTCCGAAGGTGTTTGTTGAGTTGGCATAGAACGAGATTAGGATTTGTCACTCTGAGTATCGGAGAGGTATCTCTGGGCCCTCTCGGTAATACACTTCATAAGCTTGCAAGCAAACGACTAAGGAGTTAGTCACGAGGTGATGTATTACGGAGGAGTAAAGATACTTGCCGGTAACGAGATTGAACTAGGTATGAAGATACCGACGATCGAATCTCAGGCAAGTAACATACTGATGGACAAAGGGAATTACGCATGTTGTCATAACAGTTCGACCGATAAAGATCTTCGTAGAATATGTAGGAACCAATATGGGCATCCAGGTTCCGCTATTGGTTATTGATCGAAGAGGTGTGTCGGTCATGTCTACATAGTTCTTGAACCTGTAGGGTCCGCACGCTTAACGTTCCTTGACGATATAGTATTATATGAGTTTTGTGATTTGGTGACCGAATGTTGTTTGGGGTCCCGGATGAGATCACGGACATGACGAGGAGTCTCGAAATGGCTGAGAGGTAAAGATTTATATATAGGACGATAGTATTCGGACAACGGAAGTGTTTCGGGGGGTACCGGGCACTTATCGCGTCACTGGAAGGGGTTCCGGACACCCCTGGCAAAAGATATGGGCCTTATGGGCCAAGAGGGGAAACGCACCAGCCACAAGCAGCTTGTGAGCCCCCCATATGGGCCAGCCTAAGAGGAGAAGGAAAGAGGGGAAGGGAAAGGAAAGAGTGGAATAGGATTCCCCCTTCCTTCCCTCCCCCCCCCCCACTCTTTCCTCCCCCTCTGACAAATATGGCAGGGAGGCGCGCGGCTTAGGAGGAGCCCAAGTAGGATTCGGTCCTACTTGGGGCGCCTCCTGGCCTCTCCCCTCCCCCTTCCACCTATATGTATGTGGGGGGGCGCCTAGCACATCCCAGCCAATTGTTTAGCCGTGTGTGGCACCCCCCTCCACCGTTTACACCCCCGGTCATATTTTCGTAGTGCTTAGGCGAAGCCCTGCGAGTATTACTTCACCATCACCGTGACGGAACTCATCTACTACCTCGACGTCTTGCTGGATCAAGAAGGCGAGGGACGTCACCGAGCTGAACATGTGCAGAACGCGGAGGTGTCGTGCGTTTGGTACTTGATCGGTTCAAGCGCGAAGAAGTTCGACTACATCAACCGCGTTGTGAAACGCTTACGCTTACGTTCTACAAGGGTACGTAGACACACTCTCCCCCTCATTGCTATGCATCTCGATGGATAGATCATTGCATGTGCGTAGAATTTTTTTTGTTTTCCATGCAACCTTTCCCAACATCATTATCTTGGTTGCCATCTCGTCAACCTCGTATCTGCGCCCATTGTTAGTAAACACTAGATGATACTCTGCACGATGCTGCGGGAATTGGTCGTTGGGTTGATAACATATGAACCAAAACTAAAACTACATATGACTTATTATATTTGATTATGTATGGGTTGTAACAATATTTATTGAATATAAGTAAAATTATTGGATGAAATTATTTTCTCATGCATGGTTGAATGTTGTGGTGGGTCTTTTCCCATGCATGGTTGCGTGTTGAGGTGGGTCTTATCTCATTCATAATTGTATAGTGAGAGGCATATGCTTTCATGTTGAGATATATAAGTTAGCGGGGATAACTCTCTTAGGTATATAGGATGCCCTAAACAAAGCATGATATTTAGTACCCACCAGATAGACTTTGTACTGGCCATATAAGATTTAATCACATATGTCCCACAGGTTGTGTTATCTTTGCTCGGAGTGACAGGAAGAGTTGTATCCTTCCCATCATCAACAGACGTGAACATCATATCTATGGTATCCATAACAACTCCAGTATCCTTCACACACGTCTTTTAGTTCTTACAAAGCTTGCGTATGTTATCCATCTTAAAGGAAACCACCGGAGAAGGAATTTCATGTGTACACAACGAAGCATGGTTTAGAATAACTATATCTATACAGAAGATATTGTGTTTTTCATATGGTGCACCATGCACATCCGATTTATCATCAAGGTAGTTAATGAAGGCATCCATGGGAAATATGTCTCGATGATCTACACAAATTTTGTACTAAGATGAAGTATATGGTAAGAAGGCATGCATTTTTCATTAGAGGTAGTAACACCTATGTGAAGGATGGGTGTAACTTCTTGAACTTTCCTTTTTCCTCTATTCCATGCCATTGCACCTTATCTTTGAACCGCCGAAGTTATTTCTACACCCACAAGAAAAAATATGGTTAAATTTCACTAATGAGAGATCATAATATGTAATCTTTTCAAGCAACATTATCATCTAGAAAATTATTATGTTTGAAATGGAGGATAACCCTGGGCTCTACATCAAGGATGCATATAGCATTTTTATTATATTATTCAATAGAACTAACAAAATAAGTACATCGATCAACCCAAAGCCACCTTCCTCATAACCACAGTGGCTACACCTACAAGTTTGATGATGTGCCCCGACATTGAATAACCTCACACCATCTAATCCAGTGGCCTCATCAAGCTGCCCGTCGACAAGGCGAGAGCACCAGTCGGTCTAGCAGACCATCTGCATGCACCGCATGCACACGCTCTAGAATCAGCCGCCGGCTTCCACCATTCAACCTTCAAGACCAATCAACGCATTCACCTTCCAGGCCATGGACAGTTGACTGCCGACTTTAAAAAAAATGTTCACAAAAAAGAGAAAAAAGTTTTAAAGAAGTTCATTAAATTTGATAAAAAAGTTCGTGAATTTTTAAAAAGCTCAAAACATAGAAAGTTCGTATTGAAAAAGTTCAAAAAAATCCATGAATTTTACAAAAAGTTCAAAAATATTTTTAAAAAATCACAAAATTTGGAGAAGTTCACAAAAAATTGAAAAGTTCATGAATTTTCAATATGTTTTTGAATCTGAAAAAAAAATCATGCATTCGGAAAATAAAAATAAAAAAATGAAAACCAAAGTGAAACCCATGAAAGGAAAAACCGCAAAAAAACGCCTAGAAAAAATCCACAGAAAACCGTAACCTACATGGGTTGGCCCATTTGTCATGTAGTGCTAGAAGAGGGGTGTGCGTTAGGCTGGTTGTAATGGGAGTATCTGTCGGCGTTCTGGGAACGGGAGTCCCCAGACTTGCCTACCTGCGGCCTGCGGCATGGCTCAAATGGGGGCCCGGCGAGGCCCAGCTTCATCAACACAAGACTCAAGACCCTCGCGAGGGGCCAAGCCTCGCGAGGCGGATGACACGACGCTTCCTCAAGCACGGCCTCCTTAGGCTGGCTCGCAAGGAGGCGGAGAGATCAAGGCGGGGTACCTCGCGAGGTGCCCATGACGCAAGCCATGACGACCAAGGGTGCCAGGCAGGCGCCAGCCCGCGCAGCGTCTCCCTTTCCTCTTTGGTGCAAAGGGGGCAAGTGCAGGCGAGAGGATCAAGCAAAGGCACCCATTTCGGTGCAACAAGACCAAGACCAGTCCAACGGTGGGAAGGAGGTCACCATGGAGCCCAGGACGGCGTCACCACAGGACCTTTGGCAGGCGAAGACCAACTTTAGTCAGGATAAGTGTACCAGATGTTCCCCTTCGAATTGGCCAATTGTTGGTGCCCTTCCCGCTCAATATTTGGGAAGAGGCCCAGGGCCTTTGCCTATAAATAGGACTAGCCACCCTCAGGGTAGACGGATCGCATCTAGGGTTTAGCAATCAAGCAAACAGAACTGGGAGCTAGGAATCGAGCAGCAAGTAGAGAGAGAGAGATAAGGGCGATCGAACTCCCCCTAGCAGTTCATCCCCACAGCCAAGAATAGACCCTCGCGAGGCTGTTCTTCCTTGTACTGTTCTTCATCATCAGCCAAAGAGGCAATCCACCCACCACAAACTAGAGTAGGGTATTACACCACAATGGTGGCCCGAACTAGTATAAACTCCGTGTCTTTTGAGTTGTTCTTGCAGTAGTTAGTTCCTTGCGAGATGGAGAGGTAGAGGGCAAGATCTCCGCGTGCACCCCAGAGTTCGAACCTTAAGGGTCTGCCGGAACCCGTGATCCGACATTTGGCGCGCCAGGTAGGGGTGCGCCGGAATCTGCCTCCCTATCGCTCCGTCTCCTATTGCGTCGTCGTCACCATGTCCGGCGACCAGGCGGGCAACCAAGGCCCATGGGCGGCATGGCCCATCTGCGCGGAGCCTCCCGCTCCGGGCGACTCCGCGCCACAGGCAGCTCGCGGTCCGCAGGGCGCTGCGGGCCGCGGGCGACGCGGGCCGCGGGCGACGCGGGCAAGCTTCTGCGACCCTCACACCGTGGCAGGCGCGGTCGGCAGCGAGGGCCTCCAATCACGCCGCAACCACGACACCGTACACCCGCCGGGAGCAGGCGAACTTGAGGGCCGCGCTCACGGTAGCACGGGAGCTGCTGCAGTGCAGGCTACTGGAGGGCGGCCGCGACGTGCTGCTGGAGCGGGTCGCCAAGCTCCTGGGCTTCGCCGCTTCGGGGGCTTCGCCGCTTCGGGGGCTCAGCTTCCGCCTCAAGCTCAGGGCGGCGCACGAGGGGGCCTCGCGCACCTCCGCGGGCCTCAAGACTACCCCAGGACCGGCAAATCCGCCACCGCCAGACTGGCGGTGGCGCTACCCCCGCCCCCGGCGCGCGAAGGAGAGGGGCCTGGTGCGGCCCATGGCGCCAGTGGGCAACCGCGCTACCACCCCACGGTGGGCACGACAAGCAACGCCGCATGGCGCACGGAGCACTACAGCACAGCGTTCGGGATGGCGGCGCCAGAAGAATACGTACCTCACATGATGGACCAAGGGCACGCTCACAAGGGCGAGCAGGGCTCACTCTTCAGCCCCAGCTGGGGAGACGAGGCGCCAGAGGCCGAGCCCTTCCAGGAGCCCCAGGACGGCTCTGTCGGCCACGCTGGGGGCAACGACTATCGGGTACCGTTAATTCCTCAAGAGCAGGTGTACGCTAATCATGGGTCGCAGGAGATGCAGGTCGCCGCAGCGAGCAGTTGCCCCGCTCCCGCGGCCTCCTACCCCTCGGGAGGAGGACGCAGGGGGCTGCAGGAGAGGGGCAGGGATCCTACATCGCCACCACGGCGTTCGGAGCAAGGCGTTCTTAAAGGTAGGCCCTCCGCTGGGGAGGCGCCTGAGGGCCTGCCCCTGGCAGAGGACCCATGGTCGTCGGGGGAACCGCTGGCGACCACTCTACCCCACCGGCGGCGTCCTGGTTTCCGGTCGTCGTTGGTGGCACTAGAGTGTGGCGCAAGGCGGGGCCCTCGTCTGGCGATATGAAGCAAGGCCGGTTCCTGTGAAGAAGGCCCAGTGCCTATGAAGCTCGCCGCCCCATGACACTCTCACGTAATGAGTGGGGCTGTACACGCCCCGCAGTCTCAGGGGTGCCGGCCTCAGGCCCTGGGGCTCCCTCCCACGCCCAGTGGACAGCACTTAGCTCCGCGCTGGTGAGAAGACGTCGAATACTAGATTAGCTGCCGGACGCGGCCTTTTTGTTTGCTTTCATTGCCTTTCCCTTTGGTTGTAACCTTTTCCCCGCTGGATTTAAGTTGAATTCGAATTTGAGCTTTGCGTGTGTTCGGGGAAGGGGTGCTTGATCTCGTTTAAACCGTTTCTCGCGTTCTGGTCGCCACCTCACCACAGCAGCCTCACCTCGCGAGCCCCTCGCGAGCCGGGCCAGGCCTAGCTTGAGCACGGCCCACACTGCCGTTGTCGCTCCCTCGCGAGGTGACCTTTGGTGCTTGCGGAGATTGTATTCTCATAAAAGGGCCCGGAGCCCGTGAAGAAGGCCAATGGCTGTGAAGCCATCTCGCTCAGGAAAGGGCCCGGAGCCCGTGAAGAAGGCCAATGCCTGTGAAGCCATCTCACTCAGGAAAGGGCCTGGAGCCCGTGAAGAAGGCCAATGCCTGTGAAGCCATCTCGCTCAGGAAAAGGCCCGGAGCCTGTGAAGAAGGCGAATGCCTGTGAAGTTATCGCATCTAGGAAAAGGCCCGGAGCCTGTGAAGAAGGTGAATGCCTGTGAAGTTATTGCATCTAGGAAAAGGCCCGGAGCCTGTGAAGAAGGCGAATGCCTGTGAAGTTATCGCATCTAGGAAAAGGCCCGGAGCCTGTGAAGAAGGCGAACGCCTGTGAAGTCATCGCGTTTATGAAAGGGCTCGGAGCCTGTGAAGAAGGCCGGCGCCTGTGAAATCCCTCATCAGCAGCGCCCCCCGCATCCCGAGGGCTTAGCTAGGAAACACCCAAGGCGCAGCGCCCTCCTACAGGCAGCCTCAGGGCCAGCAAGGAACAAAGGTAAACCAGACCACTGTCGGGCGCACGAGCAATTTGACTACCATCGATATAACGGACACAAGTTCTTACATGAGGGGCTTCCCCTCCCAAAAATGCTCTCACACCCCTCAGGGCAAACACCTGAGTTCTGTCCATGCAGGGTAAGAAGACGGGAGTGGCACGTGGTCAGTCTGACAAATCCCCCAATGCATCCTCAGGAGTGCCTCCTGAGCTGTCGCTGGCGTCGCTGAACTCGCCTTTGTTGTCTGCATCACCGTCAGCGGCGCCGGGGTCATCCACCACACCGCCCCCGTTGGCAGCCATGATCACGTCATCGTCATCCGAAGTGAAGGCCCGGGCGAGAGCATCCACGTTGTTCTCCACCCACTCCGCCAGGTCACCCGGACGGCCTGGGGGACTGGGGCGATGGCGGTGTTGAAGTCAAAGTGGGGGTCCGTGTTCCGAAGATGGCTGAAGACGCGGGAAAAGGCGCGCCCGAGCAGGGCGCGGCTCCGCTCCTCCACCAACCTATCGGCTCTGACCGATCGCGCCTCCAGCTGTGTCACCACGGTGGTGAAGAACTGCAGATTGCCGGCATAGTTGATCGTGTGCGGCTCGCCGGCGAACGCCTCGCAGATGTTGCCCAGGGCGATGTTAGCCCTCTCCCTGAGCTTGGTGAGCATGGGGCCGTGCTCGTGCTCCAGTACTTGCCGCTGGCGTATCTCGTCGGCATTCTTGCGCTCGACGGCCACAGCCTCTTCAACGCGTTGGCGAAGGCGGAGCACCTCAGCCTGGGAGGCGGCCAGCTCCTTCTGCGCTGCCTCGAGAGTGGCCCGAGACGCGTCGGCTCGCCACGTCGCCTCATCCCGTTGGGCCCTCAGGGCGGCGGTCCTGCCCTCGGCTTCAACCTGGATCATCCCCAGCTTCCTCTCGGACTCGTGCTCGAGGCTTTGGCGCGTTGTCGCCACCCTACGACAAACCTCTTCCAGGACACGTGCTTCCCGCGCGGCAACATCATCTTCCGCCTGCGTCACCAGGCGTTCCCTCGTCTCCAGCTGCTCGCACTCGCGGGTGCGTTCGGCGGCTTCCAGTACCAACGCTTCCTCGCGCTTCCGAAGCTCAGCCGGGTCGCCAGAAACCACCTTCATCGATGCAAGGGCTGCCTCGCGCAGCTCCGCTTGCTCCTCCAACGAGTGACACCGGGCCAAGAGCTCCCGAGCCCGTTCTTCTGCCGCTTCTTGCCGTCGGTCTGCTCCTCGGGCCTCCCCAACGGCCTTAGATCGAGACGCCAAAGAAGCCTCCAGCGACACCCTCGTTTCTTCGTCATCAAGGTCGCGCTGACGGCGCGTGAGGGCAGCGGCGACCTCCAACTTGCGCCACTCTGCGGCCAGGCGCATGCCCTCAGCTTCCAGGCGCACGTCTTCCTCAGCGAGATCCTGCCCGAGCAGGTCAACAGCGCCACTCGCCCTTCGGAGAAATTCATGGTGACGGACACGGCGCCCCCGAGCACGCTCAAGCACATCTGCCACTCCATCATCCGCCCCGAGCGGGCGTCGAGGACCTTGGACCATCGCTCCAGCCCCGGGCTGGGGGCTGGGGGCTGACGCCTGCACGACGGCCGGTCGCGCCGCATCAGGAGCCTGGCCTGAGTCCGGCCTGACCTCAGGAGAAGTTCCCGAGGGGAGCCTCTACCAGTCGCAGCCCGCGACCAGACGGGAAGCCCACGGCAGGCTGCATACGCCAAGCGAAGGCCCACGGAAGGAGATCGTGGGGACAGAAGAGTCGCCGCGCGCTATGCGACGATCCGCGCCATCGCTCGCCCAAACCACAAGGGCAGTGCTGCTCGAGGCACTCAGGGGCGGCGGAGGAGACGAGGCCAGGGAAGGCGGCGACTCGGCGGCTTCATCAAGCTCAGGTGGGAGAGGCCTGCAGAGTAAGGATCAGCGGATGCGGCAAGAGGGATAGGAAACGGAAAAGGAGAAGACTCACTCGTCGATAGCAAAGTACTTCCGGCGCTTCAGCAAGCGGCAAGAGAAGTCGTCGCCCAGGGCCTCCCTTTTTCTCCGGAGGGCCTCAAAGTCCACGCGAAAGCGGCCCAGGAGAGACGCACAGGGGTCAACCTGCGAAGAAGACAGAGCACCGAGGCTACTCGCGTCGAGGACACCCGCTTGGCGCGCGCAGTCAGTTGCCTCGCCGGATGCCACGGCCGGGGGCTCAGGAGCCTCGGCCTCAAGCGTCGGATGCGGCAGCGCCTCACCCACAGCCTCGGCAGCACGGGCCTCATGAGCTGCCCCATCAAGAGCATCGCCAAGTGCGGACGCATCATCAGCAGCTCTCTCGACCCCCGTCGTCTCCTGCCTCCCTACACCAACACTCGAGGAGGATTCGCCTAGGCGGACCGGAAGGGTAGTCACCGCCACAGGGTTCTCGCGAGGCCCTTGGAAGCCAACGGGGCGCGGCCCCCACTGGTCGAAAGAGGGCATATGCTTCACGAAGTCATCCTGTTATGGCAAAGGTACAGCAAAGCTCCCCCCTGCTGGATACTGCCGGGGTTGGGATCGCCTGTCAGGACCAAGAGCACCTTCCTCAGCGCCTCGGGCGTCAAGTCTTCTTCTTGAAGCCTCATGCGGTCATCACGGCCGCGAAAGGCCCACATTCGACGAGAATGGCGCTGGAGAGGGGCAATGCGGCGCGATAGGAACTCCTTCACCACCTTGGGCACCGTCACGCCGAGCTTCTTCAGGGACATGAAGCGGTGCCAGACAAAGGCGAGCCGGGGGCTTACGAGCGTCTCCTGACCCCAGCCTGAATTGGGCACAACAGGCGATGTCGGCTTCGCCAGCCGGGGGCTGGGCACCCCGACGTCAACGTATAGCCACCGCTCACGGAACCCGGCTGAAGGCAGAGGGAGGTTGAAATCAATACCGGAGGCTGCAGTCTCGGGCGAAGTAGCAAAGCTCACGCATGCCGAGCATTGCGTGGGGTCGGCAAGATGCAAGGAGAAGAAATGGCGCAGCAAGGCAACGGAAGGAGGGATGCCCACCATCGCCTCGCAAACAAAAGCGAAAGCTGATAGGAGGGCAACGGACCCAGGACCCAGATGCATCATGTGGATCTGATAATGGTCAAGAACGGCGTTGAAGAAATCAGAGAAGGGAGGAACCAAACCCGCCCACAGGGTATCGGCGAAGTAATTGACCTCGGTGACTATCCTGTTGGTGGGGAAGTGATACGTAGGCCAAGCCGTCGTCCTCCCACACTCGTTGAAGGCGGTGGCCAGAGCCGGGCTAAGCTTACCCAGGCATTCCAGGTTGAGTATGATTGAGCGGCCAACAGCAGGCGCCACCAGCGGCGGCGGGCGAGATGGAGCCACGGGCTTCTTCCCCTTCCCTTTCTTTGGAGCCATGGCGGCGGTCGCAAGAGAGGAGATGCGAGATGGGATTGGAGGCAAGGGTCAGAGTTTGGAGGGAGGAAGAGCAGGAGACGGTCGAGCAACAGGAAAGGGGGCGACTGTGTACAACTGTGGGGCAACTTAGCGCGGCGCAGAATAAGGGAGCGTGGGTGAACAGTACCACCCACGTCCAATCAAACCGCCACGCGGCGCCCAAGGCCGCAGGCTGTTGGGGCCTGCGGCGCTTCGCCCTTGCCCTTTCGCCTCTCGGCACGGCCAAGTCCATGCGCGCCTTGGGCCCGGGGGCTACTGTCGGCGTTCTGGGAACGAGGGTCCCCAGACTTGCCTGCCTGCGGCCTGCGGCGTGGCTCAAATGGGGGCCCGGCGAGGCCATCAAGAGATCAATTGTTGTGTCTAGAGGTGCCCCCTGCCCCTGTATATAAAGGAGCAAGGGGGGAGAGGCGGCCGGCCAGGAGGAGGCGCGCAAGGGAGGAGTCCTACTCCCACCGGGAGTAGGACTCCCTCCTTTCCTAGTTGGAGTAGGAGAACGGGGGAGGAGGAGGGAGAGAGGAAGGAAAGGGGGGCGCCGCGCCCCCTCCTTGTCCAATTCGGACTAGAGGGGGAGGGGGCGCGCGGCCTGCCCTGGCCGCCCCTCCTGTTCTCCACTAAGGCCCATCTTGGCCCATTTAAACCCCCAGGGGGTTCCGGTCACCCCCGGTACTCCGGTAAAATCCCAATTTCACCCGGAACACTTCCGATATCCAAATATAGGCTTCCAATATATCAATCTTTATGTCTCGACCATTTCGAGACTCCTCGTCATGTCCGTGATCACATCCGGGACTCCGGACTATCTTCGGTACATCAAAACACACAAACTCATAATATAACCGTCATCGCACTTTAAGCGTGCGGACCCTACGGGTTCGAGAACTATGTAGACATGACCGAGACACATCTCCGGTCAATAACCAATAGCGAAACCTGGATGCTCATATTGGCTCCTACATATGCTACGAAGATCTTTATCGGTCAAACCACATATGTTGTTCCCTTTGTCATCGGTATGTTTCTTGCCTGAGATTCGATCGTCGGTATCTCAATACCTAGTTCAATCTCATTACCGGGAAGTCTCTTTACTCGTCCGTAATACATCATCCCGCAACAAACTCATTAGTTGAAATGCTTGCAAGGCTTATAGTGATGTGCATTACCGAGTGGGCTCAGAGATACCTCTCCGACAATCGGAGTGACAGATCCTAATCTCGAAATACGCCAACCCAACAAGTACCTTCGGAGACACCTGTAGAGCACCTTTATAATCACCCAGTTACATTGTGACGTTTGGTAGCACACAAAGTGTTCCTCCGGTAAACGGGAGTTGCATAATCTCATAGTCATAGGAACATGTATAAGTCATGAAGAAAGCAATAGCAGAATACTAAACGATCGAGTGCTAAGCTAACGGAATGGGCCAAGTCAATCACATCATTCTCCTAATGATGTGATCCCGTTAATCAAATGACAACTCATGTCAATGGCTAGGAAACATAACCATCTTTGATCAACGAGCTAGTCAAGTAGAGGCATACTAGTGACACTCTGTTTGTCTATGTATTCACACAAATATTATGTTTCCAGTTAATACAATTATATCATGAATAATAAACATTTATCATGATATAAGGAAATAAATAATAACTTTATTATTGCCTCTAGGGCATATTTCCTTCACAAATTGCGCTGACATAGCATCTTTATCTATCTGCTTAGCAATCTCAATCCCCCATGCATCGTCCCTAAGGTTGTATGGCAGATTAATGACCCAAGCCCAAAGATGAAGCCGGTCAAATTTCACTTCGTCCAGACGCATGCACTCCTCGAAGTCAGCAAGAATCACCGCATGATTGCTAACATGCCATAGCGATCCTGCCCAAATTATCTCCCTATCACGCTTGGATTCTAGCTCCACCATGAACATGTTGTCCCCCATAGATCGAAATTGTAGACCTCAGAGATTCCCCCAAGCCGGGCGAAGTGTGTTACCAATCGTCTGCATATGGAGTAGGTTACGGTGCAGCACCTTCCCCGCTAGTAGCCACTTCGGCGGAGTCTCATCCTTATGATCATCTAGGATCAGCAGAGTTGCCTCCTCGTCCGTGATGCTGAGTTTTCCCAGGGCTTCCTCAAGATGAACCCTAGCCGCACGGGGCGAACCCGGGGTTGCCCGCGCCTCCTTCCCGTGATCTGAAGCCCCCCGAGGAAGAGGGGCGTCATCCGTCGCCTTGCGAGAGCCCAATGCAGCCATCTCGCTCAGCTCGCTCGCACCTCCCCGATGTAGATCAGACGTGCGCTGCCGTCGCTACGCAGAAACCCTAATCGCCTCCGTAGGAGGCTCCAGGTTTCCAGAGAAAAGATTTATGATACCATGCATTACAGTATCATACACTAGTATCATATGCATGATACTAGTATATGATACTCCCCATTACAATCAACCTTAGTTAGCGAAATTGCCGCTTAAAACACCAAATAGGATCTGGGGATGGAGTTGCCCTAACGTGCACTTGAAATCCTCTTATACCAAATTAAGTTCTTTAAAAGGAAGTCCAAATTAAGTTTTTTTTAGAAATGGAGGCGTGTCCCCGGCCTCTGCATCATAATAATGCATGCAACCATCTTATTAAAAATCAACGAAGTATTAAAAAGTCATAAGAGTATTACAGCTCGCAAGCGGAGCGAACCAAAAGAAAAAAAAGTACATGCTGACAATCGCAACCGATACGGTAATATGAAGGATAAGCTCCCTAGACTCATATCCTGTTATGCGACGCCATTCGAACCGGTTGATATAGCCCCCGTGCTACCATTTTCCATTGGTTTCACCCAGTAAACAAAGGCTCCCTGGAGTCCATAGGAGTAAGTAAGTACCATGTACGGATCCAAACGATAACTCTGAAATGACCTGCAAGAAAGTTAAAGTGGGTTGTCTGTTACTACATTTTCATATAGCCCACAAAAGTCCAAATTAAGTAACGCAAATAATCAATAGAGTCCCCTCGCCCCGCTTGCGGCGGCGCCATGGATGTAGACGGACGCGGAGATGAATTGGCGGCGTCGCCTCGCCCCGCTTGCGGCAAGAAGCGGCCGCTTTCCCCCTCAACTCCTCACAACGACGTTGCGGACTCGTCCAAGTCCACCACCAGCGACGAGGACGACAACCCCTGGGCGCTCAGCGACGACGAAGAGGAGGATGGATACCACGGTAAGGCACTGCTTCCTCCGTGGTTGATTCGACGCTTCTGTTCTGTACTTGATTAGTTTAGATCTATGTGTATCCTGATGCAATTGGCTCTCTCAATTAGAAACCAGTGCTCCTTGATGTAAGAACCTTTATCAACAAGATTTTCGTGCAATACTCTGAATTAGTTGCACCAACACCGTCAGTGTTTGAATTTCAACCGAATATATTTGCACGAAATTGAGGACTCGTTCAATATGTAAGAATAAGTTAGCATGTATTAGCACATATACGTGATGTACTCTTTACCTTCCTATCTCTATCTCCACATCTATCCTTTCCTTTTAACTAGGATTAGATCTTGGAGTACAAGTATAGGATTGCTTTTGTACCTCTATATATATGCGTCCTATGGGCTGCAATACATGCGAATCATATTCTCAAAATCCATCTAGTCTACATGGTATCAGTTTTCTAGTTCCTTGCCTTGCTTCCGCTGCACCCTAGCCGCCGAAACCTAGCTACAGCCGCCACGTCCTCCACGCTGCTGCTGCCATGGACTTCGGCGAGTTCGCCTCCACCCCCAACTCCTCCCTCGCCTCCTCCGGGTCCAACCCCTTTGCCGCTAGCTCCGCCAACCCCGCTGCCCCTAGCGCCACCGCCGTCCAGCTCATCAACATCCGCAACCACGTCACTGTCATCCTCGACTTCGACGAGTCTAACTTTTGCATCTGGCAGACTTTCTTCAATCTCACCTTCCGCAAGCTAGGTCTTCTTGATCATATCGATGGCTCCGTTGATGCCCTCATGGCTCTCGGCGATGTCGAGTGGACCCAAATAGACCAATGCATCGTCTCTTGGCTCTACACCACGGTCTCCAAAGACATCCTCGAGATCATCATCCAGCCCTCCGACACCGCCGCCAACGCTTGGACCGTCATCACCGACCTCTTCCGCGACAATCGTCTTCAACGGTCCATGTTCGCCAAGCGTGACTTCCTCAACCTCGTCCAAGGCGACCTCTCCATCACCGCCTTCGCGAGCCGCCTCAAGTGCATCTCCGACACTCTTCGCGACGTGGGCACTCCGGTCACGGACCAGGACATGCTCACGACCTTCCTCAACGGGCTGAACGGCGAGTTCGGCCACTGCATCGCCGCCCTCTCCATCAACCCTGCTGGACTGACTTTCGCCCGTGCTCGTGGCGCTCTTTTGCAGGAGGAACGACGTCTTGCGCGCCATGCCCAGCAGGTCCAGGCGACCGCCCTCGTCGCCAACCGCTTCTCCCCCGCACCTGCACCACCGGCGTCCTCGGCTCCTCGCTCCACCGCGCCTTCACCGCCTGCTGCACCCTCTTCCGGCGGCAAGGGTCGCGGCAAGGGACGCAAGAAGCCGCAGCAACAGCAGGGCCATGGCGCCCCCGGCGCCCCTGCTGTTCGGGATCCTGCTGCGCCGTTCTGGCCCATTGGCAACTACCCGTTGTCTGGCATGTTCCAGGCGTGGCCCCCCAACTGGCGTGCTCCCGGCGCTGGTCTCCTTGGCCCGCGCCCCGGCGCCTCCACGCCCCAGGCCTATACTGCCCATCTAGGGCATCCGGGCTACGGCGCTCCACCGGCCTACGGTGCTCCACCCGTCTACAACGGCTATGCTCCGTCGCCTCCGCCGCACCAGCCCCCTGCGTGGGATCAAACGCAGCTGCATGCCGCCCTCAACAATCTCTCTTTGCAGCAGGGTGGCACTGGCGGTGGCGGATCCAACTGGTTTTTTGACACAGGCGCGACTGCCCACATGGCCAGCGATCCCGGTATCCTCTCTTCTTTCTCCCCTTCCTCCACCTTTTCTTCTGTTATCTTCGGAAACGGAGACTCTCTACCTATTACTCACATCGGCACTGCTTTTCTCCCTACTTCTTCTTTTCCACTTTCATTACGTGATGTTGTTATCACTCCGAATCTCATTAAAAATCTAATTTCTGTTCGTCTTTTAACTCGCACAAACCCTGTTAATGTTGAGTTTGATGAACTTGGTTTTTCTGTCAAGGATCGTCGTACCCGCGCGGTGATTCTCCGATGTGATAGTCCCGACGACCTATACCCTGTTGTCACCGGACCTCAAGCCTTTCTCGCCGGCACCACCGACCTTTGGCATCAACGCCTTGGCCATCCAGGACATGCTGCTCTCTCTAGGACACTTTCTTCTTTTGATTTTACTTGTAATAAATCACCCACTACAACGTGTCATGCTTGTAGATTGGGGAAGCACGTTCGTTTACCTTTCAAATAGTCTGATAGTCAAGCTAGTTTTCCTTTTGCTCTTGTTCATTGCGATGTTTGGACATCTCCTATCACAAGTGTTTCGGGGTTTCAATATTATCTTGTTCTACTAGATGACTACTCGCACTATGTTTGGACTTTTCCTTTGCGTCGCAAGTCGGATGTGTTCTCCATTATCTCTCGCTTTCATGCCTTTGTCGCCACCCAATTTCAACGTTACATCTTAGCTTTTCAAACCGACAATGGTCGAGAATTTGATAACCATGCTTCTCGCACCTTTTTTGCACAACACGGCATCCACCTTCGTCTCACATGCCCATATACCTCGCAACAAAACGGCCGCGCAGAACGCATACTTCGCACATTAAATGATAGTGTCCGTACTCTATTATTTCATGCTCATATGCCTCCTAGGTTTTGGGCTGAAGCACTCAATACTGCGACCTATCTTCTCAATTTCCGACCTTGTCGTCCACGCAATAATCTTCCTCCCCATCAACTTCTCTTCGGTCTCCCACCTGACTACTCTCATCTTCGAGTTTTTGGATGTCTATGCTACCCAAATACCACCGCTACTGCTCCTCATAAACTCTCACCTCGCTCCATAGCTTGTGTTTTCTTCGGATACCCTCCTGATCACCGTGGATACCGCTGCTATGATCCGGTCAATCGCCGTGTGCTAACATCACGCCATGTTGTTTTCGACGAGTGCGTTTTTCCTTTCAGGAACATGCTGCCGGAGTCTGCATCAGTTGGGCCCTCTCGGCCCGAACCCGTCGTGGTCCCTGCACCACCGGCCGCTCGACGCCGTAGCCCTCCGGCCGCTCCTCGGGTCGCCGGGAGTCCAGCCGTGGCCGCCCCTGCATCACCATCCACGGCCGCCACGGCGGCTGCCTCTTCTTCCAGGCCGCCCAGCTTGGTTGCCATGCCAACCACGTCGGCTGCCATGGCAGCGAATGGTCGTGTCACGGCAGCAGCTGCCTCTCCCAGTGACGCCCCTGGGCCATCCATGTCGGCAGCCCCGACACCGCTCCGTAGTGACGCGGCTGCTGCCTCCAGCAACTCTACAACAGCCTCCATCAGCACGTCATCATCACCCGTGGTGTCCTCTGGCCCTGCCGTTGAGTTTGCCGCGCCTTCGCCACCCGTGGTGTCCTCCGGCCCTGCCGTTGAGTTCGCCGCGCCTTCGCCATCCGTGGTGTCCTCCGGCCCTGCCGTTGAGTTCGCCGCGCCTTCGCCACCCGTGGTGTCCTCCGGCCCTGCCGTTGAGTTCGCAGCGCCTTCGCCACCCGTGGTGTCCTCCGGCCCTGCTGTTGAGTTCGCCATGCCTTCGCCATCGCCGGTCCCGGCTCCGACGGCACCTTCACGTGCTGCCCCATGGCTCCGCCCCTCTGATGTGTCCATACACACGATGACTACGCGTGCGCGCCAAGGTGTCTTCCAACCTCACCGGCGATTTGAGGATGCTCACACGGCCGCAGTTGTGCCCTCGCCTCTTCCCACGTCTGCTCGTACGGCGCTTCGTGATCCCGCGTGGCATTCTGCCATGCAAGAGGAATATGATGCTCTCCAGGCTAATCACACATGGACTCTTGTGCCTCGTCCTCGGGGTGCCAACATCGTCACCGGTAAATGGGTGTTTCGACATAAACTCAAACCAGATGGTTCCTTGGATCGCTATAAAGCTCGTTGGGTTGTTCGAGGATTCACACAGCGTGCCGGCATTGACTTTGGTGAGACTTTCAGTCCGGTCGTTAAACCTGCCATAGTTCGCACAGTTTTGCACCTTGCTGCTTCTAGACATTGGCCGGTCCATCAGTTGGATGTATCTAATGCCTTTCTTCATGGAGTTTTGCATGAGCGTGTTTATTGTGCTCAGCCGACGGGTTTCATCGACGCCAACTATCCTGAGCATGTTTGCTTGCTGTCCAAGTCACTCTATGGGTTGAAACAGGCTCCTCGCGCTTGGTACACGCGCATTGGTGATTTCCTTCGGCGCCTTGGTTTCACTTCGGCTCTTTCGGACACCTCGCTCTTTGTGCTCCGTCGTGGTTCAGACATGGCCTACTTGCTACTTTATGTCGATGACATTGTACTCACGGCTTCCTCGACAACGTTTCTTCGGTTGATCATCACTTCCCTCAGCACTGAATTCAAGATGAAGGATCTCGGGCCTCTTCATTTTTTTCTCGGCGTCGCAGTTCGTCGCACGGCCTCTGGTTTCTTTCTTTCTCAGGAAAGATATGCGGAGGAGCTTCTTGATCGTGCTGCTATGTCCAATTGTAAGCCTGTCTCCACGCCTGTTGACACGAAACCCAAGGTCTCCTCTTCCGCTGGTGAACTTGTGTCCGATGCCACCTTCTATAGAAGTATTGCTGGTGCTCTTCAATACCTCACCTTGACACGTCCAGACATCGCGTATGCTGTCCAACAGATTTGCTTACATATGCATGCTCCGCGTGACACTCATTGGGGACTGATCAAGCGCTTGCTTCGCTATCTTCGCGGCACTACTTCTCACGAGCTCAGGATCGCCGGCAGTTCCTCCATTGCGATTGCTGCTTATTCGGATGCTGATTGGGCTGGCTGTCCAGACACTCACCGGTCTACTTCGGGATATTGCATTTACCTCGGCGACACTTTGGTGTCTTGGTCCTCCAAACGCCAACCTACTGTCTCTCGCTCGAGTGCTGAGGCCGAATACCGTGCGGTGGCTAACGCCGTGGCTGAATGTTGCTGGCTTCGTCAACTTCTTGTCGAGCTCCATTGTGTCGTTGACAAGGCTTCCGTGGTGTTCTGTGATAATATCTCTGCGGTATACCTCTCTGCTAACCCCGTTCATCATCGTCGGACGAAGCATATTGAGTTGGACATTCATTTTGTACGCGAGAAGGTGGCTTTGGGACAGTTTCGTGTTGTTCACGTCCCAACGACACATCAACTTGCAGACATCATGACTAAGGGGCTTCCTTCGTCTTCATTCGAAGCTTTTCGATCAAGTCTTGGCATCTCCTCTAACGACGCTTCGACTGCGGGGGGGTGTAAGAATAAGTTAGCATGTATTAGCACATATACGTGATGTACTCTTTACCTTCCTATCTCTATCTCCACATCTATCCTTTCCTTTTAACTAGGATTAGATCTTGGAGTACAAGTATAGGATTGCTTTTGTACCTCTATATATATGCGTCCTATGGGCTGCAATACATGCGAATCATATTCTCAAAATCCATCTAGTCTACACAATAGTTGAACCACCGCTGGACAAACTGTTGATCTTTTCTTTGGGTAACCTGTGCCAGCTACTCAGATTTAGGTATGTTGTTAGCATTTCTGTAACACAATAATGCCTTTTGGGGAGAATAATATTTTAATGGTCACACACTCTTGATCTTAAACTAATAAACATGAATATGGCAAATCATTTTATAAGTAGAGTTTCTGGGAAAAGGTTACAAGTAACTTAAAATTTAGCTGGCTATTCCACTGGTGCTCTGCTACTTTATTTTATTGGAGATTGTTATTCTCCACTAATTAGGTCTAATTGTACTGAATCTAACCATAGTGAAGATCCTACCTGATCTTCCTAGCTGCGAACATGTTTGTAATAATAACACACACACACACACACACACACTTGGTATTAATGGTAATTTTCACTTCAAAAGAACATATAATTCGACGCATGTATACAGCCTTGTATATAATTCGACGCATGTATACAGCCTTGTAGACTGCAATTGTTTTGACAGCTAAGCTTTCTCAAGTGATATATACTTTTTCGAGGAATATTTCTCAAGTGATCCATCTAATAATTTTGGCTTCTAAATCAATGATAGATCTTTGTCAAAAAATCAATGATAGATGGTGCTCAATGTTTTTTTTGTTGTTGATGTGGTTAATGATTTCGCGTGTAGGGAAGTACCGCCCTTTTACAGTTGACGATTTCCCAAGGGTTAGCAGTGATGATGATGAGCAGACAGTTGCCGTGTATAAGAATCCAGAGATTTCTACCCGAGGCCCAAGACCGCTTAGGAGATTTCCAGCATTTAAGCCAGAAAGTCGACATTCATGTGATATGGAGTATCAACTTGCCGATGAATCTGAAAGTAAGTGTTTTTTTTATTAAAGTTCTGTCACTGAGATGCCCTGCATCAAATTATCATCTAGAGAAAAGTCCAAAGTTTCTCAGCTTAGGAAGAATTTTTTTATGAGTACCAAGATATCTTGATGAGTGGTCCCATCACACACCAAGCTTGATCCTCAATAAACGGGGGAAAACCCTTGTGCATCAGCTGTCAATCTAGGAATTGAACCCGGGTGGTTAGCTAGCTTTACCTGCTGTCAATTGTCAAGTGTTATCCTGTTCGTCTATTCAGATTGGCATCAAGTGAAAGAAATTTGAGCATTTCCCCATCCACCCCCAAATCCAAACTACATTCCAGATCCCTCCTCTGCTCACTTCTCAGCTCTTCCTTTGTCAATCCTTTGTGATAACAATGAACAAACAGCATTTGGTAGTATATTTTCCAGAACTGAACCACTCTTGATGAAACAAAGCAGATTTTCTCTCATCATCTGTTCATGACTATAGATCTCTGATAATACCTCATGCTCTGTTTGTTAATTTTGCAGTCAGTTTCAGCAATGTTGGGACCGTTGATTGCTCACATAAGGGTTATTGCAGATCGATGGACATGGTGCAGTTCATTGATCTCAAAATCGCTGGCTATCAGCATGCCCGGCCTGGATGTGCCAAAATATTTGGGTTTTTCGCAGCGCGGGATCGGGTCGAACCTTTGCGCAATTATGTCTATAGGCGTGAAATTGAGAATTATGAAGCTGTAACTGTGAAGCCAAAGACGGTAATCTGACTATCAAACTTGCAACTTTCTACTGTCCTGGTTCTTTAATCATACTTACAATACACGTGCATGAGATGCAAGCACTGTATTGAAAAAAATATTATATTTAGGCTTTATTCTGGAAGTTCGAGATACTCACTTGAGTGCATGCTGCAATAGTTCAGTAATATCCAGTTTAAAGGTATCACGCCGAGTCAAATAATCTCACTAATTCACTATTAGACATAACACTTAATTATATCCAGACCAGACAGTTGTAGTGATTGCAGCCGATCTACTGTAGTAATCACTAATTAAAGTATATGATGTCATGCCTGTTGATCCAAATTGTAGGGTATGGCACGTTTATCACTGACTAGCCCTGCTCGAGGTATTGGCATAAGGAGCCGTGTGCTGTTTGAATTCAAACTCTGTATATGTACTGAAGACCCACAGGAAGATGGGCCCAAAGGCGACCTTCTTATTGAAGGATGTACTGAATTCAGCACCATGTACACAACAGAATCATCCATTCAAAATCGGCGCCTTTATGGGGACAAGTGTTCACTGGATGTCAAGTTTGCGGCGCTGATTAATGCAGTCCAGGCATTCGTTGATGTTGAGATACTCCGTGCTCCTGATTGTGGCCTTAATCTGAATCTCTATGCCAAGACCAGTGGTTACGAAGATGTGATTCGTCTCTACCAGGGAGTTGCAGAAGCTGGCTGCAAAATAAGTTCAGTTGTAGCCGTGGTGATACGGAGTTGCGTGTATCTTCGTATCGAAGGGACCCCCAAAGATGACGGACTTTCTCAGAAGCGGCTGCTCTGTGGTGCGTGGGAAGACAGCTTCGACACTTGCTATCATGGAATAGTAGATAAAGTGGTGAATCTTGACGAATTTACCACGATTTCGGTGAAGATCACCTGGAGAACCTTGGATTGACACACAGCTTCCTGTACAAGTTACTCTAATATGTTGCTCGAACTTGGATTGCTCGCTGCCCTGATGTTATCAGCACTCTACTTCGTTCCTGAACCAGAGTTATGTATCTGATGTTTTGAAACAACTAGATGATGCCCTACGGGCTACCGTCATTGACGTGGAAATTGTCTGCAGCACATTTCGGTGAGATTTAGTTGTATAGAACATGAATACTTAGATTAATAATATAAAAACAGAAACTAAAATACATAAGATTTTTCATGATTATTATATAGTTTTAAAATGTTATTCAATATGGAAACGACTTAGCATTTTCTGATGCATGTTATAAGGTGCCATGACTACTTGACATATTTGAATGTTGAGGAAAATTGGCTAGTGGGAATCACCTATTTACCGAAAAAGACTTTCGCCCCGCTTTATAAATAAAGCAACCACCGAAAACAATGTCAACAAAGTACCAACATAATAACACACACACGCACACCGCCACCGCAGGCAAGGTCTAACAGACAAGCACACAAACACCAAACGGGTTCAGCTGCGGGCACAACACAACAAGCCCAACACACAGACACAGCAAGCAAGCACAACACACGCGGTGGCGACGAGGCGGGGAAGATCTAATCCGGCTTCGATGGTGGTGGGGGAAGCGGCGGAGCCATCCGGAGAGCCATTGCGCGAAGCTGGGTGATGATGGAGGTGATGGCGTCTCTCTCCCTGGGGCGGCTGTCACGCCCAAGATGCGACCCTATCCTAAAGGAACTCGAAGGTCCCACCAAGGATAGAAGCGCATCTTGAAGACGCTTTTGCAAGGTGGATATCATTACATCAACATTACATAATAGTGGGGATACAACCAAGACATACAATGTCTCACGAACACAACAATACATCATATACAAGATCAACATCCGACTATGGATGAAACATAAACAGAAACTCAAACAATATCCACCCTGCTAGCCCAGGCTGCCGACCAGGAACCTATCCCTCAATCGAAGAAGAAGCAGAAGAAGAACTCCAACACAAATAACACCGCTCTCGCGTCATGATCATCGCATAACCTGTACCTGCAACTGGTGGTGTAGTAATCTGTGAGCCACGAGGACTCAGCAATCCCATTACCATGGGTATCAAGACTAGCAAAGCTTAATGGGAAAGGAAGGGGTAAAGTGGTGAGGTTGCAGCAGCGGCTAAGCATGTATGGTGGCTAACATACGCAAATGAGAGCGAGAAGAGAATCAAAGGAACGGTCGTCAAGTAGTAATGATCAAGAAGTGATCCTGAACCCCTACTTACGTCAGACATAACCCAGAAACCGTGTTCTCCTCTCGATCAACCCCGAAAAGAGACACTCACGGTTACGCACACGGTTGGTGTATTTTAATTAAGATCAACTTCAGGTTTTCTAACCGCGGACATTAACAAATTCCCATCTGCCACATAACCGCGGGCACGGCTTTCGAAAGTTCAAGCCCTGCAGGGGTGTCCCAACTTAGCCCATTATAAGCTCTCGCGATCAACGAAGGATATTCCTTCTCCCCGGGAAGACCCGATCAGTCTCGGAATCCCGGCTACAAGACATTTCGACAGTAATAAAACAAGTCCAGCAAGACCTCCCGGCGTGCCGACACCCTGATAGTAGCCGCGCGTATCTCGTCTCAGGCCACGACCGGATGAGCAGTCCGTACAACTAAAACCAGACCTCAAGTTTCCCCGAGGTGGCGCTGCAAAGGGCTCTAGTTCGGACCAACACTTAGACAAGCATTGGCCCGGGGGGGGGGGGGGCTAAATAAGATGACCCTCGAGAGAGCGACTCCCAAGGGAAAAGTAGGTGGTGGTGAGGCAAATGGTAAAACCAATGTTGGGCCTTGCTGGAAGAGTCTTATTCAAAGCGAACTGTCAAGGGGGTCCCATAAATCACCCAACCGCGTTAGGGACGCAAAATCCGGGAACATAATACCGATATGACGGAAACTAGGGCGGCAAGAGTGGAACAAAACACCAGGCATAAGGCCGAGCCTTCCACCCTTTACCAAGTATATAGATGCATTAATAATATAAGAGATATTGTGATATCCTAACAATAAACATAATCCAACATGGAGCAATCTTCATCTTCACCTGCAACTAGCAACACTATAAGAGGGGCTGAGCAAAAGCGGTAACATAGCCAAACAACGGTTTGCTAGGAAGGGTAACAAAGGTCAGAGGTTCATGGCAATTTAGGAGGCTTGAGCAGCAAGTGGTAGGTAACGCAGCATAGCGATAGAACGAAGCAACTAGCATATCAATGATAGTAATGAGATCCAAGGTGACGGTCATCTTGCCTGCAATCCCGCAAGGAGAAAGAACGAGTCCATGAAGAAGATGAAGCCACGAAGACGAACCAAGCGTAGACGAACGAATCCTCACGATCGCAACGAAACGGGAACTAGCAAAAAGAAGCACACAACATGGTAAACACACCACACAAGAACAAGGCATGATGCTCAACCGAGTATGATGCATGACAAGGCTACATGAAGCTACTCATGGCAAGAGATGATGCATACAAGAGCAACACGTCAAAGCAAGTTTAAATGAGGCCGGAAACAACATAGAACAACTCCGGTAAGTCCTCATATGCAAATTTCGAAATTGGTCCAGATCTGAATAAAGCTTATGTTCAAGTTGTTAAATAGCAAGTTAAGATGCACCATGATGATCTACACGAAATTCTAGTCAAGTTACATATAAAGTTCATTAGATTCGGAGCTACGGCCTAGAAGATATGAGCAAAACAAGTTAAACATGACATTGATGCAAAATGCAAGCAAACATCAAGCAAACACACTCAAAACATGGATGCAACAAGCTAACATGAAGCTACACCCAAAACTAAGCAAGTTTCATATAGAGCACACTCAAAACGGAGCAACGGTGCAACACATACACCCTATACAAGTTATAACAACAATCTGTCCAAAACAGCAAGTAGGCATCTTGCAAGCATCCAAACAACAAGCTACAGGACCAAAACATGATAACAAAAGGCATGGACATGATGTACAGGTATAGCATAACAAATCATGAATACTGAGCTATCTCCAGAAACTATTAGAACATGATCAAAATACATGGCAAGATTGCAAATAATAACAGGTTCACAGACTTAGCAAAATTCACAGGACATGGCAGAAATAACATCAGGCTGCAATGTTTAGAGCTATAAAACAACATGTTACAGCAAGCTATCATGTCAACCTAGAGCATGTAATGAATCTACTAAAAGCATAGATCAAAAGTCCCTTACTGACCCTAAGCCAAAAGGGATCAGAAAATACCATTGCAAGCATGTGAACATAGCAAGTTTCGGTACAGATTCAGACTTAGTGAAAAACTGGAGCATGACAAAACAGATAACAAGTAGGCATATTTACGAGCTCGATGCACTCACTACGAGGCATTGAATGACAACCCAAGCATACAACCAACAACTAGACATGGCATAGAAGCTAGACATGGCAAGAACAATAACATAGCATGCACGGATCAACTACAACAAGCTAGACAAAATTGCTAAACATGTTAACAATCTGCCAGGAACATTTTATAGCAAAAGTAGAGCAAGATTAAGACATGCTATGGCACTCCAAAATTGCCAAAAGGACCATGGATGGATAGAGCATGACATATATAACAAAACATCCTTACTGAACATACTCAAAAGAGGCATAGGTCTCACTGTAGCAACATGAATACATGGCATAAAAATAACAGCAGACAAGGGCTGAAATCAGCAACATCACGAAGCCTAGTTTGCATGCTTGTTCTAGTCACCACATAGATCACAAAAATACATGGTATACACCCCTGTAAATATGGCATGGCATATTTCAAAACACATGTAGAGCTCAAGTTTATAGGGTGCACACATCAATCATGGCAAAAATGACAAAAATCCAAATCCTGATAAGAATCTGAAACTAACATTACATAGCACTCTTCCAACAGCATTTCGGGCATCAATATGAACTCATACAAACATGGCACAATGGAACAAAATGAAGAGCACAACCAGATGAACATTTTGATATATCATATGCATGAATCGGAGCTATATGCAACAAGTTATGACATGAGGAACATCGCACCAGAATGTGGGAAACTCAGGGACTTGGCAAAATCTCACCCTCCCAGAAAAGTCAACGGCGGCGTGGATCGGGTCAGGATGGAGGCGGATCGGGTCGAGGCCCACCGGATCCGGGCGGGACGAGGCGGATCCGGGCGTCGGCGAGCTTGCCGCGGCGAACGGCGGCGCTGGAACGCGGCGCCGGCGAGGGACGGCGTGGGAGGCGGCAGAGGAGGTCGGGGACGGCGGCGCGGGGCTCCGGCGCGGTCGGCGGCGAGCTAGGCGGCGGCGCGGCAACGGAGGAGAGCAGGCGCAGCGCGGGCGAGCGGCGGCGGCTGGTGGCGGCGAGCGGCACGGCGGGGAAGCGGCAGGCGAGGCGGCGGCGATGCGGCAGAGCCGCGCGGGGCACGGGCGGCGGCCTGCGGGCACAGCGAGGCGCGAGGCGGCGGCACAGGGGAGCTCGGGCGGCGGAGCGCGGGGGCCGATCCGGGCCTCGGCGGCGGCGGTTCAGGCCCGTGCGGGCCCCGGATGGGCTCCGCGGGCCGGCGGCGCGGGGACGGCGGCGGTGGACAGGTGGCGGCTCCGGATTCGCTGAGGGGGCGGCGGCGGACGTGTCCGGCGGCGGGATGGACGCGTCCGGCGGCGCGGAGGAGCGGGGCTAGGGTTTGGACCCGAAAATTCGGAGGAGTGCACATATTTATAGGTAGGAGGTAGGAGGCTCCAAATGGAGTGCGGTTTTCGCCCACACGATCTTGATCGAACGACCGAGATGATGGAGGGGGTTTAGGTGGGTTTTGGGCCACTTTGAAGGGGTGTTGGGCTGCACACAAAAGAGGCCTTTACGGTTACCCGGTTAACCGTTGGAGTATCAAACGACCTCCAAATGACCCGAAACTTGACAGGCGGTCTACCGGTACTATACCAAGGCCGCTTGACAAACCTCGGTCCATTCCGAGACCGTTTAACACCCGCACACGAAAAGAGGCAAAAGGGGCGCCGGAGGACATAGAAGTGCCGGATTGCAAAACGGACAACAGGGAAAAAGATCGGATGCATAAAACGAACACGTATGCAATGCAATGCACAAGATGACATGATATGAAATGCAGATGATGACATGGCAAAGAGAGACATGCAAGCACATGACATGGCAACGACGGCGAATAACTAGCGGACACCTGGCGCATCGAATCCGGGGCGTTACAACGGCTAAGCGGCCGCCAAAGCTGCAAGTAACCAGACCATTTGAACAGAGCGTCAGTAGCGCGACGAAGAGGAATACGCTGAATCACAAGTTTATTCCTAACAGTCCACGGCGTCCAGGCTAGCACACCGATGGTCAGCCACCTAATGTGGCGAGACGAGGGTGGTAACTCCTGGAGTTCGCCGAAGAGAGCAGGGAAGTTGTTGTGATACCAGCTTCACCCACTATTTCGCGGAAACAGCTCCAGAGGAACTGCGCGGACACGCAGGTGAAGAAGATATGGTTCGAATCCTCTTCAGGCCCGCAGAGCGGGCATCGCCTGTAACACCCCCAGTGTCATGCTACAGTAATCCCGTGTTAATGGTGCCATGTCATCACATTTACTGTTGCTAATCTTCACTTGATCCAAATCACAATTCAAATTCAAATCCAATCTGAAGTCAAAAATTCATATTTGTCAGACACGAAAACTAAAATGTTCATCATGTGGCAAATAATCATTTGTTAATATTGGTGGTGAACCAACATTTTTGCAAGGTGTTTAAATGGCCTAAACCAATTAAAGCAGTGGCTAAAACAATAGATTAAATGCCTTTTTAATTTATAAAAATTGCAACCTTTTTCAAAAGCCTCACAGTCTTTTTGTGGCAGTGCACAATAATTCTTTGAAATTATTTTGGCCAGTGGCATACTTTTGCAAAGTCATTAGTGGCTAAAAGGAAGATGCAAAAGCTGTTGTAAAAAGAAAGAAACAAAAAAGGGAAAGGAGGCCCCTACCCCTGGACCTAACCTACCTGGGCCGGCCCACCTACCCTCACCCGAGTATCAGCCTGTCTCCCGGGACGCCTTCCCTGTACAACCGACCGGGGCATGGCCGAGCGCGCGCAGCCACACCAGCTCGCCGGCATCGAGGGGATAAGGCCGCCCCGAACGCCTCGAGTCCCCCCCTCACCTACCGCCACTCCCACTTCTCCATCCCCAGGCTCTTCCTCACCCACTCTCTCCTTCTCTCCCTCCCGAGGAGGCTGACGAGGTCGTCGTCGTGCCTCGCCCGTCCTCGCGGCCGCCGAGCCCCATTTGCCTCGTCGACCAGTCTGTTGTCTCCGCCGCCTTCAACTACCTCGTCCTCGACCATGAGCGCAAACAGGAGAGCTCTGCTACGCCGGGATCAAGCCCTTCTTCTTCCTCAGATCCCGGGCACGTCTCTGACGGGTGCCGTCGACTCTGCTGCTCCTAAACTACCAAGGGCCATCAGTGCGCCGCTCGGCGAGCTTTCCGTCTCCACTACAAAAAAAGACACATCCGTGACATTTGGGGCCGAACGAAAATCTTTTCTGTCATACTTATGACACTTCTATGATGATAATTGTGACAAAACCCGGTATCATCATAGATGTGGTGGGGTCCTACTTCTATGACAAAAAAATCATGACAGAAAATGGGCTTTTCGTCCTGGGCGGACCGGAGACGCAGCTTCATGACATTCTTTGGGTCGTCCATGACGGAAAAAACCGTGGTAGAAGCGAGGGCGAGGAAAATATCGGGGTGTTCCCGGTTACGGTGGGTGGTCGGGGCCGAGCGATGCGCGTTTCTCTCGTACACGCACGCGCGTGGGTGCGAGGCGTTGGGCTCTAACTGAACCCGAGCGAGGCGGTGGGATCTAACTGAACCCGAGCGATCGCACTGCAGGCTACGCGTTACTGAACCCGAGCGATCGATCGATGGCTGTTAACTGAACCCGATCGAGCGATTGCTTCGCTACTGCTGCTAACTGAAGCCGATCGATGCTGCCTCTGGATTAACAGTGAGCGTTGCGGGGGGGGGGGGGGGTGGATGAACAGTTCCCTGTGAGGGCGGATGAACAGGACCCCGTGGAGGGCAGGATGAACAGTAGACGGTGGAGGGCTGGATGAACAGTAGCCCGTGGAGGGGTGGTTGAACAGGAGCCCGTGGAGAGGGCTGGTTGAACAGTACCCGGTGGAGTAGCGCGCGGTGGAGGCTAGATGAATAGGAGCCCGTGGATGAACAGTCGTAGGTGGAGGGTGGAGGAGGTCGACGGTGGATGAACAGTAGCCCGTGGAGGATGGAGGGGGTTGACGATGGAGATGAACAGTATCCCGTGGAGTCCCGTTTTGCGGTACGCCACACCCCTCCCGATGAACAGGACCCCCGTTTCGACCGTAGCGCTCCAACACAAGTCCGTTTCCTCCATTTTGCGGTACGCCACACCCCTCCCGATCAAAAGGACCCCCGTTTCGATCATAGGAGGTCCGTTTCCTCTGTTTTGCGGTACGCCAGACCCCTCCTGATGAACAGGATCCCGTTTCGAACGTGGCCAGTCGAACATAAGGCTGTTTCCTCCGTTTTGCGGTACGCCAGGCCTCGTTTCCATCGGCTGTTCCGTCCAAGCCCTCCCGATGAACATGATGACACATTCCGTTCCGACCCAGCTCGTTGGCTCCCCATGAACACGACGACGACGCTGTTTCTCCGTTTCGACCCAGCCATGTACACGAGCCCTGTCCGCACATACGCGTGAGTAGACGTTCGAGACCCCACCCGTATGTACGTACGTGGCCGTATTTACTTTCTTGCACCCTGGCCGATGTACGTACGTGTACATGCTACGTGCGTGCCTATACTACGACACGTGTACGCCTGTACATCGACCAGTATGTACGTACACGTTCGCGACCAGAATGACAATGCTACGTACGCTTCGACTAGGTGGTCCCAACTGTCAGGCACTTCCTTGCATGCGAAGATGTAGCTGGTGGGTCCCAGCAGTCAAGGGGGTGAATCTTTTTTTTTTGCCCGGACGCACTTCCTTGCGTGCGAAGATGTAGCTGGTGGGTCCCAGCAGTCAGGGGGAAACGTTTTTTTTGTGAAATACGGTGGCCTGTCCGGTGGGTCCCTGCTGTTAGGTGGAGGAATATTTATTTTGCACGTAATAAGGTGGCACTTCCTTGCTGCGGCCGTGAACCAGCTGTCAGCCTCTCCACGTACAGTACTCTTCCGATGGAAGTCGGTCGTTGACCACATTGACCACGCCGCGCCGAGAGCACCAAGGCGGTGGACGACGGCGAGGCCTAGGAAGGGGACGACGCGGAGCCAGGGAGGACGCGACAGTTGATGCCCACGCAGAGAGGAGTACGAGGGTTCACTGGTACGGTTGCGGCGTGAGGCTGCCGTCGCCGCAGAATAACAGGGGGTGTGGGTAAGTCGAGGATGGCCTGGCCAGCGGTGGGAGTAGTAGGGGGCGGTGAGGCCTCCGCGGCATCGCAGCCGGCCACGGGAGGCAGGAGCACGAGGCACGATCGGCGCTGGTTTGGGCGGCTAGAGCAACAAGACCAGAGGTTGAAGAAGCACTACGGCCGTTGGATGGACATCGTACGGTCAATGGAGCTAGAATCGTGCATATTGACTAAGTTGACAAAGCCCTCCGTCCCCGTCAACTTAGTAGGCCCACAAGTCAGCCTCCCACTATACTGGGTCCCAGCTAGCAGGGGGAGTATTCATTCTTGTGTGCGTAATAAGGAGGCACTTCCTTGCGTGCGAAGATATAGCTGGTGGGTCCGAGCTGTCAGCGGTGGTATCGTTTTTTTCGCGAAATACAGAGGCCCTTTCGGTGGGTCCCAGATGTCAGGTGGAGGAATCATTATTTTGCGCATAATAAGGAGGCATTTCCTTGCGTGCGGTCGTGGACTGATACGTCTCCAACATATCTATATTTTTTGATTGCTCCATGCTATATTATCTACTGTTTTGGACTATATTGGGCTTTATTTCCACTTTTATATTATTTTTGGGACTAACCTATTAACCGGAGGCCCAGTCCAGAATTGCTGTTTTTTTGCCTATTTCAGTGTTTCGAAGAAACGAAATATCAAACGTTGTCCAAACAGAAAAATCCTTTCTGGAACATGATTTCTTCCCGAATATGACCCAGGAGACTTGGACCCTACGCCAAGGAAGCTTCGAGGAGGGCACGAGGTAGGGGGGCGCGCCCTACACCCCCAGGCACGCCCCCACCCTCGTGGGCCCACCGAGGCTCCACCGACGTACTTCTTCCTCCTATATATACCCACGTACCCCCAAATGATCAGAACAGGAGCCAAAACCTAATTCCGCCGCCGCAACTTTTTGTATCCACGAGATCCCATCTTGGGGCCTGTTCCGGAGCTCCGCCGGAGAGGGCCGTCATCACGGAGGGCTTCTACATCATCATAGCCTCTCCAATGAAGTGTGAGTAGTTTACCTCAGACCTTCGAGTCCATAGTTATTAGCTAGATGGCTTCTTCTCTCTTTTTGGATCTCAATACAATGTTCTCCCCCTCTCTTGTGGAGATCTATTCGATGTAATCTTCTTCTTTTTGCGGTGTGTTTGTTGAGACCGATGAATTGTGGGTTTATGATCAAGTCTATCTATGAACAATATTTGAATCTTCTCTGAAATCTTTTATGTATGATTGGTTATCTTTGCAAGTCTCTTCGAATTATCCGTTTGGTTTGGCCGACTAGATTGGTAGTTCTTGCCATGGGAGAAGTGCTTAGCTTTGGGTTTGATCTTGTGGTGTCCTGTCAGGACCCCGATCCTAAGTCACACCGATCCAGCATGTAACACATCATATCACTTTGCGACCTCACGCACAGTATTCCCACGGGTGCCACCTTACCTGGCCCGGGACCGTTTGCGCCTTTTGGCTCACGTATATGATAGTGTCGCTAGCATCCATATGACAAAGAACCCGGGCCGACATGGCTAGTCGTGAACCCAAGGCGGCACTAACCCATGCGGACAGGCATACATGAATCACATCGAGCATGTCGGTCAACAACGTATAAATCCGGGCTGTAGCACTGGGATAACAGGACTCCGGTAACCCGGGCTGTAGCAGGCTAGGCAGGACTCCGGATAACACCGCGTGACATTTCCCCGAAGGGACAGACACAGGAACGACGTGAATCACATGCCGGCCAGTCAAGTGTTCCGAGCAGTAGTGTTGGGCTAGCAGGACTCCTGTGAACCGGGCTGTAGCGGACTACTATCGCTCAGAAGCACTAGACTACATTTCCCCATATGATAGGCTGCCAAGGATAAACAACTAGATAGTCGGATCCCACACATACCAAGCATTTCAATCATACACACAATATGCTCGATATGTGTAAATACAACATGGCATCACAACAAGACTCTACGACTCAAAGTATTTATTCATTAGGCTCCGAGGAGCGAGATATTACAAACATGGGTCTCATGACCCAACATTCAGAGCATACAAGTCAAAGCACATGCGGAAGCTTAACATGTTTGAGTACAGACATCTACAAATGAAAAAGGCTGAGAAGCCTGACTATCTACCAGATACTGCCGAGGGCACAAGATCGTAGCTGAGGTATCAAGCTAAACGTCGAAGTCCACACGGAACTACTAGCGAGACTGACGTCTCTCTGCAAAAACATAAAATAGGCAAACGTGAGTACAAATGTACCCAGCAAGACTTACATCAGAACTAGCTACATATGCATCGGTATCAATAAAGGGGGTGGTGGAGTTTGACTGCAGCAAGCCCGCTTTGACTCGGTGGCTATCCTGAACTACGACTTCAAGTAAATCTTTTGAGGTGGCGCACACGAGTCCACATATTCACCATATCAATACACCACTATGGATCCGCTTCCGTCTCCCTACGAGAAGGCCATCCATAGCACTCACACTTATCTTGCGAGTTTTAGAGTATCCACTTTCACTTGTCTATGAACTGTTATAGGCAACCCAGAAGTCCATTACCGCGGACACGGCTATTCGAATAGATGATGTTAACCCTGCAGGGGTGTACTTCTTCACACACGCTCTCACCACTTATCGCCGTTTACACGACATGTACTCGGCAACCTTCAAGCAGAAGCCCAGCGAGGGTGTCGGCCACGGCCTACCTAAACACTCAAGTCTCTAGTCCAGGTTTATCGCCTATTCGGGTTCCATCCACAGGGAGTCCAGCCGAGGTTTCCACTAACGGCCCCGAACGATGTGAGCAGGGTTCCCGAGACACCAAACGGGCGAATCGGTACACCGGGCCACGTGCCTACCACAACACAGCCCACCCCTACGGTCAGCGCTGCGTGCGGCCCCCAGCATACTACAAACACCAGAAACTACTTGCAACTCCTGGACAGAGGACAAGGGTGATTAAGAAGCCGAGAGAGTCAATTAAGGATCCCAATGTGTGGTAGTAACTGTTTCATGGATCACAAACACAGAACTTAGTTCCTGAGGACGGCTTCAATGAGACAACCCACCATGTACTCCTACATGGCCTCTCACCGCTACCTTTACCAAATCGGGTTCACACACTTAGCTCACACACAGTAGGACATGTTCATCACCATTCCGATTCATCCCCGATGAATCAGACCCGACTCAACTCTAAGCAGTAGCAGGCATGACAACAAACATAAATGAGTAGGCACATCAGGGCTCAAACAACTCCTACTCATGCTAGTGGGTTTCATCTAATTACTGTGGCAATGACAGGTCATGCAGAGGATAAGGGGTTCAACTACCGCAGCGAGTAACACATGAATCGTTGTTGTCCTAATGCAGTAAAAGAGAGCAGGAGCGAGAGAGTGGGATTGTATCGGAATGAACAAGGGGGTTTTGCTTGCCTGGCACTTCTGAAGATAAAATAGTTCTTCATCGGTGTCATCGAACTCATCGTCGAAACGTCGTTTACTGAGAGGGGACGAATACCGGCAAACACAGAAAGAACACAATCAATGCAATGCAACAATATGATGCATGATCATGGCATGGCAATATGTTGTGGTTTGAGCTAATGCATTTAGCTATGATTTAAATGAAGTTGGTTTGAATACATGATTCAAATTCCAACTCCATATATGATTATTTAAATGCCCTTTATTTGTTTTGTCCAAAACAGAGGACAGCAATTGTTCAAACATGCATGAAAATGGTACAGATGGATAGATTGGATTTTTCTGATCATTTTTCATATATAAATTATCTCATTCTGAGTTACGGTTGATTTTCTATGATTTTTAGAAGTTTAGGCAATTTTCTGGAATTTCCTGATTAAATATAAATCCAGAAAATGTAATACAGCATCAGCATGATGTCGGGGTGACGTCAGCAGGTCAAAGGCGCCAGCGCAGGTCAAACCTGACGGCTGGGACCCACATGTCGGTGTAACAACTAACTAACAGACTTAGTTAGTGTTAGGTTAGCACTAACCTAGGTTAATTAGGGCCTGGGCCCACATGTCAGTGTAACAACTAATTAACTAAGTTAATTTAACACTAATTAAACCTAATACTAATTAAGCAGGGGCCTTTGGAGGTCAAACCCCTGGTCAGCGGGTCAAACCCCCGGGCCAACTCGCCGGAGTTGACCCGCGGCTCGTCGCCGGCGACGCCAGGGGCGGTGGAGGCGTCAGGATTCACCCTCCGGCAACCAAAAGAGCGGCGGAGGGGCTCTACGAGACGCCTAGGCTCGCGCGCATCCAAAGGAGGCAGCGGGAGTTGCTGGGGTGCAGTGTAGCGGCGGCGGCGATGGGCGGAGCGGCGGCCGGAGTTCGGCCGGGTGCGGGGACGCGGCTGCGGTGCACTGGGGAAGGAACGGGCGGTGGCTTTGGCTTCCTGCGGAGCTACTGAGCATGGTGACGCGTGCGGATGCAGGCTACGGTGGCTCAGACCACAGCGGCGCCATGGCCGGAGGTGGAGGACTCTCGGGCTCGATGGAAACGACGACTATGCGGCGCAATCGAGCAAGGGGAGAGGGGGGTTTGGTAGAGGAGCTCACCGTGAGTTCAGAGGTGGCCTCGGCGTGCTTGGGGAAGCACTGAGGCGAGCGGGGCGACGAGAGGGATCTCCGGCGGACGACGAGGGAAACGGCGACGGGGGCGGCGTTGCGGCGCGTCCAGGGCCTCGTGGCTCGGTGGAGAGGAAGAGGGAGTCGATGTCACAGCCCTAGATTTGGTTGTAACTAGTTGCACAAGCACTCATGCATCATGTGTATATTTATGAAAGTTGAATTGGGGAAAGTGGAAAGCCTCAGAAGCCTTTTAAAAAAATGATCAACATTAAAAATTGTTTCAAATAAACCCAAGAAAATGTTCCTGTCAAGCTATAAAAATATTGGCAAGAGGTAAAACTCAAACCAATATTTTTGGAGTCTCAGAAATATTTATTTTGGGCATTTGGAATTAATTCAATAATTATTTGCATTGTATTTATATTTAATATATTTCAGATATGATCCAATAATTCTGGAAATTGTTGTGGGGCTTTATATTAATATCTCTAGTCCATACAATAATTTACAGAAGCAGCAAAAATGATTTAGTTTCTAAAACTAAATCAAACAAATGAAAGAAAATAGAAACCTGGAAATAAAAGGAGAGAGAGAGATTACCTGGGCCAACTCACCTGGCAGACCAAGTGGCCGGCCCAGCCACCTGGCCCAGCCCACCTGGCCTCCCCTGTCGTCTTCCTCGTGACAGAAGGACGAGAGGCGCGTGGCCGCCGCGCGCACGGCCACCGACAACCACCTCCTGCTTGCCGCTTTGCCTGGCTGCTTCGGGGAATGCCACGCAGCCCCCCCGACCGCCCTCACTCTCCCCGTGCTCCTCCCATCTCCTCTGCTCTCTCTCGCAGCACCACCGACGCGCTACTATCGCCGCCGACGCCGATTGCCGCAGCCACCATGCTCCTCTCGCCTCCCCGTGTAGTCCACAAGCTCCGCCATCATCCGCTCCGCCCCACCCTGGCCCCGAGCGATGGGACGGCCTGCATCGCCGGCTGCATCATCTTCTTCCTCGCCGGTCGCCGGAGATCCTCCTTGCCGTCCCGACCGCTCCGGTGCCTCCCCGGGCTCGCCGACCCTTCCATTCGACTCGCGGTGAGCTCCTCTACCGATCCCCCATACTCCCATGCTCACAAGCTCATCGTAGCACCCGTTTCCGTCGAAGCCCGAGAGCTTGGCTCCGCCGGCCATGGCGCCGCCGCGGCCACAGCCCCTGCCGCCCGCGTCGGAGCGCGTCAACGTGTTCAGGAGGCCCTCAGGAGCCTAACGCACACATCCACTCGCCCTCCCGTGCACCGTAGCACCAACCCCGACCTCGCTCGAACCCCGGCCACCGCCGCGAGCTTCGTTCCGGCGAGCTCTGGCGCTCCCGCGGCCACCCACCTGCTTCTCTGGATGCGGGAGAGCACGGGCTACGTCCCGGTGGTCCCCGCGAGCCAAACCGCCGCCTGTAGCATGTTTTCCGAGCCGCGCCGCCGTTGTTTTGGTCGTCGCCGGCGAGGTTCTGGTGACGCTGACGTGGCAGATTAGGTTAGCACTAATTATGTTATTAGTTTAACCCTATGACAATGACAGCTGGGCCCCGCGCTCTAATTAACCCAGGTTTTACTGCGTTTAGATTAAACTAACCCCCATGGGCCCCACAGGTCAGTTTGACCTGGCCACGTCACACGTTGACCGACCCCACACGTCAGTATTGACTTGCTGACGTGTCTGTTGACCTGGCCCCACCTGTCATTGACACAGACAGCACTGTGTGACTGACCAATGGACCCCACTGGTCAGGTTTGACTTGGTCAGCCGTAGTTGACTTGCTGACATCATGCTTACTCAATGCTGACGCAGTATTTGTTTTCTGGAATTAAAATAAATCAGAAATGATTTATAAATTTCAGAAAATACTCTAAACTTCTAAAATTCATATCAATTCAACCGTAGCTCAGATTGAAATAAGTTATATATGAAAAATGATCAGAAAAATCCAAAGAATCTGAATATGGCATTTTCATGCATGTTTAAACAAGTTAAACTCACTGAATAGGTCAAATGATGATTAGGGCAATTTATGAAATAACATTTGGAGTTGGAACTTGATCTTGTTTGAGTTCCACTTCAATTAACTTGGCTAGATATTGCATTAGGTGAATTCAGTACCTTAACATGACATATCATTCATATGAATGTGCATTGCATTGATTGTGGTTCCTCTTGTGTTTGCCGGTGTTTTTCCCCTCTCGATAGACGTGGTTCCGACGATGTGATCGTTGACACTGATGAAGACTCAATGTTATCTTCAGAAGTGCCAGGCAAGCAAAACCCCCTTGTTCATTCCGATACAATCCTACTCTCTCGCTCCTGCTCTCTTTTACTGCATTAGGACAACAACGATTCAACTGTTACATGCTGCGGTAGCTGAACCCCTTTATCCTCTGCATGACCTGTCATTCCACAGTAAATAGATGAAACCCACTAGTATGAGTAGGAGTTGTTTGAGCCCTATTGTGCCTACTCATTCATGCCTGTTTGTCATGCCTGCTACTGCTTAGAGTTGAGTCGGGTCTGATTCATCGGGAATGAATTGGAATAGTGATGAACATGTCCTACTGTGTGTGAGCTAAGTGCGTGAACACGATTTGGTAAAGGTAGCGGTGAGAGGCCATGTAGGAGTACATGGTGGGTTGTCTCATTGCAGCCGTCCTTAGGAACTGAGTTCTGTGTTTGTGATCCATGAAACAGTTACTACCACACATTGGGCCCGAAACCAATGGACCCTCTCGGCTTCTTGATCACCCTTGTCCTCTGTCCAGGAGTTGCAAAGTAGTTTCTGGTGTTTGTAGTATGCTGGGGGCCGCATGCAGCGCTGACCGTCGGGGTGGGCTGTGTTGCGGTAGGCACGTGGCCGGGCAGCCGGGCGCCCGTTTGGTGTCTCGGACCCTGTACACATCATTTGGGGCTGTGAGCGAAACTCCGGCCGGATCTCCTCATGGATGGAACCCGAGTAGGCGATAAACCTGGACTAGAGACTTGAGTGTTTAGGTAGGTCGTGGCCGACACCCTCGCTGGGCTTCCGCTTGAAGGTTGCCGAGTACATGTCGTGTAAACGGCGATAAGTGGTGAGAGCGTGTGTGAAGAAGTACACCCCTGCAGGGTTAACATCATCTATTCGAATAGCCGTGTCCGCGGTAATGGACTTCTGGGTTGCCTATATCAGTTCATAGACAAGTGAAAGTGGATACTATAAAACTCGCAAGATAAGCGTGAGTACTATGGATGGCCTTCTCGTAGGGAGACGGAAGTGGATCCATAGTGGTGTATTGATATGGTGAATATGTGGACTCGTGTGCGCCACCTCAAAACAGTTACTTGCAGTCGTAGTTCAGGATAGCCACCGAGTCAAAGCTGGCTTGCTGCAGTTAAACTCCACCACCCCCTTTTGATACTGATGCATATGTAGATAGTTCTGATGTAAGTCTTGCTGGGTACATTTGTACTCATGTTTGCCTATTTTATGTTTTTGCAGAGAGACTTCAGTCTCGCTAGTAGTACCGCTTGGACTTCGACGTTTAGCTTGATACCTCAGCTACGATCTTGTGCCCTCGGCAGGATCTAGTGGATAGCCAGGCTTCTCAAGCCATTTTCATTTGTAGATGTCTGTACTAAGACATGATAAGCTTCCGCATGTGCTTGTTGCTTGTATGCTCTGAATGTTGGGTCATGAGACCCATGTTTGTAATATCTCGCTCTTCAGAGCCTAATGAATAAATACTTTGAGTCGTAGAGTCTTGTTGTGATGCCATGTTGTATCTACACATATCGAGCATATTGTGTGTATGATGATTGAAATGCTTGGTATGTGTGGGATCCGACTATATAGTTGCTTATCATATGGGGAAATGTAGGTCTAGTGCTTCTGAGCGATAGTAGTCCGCTACAGCCCGGTTCACCGGAGTCCTGCTAGCCCAGCACTACTGCTCGGAACACTTGACTGGCCGGCATGTGTTTCACGTCGTTCCTGTGTCTGTCCCTTCGGGGAAATGTCACGCGCTGTTATCCGGAGTCCTGCCTAGCCTGCTACAGCCCGGGTCACAGGAGTCCTGTTAGCCCAGTGCTACAGCCCGGATAAATACGTTGATGACCGACATGCTCGATGTGATTCATGTATGCCTGTCCTCATGGGTTAGCGCCGCTTTGGGTTCACGACTAGCCATGTCGGCCCGGGTTCTCTGTCATATGGATGCTAGCGACACTATCATATACGTGAGCCAAAAGGCGCAAACGGTCCCGGGCCAGGTAAGGTGGCACCCGTGGGAGTACCGTGCGTGAGGCCACAAAGTGATATGATGTGTTACATGCTGGATCGATGTGACTTAGGATCGGGGTCCTGATAGTCGAGGCGGAGCCTCTGGGCGCAACTACGGGGCGAGGCAGTGGCTATGGCCACGGCGATGCTCGTCGGCGGCGACGGCTGCGCTCGGGTTCGGGAGAGAGAGGGAGACAGAGGAGGGGAGAGAGCTCGGGAGAGAGTGAGAGGCGGTCGAGGGGGTTGCGTGGCGTCGTCCAGACGCATCGAGGAGGAGCCAGGCAGGCAGGGAGGGAGGAGGTGGCCGTGGCGTGTGCCGGCGCGCGGTGGCCACACGCCTCGCGTCCTTCTAGCGCGAGGTGGGAGACGGTGGCGGCTCTGGTGGGCTGGGCCAGGTAAGTGGGCCACCAGGTGGCTATGCAGGTAACCTCAGGTGGGCTTTCTCTCTCTCTCTCCTTTTTATTTCTGTTTTCTAATTTTCTGCAACTGTTGTTGGCTTTATTAAAAATACTTAGACCCTTTCAAAAATCACCAAACTGCACATGCCCACTGTATAGAATATATCCAACATGGGACATTTCAGTTTAGGATTATTTGGACATTTAAAATATTTTATAGAATTTAAATGTCCAAATTCAAATACTTATGATTTAATTCAAAAATCCAGAATGGCCTAGAATTATGTGCATGACTTTTGGCAGAGGTTTTCACCTTTAACAAAAATCATGAACTTTTCTAAAGGGCATTTGGGATCATTGAAAATATTTTTATTTTGATCCTAATTGCATTCCATTTGGTGCTAGGGTTTGTCATCCCCATTTCAAATTTAAATGGAATTTAATCATGATGCAAGATGATGATGCAAAGACAAGCAAGGCTAATGCTAGGGCTGTGACATGTCCTTTCCCAGTGACAGAAGGGGCAACAAGGCACGTATTGTATCGTTGCCATTGAGGATAACGAGATGGGGTTTATTTCATATTGCATGAATTTATCTCTCTACATCATGTCATCTTGCTTAAAGCGTTACTCTATTTTTAACTTAATACTCTAGATGCATGCTGGATAGCGGTCGCTGAGTGGAGTAATAGTAGTAGATGCAGAATCGTTTCGATCTACTTGTCACGGACGTGATGCCTATATACATGATCATGCCTAGATATTCTCATAACTATGATCAATTCTGTCAATTCCTCAACAGTAATTTGTTCACCCACCGTAGAATACTTATGTTCTTGAGAGAAGCCACTAGTGAAACCTATGGCCCCCGGGTCTATTCTCATCATATCAATCTCCATCACTTTAATCTTGCTTTGCTTTTACTTTGCTTTTTTACTTTTCACTTTGCATCTTTATACCAAAAATATTATCTCTATCAGATCTCACTCTCATAAGTGACCGTGAAGGGATTGACAACCCCTAATCATGTTGGTTGCGAGTAGCTATTGTTTTGTGCAGGTACGAGGGACTTGAGCGTGGCCTCCTACTGGATTGATACCTTGGTTCTCAAAAACTGAGGGAAATACTTACGCTACTCTGTTGCATCATCCTCTCCTCTTCGGGGAAAACCAACGCAAGCTCAAGAGGTAGCATGGACCCAGCTGTCAGCCTCTCTATGCACAGTCCACTTCAGATGCATGTCGGTCGTTGACCACGTTGACCAGGCCGCTCCGAGAGCACCAGGGCGGTGGATGACGGCGAGGCCTAGGAAGGGAACGACACGGAGCCAGGGAAGACTCGGCAGTTGTTTCCCACGCAGAGGGGAGTACGACTATACGAGGGTTTACTGGTTCGTCTGCCGTTACCGGAGAATAACAGCAAGTGTGAGTGAGTAGAGGGATGGCTAGGCTAGCGATGGGAGTACGGTGGGGCGGTGAGGCCTGCACGGCAGCACAGCCGGCCGCGGGGAGGAGGGAGCAGACAGTCCCGCTGGCGCTTGTTTGAGCGGCTGGAGCAGGAAGAGCAGAAATTGAAGAAGCACGACGGCCGTTGGATGGACATCCAACAGTCACTGCTTGTGCATCAACCTTTTTTTAGGAAAGCCTCAAATCTATGAAAAACAGCATACATCCCATCTGTCATTATTTCTAATAATTTACAACCCATTTGCTAATTCTTAAGGTTTTTTTGAGCCAATATTCTTTTTGTTAGCATTACAACCCATATTGTAGCCACGGTTAAAAAATTATACGAAATTTTGCATATTTGGTGCGGTCCGAACTCTTTTTAATCCGAAATTTTGAGTCACGTTCAAACTGATTTCTGATTTTAAAAATAAATATATATCAATATAAAATCCAAGAAATTGTCCACGCATAAAAATCAATGCATTTTAAAATCTCGAAATGAAAAAAAGAAATTTGAAACTAATTGCCGGTTTGATGTGTTTTAAAAATGTATAACCCATTTCTCATTACTGATAGGCCATTTTCTCGGCCAACCGAATGAAGCTCTCCTTGTCTTGAAAGATTTGCAGCCCATTAGGCCTGACTAAGCGACTTACTTGGCAAATCACAAAAAAATTAGGCTGTGGCCGTGGACCCTGCTGCGGCCGTGGACCCAGCTATCAGCCTCTCCACGTACACTACTCTTCCGATTGAAGTCGGTCGTTGACCACATTGACCACGCCGCGACGAGAGCACTAAGGCGGTGGACGACGGCGAGGCCTAGGAAGGGGACGACACGGAGCCGGGGAAGACGCGGCAGTGGATGCCCACGCGAAGAGAAGTACGAGGGTTCACTGGTTCGGCTGCGGCGTGAGGTTGCCGTTGCCACAGAATAACAGGGGGTGTGGGTGAGTAGAGGGATGCCCTGGCCAGCGGTGGGAGTAGTAGGGGGCGGTGAGGCCTCCGCGGCATCACAGCCGGCCACGCGAGGCAGGAGCACGCTGCACGACCGGCGCTGCTTTGGGCGGCTGGAGCAAGAAGACCAGAGGTTGAAGAAGCACTATGGCCGTTGGATGGACATCGTACGGTCACTCGAGCTAGAATCATTCATATTGACTAAGTTGACAAAGCCCTCCGTCCCCGTCAACTTAGTAGGCCCACAAGTCAGCCACCCACTATGGTGGGTCCCAGCTAGCAGGGGGTATTCATTTTTTGTGCGTAATAAGGAGGCACTTCCTTGCGTGCAAAGATATAGCTGGTGGGTCCGACCTGTCAGCGGGGGGAACGTTTTTTTCGCAAAATGCAGAAGCCCTTCCCACGTACAGTCCACATACAGTGCGTAATAAGGAGGAACTTTCCTTGCTGCGACCATGGAACTCGTGGGTCCCAGCCGTCAGGCTCTCCACGTATAGTCCTCTTCCGATGACTCTCGTATGTTGACCACGCCACGCCGAGCGCACCAAGGCGATGGACGATGGCGAGGCCCCAGACTGGAACGACCCGGAGATGGGGAAGACGCGGTAGTGGAGTCGCAGACGGAGAGGAGTGGGAAACTTGACTGGTTCGGGTGCGGGGTGGGCCTACACTCAGCAGAGAATAACAGGAGAGTGCGGAGTGGAGGGATGGCCTGGCCGTCGGCGGGGTAGCGTTTCGCTGAGGAGTGCAAAACAACGCCGCTAGACGCCGGAGGCTGGAGCAGGCGGTCCCGGCAGCGCTGGGGGAACAAGACGAGAGATTGAAGAAGAATGTCGGCCATTGGATGTAAATCCAACGCCTTCTTAGGCTTCGACCTACTGGCCCACATGTCAGACAGTCCATTTGTTTTTTAGTCCATTTGGTGGGCTGGGTGAAACAATGATGTAGCATCTGTGCAGCCCATTTATATATATGGTAGAATTTAAAGCCCATTTGCATTTTTCTCGAAATCTGCGGACTTGCTGGGCTGGGTGAAAATATCATGTTGAGCTAGACGGAGAAATGTTATAAAAACATAAACACGTGATTGCATGTCTATTACTGCATTGGTCAGTAAAATCTTTGCAAGCTTATGTACTCAATCACTAGGAGTTAACTTTCCAAGTTATATAAACAATTATTATTATTATTATTATTTTGTAAGAACTTTGAACTTACGAAATAAAATATCATTTAAATTTGATGAGTTAATAGTACATGGGGTATAATTAATTTTTAGGCTAGACGTGGGACAGTTGAGTTGGTTCTAGGGAAAAGTACATGGAGAAAACTCAGTTTACATCGAAAAAGAAAGTGGGAGAAAATTCAGATATAGGATTAATGAAAACGAAAAATAAAGGAAGTGGGAAGGTCTATAAAATGGTTGGACGAACGACAGGTTTAATGGAAACTTATGTTGTTTCTAATATATATATATATATATATATATATATATATATATATATATATATATATATATATATATATACGTGTGTGTGTGTGTGTGTGTGTGTAATAAAATAAGATATAAATATAGGTTCAGTTTTGCATTCTTATAGAAAACAGGTTCAGTTTTGCATTCTTATAGAAAAATAGAACTGAGTTGTGCGTCGTCTTGAAAAAACAAACATAACTTGGGCTGATGATGTTATAAAAAGCTAGGTTGGGAGGCCCAGAGGCCGCTTGATACCTGCTGGATCCAAAAAATGTTGAAACATGTCGTGGGTTGCCCATGTTAAACAACAAAACCTAGGCCATGGACCTGGTGGGCCAGGGACTGTCATCCTCTCGCCGAAAAGTTCTCTTCGATTCCTCTTGTTTTGCTGACCATGTTGGGAACGACAGACGGCGGCGCCGCGGCTAGAGCACCAAGGCGGAGGACGACGTCCCGCACACATACCTGGGCGACAGTCATCCGCTGGTCCTTGTCAGGAGACGAATGAATGGGCACAAGGTCTAGTCCTGCAACCTTGTGCTTTCTCGTCCTATAGGTACTGCTTGAACTCGGCGAGGTGGAGCTTCACCGAGTCCGGATCGTTGGTGTACATCACATTCAACTTGATGCAGCCATAGGACTGAACGGCGAACTCAAAGGAGAATTCCTTGCTGAAGTCCATATACAGCAGGCTCACCCCTCGGATCGCCATTGGAGTCTTTTCAAGTGAACGAGTGTGTAGGCGGCGGCAGCAGTTCGTTTTTTAGCTCTTGGGGAACTGGATTCAACAGTAAACTAAGTGTGTATAGGCGACAATAGTTACTACCCATCGCTCGTCCGCTACACGCCCGGCAGAAGATGCACCCTCGACGCATTCAAACGCCTCCATTAAGAAACCTACTCTGGCCACACGTCGGTTCATGAGCGGGTATGTATTGGTACTGTAATAACAGGAGTTAGTGGTCACTTTACTTAAATTTAATTAGCTTTAATAGAAATTTATACTTAAAACAAGCAATGCATTGGCTCGTTCTATCAGTGCCACAGGATCAACAAGCACAACAATTAGATTTATTATTCTCAGGACGCACACGATCAACACATTTGTCGCACTTTCACAAAGATAATACTACCAAATTTGAATTGTTTGTTATGGTTGTTGTCCTCTGCATCATCATGGCCTATTTCCCAGCTTGCAAGGTTCAGAACCAACAAATAATATCCAAATAATAAGTACAACAAAGATTCCTACACATCTCATTGATTCCCAGTTTGCAAGATTCAGAACCAACAAATAAGATCCAAAAAATAAGTACAACAAAGATGCCTACACATCTCATTGATTCCCAGCTTGCAAGATTCAGAACAAACAAATAAGATTCAAATAATAAGTACAACAAAGATGCCTACACATCTCATTGATTCCCAGCTTGCAAGATTCAGAACCAACCCATTAGAGCCTTTTGATAAAGTGAATATCGGGATTAAATCCATCTTGGCTAGCCATGTCATACAATCGAAGAACTCGGCGAATGCTCTTGACTGTCACAACATCTTTAGTTGAGTATTCCTGTTTGCACAACACAAACAAGAAGAGCATGATTTCACTTTAATAGTGGCCTCCTTGACTTCAACCTGTAGCTCCACTCGGATGAGGCCTGCCTCGAGTTCCATGATTCAATTCATGCGCCTTTTTTTGAAGTTCACCTGAAATGAAGCAAAGATTGCATCATTCAGCTAGCTAGAAGTACTTGCTCTCGTGAGCTGGCAGGTTCTTCTTTAGTAGTTGCACTAAAATTGAGGAACATTAAGGTTGGCTGTCCGGCTCATGTAAGGTGCAACCATAATTTTCTTATCCTTTTGTGCAGTCCATTGTGGTGACAGTGACGGCTCATCTTGCAAAGGCTAATAAAATGTTGCACGAGATTACCAGCAGAACTTGACGGAGATTTTGGAAACTCCAATCACCATTTTGTGCAGTTCCACCAAAATTGAGAGATGTTGCCCACGTGACATTTTAGTTGAACTGCACAAGACACTCATTCCAAAAAACAGTGTTTTGTGCAGTTCACCAAAAGGTCACAATAGCAACAAGGTGAAATGGATATCCCTATCTGCACAAAAAGATAGAAAGTAAACAATTGCTGGTCAATAAGAATATACGAAACATATGCGAAATGAAAATAAGCATCTTAATTATGTTCATGGCAATCACGCAAGGACAGTAGAAATTTTAAAACATCAGCAATGCTTCATGTTACCAGAAGCATTACGATCAACAATGAGATTCCTCAAATATGGGATTACTTTAATGGTGGCATTGCTTGTTTACCAGATACAGTAAATCAACAGCAGCTACAGAGTTGGTTTGAGGGCATGGGACCGTGGGGACACCAGGACACTCAGCAGCGTAAAGGAGCAACTTACTTATCATACTTGGGAAAATAGCAGGAGTGCCATTTGTAACACAGTTTAATTGCATCTTATCACTGGAGGCATTAGATTTACAATATCACTGGTTAGACATGTCTCTAAGGTAACAGTGTGATCGCTTCATTTTACATGCGCCCTTACATTAACAATAGCAAAAGGTTGGTATAAGGACATGCGACAGTGGACGCATCAGCACAATGTACCTACAAGGAGGCATAAAGTGGTGATGCCGAGTTTGCTCATGCTATGTGAGGGCGGCAAATCTAATCTTGGAGACCTTTTACTATGTGAGGGCAGCAAACCTAATCCTGGAGACCTTGTAATATGTGAGGGCAGCAAATCTAATCCTGGAGACCTTTTACTATGTGAGGGCAGCAAATCTAATCCTGGAGACCTTCTACTATGTGAGGGCAGCAAATCTAATCCTGAGACCTTTTACTATGTGAGGGCAGCAATTCTAATCCTGGAGACCTTTTACTATGTGAGGGCAACAAATCTAATCCTGGACATACTCTGTTGACTTGTCCACCAGCCACCACTTTCTATCCTTTTTTCAACCAATAATAGATTTGTTCCTTATCTAGTTTGTACTGTGTTTTCCCATTATTTCCCTTTTCAACCAAGAGACCGGTTGGGTATCCGGTCTCTACTACTTTCACCATATTATTTTCTCTTTGAATCAAGTTCTAGATTCATGCTACAACTTTCCCCCCTTTCTTCATTGTTTGAACAAAGCCCTAGATTCGAATGCATGAAGGCTTTGGAAGAGATGATGGGAGTAGAAAAAGATGCACATGCAGACACATGGGGAGCTGGGGCAATAGAGCAAGGCCGCTTTCGAAGAACTTATACCTAAGGGTCGTCGGGATGTCGGCGGCGGCAAGTCGGATCTGCGGACAATACGACAGGGAGGAAGAAGGGTCGGAGGACCTCCTGAGCTGGCGCTGTGTCGGAGAGAACGGCACAGGCAGAGGATCAGGCCCCTTCGGCAGCTGTGGGTTTCCTCCCTCGCCGGCGATGACCGCGTGAACGATGCACCTAGTCCTCTACACACACCAGCCGAAGGGATCCGGCCGGATCTATGACCAACGGTGAGCAGAGAGAAAATGTCGCTACCGCTATCTTGTTTATATCTGGAGAGGATGAGAGAATGAAGAGAGCAACCCTAGTAAAGCAAGCGCTCAGGCCCCTGCGTACATATATAGTGGAGTGATTATCTTTTTCTCTCCACAACATGCGTTTCAATTTGTGTACGTGGCATTAAAGAAAAGAAACTCTCTATTTAAGATGACTACATGTACGACTCCTACTAACTACTACAGTACTTAGTAGTATTGTTCACTTGTGCTCCTCGGCCCTCCATTCATTGAGCAACCCCACGGGTGAATAAACATGAAGTACTAGTATTTATATAGAACGAACAAGGTTGAACTATTTTCGCGTAGTTAAAAGTTGAGGGCAGGGCTTTTCCCGGGCAGTACGCGCGGCAGTTTTCGCGTAGGCGGTTTCACAGAGAGGCAAGGAGGGTGAGGGAGTAGCGGATTCAACTTACTTACTGCTGGAAAGGTCGGGCTATGCGATTTGACGGCGCGTTACTATTTGGATCCATGTGTTAGAGTTAGTTTGGGTTAGTTTGAACTCAACTAACCCAAAAATATCCAAACAGGAGGGTTAGTTTGGGTTACTGTTTGGATCCATGTGTTAGAGTTAGTTTGGGTTAGTTTGAACTCAACTAACCCAAAAAAAATCTAACCCACCCAAGAGGTGCTTATTTGGGTTAGTTCTTCTCGGGACACAAAAAACACATTTTCTCTCGCTCTCCCCGCAGCAGATCCCTCCCCACTTCCTCGAAGCTTCTCATCCTCTCCCTCCCTCTCTCTCGCACCGCCCATGAAGGCACATCGCCGTATCCATGCTCCATCTAACCCTGTCATCCAAACACCTATTTCGCTAGAGTTACTTCAGGGTTAGTTCAGGATTAGAATCTAACTCTAACCTTTAAATGAGTTAGAGTATCCAAACAGGGCCCGGCGGTACGACTGGGGTGATGCCGCCCTTCTGTTTCGCACTCTAATCTGGTGCATGACATGTATTACGTCGACCCGGATGCTGCTGGCTGTCCCACATGTCGGCGAAGTAGTACGTAGTAGTAAGAAGCAGCAAAGAATCATGCGGTATAAGTCTTTCTAGAGATTCCAACAAGTGACTAGACTACACCGTGTGGAGTATCTCAAATCTCAAATCTCCCTTCCGGTTTATAGGGCTCAAATCTCAAATCTCATCAACCAAGGCATTTTGCGATTGGAGGAATGTATCTCGTACTTTACAAAACTACCCTAATTAAACTCATGCATTAATTACGTAGTTCTCTCATTTTCCTCTCCGCCTTGGTCGCGGTGCACAATATTGACCACTCCTATATGACTAGCCGCTCTATCTACATGCGGGACATCAAAGCATCCAGGCCCGCGTGCCATCCACCAAATCATAGCGAGGTGCTACAGTCGAAACTCACCGGTCACCCCGGTGTGGCCGTCATGACCCGTCATATCACAAAACCCACACTGAGGGAGTCCTGGATTAGGGGGTGTTCGGATAGCCGAACTATATCCTCAGCCGGACTCCAGGACTATGAAGATACAAGATTGAAGACTTCGTCCCGTGTCCGAAAGGTTCTTTCCTTGGCGTGGAAGGCAAGCTAGGCGTGCGGATATTCGAGATCTCCTACCAATGTAACCGACTCTGTGCAACCCTAACCCTATCCGGTGTCTATATAAACCGGAGGGTTTTAGTCCGTAGGACAGAACAACATTATTCATCATCATACCCATAGGCTAGCTTCTAGGGTTTAGCCTCCTTGATCTCGTGGTAGATCTACTCTTGTACTACCCATATCATCAATATTAATCAAGCAGGACGTAGGGTTTTACCTCCATCAAGAGGGCCCGAACCTGGGTAAAACATTGTGTCCCTTGTCTCCTGTTACCATCCGACCTTGACGCACAGTTCGGGACCCCCTACCCGAGATCCGCCGGTTTTGACACCGACATTGGTGCTTTCATTGAGAGTTCCTCTGTGCCGTCGCAATCAGGAAGGATGCCTTTTCCTGTCTTTAAAGACGGCGCCGTCACCGAGGGAGCTTTGGCTATCGGCCAGACCCTCCGGCTGGGCGGTTTTCTCATGACCGCCTGTTCGGCCGCTGCGCCGACGGTGACCTCTCGGGTCATCGAAAGCAATCTCCACGTAAGTTCGGCATCTGCCGAACAGCTGGATCCGGTGGAGCTCTCCTCCGTAAACGAGCTCCTGGATCGCATCGCCGCCTTGGGGGTCGCCACAAATTACGACCAGGTTGGGCTTAAACCCGACCTAAGGGAAATCAACTCCCCCCAAGCCACCCACCATGTTGCGGTGGTGGAGGCACAATGCGGCGACCCTTCATCGATCTTAAGGACCAATTACGTCCGAATTCCGGAACCCTCCATGCCGGATATCCGCGGAGGGGAGGATGCAATTCAAGACCTGAACTTAGAATCAGGCAAACCGAATAACATCCAAAGCTCCGGGTCTCAGGATCCGGAGGTTGTTCGGCCTCCGAACAGTAAACCGGGCGAAGTATCAGATTTAACGAATTCCGCCCGCCCGATCTTAAGCGATCTCTCCCAGATCAGGCAGATGCCAGAAGAAACAGTACATCATTACTGGGCCAGGTTCCTCCTGCTCATGAACAGGATAAAGGACTGCCATGAGGGAGACGCGATTTCAATCTTCTGCAATAACTGCACGGACAAGGGGATACTCAACGCCGTAAGTCGCCGTAATATTACGCGTTTTGCTGACATGGCGTCCATAGTGCAACGATGGAAAGTGCTTGGAAAACCGAAATTAAATTTTGGGATAATCTGGCCCTGAATAGCAATCCCGTTCGAATGAAAAGGGCGCACTACAGTAAGACGTCCGGATTAAACAAAAAATCAAAACCCTCTAGGGGACATGGAACCGTACTAGAAAGGTGGCTAGATGGACCCTGCAAGATTCATAGTGCAGAGGACACCACACCAACACACAGCCTCAGGGCATGTTGGATACTCCGGCAGGTGGCCAAAATTGGCGAAGACCTCCTAATTCCAGAGGTTGAAGGGAACCAGCCCGAAAACTTCAGTACCGTTCTTACAATCTCTAAGACTTTCGCATCTAATAAAATGCGAAAAAGAGCACTTTGCAGCCTCACCGAAGTCCACGAAGTAGCGACAATAAATCCATGGAGCAATACCGCCATCACCTTCAACGCGAGCGACGAACCTAAATTCCGAACAGCCAGAGCACCAGCCGCATTGGTTCTCAGTCCCATAGTGGACGGCTGCCGCCTCGCAAAGGTACTTATGGACGGAGGCAGCGGATTGAACCTCATCTACGAGGAAACCCTTCAAAAGATGGAAATAGATTGGAACCGCATTGAGCGAAGCAGCACAACCTTTAGAGGTATAATCCCCAGTCAGGAAGCGCGCTGCACCGGAAAGATCACACTGGATGTGGTATTCGGCACTCCAGATAATTACAGGTCCGAACAAATCACGTTCCAAGTGGCCCCGTTCAAAAGTGGATATCACGCTATATTAGGACGAGAGGCATTCACAGTCTTCCAGGCTATACCCCATTATGGGTACATGAAGCTTAAGATGCCTGGGCCGAACAGAATCATCACTCTCGCTAGTGATCCGAACATTGCACTCCGCGCCGAAAACAAGACAGCCGCATTGGCCCTCGAGGCACTATCTGAAGCCTTAGCGGCCGAAGAACTGACGGCGCTGCGATCCATGGTTAATAGGGATGATGTGATACTCAATAAGAGATCCAAATCCACACCCTTCAAACCAGCGGACGAAATAGTCAAATTCCAGGTCCACCCAACGGACCCTAACAAAACAGCCTCCATCGGGGCACAACTGAACCCTGATGTAGACGCCGCACTGCGCGAGTTCCTACGAGAGAACTGGGACATTTTCGCTTGGCACCCTTCAGACATGCCAGGAATCCCACGCAGGCTGGCCGAGCACAGCTTAAATATCCAGAAAGGATTCAAACCTGTCAAACAAGCCCTTCGGCATTTTTCCGAGCCAAAGAGACAGGCTATGGGAGAGGAGCTAACCAAACTATTGGAAGCCGGATTCATTAGAGATATAAAACACCCGGACTGGCTAGCAAACCTGGTGATGGTACCAAAGAAGGACAAATCCTGGCGCCTATGTGTCGACTTCAAAGACCTTAATAAGGCCTGCCCAAAGGATCCCTTTCCCCTCCCTCGAATTGATCAGATCATCGATGCCACTGCAGGACACGATTCCCTGTGTTTCCTCGACGCATACTCCGGCTACCATCAAATAAAGATGGTCGAATCCGACCAAGCTGCAACAGCATTCATCACACCGTACGGACCGTTCTGCTTCAACACAATGCCATTCGGGCTTAAAAACGCTGGCGCGACATATCAGCGCATGATTCAAACATGTCTGGCAAACCAAATCGGCAAAACAGTGGAAGCGTATGTAGATGATGTGGTCGTCAAATCAAGACACGTCGAATCTCTAGTAGACGACTTGAGACTTACATTCGACAACCTGCGAAAATATGACATCAAGCTCAATCCGGAAAAATTTGTATTCGGCGTTCCAGCCGGAAAGCTTCCGGGCTTCATTGTATCCGGTAGAGGAATCGAAGAAAATCCAGCTAAAATCCGGGCTCTGTCACAATTGGATGTCCCAAAAGATCTCAAACAAATTCAGAAACTCACCGGATGCGTGGCGGCCTTAAGCCGCTTCATCTCCCGCTTGGGAGAAAAGGCACTACCCCTTTACCGCCTTTTAAGGCGCGCCGAACACTTCGAGTGGACGGACGCAACCACGGCCGGACTCGAGGAAATAAAGGCCATCTTGGCAACAAATCCCGTCCTGGCCGCGCCGAATACCGGCGAACCCATGCTGTTGTACATTGCCGCAACTCATCAAGTTGTCAGCGCAGTACTCGTCGTCGAACGGGTATCGGACGGACACAAACTACCCCTTCAAAGGCCGGTTTACTACGTGTCCACTGTCTTCACACCATGCAAATCACGGTACCCACATTACCAAAAGATCGCATACGCGGTGTTTATGGCATCCCGGAAGCTACGACACTACTTTCAAGAGTGTTCTATAACAGTAGCCTCGGAAGTACCACTCAACGATATTCTTAACAACCGCGATGCAACGGGCCGGATAGCGAAATGGGCCATAGAGCTCCTCCCATTCGATATAATCTACAAACCACGGCGAGCCATTAAATCACAAGTCCTAGCCGACTTCGTCGCCGAACGGACAGAGGCCGAACTCCCTAAAGAGTACGGCACGTACTCAAACTGGATCATGCATTTTGACGGCTCCAAAATGCTGGCCGGACTGGGGGCTGGCGTTGTTCTGACGTCCCCTACGGGAGATACAGTCCAATACGTACTCCAAATTATGTACACGGACTCCAACAATGCAGCCGAATACGAGGCCCTTCTACATGGTCTCCGAATGGCAGTATCCATGGGCATTCAACGCCTAGAAGTACGCGGGGACTCAAACCTCGCAATATCCCAAATAAATGGCGACTTCGACGCCAAAGAGCCAAAGATGGCATCTTATCGCAACGCTGTGCTAAAAATGTCAGCTCGGTTCGAGGGACTGGAGTTCCACCACATCGCCCGAGAAAATAATCAGGCAGCGGATGTCCTGGCACGCATCGGAGCAAAACGAGATGCGGTCCCCCCCAACATCTTCCTCGAAAGATTATTTAACCCATCCGTGACATGGGAGGGGGAACCTTCGGACAATAGCCCGGACATAACCGCACAACCCAACGCCGAACAATCAGGCATAATCGATGGCCCTGCCACCGAAATCACACCATCAGCCCACGTAATAATGGCGGTCATCGCCCCGTGGACAGAACCATTCCTAGCCTACCTTACCAGGCAGGAACTCCCTGAGGACCAAAATGAGGCACGCTGCATAGTGCGGCGATCTAAAGCCTATAAAGTCCACGAGGGAGAGCTATATAAGAAAAGCACTACAGGAGTCCTTCAAAGGTGTATCTCCGAAGAGGAAGGGCGGAGTCTATTGGCCGAAATTCATGCCGGACTCGGTGGCCACCATGCTGCAGCTCGGTCCCTTGTAAGTAAGGCTTTCCGTACAGGCTTCTATTGGCCGACGGCCCGAGCAGACGCTCAGGACCTAGTCAAATGATGCGTCGGTTGTCAGCTTTTTGCCAACCAAAGCCATATGCCACCCAATGCCCTCCGAACTATCCCCATCACTTGGCCTTTTGCGGTCTGGGGGCTTGACATGGTGGGACCCCTTAAAGGTGGAACCCACAAGAAAAAATACTTATTGGTCATGGTGGATAAATTCACCAAATGGATTGAAGCCAAGCCTGCCAAGACGGCCGAATTCGGACCTGTGATAGACTTCATATCCGGGGTCGTACACCGTTATGGTGTCCCCCACAGTATCATCACCGATAATGGCACAAACTTCACCTCTGATGAAGTAAAGCTGTGGTGCAAAAACATGGGCATTAAGCTCGACTATGCTTCTGTCTATCACCCACAAACTAACGGTCAGGTCGAACGTGCAAATGGTCTCATCATGAGCGGCATCAAACCCAGACTAGTGCGGTCCCTTAAGGAATCCAATATGCACTGGGTAGAGGAGCTCGACTCCGTACTCTGGGGGCTGCGAACCACGCCAAACCGTACCACCGGATTCACACCATTCTTTATGGTGTACGGCGCTGAGGCAGTTCTGCCTTGCGACATAATTCATGACTCACCTCGAGTGCGCATGTACGAAGAAAGAGAAGCCGATCTTGATCGGCAGGACAACCTGGACGCTTTAGAGGAGGAGCGAGATGTGGCTAAAGCCCGTTCCGCATTCTATCAACAGCAAGCTCGAAGATATCAAAGCAGAGAAGTACGGGCCAAAAATTATAATGTTGGTGAACTAGTTCTACGCCTGCCGGATAAGCAAAAGAATAAACTCAAGCCCAAATGGGAAGGTCCATTCATAATCGACCAAGTCCTAACTAGTGGAGCGTACCGCCTGCGAGATGCCTCGGACAACCGACTCGAGCCGAACCCATGGAACGCAACATGTCTCCGAAGATTCTACGCCTAGCGCCGGACTCTGTGTTTGTCTCCTTCCTCTGTCCATTATTTACATTTATACATTTTTCTTTACTTTTGTCTCCTACTCTTTTCTTTTCTAGCCCTTAAAGGCTCATTCAAGTGACGCGCTACCCGCGCTCCTTAAACCTGGGGGCTTCTTTAACAGAAGCTTGCTTATATGGGTTTCACACCCAACGCGTGCGTCAGACTTCCGCATGCACCTTTTCTTCGCCATTATATGCATCGATATGACTTAAGTTTTGGCCAAGCTGGGTTGCCTGGCTCCTGTGCTTACCCCTACATTCCCGATTGTTTGGCTAGGTGGTAAAGGGAGCACCTCTGCGATTGTTACTGCCGGATAAGCCGGATGTGTACCTCAGACTGGGTGAAGCCGAAAGCTAGCGTTCTTAAGGGAATATTCGGTCGGTGAACTAAAGATGAACCTTTTCTATTTTTCCTACATGCCCCCAGATGATCTCTGCATTTGCAGTCCGGACGTGCACTTTAGGGCACGCCACCCCAGCGAAAGGAACCCTTAACGGAACTATTCTCTCTGGAAGATGTTTCTTACTAACCATGTAATATAACATAACTAGTTGGGCACTTGTCTGATAAAGCACTAATGACCCCTATGCCTGGTCTCCATGCATACCGTGGTTCTTCTATAACCATTATGGTATTCGGACACACTCCGGACCGTCAGGTCCCGAGGTCGAAGCAAAAAGGTCGGCAACGACAAACGATCTACAATCCAGCTAGAAGGCATTAAATATGTCAATTTTACATTACACAGTCATTGTGACTGATAGTATTCCTCCTCTATACCATCTAACAGGCTGTCTAATTTACAGTCCTGCTGGGAATACTTTGCGGCCAACTCTACTTGGCCGTACACTAAGCTTACAGGGATCTCCTTCCCATCGGGCCCTACAGGTCCGACCTCGGCCATGTGGTTTGGGTCAGACTTGGTATAACGCGTCTTCACCATGGCCCAGGCCTCCCTAGCGCCTTGCCGGCAGGCTGATTTCTTCCACAACTGGAAGCGCCGCCGAGCTCCGTTTAGCTTCTCTGCAAGATCTCCAAGACCTTCGGGCACGGAGTCGGAAGGCCATAATGCTCGAACGACGCCTTGCATCGCCTGCCGAACTCTATCGTGCAGCTGCGAAAGCTTGGGAAGAAGATCGCCCGTAGAACCGGGCATCTCCTCTGCAGGACGACCTGTCAGCTTACCTACAGACATAATGTTGTTAATCGACTTCCTCGCCGAACTCTTTTTCGAAAGTTCGTTCAAGCACTTACTAAAGATAACGCGTCGAAGTCGTCGATTCTCCTTCGTGGAATCTGCCAATTGGGCCCGGACATCTTTTAGTTCGACATCCAATTTGTTGTTGGCATCTTGAAGATTGTTCTTCTCCTGCCTCACCCTCATTAGCACGCTCTCACCAGCCTTTAACTGGCGTATGAGTTGTTGTTTATCTGGATCGAGTCTGGCACCATCTACAACATTAATTGTCAGATTAACATACAAGCCGTACAATACTACTCTCGAAGTATATCGTACCTGCGGGAGTCCCTTTGGGCTCCCCTGTTGCGGCTAGTGCGGCCTCCAGTTGGGACTTGCACTTTTCCAGCTCCTGGGACAGCGCGGTGTTCTTCTCTGTAAGAACCTGCACATGATCCTTAAATCAGTTACTTTAACTGTTTCAAGTCTCGGGGGCTACTGGTATATATGTATTTAACCAAAATTCTCTCACCCGTATGTCTTTCACATACTGCTCCGTGGCTTTGGCTAGGCCATCTTGAGCGGCACGAAGATACGCATCTCCCGAATTAAAGGCATCTAAAGCCTCTCGGGAGAAACAAGCGTCGCGCAGTACTGTCCGGCGACGCCTATGGTTCATGGCGCTCTCCACTTCTGAATTAGTGGCAGATAGCCGGTCTGCATCCTCTGTCGGAGGAGCGTCCGGCGCGATCCTGGTGTTCCCCCGCTTCTGGACCAGACGTTGGAGCCTGGCTGGTAGGGGCGCGGTTGGCGGCTTCTCCGGATATAGTCCGGCGAGGCCTCTTCGTCCTGAAAAACGGTACGGATGTTAGCATGCCTTGACAGAATAACACCAGAGAGACGGAGGGTTTGTTCTACCTTTGTGCCGGACTTTCGGTCCGAACTTCATTCCTTTTTACCCCACGGGGTCCGGCGGCTCCTCGTTGGCCAGCCGCCGCAGGTTCGGCCTCCCTCCTCGGGAATCTCCCCTGAAAAATACGGTTGTCATCAGAAACGCCGAAATGTGTTAGGACGGAATCTCTCTTGAGGGAATAAACACTCCGGTTTCTGTCACCTGGGAGGCCGGGATTAACCCAGGGTAATCCGCCGTAATGGCCACCAAGGCATTGTCCTTGCTCGACTGATAGAACACCCCGTCAATAAGCTCCACTGTTGTGTCCGGATCTTCTTCGGAGTCCAGATTATAGGATCGTTTCGGGTCCTCGGGCTGTGGAGGGCGGCTGTCGATGTCCTTCACCTCCTGTCGCAGTTCCTGCGCTAAAATTGTCAGCCCGCACGACTAAACATGAGAATATTAAAGCAAACAGGCGAGTACAATTATTCGCTTACCCAAATTGGAGGTTCTTGCATAGAGAATCCGGCCCGCGGGTTGACGCGGAGGAAATCCTCCTTTTCTCCCTTGTACAGAGATGCTAATATCTCCACTAGAGCGGCAGCTGAAGCTGGCCCTTTACGACCATAACGGGAGGCGTCATCCTCCCCGTTGAATTCCCACATGGGGTGGCCTCTGTATTGAAGTGGCTGCACCCCCCGCATGATGCATACGGCCATGACTCCAATCATGGTTAGTCCGGAATGAGCCAATAGTCTCATCCGGTTCAGCAGGTAACAGACGTCTCTGTTATCTTCTCCCTGAGAGCTCCGCGGACGCTAACTTAGGCGCTTCTTCAAGGGAGCTATGCTGAACTCAGGGAGGCCGGCCCGGATAGGGTCCGGCAACGGGATGTCATCTATATAAAACCATTCTGAAGGCCAGTCCTCAGATGCCTTCTTTGGGGTTCCGGATAAGTATCCGGTCCCGGCGATGCACCACACTTCGGCTCCACCCACTTGATATATGGACCCCTCTTGAGAACGGGGTACCAGGCAGAACAGCCTTTTCCACAACGCGAAATGAGCTTCCACACCTAGGAACAGCTCGCAGAGAGCAACGAAGCCCGCGATATGAAGTACGGAACCAGGCGTAAGATCATGTAACTGGAGGCCGTAGAACTCCAGAAGCCCGCGGAGGAATGGATGAATCAGAAATCCTAGTCCCCTTAGTAAATAAGGGACGAAGCACACCCTCTCTCCCTTAGAGGGATTAGGGGTGCCCTCCGCCTGCTTTCCGACCTTGTAGGTGGCTAGTCCGGCTCGGACCGAGGCCATATACGCCTAGGGGAGAAATCCGTTGGCTTGCAGCGACACTAACTCGCTGTGCGGGATGGTACAACTCTCCCAGTCTCTGGGTTTAGGACCGGAGGGGCGAGGGGAGGAGTTGCGACGGCTGGCCATGTTGGAATGGACCTTTGCGGGAGGCGCTCCGATGATAACTCGCGGGGAGGAGAAGATGTGGTTTGGATCTGAGTCCCCATCCCATTAAATAGGCGGCTTGTTCGTATGGCTGGGGGTGTAGATGTGAAGACGCCCCAGGCTTTTCGCATTCACGTGGAAGATGGTCATTATTGGGCACAGAAGCCAAGGAGCACTGCGGAAGTCAAAACATTATTCGAACAGGTACACAGGATTCGGAGGAGGAACCCGCCTTGCAATGCCGAAGACAATTTGCGCGCCGGACTCATCGTCATTGAAGCCTGGTTCGGGGGCTACTGAGGGAGTCCTGGATTAGGGGGTGTTCGAATAGCCGAACTATATCCTCAGCCGGACTCCAGGACTATGAAGATACAAGATTGAAGACTTCGTCCCGTGTCCGGAAGGTTCTTTCCTTGGCGTGGAAGGCAAGCTAGGCGTGCGGATATTCGAGATCTCCTACCAATGTAACCGACTCTGTGTAACCCTAACCCTATCCGGTGTCTATATAAACCGGAGGGTTTTAATCCGTAGGACAGAACAACATTATTCATCATCATACCCATAGGCTAGCTTCTAGGGTTTAGCCTCCTTGATCTCGTGGTAGATCTACTCTTGTACTACCCATATCATCAATATTAATCAAGCAGGACGTAGGGTTTTACCTCCATCAAGAGGGCCCGAACCTGGGTAAAACATTGTGTCCCTTGTCTCCTGTTACCATCCGACCTTGACGCACAGTTCGGGACCCCCTACCCGAGATCCGCCGGTTTTGACACCGACACACACCTTTACCAGCAGTGGTAAACTAACCTCGAAGTTGGACTGGGCGAAGCAACCATCATTTCACTGGAACGCTCATTGAAGCCCTTTCTCCCCTTTCTTGAAGAAAACCTCACTCCAGGCTACTCACTTCTGCCATTTTTCTTTTGTACCGATGAAGGAAAGGTGGGCGAATCAGTGATGCTGCTATATTTTCATTCCAAGAATCTTCTATTTGCGAAGCACCGACCGATACTCACAGCCTATTCTTTTTTCGTTTTCATTGCGATTGTGGTTTCCTTTCGATTGCTTTTTGTTTGTCAGTTCATTGATGGATCCTGGAGCACTAGGCAAAGAGTTGCCGGCGAACAACCCACTGGAGACAGCGATCTCCAGGAAGCGAGCACTGACCAACGAGTTGACCATGTTGGCGGGCCAACCCATGGAGACGAAGAACTCCAAGAAACAAGCACTGGCCATAGAGTTGACGACGTTGGCGGACGAACTCCTCAAAGAAAGTTGGAATAACAGCAAGGGATCCACCGTGCCTACCCCAGAAACTCTGATGACCACCTATGCGAGGCTCAAGGCCGAGTTTGAGGAGATAGTCGCTGTTGAGAAGCAGTATTCCCCTGGCAAGGTGATGGCCCCCATCGAGGACGAGGAGATGGCCCCCGGAGGGATGGGATCCCCCGGTGAGCTGCACAAGGTAAAAAATAATGGCTTATTACCGAAAGTTGTGGTTTTTTATTATTTGCAATGTGCTTGCTAATATGTTAGGGTTGTGCAGGTGCCGGTGGACGTCCTTGATGATTCCGATGTCGCGGCCTGTCCTGTGGACAATGCCCCAGAGATCATTTTCGATGTCGTGGTCCGTCCTGTTGGCATCGCCCCGGAGATCGATTCCGATGGCGCTGTCCATCCTGTGGACATCGCCCCAGAGATTGATTCCGATGTCACGGTCAGTCCTGTGGACATCGCCCCAGAGATCGATTCCCATGCCACTATCCATGTTGTGGTCATTGCCCGAGAGATCGATGACAAGAAATATTTGGTCGCGCTAATCCTTCAGGGTAGTTTGCATTGCCCTGTGTTTAATTACCAGAACGATGCGTGTTATCAAACCCTTGTGTGGGCGGTAGTTGCTACTCTTTTTTGATAGTGAATCATGCGAACCCTCTCTGAGTTATGGAAACAGATGTATCCTCACCAGCTTTTCATGTAATATATGGCATGCTTAGATGTAAGTTTAACTCTTTATCGTATCAGCAGGGCTTATTTGATGATTCTTGGTGTTAGTAGGCTAGCTACTGTGCGAGCTATAGTACTTGAAAAACACTCGCCGAATAGAAATGTTGGGGCTGATGAGCTCGTGGTACGCTTATACTGATCTATCATCGATCGGCCAATAGCCCAAGCTCCTAAAATTGTAGGCTTGACGATCGATCAGACAGTAGTCGACACAAATACATTGTCATGACCCCGATCCTAAGTCACACCGATCTAGCATGTAACACATCATATCACTTTGCGGCCTCACGCACGGTATTCCCACCGGTGCCACCTTACCTGGCCCGGGACCATTTGCGCCTTTTGGCTCACGTATATGATAGTGTCGCTAGCATCTATATGACAAAGAACCCGGGCCGACATGGCTAGTCGTGAACCCAAAGCGGCACTAACCCATGGGGACAGGCATACATGAATCAACCTCGAGCGTGTCGGTCAACAGCGTGTGAATCCGGGCTGTAGCACTGGGCTAACAGGACTCCGGTAACCCGGGCTGTAGCAGGCTAGGCAGGACTCTGGATGTCACCGTGTGACATTTCCCAGAAGGGACAGACACAGGAACGAAATGAAACACATGCCGGCCAGTCAAGTGTCCTGAGCAGTAGTGCTGGGCTAGCAGGACTCCGGTGAACCGGGCTGTAGCGGACTACTATCGCTCAGGAAGCACTAGACTACATTTCCCCATATGAGAGGCTGCCAAGGATAAACAACTAGATTGTCGGATCCCACTCATACCAAGCATTTCAATCATACACACAATATGCCCGATATGAGTACATACAACATGGCATCACAACATAACTCTACGACTCAAGTATTTATTCATTAGGCTCCGAGGAGCGAGATATTACAAACAAGGGTCTCATGACCCAACATTCAGAGCATACAAGTCAAAGCACATGCGGAAGCTTAACATGTCTGAGTACAGACATCTACAAATGAAGAAGGCTGAGAAGCCTGACTATCTACAAGACATTGCCGGGGGCACAAGATCGTAGCTGAGGTATCAAGCTAAACGTCGAAGTCCACACGGAACTACTAGCGAGACTGACGTCTCTCTGCAAAAACATAAAATAGGCAAACGTGAGTACAAATGTACCCAGCAAGACTTACATCAGAACTAACTACATATGCATCAGTATCAAAAGGGGGTGGTGGAGCTTGACTGCAGCAAGCCAGCTTTGACTCGGTGGCTATCCTGAACTACGACTGCAAGCAACTCTTTTGAGGTGGCGCACACAAGTCCACATATTCACCAAATCAATACACCACTATGGATCCGCTCCCGTCTTCCTACGAGAACGCCATCCATAGCACTCACGCTTATCTTGCGCATTTTAGAGTATCCACTTTCACTTGTCTATGAACTGTACAAGGGGTCCAAGTTTCCATATCCGAGGAATCCGGCTATTCGAATAGATAATGATAACCCTGCAGGGGTGTACTTCTTCACACACGCTCTCGCCACTTACCGCCCTGTACACGTCATGTACCTCGGCAACCTTCAACCGGAAGCCGGGCGAGGGAGTCGGCCACGACCTGACTAACCACACAAGTCTCTAGTCCAGGTTTATCGCCTATTCGGGTTCCATCCGCAAGGAGATCCGGCCGGGGTGTCGCTCACGGCCCCAAACGATGTGAGCAGGGTTCCCAAGCCCACCAACCGGGTGCCACTTGGTACACCGTGACACTGTGCCTAGTCTGTCCCAAGCCCACCTGTACCGGGTGCTACTTGGTAGACTACTAACACTACCTACAAACACCAGAAACTAGTTGCAACTCCTGGACAGAGATCAAGTTCATTAATAAGTCGAGAGAGCTTGGAGCGCCCGGAGCCCAATGTGTGGTAGTAACTATTCATGGATCACAAACACAGAACTCAGTTCCTGAGGACGGCTCCAATGAGACAACCCACCATGTACTCCTACATGGCCTCTCACCGCTACCTTTACCAAATCGTGTTCACACACTTAGCTCTCAACAGTAGGACATGTTCACCACATTCCAATTCATTCCCGATGAATCAGACCTGACACAACTCTAAGCAATAGCAGGCATGACAAACAAGCATGAATGAGTAGGCACATCAGGGCTCAAACAACTCCTACTCATGCTAGTGGGTTTCATCTATTTACTGTGGCAATGACAGATCATGCAGAGGAAAGGGGTTCAACTACCGCAGCATGTAACAGTTGAAACACTGTTGTCCTAATGCAGTAAAAGAAAGCAGGAGCGAGAGAGTGGGATTGTATCGGAATGAACAAGGGGGTTTTGCTTGCCTGTCACTTCTGAAGATAGTATAGTTCTTCATCGGTGTCATCGAACTCATCGTCGGAAGCACGTCTATCGAGAGGGGACAAATACCGGCAAACAGGAGAAGACACAATCAATGCAATGCAACAACATGATGCATGATCATGATATGGCAATATGCTAGTGTTTGAGCTAATGCAACTAGCAATCATATTAAATGAAGTTGGTTTGAACCAAAGGTTCAAATTCAAACTCCATATGTGATTATTTAAATGCCAAACATTTGATTTTCCCTATTCAGCAACTATAAGTGGTTCTAACATGCATGAAAATGGTACAGATGGATAGATTGGATTTTTCTGATCATTTTTCATATATAATTTATTTCATTTGGAGTCACGGTTGAATTTCTATGATTTTTAGAAGTTTAAACTGTTTCCTGGAATTTTCTGAATTATTTTAAATCCAGAAAATGATTAACTGCGTCAGGATGACGTCAGCATTGACCAAAGTCAAAACTGACCCATGGGGCCTACCTGTCATCGAGTCAGTTAACTAACAGGGCTAATTAACCTAAACGAAACCTGTTAGTAGGGCTGGGCTCACTTGTCGGTGACTAGGGGTTAGTTAAACATGTGATTAACCCTAAACTAATGAAGCCACGCCACCTAATCCGGGGTTAACCGCCGGAGACCGCAGCCGACAGCGGCGGCACGCCGGAGATGCTCGGGCTCGCGCTACGGGCGGTGGTTTGCGGCGGGGTTTGGCTCTACGCGAAGCGCACGCTCACGCGCTTCCAACGCAGCAAGCAGCGGTGGCTGGGGTGCACGGAAACGACGCCGACGACGAGAAGCGTGGCGGCCGGATTTCGGTCAAGCTCGGGATCGGCGTTGCGGTGCACTGCAGGACATGCCGGTGGGTGGGTTAGCTTCCTGGGAGTTCCAGGAACGCGTTGAGGTGCTCGGGCACGCGCTCGGCTAGCGGTAGCCACGGCGGCGTCATGGCCGGCGGCAGAAGCTTGCGGCCATGGCGGGAGGCAACTAGGCACGGGAACGGAGGGGGCGAGCAAAGGGAGAAGATCAGGAGCTCACAGGGAAGTAGCATAGTAGGTCAGCGGGCTCGGGGACGCGCTGGTTGCCGTGAATCGATCGACGGCGGCCGTCAGGGCAGACGAGGAAGATGGCGACAGTGACGAGGCTGCAGGGCATCCACGGTCCCCAGCCTCAGCTCGGAGATGAAGTGCTCGACGGCGGACCTTCCGAGCACGGTGGGTGGGCACATGGACGCCGGTGGGCGCGACATCGGCAAGCGGCGGCGACGAGCTCGTTCGGCTGGCCGAGGGAGAGAGAGCCAGGGGAGAGAGGACGGGAGTGAGCGGTCTGGTTCGGGGACGTGCGTGGCGTCTCCAGGGCGTCCCGGGGAAGCGGCAAGCAGGAGCTGGCAGAGAGCGTGCGCGCGCGGGGCGACCACGCGCCCAGTCCTTCCGGCAGAGGAGGAAGATGACAAGGGGGGGGGCGCTGGTGGGCTGGGCCACCAGGTGGGCTGCTGCTACAGGTAAGAAGCCCAGGTGAGTTTTGTTGTTCTGGTTTAATTTCTATTCCGTTTTCTGTTTTGATTTGAATCTTGCCACTGTTTGAAATTCCAATAGTTTCAAACCAGTGCCAAAAATCCTCTGAACAATTTTATGTTGCTAGATGGACTTTTCCAAAAGCACATAAAACATTTCAAAGTTATTTGAAAATATATTCTATATATTATGAATATAATTCCAAATTCAAATACAATAATGATTTAAATTCAGTGCCCAAAATATTCCTACAAATGTTCATTATTTTTGGTTTGGTGCAAAAGCCTTGCCAAAAATATCAAACAGTTAATAAGAACATTTTGAGAAACATTGAATGCAATTTTCCAGGGTTCTTTGCCCTTCTTGAATTAAAATTTGAGGCTTCCAAATTTCCTCAATTCAAGTTTCAAAAATTTAAACATGATGCAAGCAAGATGCAAACACTAGGCAGCACCAGAAGCTAGGGATGTGACAACTCTCCCCCACTAAACAAGAATCTCGTCCCGAGATTCAGGACGTGAGGTAAGAAGACAGAGGGGACACAAAACTAACACGATCTTCATGATCCAACTGTCTTCCTCGAGAATGTTGATTCATTGCATCACCTTGATTTTGACGTCTTGTTTGAGAACTACATCCAACATGACAACGAGTAGTAAGGGAGAATTTTAGAAGAATCGATCTTCCTGAGGTTCGAGCAACTTAGGATCATCTTAATGATCGCAAAATCAACTCACGGAATGAGACATAGAAACATTTCTTGAGCTGAGAGGCAAAACATACATCAGGAGGGACGGAAGAAACAATTTGATGAGGGTTTCAAAGTAGCGAGGAAAAAAATTTGCCATGATTCCATAACGGGGCACCCTGTGAGAGGTGCCTCATAGAATTATTCCCTTAGGTGGCAAAAAGAATTACTTTTGATACATGGATCATTGAAAATCTTCATACCAGCCTAAGGAAAAACACAATTGATCATTTGAATGAATTCGAAAGAATGGCATACTCAGTTTGGAGAGGAAACTAGAGTTATAGGACAACTCGGCAACGGAAGGCACATTCCAATTGATACCGAGGATACAACCCAATGGCTGAGCATGCTCTCAAGAACTTGAGCATTTCCATATTCATCAAGGTTTTTCCAACATCCGTGCCGAGGATCCTAGCAACACATCATACTACCATGATAAATGGTGATGGAGGATGCAGATGCAAAGGAGGACATCACTTTCTCAGATTTTTCCTTAGCAATGCCAAAGAAGCAAATCTGGATGATCGTCCGAGAGACATTTAGCACTCCGCTTCTAATGTTCTCCTTGATGTACTAGGTACCACGATCAATGCTTAAAAGCACCAACATGGCCATCAAGTAAAGGTCGGACTTCGGGAGCACAAAATCCATAAGGAACAACTTGTGGGATAATTCCTACCAAATCCTCATGGAGAAGATGGTCGAATTGCTCGTTCAAGATACTACAATTATAGATCTTCCGGCTAGGTGTGTCGGCCAGAACATCAACCTCGTCGGGACCTACATCATAGATCTTGGAAATGTTCCAGCCATCATATCTGCCTGAGATTCAGATCTAGCTGGTAACAGGATTTTTCAGACAACATGTCTAGAAAAGAAAGGTTGCAACACAAGTCGACGAGATAACGTTGCAAGACTCTCAGGAGATGAACTACGATAGCAAGCTCCAAAACATGAGCTGGTTCTGCTACAAACCTGTGAACACGTTGTCCCAGACAAGCATGATCACATGGTAGTCTTACAACAAAGTACTACCAAGTTCTGGTAGGGAACCATCATTAATGATATCGAAGTCTCCGCGCGGAAGTCTAAAGTAATGACCTTAGAACAGACTCCTTTATCTTGAACAAATCAATCAGTGGCTTGGTGTGCTAGGAACACATATGGAGTGGAGGTAATTAATCTACCAAACCATAGAATACTTCGCACGGATGCATGACTGACTTGGGATGATTCCAAAGGAAGCAAAAACAAGCTCCCTTGAATTCGCGGCGGCAACTTGCATCGATTGCACGTGAATTTAGAGGAAGTCACTACTTTCATCCAAACATATACTTCATGAACGGGGCATGAAGAAAATGCTTACACAAGTTTCCAATACTAGTATAATGTTCAACATGGATTATGGGGGAGACAAAATGCTGCTGATGGGCTCAACAACAACTCATCGGAATTTCCATATCACTGGACTTCCACCATTTTGTGAACATGGTGATAGTATTGGTCAGACCAAAAGATATAATGGTGTATGCCCGAGGGATCAACCACGAGTGAGACAACATTACGAACATCGTTGGTTCTGATTTGACTTGATGATAGCCCATACTCAAGTCAAAATTTGGACAAGACGATAGATTCCACAACCGATCACGAGGAACAATCGATGAAGATATCATCTTTCTTCATCACACACACACAAGATATCCCTTAGTGAGGAACTAAGTCAGGCAAGCTTTTATCTTCCAACTCTCCAAGTTGTTGTTTAGCTTATCAAACTAGCTCAGGGGTATCCAACACAGAATCTTGGAGAATGGCTGGTCTAGAGGAAAACCAACTTGACCACGAGCTCAACATAACAGTCAGGGGAGAACCTGGTAATACTTCCGAGAAGATATTCGGAAAATCACGAACCACCGATATGTTACCAAGCTCGAGAACAATCTTGCTTTTCAGGGCAAGACGGTATGATCAACAGAGCAAGGGTTTGACAAAATCCTAACTCACTGATCGACGAGTGCACCAGAAATAAGGACTAGGTAGCACGATCAATCTTAGGATGATGATTTAGTAACCAGCACACTAAGAATGAGACTTTTGTCCATTAACTACCAAGCAACGGAGTTGCTAGTAGTATTGATTTCACACATCATGGTTCACTTGTCTTCATTCCGGTTGCAACAACACGGAACCGAGGAATGAATAATGATAGCGAGAAGTATCACTACGTCAAGAATTCATGAGAAATGGTGCAATTCCTATGATATTCTTGACATAAAGATGGTAATACTCCAAGGTAGAACAGAACAAAAAACTGGATTGGCATTTTGATCTGCGGAATACAACTATTTTGACCCAACCCTAGATATGGATGGGGTACTGGAGTTTGTTTCTCCTAGTCATTCTGAAATAGAATGGCTTGACGGACCACAAAAATAATAAGCATCGATAACACGGATGCACAATTACTCCTGACTATCAATTGATAGACGATTGTCGGAATACAAATGAAGAGGGACAACCCAAGGGAACATATATCTTTCTGAGTTGTGGATGCATAGATTAGTATGTCGAACAAGTTCAACATATTTCTTCCGGATAACCCATGCAGAAGAAAAGGGACTGGCAGATTCACAATGTAGAACGAAGCACTCATCAATAGCACTCTTATTGTGATCTTTTGGTTCAAAGGAACTCCTGCCAAGGATGGTTCATGGTATTAGGAAGAATGATATACCACGGACCTCGAGGACTATCACAAGGTTACTAATATCCTAAAGGGACTAGCAACACTATCAACATGAGGTAAGTAGGGTGAATTTAAGGTTCGAAAACCCAGGAGTAGAATACCTACTACTAAATGGCATCACGGGATGCTTTCGAGAATGATGGCCAGAATCATCACACTGGGACACAAAACATGGCTAGATTACTGGGTGGTTCTCTAAGACACCTAGGGTCATCATAATGGCTCCAACATATATGTTGAGGCAACAGAGTACCTCAACTCACCGATTAGTGCGATTAATCTGGCCCAAATGGACATCAGGAACATGGAAAGGATTTGCAAATGCATCAGACTGTATAGAAACCTGGGATGACTCGGACAACATAACGGCTGTAAATGCTCAAAAATGATTTGAGACATCCTGCAAAATGGTGGCATAGCCACTCAACATCACAATATCAAGGTTCTGAGGCCAGCTATGAACATATGGAAGTAGTAGGAACTGAACTGAGGCTTGAATTCAACAATCCTAGGCAACTATGGTTTAGTAACACGTCATCCTGAGAGATAGATGAGAAGGCCTAGTTCTTAATCCCCGTAGAAAAGAAGAGGTTGACTCAGATCAGAAGGACATAAGGTAAAGGAGTAAAAAGAGCCTTACGTTCCCTTCCACAATCAATTCCCTTATATAACTAAAGCATTTCTAGACACAACTTCGACCAGTTTGGCTTGGTAATCCTACAGGCAGTCAGGCTCTGATACCAACGCTGTTAGGACCCCGATCCTAAGTCACACCGATCTAGCATGTAACACATCATATCACTTTGCGGCCTCACGCACGGTATTCCCACGGGTGCCACCTTACCTGGCTCGGGACCGTTTGCGCCTTGTGGCTCACGTATATGATAGTGTCGCTAGCATCCATATGACAAAGAACCCGGGCCGACATGGCTAGTCGTGAACCCAAAGCGGCACTAACCCATGGGGACAGGCATACATGAATCAACCTTGAGCGTGTCGGTCAACAGCGTGTGAATCCGGGCTGTAGCACTGGGCTAACAGGACTCCGGTAACCCGGGCTATAGTAGGCTAGGCAGGACTCCGGATGTCACCGCATGACATTTCCCAGAAGGGACAGACACAGGAACGAAGTGAAACACATGCCGGCCAGTCAAGTGTCCTGAGCAGTAGTGCTGGGCTAGCAGGACTCCGGTGAACCGGGCTGTAGCGGACTACTATCGCTCAGGAAGCACTAGACTACATTTCCCCATATGAGAGGCTGCCAAGGATAAACAACTAGATTGTCGGATCCCACTCATACCAATCATTTCAATCATACACACAATATGCCCGATATGAGTACATACAACATGGCATCACAACATAACTCTACGACTCAAGTATTTATTCATTAGGCTCCGAGGAGCGAGATATTACAAACAAGGGTCTCATGACCCAACATTCAGAGCATACAAGTCAAAGCACATGCGGAAGCTTAACATGTCTGAGTACAGACATCTACAAATGAAGAAGGCTGAGAAGCCTGACTATCTACAAGACCTTGCCGGGGGCACAAGATCGTAGCTGAGGTATCAAGCTAAACGTCGAAGTCCACACGGAACTACTAGCGAGACTGACGTCTCTCTGCAAAAACATAAAATAGGCAAACGTGAGTACAAATGTACCCAGCAAGACTTACATCAGAACTAACTACATATGCATCAGTATCAAAAGGGGGTGGTGGAGCTTGACTGCAGCAAGCCAGCTTTGACTCGGTGGCTATCCTGAACTACGACTGCAAGTAACTCTTTTGAGGTGGCGCACACGAGTCCACATATTCACCAAATCAATACACCACTATGGATCCGCTCCCGTCTTCCTACAAGAACGCCATCCATAGCACTCACGCTTATCTTGCGCATTTTAGAGTATCCACTTTCACTTGTCTATGAACTGTACAAGGGGTCCAAGTTTCCATATCCGAGGAATCCGGCTATTCGAATAGATAATGATAACCCTGCAGGGGTGTACTTCTTCACACACGCTCTCGCCACTTACCGCCCTGTACACGTCATGTACCTCGGCAACCTTCAACCGGAAGCCGGGCGAGGGAGTCGGCCACGACCTGACTAACCACACAAGTCTCTAGTCCAGGTTTATCGCCTATTCGGGTTCCATCCGCAAGGAGATCCGGCCGGGGTGTCGCTCACGGCCCCAAACGATGTGAGCAGGGTTCCCAAGCCCACCAACCGGGTGCCACTTGGTACACCGTGACACTGTGCCTAGTCTGTCCCAAGCCCACCTGTACCGGGTGCCACTTGGTAGACTACTAACACTACCTACAAACACCAGAAACTAGTTGCAACTACTGGACAGAGATCAAGTTCATTAATAAGTCGAGAGAGCTTGGAGCGCCCGGAGCCCAATGTGTGGTAGTAACTGTTCATGGATCACAAACACAGAACTCAGTTCCTGAGGACGGCTGCAATGAGACAACCCACCATGTACTCTTACATGGCCTCTCACCGCTACCTTTACCAAATCGTGTTCACACACTTAGCTCTCAACAGTAGGACATGTTCACCACATTCCAATTCATTCCTGATGAATCAGACCTGACACAACTCTAAGCAATAGCAGGCATGACAAACAAGCATGAATGAGTAGGCACATCAGGGCTCAAACAACTCCTACTCATGCTAGTGGGTTTCATCTATTTACTGTGGCAATGACAGGTCATGCAGAGGAAAGGGGTTCAACTACCGCAGCATGTAACAGTTGAAACACTGTTGTCCTAATGCAGTAAAAGAAAGCAGGAGCGAGAGAGTGGGATTGTATCGGAATGAACAAGGGGGTTTTGCTTGCCTGTCACTTCTGAAGATAGTATAGTTCTTCATCGGTGTCATCGAACTCATCGTCGGAAGCACGTCTATCGAGAGGGGACAAATACCGGCAAACAGGAGAAGACACAATCAATGCAATGCAACAACATGATGCATGATCATGATATGGCAATATGCTAGTGTTTGAGCTAATGCAACTAGCAATCATATTAAATGAATTTGGTTTGAACCAAAGGTTCAAATTCAAACTCCATATGTGATTATTTAAATGCCAAACATTTGATTTTCCCTATTCAGCAACTATAAGTGGTTCTAACATGCATGAAAATGGTACAGATGGATAGATTGGATTTTTCTGATCATTTTTCATATATAATTTATTTCATTTGGAGTCACGGTTGAATTTCTATGATTTTTAGAAGTTTAAACTGTTTCCTGGAATTTTCTGAATTATTTTAAATCCAGAAAATGATTAACTGCGTCAGGATGACGTCAGCATTGACCAAAGTCAAAACTGACCCATGGGGCCTACCTGTCATCGAGTCAGTTAACTAACAGGGCTAATTAACCTAAACGAAACCTGTTAGTAGGGCTGGGCTCACTTTTCGGTGACTAGGGGTTAGTTAAACATGTGATTAACCCTAAACTAATGAAGCCACGCCACCTAATCCGGGGTTAACCGCCGGAGACCGCAGCCGAGAGCGGTGGCACGCCGGAGATGCTCGGGCTCGCGCTACGGGCGGTGGTTTGCGGCGGGGTTTGGCTCTACGCGAAGCGCACGCTCACGCGCTTCCAACGCAGCACGGAAACGACGCCGACGTCGAGAAGCGCGGCGGCCGGATTTCGGTCAAGCTCGGGATCGGTGTTGCGGTGCACTGCAGGACATGCCGGTGGGTGGGTTAGCTTCCTGGGAGTTCCAGGAACGCGTTGAGGTGCTCGGGCACGCGCTCGGCTAGCGGTAGCCACGGCGGCGTCATGGCCGGTGGCAGAAGCTTGCGGCCATGGCGGGAGGCAACTAGGCACGGGAACGGAGGGGGCGAGCAAAGGGAGAAGATCAGGAGCTCACAGGGAAGTAGCATAGTAGTTCAGCGGGCTTGGGGACGCGCTGGTTGCCGCGAATCGATCGACGGCGGCCTTCGGGGCAGACGAGGAAGATGGCGACAGTGATGAGGCTGCAGGGCATCCACGGTCCCCAGCCTCAGCTCGGAGATGAAGTGCTCGACGGCGGACCTTCCGAGCACGGTGGGTGGGCACATGGACGCCGGTGGGCGCGACATCGGCAAGCGGCGGCGACGAGCTCGTTCGGCTGGGCGAGGGAGAGAGAGCCAGGGGAGAGAGGACGGGAGTGAGCGGTCTGGTTCGGGGATGTGCGTGGCGTCTCCAGGGCGTCCCGGGGAAGCGGCAAGCAGGAGCTGGCGGAGAGCGTGCGCGCGCGGGGCGACCATGCGCCCAGTCCTTCTGGCAGAGGATGAAGATGACAAGGGGGGGGCGCTGGTGGGCTGGGCCACCAGGTGGGCTGCTGCTACAGGTAAGAAGCCCAGGTGAGTTTTGTTGTTCTGGTTTAATTTCTATTCCGTTTTCTGTTTTGATTTGAATCTTGCCACTGTTTGAAATTCCAACAGTTTCAAACCAGTGCCAAAAATCCTCTGAACAATTTTATGTTGCTAGATGGACTTTTCCAAAAGCACATAAAACATTTCAAAGTTATTTGAAAATATATTCTATATATTATGAATATAATTCCAAATTCAAATACAATAATGATTTAAATTCAGTGCCCAAAATATTACTACAAATGTTCATTATTTTTGGTTTGGTGCAAAAGCCTTGCCAAAAATATCAAACAGTTAATAAGAACATTTTGAGAAACATTGAATGCAATTTTCCAGGGTTCTTTGCCCTTCTTGAATTAAAATTTGAGGCTTCCAAATTTCCTCAATTCAAGTTTACAAAATTTAAACATGATGCAAGCAAGATGCAAACACTAGGCAGCACCAGAAGCTAGGGATGTGACATACATTCAGGCCTCATTTGGTTCATAGGGTAGGAAAATCGTAGCAAAAGTACAGAGACGTACAACCCAAAATCACAGCAGTACAGAGACGTCCCTCTGTTCCAAAATAGATGAGTAAACTTTGTACTACTAACTTTGAAACGGAGGGAGTACAAATCCTAGGCGGGCTAGTTTGGCCTAGTGGGTTTTAGTGATATGGCATGGTACAGTGCCGTCCAGTCTTCGCGTGTGGTAGCAGTACTGCGGGTAGAGTAAGTTTTCATGAAGAAGCAGAATTCAACGAAGTAATGATAGTTCCTTCGTCCGACTAACTTTGCGCATGGCAGGTGGACCAGGATAATTTTATGCATGGCAGGTGGACCAGGATGGTCGACGTCCCACATGTCGGCAAATGAAAGTATTCTTTCCGATATAGTGGACGAGCGACAAGTATTCGTTGTCTATTTTTGATGAAACCTATTGTCTCCACTGTTACGACGGAGGAGTGTGAAACACGGCAGCCCAGTGAACTTGGCATGTGCACCACTCCCTCCTTCCTCATGTAATACTACCATAGTGTTGACTATAAGGTTACAACTTTTTCTCACTTTATCTCTATCTATTTCCTCTCAAATGTTTTCACCTTTCTTTTTTAGACACAATTGTTTTTTATGCCTATTTTTTTAGAATTAGTTTCTTTATACCTAGGAGCACGTGTAGAGAAGGGCTCCTGCAGATCCCAGTCCTTGACTTTGTCAATGCCTCTCTCTCCTCCACACAAGCGGGCTTGTCGAGAAGACAAGAGATGATCTCTTAGCACAATATGTTTCACCATGTTTTTAGGAATAACTAGTTATTGAAGATAAGGCTAAGAGATGATCCACTGTACACATGTTTTTTTGTCATCTCTAAATTAGATGCAAGTCTTATGATAAGACTATCTTATCAACCATTGTACATGCCCTTTATAGCCCAGAATTTTACTGGTACTACTTGCTAGGCCCAGGGCGGTAAGAAGGGAAAATATCAAGGGGGAGCGCGTGCGGGGAGGTGGTGGGGTGGGGGAGGGGTTCTGGTGGGCCAAGGCGGTAAGAAGCGGGCTTGGAAGCGGTGCGAACTCCCGCATGGCCCACCTCACATTATCACCACATATTTCTTGGAGTCCATGCACGGCGGGCGGGCGATCTCTTCTCCCTCCCCCGTCTCTCTCCTCTCAGCCGATGCCCGCCAAGCGATTAGATTTCGGCTATCAACGGTTTATCCAATTGCAGTACCACATGTCAGTGAAAATGCAAGACAACACGTGTCCCCCTGGTGAGCAGCATGCGAGCCGGACAGTCGGGGGTGCGACGTGAACGCGACACGTACGAGTTGTAAGAGTGCCGCCTTTTCCTTTTGAACTTGCAAAGTGTAACATTTTCGTGCGATCGATTGATAGAAATCCAGAACAAAATGACGAGGGCGGTGCTTTCCCGTGCATTAGGCGAGCTAGTTTGAGAGATATGACGTGCTACAGTGCCGTCCACTTGCTCCATTTTTATGTAAGCAAGAGTCTACACTCTTACGTGGGAGGAGTGCGAAACACGGCAGATCTGATTTTGATCGAGGGATAACTGTTCGCTGTGAAATAATGGAGCACTGTTAGCGATTATAGCATGATAGTTACGGCATCTCCAGCGCTGGCCCTCAAATTTACACCGGCATCTGTCCGAGGACACTGATGGATGCCATCCAATGCTGCCGGCATACCTTTTGACAACTATATGAACTAACCGGATGAAATTCGTGCAAACAAAGCAAATTTCAAATTGACTGGATGAAATTCATCACATTTCGAGAACTTTTCCTATAAACTGGATGAAATTCATTACATATTTCGCACAAACCGTACTAAAACCTACTGTAAACCTAATCTAAACGATCGCCGGGCCCCGACCACCATGTCCGGCCATGAACCCAAGAAAGTTGGCCATTGCCTTTGCCTCCTCCTTATCCGCATCGATAACCTCCTCCTTCGGAGCACAAGGTTATGAAGATTTCCGCCTCCACGCCGCTGTCAAGCGGCTAATCGGCCGCCGATTTTTATCCCACCAAGCTTGGCGTCGATTGAGTGGAGGAGCGGTGGCCTTTCTGGGACCAGAGCGGTGGCGACCTACCATGTACTACTCTTCCTCGCTGCCGGCTGTGCCCGCACAGGCGCGCCGGCTTCATGGTCGTGGCGGCGGAGGGCGGCCGGGGTGGGGGAGCCGGCGATCTCCTTCATATGCTCCTACGAGAGTACGTCCAAGAGAGCTTTGGAGCGCGCCCGGAGCGGAGCCACCGATGTCCTTCGTCTGCTCCTGCGACAGTACGTCCAAGAGAGCTTTGGAGTGCCCGGAGGCCATGGTTGGAGTGGTGCCAACAGAAGGAAGGGACCGGAGGAGAATGAGTGTGGGTCTTTGGCTATTGCTGGGAGCTGGAGCTCAAGTTAATATAGCAGGCGAATGGCAATGAGCCGCGGCAGACGGATGGATGGCCGGCACCGGAGTAGGTTCGTCGGCAGCCGTGGTGTCATTAACGCGGAGCGGTTGCTTGCACCGGGATGCCACGTGGGTGGCACTCTGTCGGTGTACTAAAGTAGGGGTACCTTAGTACCCCGAACTTGTGCACGGACAGTAGTAGCGCCCTGCGGCAAGGCTTGCCAGGGGAACGCCAAGAACCTCCACGGCCCCTCTTTGGGCCAAACGAAGACCAAGTATTTGAGCCAAGAAGATGAGGCCCCGGCAAGAGGAGCTTGCCGGGCCGAGGAGTCGAAGCCCCGGCAAGAGGAGCTTGCCGGGCCAAGGAGACAAGACCCCGGCAAGAGGAGCTTGCCGGGGCAACCAAGCCGAAGCACCAAGGCCCCGGCGAGAGGAGCTCGCCGGGAAGGCCAAACCAAGGCACCTCAAGAGAAGCTCGCCGCGGCGCACCACGCGCCCCGGCAAGGCCTGACGAGCGGCAAGCTCTCAGGCGCGGCAAGACAGCCGCCGCGGCAAGCCACTTGCCGCGGCAAGTCACCACCTCAGGCCTGCGCTCCAGCTCACCTACCCACGCGTCACTCTGGGGCTCTCCCAGAGGCACGTGGCAGAGCGCCGCGCAGCCTGAGGCATGCGGTGGCATGCACCGCTGACAGGATCGCCGTCGTGGCGAACGGGGGCGCCCCTAACGGTCCACCTCGGCACTGTTCGAGCGACCCAGACGGGCATTTAATGCCCTTGTCCCCCGCCGTCAGAAGTAGGTATGATAGCACTGTGCGGCCACTGTACGCATAGTCTTTTGCCATTTTTGCCCTCACCTACGTCGCTACCTGTGGGTAACCCCTTGAGCATATAAAAGGAGGCCCCATGCGCACGTAGGAAGGGAGGGAGGAGACCCAGTAGACGCTCATCCACGTCCAGCTCCAAGCTTACTGTAGCTTCTTGCGTTCCAGAGCAAGAACCCAAATCAACCAGACAAGCAGCAGTAGGGTTTTACGCATCCGTGCGGCCCGAAGCTGGGTAAAATCGTTGTGTGTGTGTGTCGCCTCGATCTGCTCTTTGTGCAACCTTCGCTCCCCGCCGAACCAAAAAAGGGGCTCCGTCCCCATAGGTGATCGAGGAGGCCGATTTCCCCCGACACACTCTCTCGGCTGTCGCGCTGCTGCAATGCCGGCGGCAGTGAGAGGTCGCGTCGGGCGTGAATGCGGATGCTGCTTCAGTGACTTAACCGCAGGTGCGTTGTCTCACTGACATGTGGGCCCAACGGGCATCAGGCCCGCATGTCAGTGACGCACCAACTGCACCTGCAGTTAAGGCCGATGAATGCGGCATTGACGTTCTATAGAGACGGTGATCATTTCAGGCGGGAAGCGCATGGTTGCGATGGAAGGGGTTTCGGTAGGCCAGGGCGGTCAGACACTGGCATGGGGGTAAAATGTGAACTCATGGATGACGAGCCTTTGAAGCGTATGCGGCACGTATTGACAATCAGGCGTCCATGCAACTGCTCTTGTCGCCAGCTAGCATTCGACGACCACCATTAGACACCACACAACCATACATAACTTGCGAATAATTGACGAATCTATCAGACACACACTCGTGTGCAGTGGCACTATGATCGGTTGCTCACGATAGTACATACTCTGTACCATAGTAACCTCTCTAGCTAGGCTGTTTTATAAATTGTCATTGTGATGGACGATATACATGAGCAAGGCGCTGAGTCACGAGTATGACCGTTGGTGTTGAGCCAGGTGAATACATGCTTGGTGTTCGCGGAGGCCTCCAGCAAACGTCTAAACAGTAATGTCACATATGCATAATTTTGGTTTTTAGTTCTTTCTCCAGTGACAGGTAGGCCCGCATAGATAGATAGATAAAGAACACGAGCTGATGAGGTGCATGCGGACTGGTTGACTGGTCAACCAGACAAATACGGAGCTATACGCTGAGCCAGTGACCGTATAATCACCATATCTCGTATACAATGATCAAATGAGCTATCAAGACAAGTTCAATGACCTCCAATTCATTTTACTCGGTAATAAATGACCAGGATTGAAGGGGAATCCAAATTTCCTTCATCTTTTGTCCTTGAGCTCTTGACAAACCAATGCACTTTACGGTTGTCCGGCTACTCCACCCCAGAGATGTCACCAAGCGTCGTTCATGCCACCGCGTTGCACACTAACCGGTAAGGAAGCGATGGCATCCCGCCGCGCCGAGTTCCTCGCCGCCCACAACCGCACACAGAATGGTAGGCAAGCGGTGGCATCCTGTCGTGCCGAGTTCATCGCCGCTCGCGACCTCACACCTATGTGGGCGGAATTTGAAGCTGCCAAGGCCGAATGGACGGTAGAGCAAGAGGCAGCCAAAGCCGCATAGAGGGAGTGGAAAAGTCTGAAAGCACTCAAGAAAAGAGAGGTCCACCGTCGCAAGAAAGAAGAGGACGCACGCACTGTTGTGGAGAGGTCGGCGGAGATCCAAGCATGGTGGGGTGTCACTGACAAAGCTGGGAAGGAGAACGATGGCGTCTGCCCAGCATGTGAGAAGTAGTAGTACTAGTAGTTAGTGTGTGTGTCTGTGTCACCCGTACATTTGTTTAATTATTTACGAGCATGTAACAGTACTACTAGTTACTACTGTAGTTTTTAGAGCAAATTACCAGTACATTAAACTAGACTCAATGGAAAAATTCCTATCCTATGCATTAAATGGCATCTCTTTCTCTACAGCAATTGAGATGCATGTCATCTCACTTCCTATTATTTTCATATTCCTATAAAATTCCTATCCTATGAACCAAAGGAGGCCTCTGCTAGAGTAACTACTGTAGCTAGCAGTACTGCTGGTACAATAGTTTTCTTCAAGAAGCAGAATTCAACGAAGTCATGATGGTTCCTTCATCCGAGCAACTTCACAGTGGGTAAGGTTGGGCCTGTGATTTGATGGCTCATTAGTAATTACTGCAGCGCGACGACCGGGGTGACTCTTCCTTGGAGTTCTGCGGGCATGGCAAGTGGACCAGGATGGTCGACGTCCCACATGTCGGCGAGCGGAAGTATTCTTTCCGGTATCGTGGAGCAAGGAAACCACATGGTATAGTATCACTGGTGATTTATATTTATTTTTTATTTCTAGTGAATGCTAGCGTTTCAACTCTTACGACGAAGGAGTGCCAAACACACGGCACGTGCTGGATGTCGCACACGTCAACGAAAGAAGTGGGACATGAACAGCGTGGTAGAGCGTCTCCACTTCTGGGTCGGAGACCACACGTAGTAGTACTAATGTACTAGTGGTATGAACGATACAAAGTGCGGTCCGGAGAGAAAGACACGTCTAGTTGCAAGGTCTTGGGGCATACACGTAAACAAATATAAAACCTAATATGTGCCTCCAATTAATATAGTAGTAGTAGAGTACTTAGTCACGTACTCCATAACATCACCGGGCATTGCACGTACAACATTTAGTGGTAGTAAGAGACAAATGCCTATATGCCACGCATGTTCATACTATTTGTGCCTTTCTACTTCACTTATTGCGCTACATTACACAGGTTCGCACGTCCACTCCTGGGTACATGTCCGTCTCGTAGTTCCAGTCCCACGTGTTCTTCATATAGATGGAACGATCCTTGCATGACACGTGCACCTTGATGCTAGATGTGTCGCCTGTTGGCAAAAGGATGAACAAAGCTCACCTAAAAAAATTAGAGTGGAAGAGTATAGATTCTCGAGAAGGAGCAAGGAACCTTGGGGTGGAGCGTCTGCCCTCATAATATTTTATATTATTCAGCGATATAAAATCAATCAATCATCTCCATAGTGGACTGGAAGAGTACGAAACACGGCAGCCCAGTGTAGTTACTTAATACTAGTACATGGCTAACCCACGCTATCACCATATTTCTTGGCTTCCGTGCGACACCTATCTCTAGTAATCCAGCAGCCCGTATCGTTTCTCCCTCCTCGTCTCTCTCAAAGTGCGGCGGGCTGGCGTTTTTGCCGTCTATTGAGGTCGGTTAACTCATCACATGTTAGCGACATGCCAAGAGCATTCTAAAAAAATTCCTTTCATGTTTCGTTTTCAAAAAGAAAAAAAATCCTTTCACGTACGAATTTGACTGTATGCTTTGAGCAACTTGCATATCATATACTGCTCCTGTTTGGATACTCTAAGGGTTCCTTTGATTCAAAGGATTTGCATAGGAATTTTGGAGGATTAGAATCCTTAGGAATTTTACCTATATTAGTTGTTTAATTCATAGGATTGAATCCTATAGGATTTTTTCCTAAGGAATTTTTTGTACTACTTCCCATAGGATTTCTAGCATCCAGTCAAACCTCTTTGAAAGAATCCTTCGTTTTTTCCTATGATGCAATCAAACAACCTAAACTCCTATAGGATTGAGATGAGCTTGACATTTCAATCCTATGTTTTTCCTATTCCCATGTTTTTACAATCCTGCGAATCAAAGAGGCCCTAACTTAGCTAGAGGCTAGACTAACTCATGACTAACCCTGAACTAACTGTAGCCAAAGAGGTGTTTGGGTGACAGGGTTAGATTGACTATAAATGCACTTGATGGAGAGAGATAAGTGATTTTTCAGTGGTCCCAATGAGAACTATCTCCAGTTAGCACCTCTTGGGTGGGACATTTTTTTGGTGGGTTCGGTGCAACTTGCTCCAATTTAAACCCTCATGCTTGGATACTTTAGGGCTACTAGCAAGAGGACCATGCATTGCACGGAACATCAAGATGCATTTATACGAGCTGTTTATCTCGTGGGAGACGAAGATGAACGAGGGAATGCCTTATCTGCAAATATGGAGAGGGGTGCGGATATCTTTTTGCAAAATTGCCATAGTTTGCTTTCTATCCGTCAGATATAGATCGGATGGTCTATATTGCAGGATGGCAGGCACACCATTAACACCAACTCAGTTTTTTATAAGAGTAGAGATTTGAGCCCCAACTAGCTCAAACTAACTCTAACCCATGGATCCAAACAGGGCCTATGGCCAGCCTCGACGCGGAGCAGTCGGTGCACCGGGAAGCGGCGCTCCCTCAGCCGTCGCGCCGCCAGTGAGAGGTCGCCTCCGCTCTGGCCGGGCATTAATGCGGCACTGATGCTCCAGGGCGACGCTGACCGTTTCACGCGGGAAGCGCGCGCTGGCAAGGGAGTATAGGTTTTGAACCGTTTCAGGTGTAGTACTGGTAGTTTGCAAAACTACTCAATTATTGCACTCAGTTTCCTAAGAATTTGTGGTAAAAAACGTTACTCCACAGCCCGCTTCCCTTCTCCTTCCTCTTCCACCGCCCGCGCACGTCCGCGGGAAGCGACCGGTCAACCCTTATATAGGAGTGCTAGCACAAAAAGATGCATGCATGATCATTAAAATTTCCAGATTAAAGAGCCGCTCCGGCGGGAGTATGGCGTATGTTGTTACCTTCGGCCGGGCCATGGCTACCGGGCGGGACATGGATCCTCTGACGTGACTATCACTGCCTTACCCTGTCTTTCCTTCGCTGACTGGTGGCACCCACAATTGGTGGTCGCACATGTTAGTGATAGAATGGTAGGATTGTTCTACCGGGCGATGGCGACCAGAGAAGAGGCGGCAGGAGGGGAATGAATGCAGCTACTGTTTGGGTTCGCCGTCCGGCTTAAATAAATGCGCAGCATCACGTGCACCCGCAGGTGCACAAATTGTAACATACGTGTCTGCGTAAGTGGGCATCACGTAACCGGTGTGTGTGTGTGTGTGTGTGTGTGTGTGTGTGTGTGATTCTGAGAGACAGAGTGCGTGTGTGCGACTCTACTCTTCGGACATGTACTCAACCTTTTGCATCGGGATATAAGTATAATGGTATTTACTTTAGCTAGTGATTTACGTGGCCATGTTAACGTGGTTGTGTAAAAAAAGTCACTTCCTGCTCATGATTTGCGTTATATAATTACAAGCAAGATGCTCATGCATTGAACGGAACATCAATATGCATTTTTTTACAAAACACATGTTGTGATTTACCCATGCAGGAGTAATCCCATGTGTAAAAACTAATGATATTTCGAGAATTTTATTGGAAAAATGGTATCTCAAGAATGTCATCCTAAAATGAAAGATGAGAGACAAGGTGAGAAGGAGTGGAGCGTGGTGGCGACTGGTGGTCGGAATGGGCGGAGGCATGAGGATGGACGGTGCCGGCAGGCGGCAGCTACCACCATGCTAGATTGTTCCGGAGACTTCCTTCTTTAATTGCTCAGCAATGAGGTTGTGGGAGATAAGGATGTGGAGAGAGGTGCGGCTATCTTTTGTAAAATTATCATAGTTTGCTTTCTATCCATCAGATATAGATCAGAAGGTCTATATTACAAGATGGCAGGCACACCATCATCGCCAACTCGGTTTTTTATAACGGTACAGATGATAAGTTTGCTAACTACTAAAGTAAAGTGGAATTTGTCCATGTTATACAAGTAAATTAAGGTGATTGTTTATCATACGGGTAAGGGTGGATGAAGGGTGGTAGGAACAAATGCTCCGCCTAGAGCATGTGTGTGTGAGATGGAGTCTCAGTGTGTGTGTGTGTGTGTGTGAGAGAGAGAGAGAGAGATGGAGTCTTAGTGTGTGTGTGTGTGATGGAGTCTTAGTGTGTGTGTGGGGTGGGTGGGTGGGTGGGTGGGTGCGTGCGTGTGTATGTGTGTGTTTGTGTGTGTGTGTGTGTGTGTGTCGTGGGGTCCTCGGTGGCGGATGTAATTTAAGTGTGCATGGCTTCATCATAGAGAGGTGATGTGTATGGCAGAGGCCACAAACGATGGGGTGCGAGAGAGAAAATGCCCGTAGAGAGGGAAGAGAAGGTGTGTGTGCGTGAGAGTAGTTGACATCGAGAGAACGTGTTTTTTCGAGAGATGCCGAGGAATACTACTATATATCGATGGTGCATGTAGGCGGGAATTAAACGAAGGGATGGTCTTATTGGTTTCGGGGATATAGGGGAAGAGTGAGAGGGGGGTAGCTAGAAGGAGATTGTTAAGTGTGAGTGTGTGTTTTACCCATCCAGGAGGAAGTTATGTGCACACAAGAAGAGAACGATTCGATGTGGTGTTAGGGTTGAGGGTAATTTACTACGTATGGAGACATAGAGACCTTCAACGTGCATGTGTGAGAGGTATACATGTATACGTGGGATGTGTGTGTGTGTGCGCGCGCGTGCATGATCGAGATAAAATAAAGAAGACACAACTCATAAGCTAAGATCAACGACATGGGAGAGACGGATAGGTATGACAATATGCATGCATGCGAGAATGCAGGGAAGAAGGCCCGACAATTGAGCATGTGTTTTTGTCTTTAAGAGATGGTGGCGTGGGCTGGAGCATGCATCTACGGCGAGCAGAGGGAGTGAGGCACAACGATTGTGCAAAAGAGATCAACCTATAAATGAAAGAAGGTTGATGGAGAAATAGATAAATAGAAAGATAAAGATGCTAGCTAGTGTGCGTTAGAGATAGGAGTCGAGTGGATCAGAAGGCTATGTTATGGGTGTGGGTGTGAGAGATATGAAGAAAAGGTGCATGTGACTCACATACAAACAAATATCGGAGAGAAATGAGATCCCGAGAGACGGAGTTTTGTGTCTGTGAGAGAGAAAGATATATTCAAAACGAGAGTGATAGCTAGAGAAACATATGAGGGAACGCAAGATATCTCTAGGGAGAGAGAGAGTCTGTGAGCGACATACAAGAGAACAGTGGAGAAATATGAGACCCTGGGAGACAGTGTTTGTGTTTGTGTGTGAGAAAGAGATATTTAAGAGGAAGAGTCGTAGGTTCTCATACCTACGGAGCGAAAGACATCTCTGTATGAGGGGTGTGCGAGTGGCACACAGGGGAATAGTAGAGAGAAATGAGACCCCGGAAGACAAAGTTTTGTGTTTGTGTGAGAGAAAGAGATTCCACATGGAGAGTCATAGTTAGAGACACATAGCAGGGAGCGAGATATACTTAGAGAGAGATAGAGTGATGAAGGTCGAGGGAGAGAGTACCGTCAGTGTGTTATGAAGATAAAAGATCATTGTCGACATACAGGTAGCACGAGAGATACACGAGAGACGATGAACGCGTATAGGTCTAGAAATATAGTCCTATATAAGCATGAGTGATAGTTATATGAGACGAATATCTGGATTAAATGGGATTCAAATATTTAAACTGGAGATCACGACATCGATAATATCATAAGGCAAATTGGTGTATCAAACATGCATATTCAATTGAATTTGGGGACACATGTAATGTTATATAGTTTATCAATATTGGTGACCCATATATTCTTTAATTAGAAACAATGCATAGTTTATATGCAATTAATGTCTAAACGGGATTACACTATATGTTGCGTGTGTGAAACACATTATACATGTTTGAGAAGTAAAAAAAAACCGCATGAAACACACATTAATTGGAGACAGTTAGCGAGGAATGCATACATTGGATTTCAACATAAAGTGGTTTCAAATATTTGAAAATACAAATTGATGGATACAACCTTATGAATCTGAGATCATGCCATTTGTAAACCATATTTATGTATAAAGGGTGTTGTGCTTTTGAAAGTATATATAAAAAAATGATGTATATAGAATTTTATTCCAATCAAAAATGGATCCCGCCCGGAAAAAAAATAGAATACAAACGGGATTCGAATTGAGTTGGCACGGTAAACGTGCACTCTGCAAAATTTGAACGAAGCGGGGAAAGTCGCAGTAACCGCCCGAAACCAAAATCTGCGAGATGGAAATTACTAATGCCTATCCCTGCCACGCAAAGCCTATCTGCTCGATTTCTATAGGTTTCGATAGGGGTAGGTTTGTAATTTCACTCAAACGTGACATAACCGCCTCTCACCCGGATTCATACATGGTGGGCGCCAAAACACAGTGTGTCCTCAGCCGAAATCGACTCCCTCCCCGATTCATACACGGTGGGCGCCAAAAACAAACTCTCGTCGGCAAATATTCGGTGTATGCGAGATTACCGTTCTATCCCCAACCGACTAATATTGTTGTGATGTAGGAAATTTGAAACGGGGGCTATGTTTGTAAATTTCCTCGCATTTGAGACAAGAGCGCCCTGAAGACATGGTTCCCCCCTTCCTCTCCACCTCCATTTCCCCATTCGTACTCCGTGGGCGTCAAAACACCCTCTCCACCCCAGCCTCCTCCGTCCGCCACCCCATCCATCGCCGTCCTCCTCCACCATGCCGGGGCTGATACGCCGACGCCGCCGTCCATTACAAGAGATCGACCTCTCTCATCCAGAACTTCGGACCGGGATCCTTGCATCCCGTCCTCTCGATTCATCCCCGCCGTCGTCCACCTTGCCGGCGCCGCTCCTATGACCATCTCGTCCACCGCGCCCCGCCGCCACCGTCTACCGTCCTAGATCCGCTTCCATGCTTCCGACAGCCTTCGATATCGCAGCACCGTCAAATTCTCAGCAGATGCATACACGGCACCGCAGCAGAGGCGGTAGGTTGCAAAGTTGCCTTTGTCCGGTTTGCACCTTCAGATCCGCCATGGCACGCTCAGCACTATACTCCCAATGCTTATGGTTTTCGCCTTTTATATTCCATACTAGTTAAATCACAGTAGACTAAATTTCAAAGTTGGGTCAGCCGATTTTCCAGAGCTCACCGGAGTTCGCTGGTGCGAATGAAGGGGCTCGGGTGGGGACTTTGGTTGATGGGGGGCGGTGGTGGGGCCTCGTCAAACGAAGAATACTCGACGTGGGTGGGGGCAGGGGTGGGGTGTGGGGGTGGCGGAGGAACACAGGCGGCGGGGGCCGATGGTCCGAACGGCGGCCCGTGCGGTGTTCTGTATGGGAAGAATCAGAGACGAGGAAGAAGAAGGGTTAGGAGACGTAGGATCTTCATCCAACCGCCTGAAATGGTTGACTGACCCAAATGCAGACATGCCTTTATATTCAGTACCATCATCGTACCTGCTTAGCACTGCTCCTGAATCCATCAAGCTAAACAACGTGCCACTTACAATTCCAAACTTGTTGCTCAAGTACGAATCTGATATGATGATGATATTACTAAAACAGATAACATTTAATTGGTCAGCTAATGTTCCTACTTTACTTTCAAAAAAGCACGTGCACCACATATAGAGAGACAGCAGGGAGTTGCTTTCTTAATGCGCTCGGGTTCATCATGTGTGGGCACTGCGCAACGAACATTTTATTATCCAAAATCTGCTTGCTCTTCTTTAGCATGTTCCTCTTTCGTTCTTCTTTAATAAGTACTCTCTCCGTTCCTAAATACAAGTCTTTGTATACATTCCACCATGGACTACATATGGAGCAACATGAGTGAATCTACACTCTAAAATGTATCTAGATACATCTGTATGTGATCCATAGTGGAAATCTCTACCAAGACTTATATTTTGGAATGGAGGGAGTATGATAGTAGTACGGTATGTTCCTTGTAGTGAATATGAGAAGGGACATTTGCAGTGTAGAGGTCTATACGGTCGGTTGGTATGGACACTTTGAACTCGTCGGGCCTCTTTGATTCGTAGGATTTTGTAAAGATGGGAATAGGATTTGTAGTGGCCTTCCCACTTGAATCCTATAAGAATAGCAAGGAAATGCGGGGAGCTGTGTCGCCTTTGAGAGTTACACTGATATTAACAGTACCGCACCTTTAGCTGAAGAGAGCTGGTATCCGAAGGCTTTCTAGCCGCACCGGCAATAATAGCACGTATATTCCAGCAAGTTCCACTTTGCTGATTTTACTCTGATGCTTACGGTTTTCACGTTATATCTACACTATGATCTGTGTAGCTGCTTTGTGTCACACTAGCAGCAGTCCACTCTTGAAGCTAAACACCGCAATGACTTACAAAATTGGCACCAAGGTATTGAGTGCCATTCTGGATGCAATGAAACTCATGCGCTCAGCACCTGTTGATTCTTGTTCAGAATATGATCCTAATGACTATTCTAACCTCGAGGAGTCAAAGGCAGATGGCCTGTCCTGTTCACCCATCAAGGTGCATGTTCTAATTTGGCAAGGTTTTATTGATTGCGTGTATCTTGCATATGTTGTCTTGAATTTCTTCTACTTTGTTGCACCGCCATCTGCTTAGTTTACTCGTGATATATGTCGAGATGCCATGCCCATCCATTATCAATACATATTCCATCTGTCATCATACCATGTTTTCCCACTCAAATGTTGTTCTTGTGCATCAGACATCCAAAAGGAAGAGGGTGATTGCCGAACCTGAAGGAGCACCAGCAAAGTTCTTGAAAAACGTGGTTGTGCCGGAGAAATCAGACAGCACCCCACTTATATTGGCTATACAACCAGTGACACAAAACGTAGGACCGACTCCAGCAGACTGTACCCATACTTCACTGGCCACACCACTAGCCGCACCACACAGGACCTGCACTCCAGCAAAAGGTATGCCGATTTCAGTTGCCATAGCACCAGTCGTACCATAGAAAAATCCCACTCCAGCAAAAAGTACAACAAGTCCACCGGCCGAAGACCTATCCCAACTGCAGAGACGGCCAATTCCTGCAGATTGGAACACCATTCCAGTTATTCCTAGTTTAAAAGACAATGCTTTCAATTTTGTTAGGGACTAGGTGCATATATTCCCATCATGGGAAGATTATAGTGAAGACAAACACCATTTTCACATCTTCCTGTCCCACTTACGTGTAAGTGCTATTATTCATGGTGATTATTTTCCTATTTTTTGCTGATTGGACAGATCAATGATTTACATTACATTTTTGTAAGTAGGCAAGGGTCAATCTAGATAGTCATGACGAGCAAAGCTTGCTTGCACTTTTCAAGGAAGCATTGCAGCAGTATCGGTGTTACCTGAGGAAATCACACTTTGATGGCAAGTCTATAAACGAATTTCTGGTGAAGTCTCCTGTGCTAAATTTAGAAGACATTGAATGGAAAAACCTTGTTATGCACTGGTTTCGTTCCGAGGATGAGGTACTGTCTATGATATCGCATGACAATTTGAACTTCTACTTTTCCACATGTGCCTTACGGATCTTTTTTGCAGGAAATCTGCTTGAAAAAGAATTCTGGTTTGAGAAGAATGACATGATATCGCAAATATGCGGCCCGCTGCTTTGCTCTTGTTAGTACCTGTTGTCCTGTATCACTGTACTTGCATACATACCTGGTTCATTATGTGACAGCAGTATGCATGATAGCTTGCTTATCAATTGTTCGCTCCAAATTATCTAATCTATATGAATGGTTACATTAGTGTAGAATATATCCAATGCCAATGAAAAATTTTAGCTCTGCATTGTTCTTATAAGTACCTATTGTCCTTTATTAGTGTACTTATATTGACAGATAGTTGTTCATGTACCATCACTCTGCAGCTTATTTTCCTTTGCCCTCCATTTTCTACACATAAGATCTATATTTACTCTTACCATAAGGTTGTATAACACCGATGGTACTGAAGAAGTTTAGCTCTGCATTGCTCTTTGCTGTACCTTTTGCCTGTATCGCTGTACTTACATTTATAGCTACTTGGTTATGTAGCATCACTCTTCATCTTATCTTAAATATTCTCCATTTTTTCTTATATTGTCACATCTATATTTACTCTTAACAAAATGTAGAATAAAGGCAATGCTTATGAAGAAGATTCTGTGGTAAACTTCTTGAATTGCCCCCCCCCCCCATCAGCAGGGACAAGGGCTTTATAGAGCCTGTCTTCACCAATAATGTAAGTTTGTCCTTCTCAAGCCTTCAAACTTTGTTGTGTATATTTGGTTAGGCATGACTGCAACAGCTGTTTATTTTTGGTGTTTGCATCAAATTGCATGTTTAAAGTTTATTATGTACTCCAGTTCATAAACAAAAGTTTGTCCTTCTCAATTTAAGTTTTCAGTTGTACAACCAAGTTCCTTCTTCATACCATGTAAATTAAACTATACAGAGCAAGTGATCTTATTTTGCCAATCTGAAATGGGATAAATTGACAGCACACTAACCATTGATACTTATGAGTTCTTGATCTGTAATCCAGTGGTGTCGTGAACCTGCCAACTCCTTCACAATGTCATTTCCTGCCATGTCTTGACCTGAACAATACCATATTGTGTTAATGCTATTTTAAACCGTGTCACTTCATTCATCAGTAAGAAATGTGATGAATTGTCAGCACTAATACTTATATGTGCAAAACCTGTCATCTGTCTGCTTGTTTATCTTTCAGAGTGAGGAGGATATAAGTGTCAAACAAGTGTAGTCTCACCAGCTTGCTCAGCTGCTTGCGCTGCAGCTCCCGAGCAGGGCTAACCTTTCTTGAACTCTATTGAAGTGCTGTCGGTTTTGTATATTATTTTGTCGGTGTGTTTAGTTGCACTGGTGGCGATCTTTGATGCCCAGTGTATGTAATCTGCTGTCTGCTTGTGCTTTATTATCATAGTGGCGAACTTTGATGCCCAGTGGATGTAATATGCAGTTTTTTCTTTATTGTATAGTCTAGGTTTTTTTCTTATTCACGATGCTGTAGTTATTTTACTCTATATATATCCTGTCTTCGCAGTAAACTGGCCAAACCGTAAAATTACGGTACATAATTGGGCCGTCATGCAAATCACCATGTATGATCCGCATCATGGGCCTCGTCATCTTGGTCCGTTAACAGGCATAAATGTAAACTGACCCACTAGTAGATTCGGGCCTTTAATAGGCCAAGTAAACCGCCGACCCTATTTTCCCAAGAAAACTCAATGGGCCTTTAGGAGGCTGAAAAGTAGGTTGGGCCTGAAACGTGCCGAACAGCTCACGGGCCGTTAGCAGGCCGAAATAGACCCTGGCCCATGAATGTGCCAATTAAATCATGGGCTTATAACAGGCCAAAATTGTCTCGTTCCTTGTTCGGCCCAATCAGATTATCGGCTGCGAGCAGGCCAATTGCAAACCGGGCCGTAGTTAGGCCCAACTATATGACGGGCTTTTAACAGGCCGAAATTAATATAGGGCTGAAATGTTAAACGGGCCCTTAACAGGCCTAAACTAATATCAGGCCGAATTACTAAATGGGCCTTTAGCAAATGGACCCAAAAGCGTAGCATCCAGTTAACGGGCCGAATCTGATATGGGCCATAATTTAGCACAAAGCCTCTTAAAGGGCCGGACCTGATCTGGTCCGTAATTTGGCCCAGAACGTGGTAGGATTTTAATGGGCCGGGTCTCATATGGGCCATTATTAGGCCCGGAACGTGGTAGGCCATTAATGGACCGGATCAAATATGGGCCGGCATTTGGCCCAAAACATGGCAGCCATTTAATCTTGTTAATGGTGCCATGTCATCACATTTACTGTTGCTAATCTTCACTTGATCCAAATCACAATTCAAATTCAAATCCAATCTGAAGTCAAAAATTTATATTTGTTAGACATGAAAACTAAAATGTTCATCATGTGGCAAATAATCATTTGTTAATATTGGTGGTGAACCAACATTTTTGCAAGGTGTTTAAATGGCCTAAACCAATTAAAGTAGTGGCTAAAACAATAGATTAAATGGCTTTTTAATTTATAAAAATTGCAACCTTTTTCAAAAGCCTCACAGTCTTTTTGTGGCAGTGCACAATAATTCTTTGAAATTGTTTTGGCCAGTGGCATACTTTTACAAAGTCATTAGTGGCTAAAAGGAAAATGCAAAAGCTGCTAGAAAAATAAAAAAAATAAAAAAGGGAAAGGAGGCCCCTGCCCCTGGACCTAACCTGCCTGGGCCGGCCCACCTACCCTCACCCGAGTATCAGCCTGCCTCCCCGGTCGCCTTCCCTGTACAACCGACCGGGGCACGGGAGCTCCTATAGGGCGCCTTCAGCGCCGCTGAACACAATCGGCACCCGTTGGAGCGCCCTCGTGGGCCGGCCCAGTATCATGCAGCGCCAGCCAAAAAAACACTAAAAACGTTGTTGCAGCGGGGATTCGAACTAGCGCCAGCGACGTGCAGCACGCGAAGACCAACCAGTTGAGCTACTAGTCAACGATTAAACAGTGTTCCACGAAACACTTAAGAAACAACTGTAGCCGCGCTGTTCCAAAAAAATAGCTGAGGAACAATAAAAAGAAATTTCACGAACTTGTTTAAAAAAAGGTTCATGTATTCAAAAAGTTCACTCATTTGAGAAAAACATTCACGGGTTTGAAAGTTCATGAAATTTTAAAAAGGTCACTAATATAAGGAAAGTTCATGGATTTGAAAAAGTTCATGAAAATTTAGAAAAAGTTCAGGAAATACAACATAGTTCAAGAAAAATGAAAAATAAGTTAATCAAATTTTCTAAAAGTTCATGAATAAAAGTTCACAAACCTCAAAATTAGTTCACGTATTTTTCTAAAAAAATCATCCATTTTATAAAAAGTTCATCTAAATTGAAAAAATTTCATCAAAAAAGGAAATTAATTTTGAAAAAAATGGGTTCATTGATTTTGGAAAAAAACATCAAAAATGAAAAAGAGTTCATCGATTTTGAAAATTGTTTATTGAATTTGAAAATGAGTTCATCGAATATTAAAAAAGTTCATAGATCTTGAAAAAGTTCATCGAATCTGAAAAAGAGTTCATCGATTTTGAGAAAAAGTTCACCGAATTTGAAATAATTTCATCAACTTTAAAAAAATTAATCGATTTTACTAAAGTTTCATTCAATTAAAAAAAAGTTCACGAATTTGAAAAAAATGTTCATAGATATCGACAAAGTTCATCGAATTTGAAAAAGTGTTCATCGATTTTGAAAAACATTTCACCGAATTTGAAATAAGTTCATAAATTTTAAAAAAAGTTCTTTAAATTTGAAAAAAGTTAATCAATTTTGATAAAACTTCATTCAATTTAAAAGGTTCAGGAATTTGAAAAAATGTTCGCACGTTGAAGAGAAAAAAGGAAAATAAGAAAAGAAAAGGAAAAAAGGAAGCAGAAAAAAAACGCCCAGAAATCAGTGAGGAAGTGAAAAAGTTGGTTGGGGGGCTCTCGCGGCCTAGGTAAATAAAAAAAAAGGAAAGAACATATTAGCCCGAGCCGTACGATGTCCTGCTGGTCAGTGCGCTGCTCTATCATCCAAGAGATCGCGAGTTCGAGCCCTTGCATTGGAAATTCTATTTTTGCTGCACTTTTGAACAGAAAAAAAGAAAGAAGAAACGGGCCGGCCCAGCGTGACGCGGGGGTATGCGCCCTTTTGCAGTTACCGAAGAAACGGGCGCTTAAGGCGCCCGTTAGGAAATGCCCCGGGGCACGGCCGAGCGCGCACAGCCACACTAGCTCGTCGGCGTCGAGGGGATAAGGCCGCCCCGGACGCCTCGAGTCCCCCCCCCCCTCACCTACCGCCACTCCCAGTTCTCCATCCCCCTGGTTCTTCCTCACCCACTCTCCCCTTCTCTCTCCCCCTCTCCTTCATCTTGGAGGGAAGGCCGACGAGGTCGGTGACGTGCCTCGCCCGTCCTGCGACCGTCGAGCCCCACTTGCCTCGTCGACCTGTCTGTCGTCTCCACCGCCTTCAACTACCCCGTCCTCGACCACGAGCGCAAGCAGGAGAGCTCTGCTACGCCGGGATCGAGCCCTTCTTCTTCCTCGGATCCCCGGCGCGTCTCCGACGAGCGCCGTCGACTCTGCTGCTCCTAAACTACCAAGGGCCATCGGTGTGCCGCTCGGTGAGCTTTTCGTCTCTTGCTCACCTCCGTTAGCCTCTTCGCGTGCCGTAGCTAGGTAACGCCACGTCCGTGCTCGGCTCGCCACCGACGTGCTTGTGAGCGTCGCTGTTGTCGATGTCACCGCCACCTGAGGCCATGGTCGTACTCCTGGTGCTCCCAGGAGCCCAACGAGCACGAGCCCGTGCTTCCCCGTACCCCCTAGCGCTGGATCCGTCGACGCCCGAACCCCGGCGTCCGCTCCGCCGCTCGCCACCACTGTCTCCAGCCGTTTCCGTCCAAGCTCCCCCCCATAGTTCAATGCGGAGTAAATTGCACAAAACCACCACTTTGAGGGCTAGGTTTTCAGAAAACACTAGGTTACAGTTTCTTGACAAATTGCACCATGTCTCTCGTAAACATTTTGCAAAAACCACTGATCGGCGGATAAGCCTCGTTTTAGCACGCTTATGACAGGTGGGGCCCTTTTTTGCCTACGTGGCGTAACATTTTGTGTCAGATCAATTTTAATTTGAATTTACAAACTAGTCCTTACAATTTACACAAACACCCCTGAATCAAAAAGAAAAAATGCAATTAGCCCCCACTCCCTTCGATCCCTTCTCTCCCTTCAATCCCCATCTCTCCCTTCGCCGCCAGATCCTCCGCTCGGCGCCGATGCACAAGAGGCCGGGCAGCCACTCCCTCGCCTGAGATGCCGCAGCCTCCTCTCTCCTTCTCCGTCCTCGGTGGCCGCGGAGCGCAGACTCCTCTCTCCTCCCTCCGCGGAGCGCGGCGGCGCCGAGCGAGCAAAGCGGCGATGGCGCCGGTGGAGCAGAGCGGCGGTCGAGTGGCGGGTTGGCCATGTGGGGCGCGACACCGGGCGGCGACGAAGCTCTGTCGTGCGCTTCCCTACCCACGCACCATATGCAGCAGCGGCGACGGTAGTGCGCAACGGCGACCAACGGCGACGGTAGTGCGCAGTGGCGACGGGAGTGCGCAACAAAGACGTCGGACGCGAGCAGCAGCCACGGCGGCGCTTGACGCAAGCAACCGTAGCGACGCCGGACAAGAGTAGGAGCTGTCACGCCGGACGCGAGCAGCAGCGGTGGCGCCGGACGGGAGCAGCAGCAGCCGCATAGGCCGCGCGTGGGCACGAGCAGTCGCACTGGCGGCGAGTAGCAGCAGTCACGCAGGCCACTCATGGTGGCGAGCAGCGGCACCGGTCGCGAGATGCAGCAGCCGCGCCGGCTGCGCGTGGGCGCGAGCAGCGGCACGCATGAGCTGGAAGGAGGACGGCGATTGTGTGCGGGAGAGACAGATCCCGACCTGAATCGGGGAGGGTGTTTTCGCTTTTTGACAAAAGTGTTGAGGGTGTTTTTGCTTTTTAACTCATCTAATGCAGTCTTTGGTAAAACGCTATGCCACATAAGCGAAATAGGGCCCCCATCTGTCATAAACGCACTTAACCAAGACAGATCCGCCAATCAGTGGTTTTTGCAAAAAGATTACGCAAGACATGATGCAATTTGTCAAAAAACTGTAACCTAGTGTTTTCTGAAACCCTAGCCCCCAAAGCGGTGGTTTTCTGCAATTTACTCTTCAATGCGCCTCGACGCGCTCATCAGTTCGGACCCAAACACGCATCGAATGGAGCCCCGTAGCGTGATCCCCGTCCGCGCCCGAACTGTCGTCCGCCGCGCTTGTCACTGGTGTTGTTTCCGGCTGCCCCCACGCATTCCGACGCCGCAGATAGACGCGGGGCACTCTCCTCGTTCGAACGCAAGAAACAGCACTCGATTTGGTGTCCAGTAGACGAATCCCGACGCTCTCGCCGATGTTCGACCGCTGCGCGCGAGCTTGCCGGAGCTACTCCGGCGGCTCCGCCGAGATGGCACACTTGGGTCCACCTGTGGGTCGCTGCCGGCGGGCCCCATGGGCCCTAGTTGACTGGGTTGACTCAGTCAACTGCTGACGGGGCAGCCCAGTGCCACTAACATGCGGGCCCTACCGCCTAATTAATTTACCTATAAAGTTTTTCTAATTAAAGTCAGTTAGTTAGATAAATGAGACACTGACAGGTGGGGTCCAGTAGTTAATTAACTCTGTTTAATTAAAATAAACCTTTGTTTAATTAAAATAAACCTTTGTTAGCCCCACTATCTATGACGAGTGGGCCCCACTGGTCATATTGACCAGTCAACCAGTCTGTTGACTGCTGACGTCATTCCCACGCTATGCTGATGTCATAATTCCACTTCTGTTAATATAAATAATTTTAGAAAATTTTTTAAACTTTAAAAATTCATAGCAAATAAACCGTAGCTCAGATGAAAATGTTTTCTATATGAAAATTGCTTAGAAAAATCCAACGAATCCGAATACGCGGTCCGTTCATCTGTCACATGCCTCTAGCATGATGAACTTGGAACATTCCTCCTCTGGTCATCTGTTTGACACAGGTCCGGAACCGGGAAAACATTCCCGGTTGAATTCCCCCTTCACCTATATTGTGTAGGCATACGTTAGGTCACACACGGCACAACATATTGCCATGTTATGCTTTGTGATGCTTTGTTTTCTTTATATTTATTGTTTCTTCCCCCTCTTCTCTCTGGTAGACCCCGAGACCGATGTTGCCCCTCTGATCGAATATGTCGACGAAGACACTTCTTCTATTTCAGCAGAGCTTCCAGGCAAGCCCTCCCTTTGATCATCCCGATATCGCCCATTCCATTCTCTCATGCTTGCATTAGATTTTGCTACTGTTATTGTTTGCTCCAATTCTGATGCATAGCCTGTTGTTGTAACCTGCTCATTGTACCTTACCTGCTTATCCTAAACTGCTTAGTATAGGTTGGTTAGTGATCCATCAGTGATACCCACCTTGTCCCAGTTGCCCCGCTTTATGTTCGATGACTCGATCAACATGATCGACGTCCAGGCCCCGACACCGCACATCACCCCCCTAGTTGTACGATTCTGTAGAGTTACTATCGAGTGCCGAGGGTGATCCCTCATCAGCACTCCTAATGAGATCTCTGTAGTGTAGCTATTCGGTCGTGGTCATCGAGGGTGATTTCCTCCTTAACCACTTCCGATACAACTCTGTCGTGCAACCCCTCAAGTGTGAACCTCGAGGGTGGTTCCTCTTACGTTCACCTTGATGATTACATCGAGTGGAATCCATCGAGGGTGGTTCCTTAGGGTTCCCCTTGGTGTTAGAAACACAGCTAGTATGGTTACTATGACTTTACACTGAACCAGGTTACTAAAGACAGGTCGGCCTTGAGGGGTACCCCCGCGAGCTTAATTGGGGGTGATGTGGAGTCGGGTTGACCTGGAAGGTGCCCGCGAGATACTTACGAGGCGTGGCCGGGCATTCTTAGCCCTTGCCGCAAGTCCTCGAGACGGGGCGACGGGTCACATCGATCGTGAGTCTCTGCTCGTTACCTCGTTTTCCTAATCCACTACGATTTGGATATTTGATCCGAGGGGCCTCTGGCCTGATAGCACTAAACATCACGTGGGCATAGTATGGGCGTTCTGTGTCGTATACATCACCCGAAGCTTAATAGACGTCAGCGAATGAGCGGCGCGCGCCGGGTTGGACTACGTAAGCACCTGCCTTTTTTAAGGAGGTAGCTAGGTCTGCTCACCGGCCGCGTTTGCAATGTTTAGGAGTTCCTGGGTGATGACCCATTACCCCTGGGGGCATAGGTTTAGTCCGGCGCGCTGACCTCTCTATTAAGCCTAGGTCGGGCTGCGGCGTATCGTTTGGCCGAGGCCAGGCATGACCCGGGAAAGTGTGTCCAGCCAGAGTTAATCGAGCGTGGTGGGTAAGTTGGTGCACCCCTGCAGGGAAGAAAACATCTATCGATAGCTTGTCCTACGGTAACGGACACTCGGAGTTGTATCCCAATCAATACAACTAGAAATGGATACTTGAGGTGATAACTGGATAGTATGGCTCTGGGATTGCTTTCTCGTAGGGAGTCGAGGAAAAATCTCTGGGCGAGGTTTATGACACTACTACTACTTTACTTTATGCTACTCTTATCTCTTCTGGTACTACAAGATGCTTGAAGGTGCTTAAAGATGCTAGTCTTCGATAGGCTAGGCTTTCCCCTTCTCTTCTGGCATTCTGCAATTCTGTCCACGGATACTACCCTTTTCATTGACAATGATGCATATGTAGTGTAGATCCTTGCTTGCGAGTACTTTGGGTGAGTACTCACGGTTGCTTTGCTCCCTCTTTTCCCCCTTTTCCATTCTTCTCGGATGACGCAACTAGATGACGGAGTCCAGGAGCCAGATGTCACCACCAACGATTACTACTACACCGACGGTGCCTACTGCTACGTGGAGGCCGCCGACGACCAGGAGTAGTTAGGAGGCTCCCAGGCAGGAGGCCTTGCCTTTTCGATCGTTGTTGCTTTTGTGCTAGCCTTCTTAAGGTAAACTTGTTCAACTTATGTCTGCACTCAGATATTGCTGCTTCCGCTGACTCTTGTGTATTCAAGCTGATGTATTCGAGCCCTCATGGCCCCTGTCTTGTATTATTTTAATTTGTGTCTAGAGTTGTGTTGTGATATCTTCCCGTGAGTCCTTGATCTTGATCGTACACATTTGCGTGTATGATTAGTGTACGATTGAATCGAGGGCATCACATCGCCCGTCACCAGGGCCGTTGCGTTTCAGAACCTCCACGTCGGACGGGTGGCGGCCGCGGATCCAGAAGAATATCCTTATCTTCGAGGGGAGCTGGATCTCCCAGATGGCGGTGAGACTCTCGGGACCCGGAGAGGATACGATGGCCTGGTAGAGAGATTTAGTGGAGAATTGACCAGATGGCTCAAGCCGCCACCTGGTGCGGTCATCTCCAATGTCCAGATCCGGCTCATGCAGCGCTGATGGCTTCTCGCCCCTCGTTGGTTACCCCAAGTGTAAGGTTTGAGATGCAGTGTAGCGGTAGTTTTCCCTTGGCAAAGATACCAAGGATCGAATCCCTAGAGACTCCAAGTTTCAACGAGAAGGTGTCAATCGCTAACGGCACCGTGGATTAGCAATTGACGTGGACCTGCACACAATACAAATAACTTTGTCCCCAACGAGTATAGAGAGGTTGTCAATCCCTCCGGCCTTGTAGTTTACAAAGGGTCAAACGCAAGTGGTAATGGTGATGGATAGTGCTGCGGAAAGTAAAAGCGGAAAGTAAAAGCAACGGAAAGTAAATAGCGGTGTGATCAATGATGTGAATATGGACCGGGGCGCCATGAAGTTCACTAGTGATGTCTCTCCCAAAAGACGATAAAACAGCTATGCGAGGTAAACAAATTACAGCTGGGCAATTGACAGGATTACGCGCGCAAACCAATGCTAACTATATTGCAAGATCGGTAGAGGTTCAAAGCATGGGCAGTACGCCAAGGTAAGTAGACCGAAATCCATCTGCATCTACTACTAATCATCCACCTTGAGATATCTATCCAGAACATCTCGCTGGTATTAAGTTGCGAGCCCCACCCAAAGTGTAAACTCAAAGCAACAGACAACTGCATTAAAATACTTTGTGTAAAGTAAACAATCCTTGCACCCGCGGGCACAAGCACCGTTGTTTTCCCCCTTGTGGCAACAGCACATCCCCTAGACTCATGTTTCTGTCACTCAAGCTAGTCATCGAGGGGCATGAACCCACAATCAAGCATAACGTTCCCTCTTGGAGTTACTATCTACTACTCGGCCAAAGCAATAAACAGCAACGGAGAACATGCAAGAATTACTCATGAACAAAAATATAAAAGAGGTAAATCAAATATATTACTCAAACGCGATCTGAACATAATCTCACAATCCATCGGATCCCAGCAAACTCATCATAGCAACAGCATAAGAATTACATATGTGCCTCGATCATGTAGGGCAGCTCACGGGGACTAATTAGTGAAGCACAAGAACGGAAGGAGAACATCACATAGCTACTGGTCATGGACCCATGGTCCAAGGGAGACTACTCACGCATCGTCCGGCAGGCGTCCATGGTGGTGGAGAAGGTCCCGGTGGTGATCCTCCCCTCCGGCAGGGTGCCGGGAAGAGTTCTCCTGGCGCTCCCGATCTTGGAAGCGCGGCGGCGGCGAAACAGAGATGCGATCACGAAAAAGGGCTCCCCTCTCGAGGGTTTCGAGACGTGCTTTAAATATAGGCCAAAGGGTGGCGTCGGAAGGGTCCTGGGGGGCCCAGGCGCCCCCCCGGCGCGGCCAAGGGGGGGCCGCGCCACCAGGGCGCCTCGGCCCCTGGTGGCCCCCCTTCGGCTGTGCTTCGGGCTCCTGGAAGGTTCCGGAACGCTGATTTTTTATATATTTTTTCCGGAATTTTTCTGGCAGTTTTCGTAATGGAAAAACCTGAAATACAAAAACAGCAGAAAACAGAAACTGGCACTGGGGTGCACTGAGTTAATAGGTTAGTCCAAATATGATCAAAATTGTATGGAAGTGTATAAATATCATAGCAATATCACCCAAAAGAGGCATGGAGCAAGCAGAAATTATAGATACATTTTGGACGTATCAAGCGCGATGTAGGCAAGCAAGTCTTGCCAAACGGCGTTCTCCACCGATCCGAACGGTCTCCGGAACGCTAGTTGCCCTAAGTCAATAAGGGCCACCTCAACAGAAATCTGTGGATCCACCGCTATGGAGAACAAGTCAGGAAAACAAGACGCGAAGGGGGCGTCCCCAGCCCATCAATCGAACCAGAACAGCATGGCGGTGCCAGATCCAATCGCAATCGATGTCCCGATGTGAAGGACCGGGAGGAGCTATGATGGATTGCCAGAACTAGGAGACACAGGATCGCTGACAGAAGGCGAGTGGCTGGCCACAAAGGTATTTCTGCTGAATGACGTAGAGCCACAAGCCACCCTCTCCATTCGCAATCGGCCAAAGCCACCTAGTCAGGAGGGCAATGTTCATGCATTTGGAGGACATGAACCCGAGGCCACCCTGATCGCGAGGCTTACAAATCTCAGTCCACCGAACCATGTGGTACTTCTGCATATCGCCCTCGCCAGCCCAGAAGAAGCGCCCCTGGACTCTGGCAATCTCATGATGCAGTGTCTCTGGCAGGCTGTAGAAGCTCATAATGAATAGGAGCAGACTAGATAGGGACGACTTAATGAGCATAGTCCGGGCTGCTATAGAGAGCCACCGCCCCTACCAAGGCTCAATGCGGTGCTGGAGCTTGCCCACCGTGGGGCGCAGCTCAGCCACCATGAGCCTCGAGTCAGTAATGGAGATCCCCAAATATGTCGTGGGGAAGCTCCCGAGCTGACAGTTCAGACGGTCCGCGATGCTCTGGCGTTCGTCTTGGGAGTAGCCCAACACCATCACAACACTCTTATCGAAGTTAATCCTGAGACTGGACATCTACTGAAAGCAGAGCAGGAGGAACTTCAAGTTTGTGATGTCGCTAGCAGAGCCTTCCACCATGATAATGATGTCATCCGCATATTGGAGGAGGGAGATCCCATTCCCTCCTAGTAGATGCGGGACTATGCCCTTGATAGGCCCCGCTGCCTTGGCTTGATGCGGAATCACCTATTTTACCTGGTGCTAGCAGTGAGTGATAAAGCACATGTGTAAGCTGTTACGCATGTGCTAATCTTTTGTTCTTGGTGATGTTGGAATTCCAAGTCAGAAGCATAATGTTGTTGGATGCCTCCCACCTTGTTTCTCAACAGTTCATTTGAGATCAGATGGTTCATAGCGTAAGTTTTCATATTTGCACCAAGATGAGGTTTCCACCTGATACGTCATAAGTTTCCATAAAAATACACGTGTTTAATTATATTTGATTACTGTACAAATGTAAATATTTTGTAAAAAAATAAGTAGCATAAAATAATGCAAAAAAAAAAACCATCAACGATTGCATGTTCAGAAGGATATGTTTTCTTTGTATAAGTAGCATAATAAATTGGAAACGCCTTTAGCATTTTTCTCATGCATGTTTGCATGTTATAAGGTGATATGTCTCCGGAGGTGACATATTTGATTGTCGAGATAAATATGTTAGCGGGGATCATCTATTTAGGTGTATACTAGATGATACCCATACATTGTTGCAGAAGTTGTTTGCAATATGTTTCAATGGGATTTGGTTGTATGGAGCACGAATATTTGGACTGATAATATAAGAATCAAAACTATTCACACAATCAGTTCTATTTCACATGGTGTTTTGTTGTGAGACCTTGGTTTTGAACAGTGTGCCGGCCCACCTCTGCCCCGCAATGAATCTGCATGTTGTCCTTGTGTAGGACGTGGTCTAGACATACATCATCTTATTGTCCATGTTGTACTGTCTGGGAAAGTTAGTGATTCCGTTCAGCCAACTACCCACAAAATAGTAACCCAGGGCCTCTATCGTATGATTCTGAAATGTGGGAATAAAAAATAGCATAGGATTTAACATGCCCATCTCAATCCTACTTGATTTTGGGTTATTTGATTGCATCATAGGAGAAACAATGGATTCTTTCAAAGATGTTTTAGTGGATGCTAGAAATCCTATGGGGAGTAGTACCAAAAAAATCCTTAGAAAAAATTCCAATAGGATTCAATCCTATGAATGATAAGGATTCTAGTTCTCCAAAATTCCTTTGAAAATATTTTGAATCAAAGGAGCCCTCAAACTACACGTCTAAACCTAAGTCTTATCCATGGCCTGGTCGTCTTCCTGCTCTACTGCCACCTAGGGTTCCGAGCTTCTCCTGATTTTGTGTGTGAAGCTAATCAGCTATGTTGCTGTGAGTCGAAACCAACTCGTTTCTACAAGCGAAGTCTTTTTAGCACAAGATCTTTGTCCCATGTTGGATTTCTTCATCCACTCGATCTATTGGTGTAATAATTGATCCGGGTTCTTCCTTTCGATCGTGCTTCTTTCGATCTTTGTCCCATGTTGGATTTCTTCATCCACTCGATCTATTGGTGTGATGCTTGCTCCAGGTTCTTCCTTTCGGTAGTGCTTCTTTTTAAAGAATATTTCCTGTCGAGCTTTCAGTTTGGTCGATGCAAGTATTTTGAATAGCTCTGGAGTTGCGCATCCATCCTCTAAGGCGACTCGGGGGCGAACCCTAGCCGCCTCCGCCTCGGCCTCCATCCCAATCCTTCTCTCCGCCGCTGCTAGAGGAGCTCATCGACACGACCGCGTGGCACCAGTGAAGGTGGCGGCATGGATCCTGGCAGCTCCACCCCATGTGGAGAGCCTCGGCTTCCGAGGTGGCGACCCCGGGTGGTGGCGCGCGGCATGGCCTGTGTGGCGGGTGGAGTCGGCAGGTGTAGGTGGGCGGCATGGAAGCGGCGGACGTCATCTGTTGCGGCGGCCCCTCGCTAGTTTTCTAGCTTGCCATGGAGAAGTTCTTTCCTGAATCTTGATTTTCTCGGATTCGTGCCGGTTTCGGCCCCTCATGGCTTCGGCCGTCGTTCTTGGGTGGTGGCTCTACGGATCTAGTGGCTGGGAGTGGGTCCGGGGGAATCCCTTGGCCGGCGCAGCAGCCACAACGGAGGCGGTGTTTTTGGGTGCTGCTAACCTTGGTAGAGGCTTCGGTAAGGTTCCCCTTCCTCCCTCCCCTCCGAGAACCTCAGGTGAAAGCCTTAGATCCCCTGTTCCGGGTGATGACGGCACCACGGTGGCATGATGCTTCCTAAAGGCGTTGTTCGGGGATTTCTCAAGTGGTGGTCGAGTTGGCGGTGGTTCGATGACGACATGAGTTAGCCTGGCTTCATCTTCCGCAACTTGCTCGGTCCAGGTGCGGATGGTCCCTGCTGTTGGTGCGAGGAGATTGATGTCCTTCTTGGGTGCTGGCGGTATGCCTTGGGCTTTGGCGACTCCTACCCTTGACCGATGTATGGTGCTGCCCTTTTCGGCCTTCTCCGTGGTTTAGCCCCCTCGTCCGACAACTCACATCCGGCTTTCTGCCTCGCCGCTGCCGACGACGGTGCTTAGGTGGTCGGGCTAGTGTTGCTTGTGGGTCCTGCTCTTGTTGTCCCTCCTTGGGCAGCTTGGCAACTTGATTTGGGTTCTAGGGGGGACCACTCTGCCAGTCGCCGGTGTGGCACCCATCGAGCCTAGGCGAAAGAGTTGTGGCCCTTTGCGGCGGCGGAGACAAATCTTTGTTGCCCATGTTTACTCCTTGGGTGGTAGTCAGCAATCACAATACTCGTACAGTGGTGCCCTCCTCCTGTGGCCTTGGTATTAGTTGGTGTAGGCGTAGCGGCGGTCGTTGGCAACGACGCGGTGTGTTCTCGTCCATTGTTCATCGCCTTGAAGTTGTTCTACTTAACACCCTATATCTCCTTTTCCATTTTCCCTTTTGTGGGGACCCCGACTCATAAGTCGTGATCACCGAATGCACGTGTACAGTGATCCCAGAGATCAATGCTCACTGAACACACAGAAGCTGAATAACAAGAGTCTTACATCCATACATATCGTCTTACACAAATCATGACCATTATGGTCAAGTCTTACATTGATAAAGCCTTAAGGGCTGAACATCAAATGAAACACAAGCAGCGGGAATCTTCGTCGATAGATAGAACCCATGCCATCTGCCTTAACCCTACAGGCATTCTGACTGGGAAGCATCCTAGTTCGCATGCTCGTCTCTAAAGAACTCTTCTTCGAACTCTGGTTCTTCCATGCCTGGCCAATTAAATAACCAGTGGCAAGCCAATGAGTACTTTGAATGTACTCGCAAGCAACCCATGTTTTGGTTCAAGGAACAATAATGCATGATATAGGTAAATTTTGCGGTAAGCTAATCTTTGAGTGCAATGACATGTTCAACAACTTGTAAGACATGCATCAGGAGATTTCAAGTAACCAAGAGGACAGGTTACAGATATCAACATAAATAGAGTGGGCACCAACCCAACTCAATCATGTCAAGTCCTCTGACTTCACCCAAGTAGTTCTTCCCACTTATCCATCACACACACTGGTTTGAAAACATCTGGACGTAGTTTAAGCAGCACTGCCCAACTGTCCTTGACTGTGGACACGGCTATTCGAATAGTTTTACACTCTGCAGAGGTTGCACACTTTACCCACTAGATCCGGGGAACTTCCGTGTCATCCACGACCCGCGGTACCTCAAGTACCCGGGGTAAGCACCCGATCACTACCTTTCCTTAGACGACACTAGTAAGGAGTCCACTCGTTGTTCCGTATCCTCACGATGTACATCTTACGAGACTCACTCTAGATCGTAACATCCGAGAGGGGACACAACGGTGTATCCGGTGCCCTGTGAAAACAGTCATGGCCGCCCTACCTGGCACGACCCTGTCCCGAGAGAGCGCACCAACAATTCTCCCGTCACTAGTAATGCGGGCCCCAAACTAGTATCGACCTAAGTAATCAATAATGCCCTTTCCCATATAAGGGTAGAGTGGTTGCGCATGTAAGGTTGGGACAGTCGACAAATCTTAAATCTAATCCGTTTTCAAAACAACACACACTTGCCTCGGTACACCACTTCGTCATCAAGTGGCTACCCATCTCATTGTCTCCCTCGGGCATAAGTGGCACCCGATGAGGTTTTCGAAAAGTCCTTTGAAATTATTTTGCCTCCATCACCATGCATATACCCATCCCTTTTTGCGTAGCTCTACTTGCATCCTATCTACTCCCACCGGCATAACCCTCATAAGGAGGTAGGGTCATGCTCAATGCAGGTATCAACGAGTAAGTAACGAAGGCAATCCACCGAAGTGGTTTCCCTCTCATCATGATTCCGAAGCAACTGCTAACAAAGTACTATATGACATGCATAAAAGATTTCATAGGCATGGTCAAAGGGTTGCTTGCCTGGCTCAGCAAAGTCCTCGGGGTCTTCAAAGTCTTCTGGTCCAACTCCTTCGTCAGCAACGCAATCCATCGCCGCAAAATAATAACGAGGAAAATAAGGCAATAATAAAATAGCAAAATCAAAGTGCTTAGAAAACTGTCAACTCATTTTTGTAAAATATTAGATGGAATTCTAAGAAGGGGAAAATTGCTAGTTTTGGATTTGGAGTGGTGGAACAGGAGATATGGATTTTCAAAGTCATATTTAAATGCTAAAAATCACATTTAAATATTTACAGTGAAGAAAAGTTGGTTGGATTGAATGGAAGTTGCACCATTAAATAGGTTGCAATATTCTAGGATTTTAGAAATTGGAATTAATTCATTTGGAGAATTATTGTGCTCTGTGGAATTTTTATAAGACGGAAAGAATTAGAAAAAGAAAACAGGCACTGTGCCTGCTGGGCCAGATCAGCCACAGGGCAGCAGGCCCAGTCAGCGGACCGGCCCAGCCGAGCCAGCGCACGGCGCGCGCGCGCCCGCCCATTCAAACCTAACGGGTGGATCCCACCTGTCGGGGCGTGAGGCTGACGGGCGGGGCCCGCGGCCGTCGTCGTCAACCTCTGGACAGAGGCGACGGCGAGCTCGCCGGCGGCGATACAGGGCACGGGAGGCGACGCGAGTGGTACCGCTGTGCTCAGGGAGGAGTAACCGTTCGGGTGGAGGTGGAGGCGGTCGCCGGAGCGCAGGGGTTCGCCGGCGACGAGGAAGCCGGCGGAGGGGCTTCGGGAGGTGGCGATTCCGGCCGTCCCCGACTGCAAAACGAGGGGGAAACAGAGGGGAAATGGTCAGTGTGGCCTTGCGGTTCCAGATCGGAAGAGAACGGAGGCGGAGGAGGGCTGTACCAGGAGATCGACGGCGACCAGAGGCGGCGGAGCTCGAGCTCGATCTCGAGCTCGAGAGCTCCTGGAGAGGGGTGAGTGGTGCAGGGGGGGGTTTTGGAGAGTGAGAGAGCGAGTGGTGGCTAGAGGAGGGCTCGGGGAGGCCTATATATAGGAGAACGGCGAGGTGCCGTGGACCCGTGCGCCAGAGAGCTTCTGCCCGTCGCCACAGGGCTCGGGAGGAGCTCACGTTTTGTCTGGCGCGTTCGTGGGCTTGGCCTACGCCCAGAGGAAGAAGAGAGAAGGAGTGGGGAGGGTCAGGGGCGCGCGCGTGTGAGCAGCGCCATTGGCGCGCTCGGGCGGCCCTGTTTGTTAGCGCGGAGGCGCGGGGAAGGAGGAGAGAGGAGGGGGACAGCGCCGTGGCGTGTCGTGGACGTCGAGGCGCATCGGCTGGCGCGAGGGGAAGGCCCGAGGTGGCCAGAGCCGTTGGGCAGAGGGCGGCTACAGTGCGGGAGCGCACTGTAGCGCGCTCCAGAGCGCCCAAATGGCTGCCATGGCATTGTTTACGCCCTGGGGGTGCGGCCAACCATGTCCAGCAGGTCTAGGGGAAAGTAAAGAAGAGGGGGGAAAGCTTTGGATGCTCTGGTGAGCCAGTGGAGTGAGGAGGGAGGAAGAAGATGGGTGCACAGGGGCTGACCAGAGAGAGAAAGAGGTGGTTTCACCCCTCAATTATTGAGCTGGGGTCTTGCCATTGTTACCAGAGGTGAAAGGGGTCTAGAAGAAGCTATGGTAAAAATTAGAGCTCTCCAAGAATAGCAAAAGGGGTCAAAACAGTGATTTTTGCAAAGTGTCAGAAGGTGTTTGATGATGATTAGGGCAAGCAAATGAACTCCATTTGCCATGACACTTAACAGGATGGAGGGAAACTTAGAAATAGAGTGTGCCACCAAATTTGAGCTTATTTGGGTAAAGTTGCCAATGCAACTTTGGCAAACCCTAGATATGAGCAGAAATGGACTTGTGTAGATCTAGTTGAGCAAATCACTTCTCCTTGATGCACCACTTGGTGTAGTGGCCTCATTTGGTCATGTGAACATGCTCACAAAAGTTGGGGTCAAGGAGAGAAAGTTGGTAGTGCAAACTTGTTCAAATATGGTTCTGGTCAGAGAGGGTTTTGGGGCATTTTGGTGGACCAAAATGACTTTAATTGACATGAGTCTTTGCAAGATCATCACAATATGCATTTGTGACTTGCTGGAATTTTCTTGGATTTTTATGAAAATATTTCCTGTAGAAATATTTCAAATCCTTGAAATGGGCAGAAATGGTTTTGGGAGGTTTTGTCCAATATTTAATCATCTCCATGTGTTGAAACTCATATATATGGACACTATATGTCCATTGAGTCTCCCTAATTTTTCTCAAATATTTTTGAAATATTAAAATAATTTTAACCTATTAGAGACCATTTCTGGCCTTAAGAAAAAGCCTTTAAATAAAATAGGAAAATAACTTTTAAAATTATATTTTTGTGGTTTCTGGGTATCCTATATCTAATTGGAGTAAAATATATTTTTGGAAAGATTTTTGCTGCCCTTAATTAAGTACTTGCAGTGCAATCCTCAATCAAGGGGGTTTTTGGAAAACTAACTTTTGAAAATACTTTTTGGCCAAATAATTTTTGTAAGAAAATACTATATTGCTTTATACACATGGCATGATCATTGGACAGAAGTTTGGGACAAGGAGATGAAGTATAGGAGGTGAAATAGTTGACTATAAAGAGCACTTGAAAAACCACAGAGAAAAATCCAACTCCAAATAAAAACCAAATAATGCAAAAGTTTTTGTTGGTCCAAATTTTCATGCTTTATTAATGCAAATAAACATGTTACAAAATGCAGGGTGTGACAGACCTACCCCCTTACAAGAATCTCGTCCCCGAGATTCCTAAACTAGGCTTTAAAGAGATATGGAAACTCGGATCTGAGGTAGTCTTCACGCTCCCAAGTTGCTTCTGCTTCAGAGTGGTTGCTCCATTGGACTTTGAAGTACTTGATGGTGCGGCTTCGAGTGTGCCGTTCAGCCTCATCCAAAATACGGATAGGGCTCTCACGGTAAGTCAAATCAGGCTGAAGGTCAATGGCTTGGTGATGGACGTCCTTGTAAAGATCAGGCTTGTTTGGAACTTGGAGACACTTCCGGAGTTGTGACACGTGGAATACGTTGTGCACATCGGATAGTTCAGGTGGCAGTTCCAACTGGTAAGCCACTTCTCCACATCGTGCGGTGATCTCGAAGGGGCCAATAAATCTTGGTGCGAGCTTCCCCTTAATGTGGAAACGCTTGGTTCCCTTAAGAGGAGTTACTCGTAGGTACACATGGTCTCCGACCTGAAAGTCTACTTGTCGGCGACGAGTGTCAGCATAGCTCTTCTGCCTCGACTTGGCGGTCTTCAAACGCTCTCTGACAAGCTGGACTTGCTCTTCTGCTTCACGGAGAATATCGGGCCCAAAGACTAGCCCTTCTCCGGTCTCTGACCAATTGAGGGGTGTGCGACACTTGCGTCCGTACAACACTTCAAATGGTGCCATCTGGAGGCTTGACTGATAACTGTTGTTGTAGGAGAACTCGGCGAAAGGGAGGCAATCTTCCCACCTAGCTCCATAGGCTAAGACACAGGCTCGGAGCATGTCTTCGAGTATCTTATTTACCCGTTCTGTCTGACCTCTGGTCTGTGGGTGGAAAGCAGTGCTGAAGGACAACTTGGTTCCCAGGGCCTCTTGGAACTTCTTCCAGAACCTTGAGGTAAACTGGGTTCCTCGGTCCGACACAATCTCCTTGGGAACACCATGAAGGCTTACGATTCTGTTGATGTATAGAGTTGCTAGCCGGTTGCCATCATAGGTAGTCTTCACCGGAATGAAATGGGCTACTTTGGTCAAATGGTCGACTATGACCCAGATGGAGTCATGTCCCTTATTTGACCTGGGTAATCCAGTGATGAAGTCCATTCCGACTTTATCCCATTTCCACTCGGGCACCTTGAGAGGCTGTAACAATCCAGCGGGTCGCTGATGTTCAGCTTTGACCCTTTGACATACATCACATTTTGCAACATAGGCGGCAATCTCCCGCTTCATGCCATGCCACCAGAATCTTTCCTTCAGGTCTTGATACATCTTGGTTCCTCCGGGGTGAATGGAATACGGAGTGTCATGAGCCTCTTGCAAGATCAAATTCTTGAGCTCAATCTTGTTGGGTACGCAAATGCGATTCCCAAACCACACAGTTCCTTGCTCATCTTCTGAGAACCCGGGGGCTTTGCCTGCCTTGATCTTCCTCTTGATGCCTTCAATACTCTCATGTCCCTTCTGAGCTTCCTTAATATCATCCATCAAGGTAGGCTTGACTTCAAGGTTGGCTAAGAATCCTGGTGCAACCAGTTCCAACTCGAAGCTTTCAAGCTCTTCATACAAGCGGGTAGCCTTTCCTTAAGCATAGCATTTAAGGAACATGCCTTCCTGCTTAACGCATCTGCTACCACATTAGCCTTTCCAGGGTGGTATTGAACACTGAGGTCATAATCCTTGATCAACTCTAGCCATCTTCTTTGCCTCATGTTCAATTCCTTCTGAGTGAAAATATACTTCAGACTTTTGTGGTCTGTGTATATCTCACACCGCTTCCCTAGGAGGTAATATCGCCATGTCTTCAGGGCATGAACTACAGCTGCCAACTCGAGGTCATGAGTAGCATAGTTCTCTTCATGGGGCCGCAGTTGCCTTGAAAGGTAAGCTACGACTCTGCCCTCTTGCATCAGAACACCTCCCAGTCCGGTTTTTGACGCATCACAATATATCACAAACTCCTTGTGTATATCTGGTGTGGCCAAAACTGGGGCGATGGTCAATCTCTTCTTCAGCTCCTGGAAGCTCTCTTCACACTTCGGCGTCCACTCAAACTTCTTGTCCTTCTTCAAGAGCTGAGTCAAGGGTCGGGCAATGCTTGAGAATCCTTCAACGAACTTACGGTAATATCCTGCGAGTCCGAGGAAGCTTCTGACTTCCTTCACATTGCTTGGAGATTGCCACTCAGTCACGGCTTCAATCTTAGTGGGATCGACCGACAATCCCTCTACAGTCAAGACATGACCCAAGAATCCAACCTCGTGCAGCCAAAATTCACATTTGTTGAACTTGGCATACAGTTGGTGCTCTCGAAGCTTGTCTAGGACCATCCTCAAGTGTTGCTCGTGCTCTTCCTCCTACTTCGAGAAGACAAGAATGTCATCAATGAAGACAACAACAAACTTGTCCAAATATTCCATGAAGACCTTATTCATGAGATACATGAAGTAAGCTGGGGCATTGGTTAACCCAAAGGACATGACCGTGCACTCATACATGCCATATCTGGTTACAAATGCCGTCTTCGGAATATCTTCGGGTCTGATCTTCAGCTGGTAGTACCCAGATCTGAGGTCAATCTTGGAGAACACCTTGGCTCCATTGAGTTGATCAAACAGATCTTCAATCTTGGGAAGTGGATACTTGTTCTTGATTGTAACTTCATTGAGGGAGCGGTAGTCAATGCATAAGCGGATGGTACCGTCCTTCTTTGCCACAAACAGAACAGGCGATCCCCAAGGGGAGGCACTAGGGCGGATAAATCCTTTCCTCAACTGCTCTTCCAGTTGCTTCTTCAATTCTGCTAACTCTTCCGATCCCATTCTATAAGGCTTCTTATAGATGGGTCCTGCTCTGGGCATGAGCTCAATGACGAACTCAATGTCACGGTCAGGAGGCATTCCCGGTAGCTCATCAGGAAACACATCGGGGTATTCGCATACTACCGGCACTTGTTCCAATCCAACTTCTGACAGGCAGTTGACTTGGGTGCCTTGAGCAGAGGAGGGGTTGGGAGCAAACTTAACTTCGACTCCTTGGTCATTGGTCACTGTGACAGTCCGGTTGGCGCAATCTAACAAGCCTTGGTGCTTGATGAGCCAATCCATTCCTAAGATCACATCCAAGCCTTGTGATCTTAAGATGATAAGGTCTGCTTGGAAGTCTACCCCATTAATGACAATCCCGACTCCTTTACATCCTATCTTGGTTCTCATCTCTGCTCTGGGGGTTTGTACCACCATAGGGCTATTCAGGGGTGTAGGGGTCATGCCACTTTTTAATGCAAAGCTTTGAGTGACAAAAGAATGTGTGGCTCCAGAATCAAACAAAACGGTTGCAGGTGTTGAATTGACAAGGAACGTACCCAGCACGACGTCCGGGTCTTCCTGGGCTTCTTCTGCAGTGACATGATTCATGCGACCCCTGCCATTGTTGGGCTGGTTGCGGGGAGCTTGGTTCCTTGGTGGCATCCCACGGCCTTGTCCTGGGTTCTGCGCATTGGGGCGCGGGGCGTCGGGCTTCTTGTTGGGGCAATACTTGGAGAAGTGCCCTGGCTGACCACATCCAAAGCAAGTGACTTGGTTGGGGTTGCTGCTCTTGCCGGCATTGTTATTGGGGTTGTTGTAAGCTGGCTTGGGGTTGGCATACTGCTGAGTTGGATAGTTGGTGCGGGGTGCAGGAGCTCTTGGCTGCTGATAGGTTGGCTTGACCGGGGCTGGCTGCCACGGGCGAGGCTTCTGGTTGCTGGAGCTACCCTTGCTGACCATCTTGTGCTTGCGGGTGTCATCCAGAGCACGACGCTTGTCTTCAAGCATGAGTGCCTTGTTTACCAGATCAGGAAAGGTCTGGCAGTCACACACAACAAGCGAGTACTGCAGTGTCTGGTTAAGGCCTTCCATGAAGCGCTCCCTTTTGGCAGCATCAGTGCTGACATCTTCAGGGGCATACCTTGAGAGAACACTGAACTTCTGCATGTACTCCTTGACGGTGCTACTACCTTGCTTCAGGGCTCGGAACTCACGCTTCTTGATGGCCTTGATTCCGGAAGGAATGTGGGCCTTGCGGAATTCTGCCTTGAAGTCGTTCCAAGTGATGTTTTGCTCAACACGCATGGCCTTGAATCCATCCCACCAAGCTCTAGCAGTTCCCCCGAGACAGTGAGCAGCATATGCCACCCTATCACGGTCCTCAGTGCATTCGACTAGTTCCAGCAGATCCTCAATGGTGCGGACCCAGTCGTCTACATCCAGGGGTTCAGCAGTCTCGATGAAGGTGGGTGGTGCATGCTTCTTGAACTCCACCAGTGTGGAACGTGCATTGCCGTTCCCCGCCGGCTGGCGGTTGACAGCTTGAGCAATCATCTGGAGGGCTGCAGTGTTGGCTTGGCGTTCCTCTCGGAAGGCTTGGAGAAGCTGAGCCATGTCCATGCTTGGAGGGGGCGGTGGTGGTGGAACTGGTCCTTGGGTTTGATCCTGACTGGCTCCTTCTCTGGCTTCTTGCTGCTGGGTAGAGGTACCAGTACGAGTTACAACAGGCATCCTGTCGGAGCGATCAAGGTCTCATGATTGGGAAACATGGGGAAGCAATATAGATGGGATGCCTAGTAAGGGGGTTGGTATGACGCTAATGGTTTTCATGCAAGAGTAAAACACATTCATTAAAATCCAAATGGGTGATGTAGTCGCTTACAAGTTCCCGAAGGAAAGTACGACGTCCATCAAACACTTCAAAAGCAAACACAACACTACATGGTTTCATATGAACCATTACAAGGACTCGACTTCGCATAGGGGTACATGACCTATCCTACCGTAGGGATTGCTAACGGGCATATCCGGATTGCGAATAATGCCTAAGTGGTGGAATGCTCGGTCGCGTAGTCTGGCTCTTCTGGATCTTCCTCCTCGTCATCGGTGGCCCGACTTTCTTCTTCACTTGAAGGAGTGGGGGAGTGGAGGAGCTCAACACGGCGTTGCTTTGCCGGTGGTGCAAAGAGCTTGCGGTATTCCTTTGCGCTCATGCGGGGTTGCTGTGGTGGTTCCCCATCCTTTGGGGGTCTTCCGCCTCTGTATGCGATTGCGGGTTGTCCAGGGGGAGCACCTTCCTTCTTGACCCTATCCGTCTACTCTTGTGCTTGGCGAAGAAGTGCCTTGGTTTCTTGAAGTTCCTTTCGGAGTTCCACTGATTCCGTGGCCAAGTGTTGTGCCAAACTATCGGCACAAAGACTGAAGTAGGCCTGGAATCGAAGTGGAAGTCCTTCCTCTAGTGGTGGAGCTGGTGCACTGCTCTCATCCTCGCCTTCCTTCGGATAAGGCAAGAAGCGAGTTGCCATCTCGTCTGCCATCTCTGGAAGAAGGTCTCGGAGGCGGGTGAGTGCCTTGAGGGTTGCCGTTTCGACGGCAAGAACTAGTGTTGCCATCTGGGGTCCCTCGAAGAACCAGCTTGTTGGAGGGTCATTGGCCTTCACGACCACTTCCACATGATACTCCGTCTCGGTGTCGTTGATCCAATGCTCATGGTAGGTGAAAGTGGGGGCTCAGTGGAACTGGCACTTCTTGAGGCTATCCTCGAGAAGCACGGGAAATCCGGTGGTCAGGAAGTCTTCAGGTAAGGCAGCCATCTACAAAGGTTGAATGGGAGAGGTCAATAAGGGAAATATATCTTGGGTGGATAAGCTCAGAAAAGAAGAGAGGTTCAGATGGTCTCAAGCTAACTAACGTCCATGCTATCTAAGGCTTCCTACAGTCAGGATGGCTCTGATACCAGCTCTGTGGGGACCCCGACTCATAAGTCGTGATCACCGAATGCACGTGTACAGTGATCCCAGAGATCAATGCTCACTGAACACACAGAAGCTGAATAACAAGAGTCTTACATCCATACATATCGTCTTACACAAATCATGACCATTATGGTCAAGTCTTACATTGATAAAGCCTTAAGGGCTGAACATCAAATGAAACACAAGCAGCGGGAATCTTCGTCGATAGATAGAACCCATGCCATCTGCCTTAACCCTACAGGCATTCTGACTGGGAAGCGTCCTAGTTCGCATGCTCGTCTCTAAAGAACTCTTCTTCGAACTCTGGTTCTTCCATGCCTGGCCAATTAAATAACCAGTGGCAAGCCAATGAGTACTTTGAATGTACTCGCAAGCAACCCATGTTTTGGTTCAAGGAACAATAATGCATGATATAGGTAAATTTTGCGGTAAGCTAATCTTTGAGTGCAATGACATGTTCAACAACTTGTAAGACATGCATCAGGAGATTTCAAGTAACCAAGAGGACAGGTTACAGATATCAACATAAATAGAGTGGGCACCAACCCAACTCAATCATGTCAAGTCCTCTGACTTGACCCAAGTAGTTCTTCCCACTTATCCATCACACACACTGGTTTGAAAACATCTGGACGTAGTTTAAGCAGCACCGCCCAACTGTCCTTGACCGTGGACACGGCTATTCGAATAGTTTTACACTCTGCAGATGTTGCACACTTTACCCACTAGATCCGGGGAACTTCCGTGTCATCCACGACCCGCGGTACCTCAAGTACCCGGGGTAAGCACCCGATCACTACCTTTCCTTAGACGACACTAGTAAGGAGTCCACTCGTTGTTCCGTATCCTCACGATGTACATCTTACGAGACTCACTCTAGATCGTAACATCCGAGCGGGGACACAACGGTGTATCCGGTGCCCTGTGAAAACAGTCATGGCCGCCCTACCTGGCACGACCCCGTCCCGAGAGAGCGCACCAACAACTCTCCTGTCACTAGTAATGCAGGCCCCAAACTAGTATTGACCTAAGTAATCAATAATGCCCTTTCCCATATAAGGGTAGAGTGGTTGCGCATGTAAGGTTGGGACAGTCGACAAATCTTAAATCTAATCCGTTTTCAAAACAACACACACTTGCCTCAGTACACCACTTCGTCATCAAGTGGCTACCCATCTCATTGTCTCCCTCGGGCATAAGTGGCACCCGATGGGGTTTTCGAAAAGTCCTTTGAAATTATTTTGCCTCCATCACCATGCATATACCCATCCCTTTTTGCGTAGCTCTACTTGCATCCTATCTACTCCCACTGGCATAACCCTCATAAGGAGGTAGGGTCATGCTCAATGCAGGTATCAACGAGTAAGTAACGAAGGCAATCCACCGAAGTGGTTTCCCTCTCATCATGATTCCGAAGCAACTGCTAACAAAGTACTATATGACATGCATAAAAGATTTCATAGGCATGGTCAAAGGGCTGCTTGCCTGGCTCAGCAAAGTCCTCGGGGTCTTCAAAGTCTTCTGGTCCAACTCCTTCGTCAGCAACGCAATCTATCGACGCAAAATAATAACGAGGAAAATAAGGCAATAATAAAATAGCAAAATCAAAGTGCTCAGAAAAATGTCAACTCATTTTTGTAAAATATTAGATGGAATTCTAAGAAGGGGAAAATTGCTAGTTTTGGATTTGGAGTGGTGGAACAGGAGATATGGATTTTCAAAGTCATATTTAAATGCTAAAAATCACATTTAAATATTTACAGTGAAGAAAAGTTGGTTGGATTGAATGGAAGTTGCACCATTAAATAGGTTGCAATATTCTAGGATTTTAGAAATTGGAATTAATTCATTTGGACAATTATTGTGCTCTGTGGAATTTTTATAAGACACAAAGAATTAGAAAAAGAAAACTGGCATTGCGCCTGTTGGGCCAGATCAGCCACAGGGCAGCAGGCCCAGTCAGCGAGCCGATCCAGCCGAGCCAGCGCACGGCGCGCGCGCGCGCCCGCCCATTCAAACCTGACGGGTGGATCCCACCTGTCGGGGCGTGAGGCTGACGGGCGGGGCCCGCGGCCGTCGTCGTCAACCTCTGGACTGTGACGCCCGGATAATTAGGCTATAGTAATTCCACGCAAATGATGCCACGTCACCTCGGTTACTATTATTAGTCTCGCGATGGTTCAAAAACGATTCAAATTCAAATTTAAAATCAAGTCAAACAATTAAAGTTTTCAAAAGTCAAAACTAAAATGTTCTTAATGTGACAAAGAAATCATGGATATTATTGGTGGCGTAACAACATCTTTATAAAGTATTTAAATACCCTAAAGTGATTAAAACAACATCAAAACAATTAGTTATACTCCTAATATATTTTACCTAAAACTAAACTATTTTTATTTTGAGGAAAAACTTCTTAGAACTGTGGATTAGTTTGACACACTATTTTTGGAGCTATTTCCATATTTTACTAAACCAAAAATATTGTGCAACTAAATTAAAATAGAAAAGAGTAAAAGAAAACAACAACAAAAGACAAAACAAAATAAACCCCCCTCTCTTCCCTGGGCCACAGCCCAACCGGCCGCTCACTAGGCCGGCCCATCACCCCACTCTCCCTGGCCATATGGCCTCCCCACGCGGACCGAACCCTAACCGTGACCCACCCCACTTCTCCACTCCCCCCCCACATCGCCGCTCCTCTCTTCCCCCGATCTGGATCAAGATCGGGGGCAAGGACCCGACGCCACTGGACCTCGCCGTCGCCCGAAGGCCTCCCCGCCGGACTGCTTCCTCTTCGTCCCCGTCGTCTCCGTCCTCCTCCCCGTGCCACTGCCCCGTGCCCTACTCCTTCCCTGTGAGCTCCCCCTCCCTCCTAACTCGGTCGTGGTCGCGCCCTCTCCCCTCGCGCACGCGCGCACGCGCCTGGCGCCGCTCGCTGCCGCCAGCCACTGCGCCGCCCGTCCCTACTGCTGCTGGCCGCGCTTGCTTCTGCCCACGTGCGCCCCGGCTAGCCGCCGCTGCCTGCGTCGTCCGCTTCGCCTTGCCGTCGCCCCGTGCACGGCCTCGCCTCGCCTCCCCTGCTGACCGACTGCTACCCTCATTCTCTGCTGCCCACGAACCTCTGTCGCGGCCCCGCGCTCTCTCTTGCACCCGCCCGCGCCGGCCACTGCTCGCCTGGCCTCGCCCCGCATCGCCATCTCCGGCCTCCCCGTGATGCTCAGAACGCGCCCGCTTGCCCCCCCCTCGCGCCTGGCTGGCCAAGGCCGCGCCCGAGGCCTCTTCCCCCTGTCGCGTGGTCGGCCCGGCCCCGCCGCTCGCCGGAGCTGGCCGGTCCTTCCCATACGGGCGTCCCGGTGGCCTCCACCTGCGCCCCGAGTTCCCATACGGGCGCCCGCACGCTCACGGGGCTTCGCCCCAGCAACCGCGCCCGTTAGCGCTAACCCAGCATCCGCAAGGCCCCTCTGGGCCTATGACAAGGGGGCCCCACCCCACAGAACGTTTAAAAAAAAGGGAATTAAAATTAATAAAAAATAAAAATAAATAAATAAATAAATAAATAAATAAATAAATAATTAATTAATTAATTAATTAATTAAGGAATTAATTAATCTAATTAATCATAATTAGATTAACCTAATTATCTAATTAGTCTAATTAAACAATGATTAGTTAGTTAATCTCTGATTAGCTTAATCACAGAATGACAGGTGGGACCCACACGTCAGATTTGACCAGTCAACGCCCCTGTTGACTGCTGACGTCATGCTGACGTCAGCGTGCACTGTTTTGGATAATGTTATATTTAAATAATTAATTAAATTCCAGAAATTATTAAAATCTTTAGAAAATCATGTCTTTTAATCCGTAACTCGGATTAAAATGTTTTCAACATGAAAGTTGCTCAGAACGACGAGGCGATCCCAGATACGCAGCCCGTTCGTCCGCCACACATTCCTAACATATCAAACTCGCAACTTTTCCCCTCCGGCTCCTCTGCTCGAAAACGCGAAACATCGGGGATACTTCTCCGGTTGTTTCCCCCCTTCACCGGTATCACCGCATACCGCGTTAGGGCACCTCTAACGCCGTTATTTGTCATGTCATGCATCACTATGCATCTGCTTGCTTAAATATTTATTGTTTCTCCCCCCTCTTCTCTCGATAGACCTCGAGACCGACGTTGCTGCTGCCCCGTTCGACTACGGAGTTGACGATCCCTCTCTCTTGCCAGAGCAACCAGGCAAGCCCCCCCCTTGATCACCAGATATCGCCTACTCTCCTCTATACTGCTTGCATTAGAGTACTGTAGCATGTTACTGCTTTCGTTATTCCTACCCTGATGCATAGCCTGTCTTTGATACTGCTGTTGATACCTTTACCTGCAATCCTACTTGCTTAGTATAGGATGCTAGTGTTCCATCAGTGCCCCTACACTCTTGTCCGTCTGCCATGCTATACTACTGGGCCATGATCACTTCGGGAAGTGATCGCGGACATATACTATATACTTTACACTGTTACATTACATGTGATACTGTTCGGAGATGGGGGCTGAAGGGGCAGGTGGCTCCATCCCGGTAGAGGTGGGCCTGGGTTCCCGACGGCCCCCAACTGTTACTTTGTGGCAGAGCGACAGGGCAGGTTCGGACCACCTAGGAGAGAGGTGGGCCTGGCCCTAGTCGGCGTTCGCGATACTTAACACGCTTAACGAGATCTGGGTATTTGATCTGAGTCTGGCCATTTGGTCTATACGCACTAACCACCTACGCGGGAGTAGTTATGGGTATCCCGACGTCGTGGTATCAGCCGAAGCACTTCGTGACGTCAGCGACTGAGCGGCGCGCGCCGGGTTGGACCGCGTAACGTGACTTCCTTTGAAATGGAGGTTGCTAGGTCTGCTCTCCGGCCGCGTACGCAACGTGCAGGTGTGCTCAGGGCGATGGGCCCAGACCCCTGCGTGCTTAGGTTTAGACCGGCGTGCTGGCCTCTCTGTTGTGCCTAGGTGGGGCTGCGACGTGTTGATCTTCCGAGGCCGGGCATGACCCAGGAAAGTGTGTCCGGCCAAATGGGATCAAGCGTGTTGGGCTATGTGGTGCACCCCTGCAGGGAAGTTTATCTATTCGAATAGCCGTGTCCCTCGGTAAAAGGACGACCCGGAGTTGTACCTTGACCTTATGACAACTAGAACTGGATACTTAATAAAACACACCCTTCCAAGTGCCAGATACAACCCGGTGGTCGCTCTCTAACAGGGCAACGAGGAGGGGATCGCCGGGTAGGATTATGCTATACGATGCTACTTGGAGGACTTCAGTCTACTCTCTTCTATATGCTGCAAGACGGAGGCGACCAGAAGCGTAGTCTTCGATAAGACTAGCTATCCCCCTCTTATTCTGGCATTCTGCAGTTCAGTCCACTGATATGGCCCTTTACACATATATCCATGTATATGTAGTGTAGCTCCTTGCTTGCGAGTACTTTGGATGAGTACTCACGGTTGCTTTCTCCTTCTTTTCCCCCCTATCCCTTCTACCTGGTTGTCGCAACCAGATGTTGGAGCTCAGGATCCAGACGCCACCGTCGACGACGACTCCTACCACGCTGGAGGTGCCTACTACTACGTGCAGCCCGCTGACGACGACCAGGAGTAGTTAGGAGGATCCCAGGCAGGAGGCCTGCGCCTCGTTCGATCTGTATCCCAGTTTGTGCTAGCCTTCTTAAGGCAAAACTTGTTTAACTTATGTCTGTACTCAGATATTGTTGCTTCCGCTGACTCGTCTATGATCGAGCACTTGTATTCGAGCCCTCGAGGCCCCTGGCTTGTAATATGATGCTTGTATGACTTATTTTATTTGTAGAGTTGTGTTGTGATATCTTCCCGTGAGTCCCTGATCTTGATCGTACACATTTGCGTGCATGATTAGTGTACTATTGAATCGGGGGCGTCACATGGACAGAGGCGACGGCGAGCTCGCCGGCGGCGATACAGGGCACGGGAGACGACGCGAGTGGTACCGCTGTGCTCAGGGAGGAGTCGCCGTTCGGGTGGAGGTGGAGGCGGTCGCCGGAGCGCAGGGGTTCGCCGGCGACGAGGAAGCCGGTGGAGGGGCTTCGGGAGGTGGCGATTCCGGCCGTCCCCGACTGCAAAACGAGGGGGAAAGAGAGGGGAAATGGTCAGTGTGGCCTTGCGGTTCCAGATCGGAAGAGAACGGAGGCGGAGGAGGGCTGTACCAGGAGATCGACGGCGACCAGAGGCGGCGGAGCTCGAGCTCGATCTCGAGCTCGAGAGCTCCTGGAGAGGGGTGAGTGGTGCAGGGGGAGGTTTTGGAGAGTGAGAGAGCGAGTGGTGGCTAGAGGAGGGCTCGGGGAGGCCTATATATAGGAGAACGGCGAGGTGCCGTGGACCCGTGCGCCAGAGAGCTTCTGCCCGTCGCCACAGGGCTCGGGAGGAGCTCACGTTTTGTCTGGCGCGTTCGTGGGCTTGGCCTACGCCCAGAGGAAGAAGAGAGAAGGAGTGGGGAGGGTCAGGGGCGCGCGCGTGTGAGCAGCGCCATTGGCGCGCTCGGGCGGCCCTGTTTGTTAGCGCGGAGGCGCGGGGGGAGGAGGAGAGAGGAGGGGGACAGCGCCGTGGCGTGTCGTGGACGTCGAGGCGCATCGGCTCGCGCGAGGGGAAGGCCCGAGGTGGCCGGAGCCGTTGGGCAGAGGGCGGCTACAGTGCGGGAGCGCACTATAGCGCACTCCAGAGCGCCCAAATGGCTGCCATGGCATTGTTTACGCCCTGGGGGTGCGGCCAACCATGTCCAGCAGGTCTAGGGGAAAGTAAAGAAGAGGGGGGAAGCTTTGGATGCTCTGGTGAGCCAGTGGAGTGAGGAGGGAGGAAGAAGATGGGTGCACAGGGGCTGACCAGAGAGAGAAAGAGGTGGTTTCACCCCTCAATTATTAAGCTGGGGTCTTGCCATTGTTACCAGAGGTGAAAGGGGTCTAGAAGAAGCTATGGTAAAAATTAGAGCTCTCCAAGAATAGCAAAATGGGTCAAAACAGTGATTTTTGCAAAGTGTCAGAAGGTGTTTGATGATGATTAGGGCAAGCAAATGAACTCCATTTGCCATGACACTTAACAGGATGGAGAGAAACTTAGAAATAGAGTGTGCCACCAAATTTGAGCTTATTTGGGTAAAGTTGCCAATGCAACTTTGGCAAACCCTAGATATGAGCAGAAATGGACTTGTGTAGATCTAGTTGAGCAAATCACTTCTCCTTGATGCACCACTTGGTGTAGTGGCCTCATTTGGTCATGTGAACATGCTCACAAAAGTTGGGGTCAAGGAGAGAAAGTTGGTAGTGCAAACTTGTTCAAATATGGTTCTGGTCAGAGAGGGTTTTGGGGCATTTTTGTGGACCCAAATGACTTTAATTGACATGAGTCTTTGCAAGATCATCACAATATGCATTTGTGACTTGCTGGAATTTTCTTGGATTTTTATGAAAATATTTCCTGTAGAAATATTTCAAATCCTTGAAATGGGCAGAAATGGTTTTGGGAGGTTTTGTCCAATATTTAATCATCTCCATGTGTTGAAACTCATATATATGGAAACTATATGTCCATTGAGTCTCCCTAATTTTTCTCAAATATTTTTGAAATATTAAAATAATTTTAACCTATTAAAGACCATTTCTGGCCTTAAGAAAAAGCCTTTAAATAAAATAGGAAAATAAATTTAAAATTATATTTTTGTGGTTTCTGGGTATCCTATATCTAATAGGAGTCAAATATATTTTTGGAAAGATTTTTGCTGCCCTTAATTAAGTACTTGCAGTGCAATCCTCAATCAAGGGGGTTTTTGGAAAACTAACTTTTGAAAATACTTTTTGGCCAAATAATTTTTGTAAGAAAATACTATATTGCTTTATACACATGGCATGATCATTGGACAGAAGTTTGGGACAAGGAGATGAAGTATAGGAGGTGAAATAGTTGACTATAAAGAGCACTTGAAAAACCACAGAGAAAAATCCAACTCCAAATAAAAACCAAATAATGCAAAAGTTTTTGTTGTCCAAATTTTCATGCTTTATTAATGCAAATAAACATGTTACAAAATGCAGGGTGTGACACCTTTTTTCTTGTATGCTGCTACCATGTAATCATCGTCGGTTGATGGCTTTGTTAATTTAAAGTCAGACTAGATTCGACTTCTTCTCGGACTCAGCCGACACCTTTTCTCTAAAAATATGATGCACGCCGGGCAGATTGGAACCAACTCGAACCAAAACAGGGAGGATAGCTAACAACACTTTTGTTTTACATTCCATTCAGAAAATGGTTCATTTTCTAGTGCCCATCACTGATATTGTGACACACTATCTCTCTAGTGCCTATCACTACAGGATGGCCATAGGAAAAAGCACATCTCTGGTTTCTCTTATAAAGGGGGCAAAACTGAACAGAGCACACCCACCCGCTTAACAAAAAAATTGGTGCTACCGGGCAGGCTGAGACTTCTGCGTGGCACTAGATGCATCAGCCCAATGCAAGCCCACGGGCCTGGGCTGGCAAGTCCCGCCAGCACACGAGCATGTACGCACCGGCGCATGGAATTCCGAGAGCAACTAGTTAACAAGCGCTTTCAGGAGTCTCGCAACGATCAGCGCCATTTGACGCGCTCTTAGCTTTTCGATCAGTTAACGAGCGCCATTTTGGCTCGTGTCACGTTCTGGGCGCACGCGTTTTCGGCTTTTTAAATGGTTTTTTTTTCAGGTTTTTTCGACATTTTGGTTTTCCACAGGTCTTTCCTAGCTTTCCGATCAAAAAAAATCGTGAAAAAACGCGTTTTCAGTTTTTTCCTTTCGGAGAGTCACGGTTTTGCTTTCGCGAGAGTCACGGCCGTGCCTCTCGGAAACGAAAAAAATGCATTTTCTGTTTTTTCCTTTCGCGAGAGTCACGGTTTTGCTTCCGCGAGAAGCACGGTGGTGCTTTAGCGAGAGTCACGGCCGTGCCTCTCGAAAACGAAAAAAACGCGTTTTTGTTTTTTTCCTTTCGTGAGAGTCACGGTTTTGCTTTCGCGAGAGGCACGGTTGTGCTTTCGCGAGAGTCACGGCCGTGCCTCTCGAAAACGAAAAGAAACATGTTTTTTATTTTTTTCCTTTCGCGAGAGTAACGGTTTGCTTCCGTGAGAGGCACGGTTGTGCTTTCGCGAGTCAAGGCGGTGCCACCTCGGAAACAAAAAAAATGTGTTTTCTCTTCTTTATTTTTCTTTCCGTGAGAGTCACGGTTTTGCTTCCATGAGAGGCACGGTTGTGATTTCGTAAGAGGTACCGGCGTGCCTCTTTTCGAAAGGGAAAGAACCCGTGTTCCATGTTTGGTTTTCTCCTATGGTTTTTTTCGTCCGGTTTTTTCGTGAAAAAAAATGTTCGTCAAAGCCTGTCAACATAGGATCTAGTTTTGAAGATCCCGACATGAGGAATCCAACGGTCAAAGCGGTTCGAGATTTGAACGCACGGTTTAAGAGATAAAACGTTTTGAATAAACGAATCTTCAAAAAAGGAAAAACTCCCAGGATGCGACAAATGACGCACATGCAGCTTGCCACTTGTTGCAACCTGAGGAGGTTGGGGTGATCTTTGCAACGAATACTGCTCAACTAGTGATTTCGTGGGATTCCCTATTGGACGCACATTGCTTCAAACTGTCGACGAATCGCACAGGGGCATCTGACTAGCGAGCGATTTTGGGCCGTCCCTGTAGCGTCTACCAGGTTCTGGTTTTGGGAACCTTCTAGAGCGTTCCCAACCGGTTCTTACTGGTTTTGGGAACCATCTAGAAGGTTCCTGAACCAGTTTTTTATTTTTCATCTTTTTTTTTCTTTTTTACTCTTTCTATTTTTCCTTCTTCCTTTTTCTGGTTCTTTTTACTTTTCTTTTCGTTGCTTTTTTCTTTTCTTTCAGTTTTCATTTTCAAGTTAATTTCTCTTTTCACCAATTTTCTTTCTTTGGTTTTTTATTTCCTTTTCTTTTATTCTCTTTCTTTCAAACTTTTTTTCAGAATATTTAAGTTTTTGTTCATGTTTCCAAAAAATGTTCAGTTTATTAAAAAAAATGTTCTCAAAATTCAAAAATTGTTTAAACTTTCAAAATTCAAAAAATGTGCCGGATTTCCATTTTTTGTTCTCATATTAAAAAAAACATGCTTCCAAATTTATTCGGGATTTTTCAAAATTGTTCTCTGTGTCAAAATTTGTTCTGAAGATTCAACAAATGTCCGTGCTTTAAAGAATTGTTCGTGCTTCGAAATTTGTTCTCTGTTTCTAAATTTGTTCTCAAGATTCAAAAAAATTATTTCTTTAAATTTTTTTTCACAAATTCCAAAACATTCTTGTTTTCAAAAAATGTTCAGTTTTTGAAACAATGTTCTCAAAATTCAAAAATTGTTCTCGTTACACAAAAAAGTTCAAAACTATCAAAATTCAGAAAATGTACCGGATTTCAATTTTTTGTTCACCTATTCACAACAAATTCATGCTTCCAAATTTGTTCGAGATTTTTCAAAATAGTTCTCCATTTCAAAATTTGTTCACAAATTTGAAAAAAATCCGTGCTTTAAAAAATTGTTCGTGCTTCAAAATTTGTTCTCCAAATTTGTACACAAATTCAAAACTTTCCCATTTTGAAAATTTGTTTGGAGTTTTTATAAAATGTCTCTGTTGTTCAAGATTTGTTCACAAATTCATAAAATATTCCTATTTTTAAAAATATGTTCACAAAGTCGAAAATTGTTCACTGTTTTTCATACTTGTTCGTGATTTTCATAAATTGGTCGGTATTAAAAAAAGGTTCCTGTTTTTCAAGGTTTGTTCAGAAATTCAAAAAATGTTCGTGCTTTAAATTTCGTTCACAAATTAAAAAAATTCACATTTTGTAAAAAAGTTCTTGTTTTTCAAAATTTGTACACATCTTCAAATATCAATCCCATTTTACAAGTTTGGTTAAAAAATACACAACTTTTCAAACTCGTGCGTGCTTGGAAAAAAGTTCTTCATTTCAAAAATGTTTATTTTGTATTTTCAAGAAATGTCAAAAAAAGGGAAAATAACCTGATCAGGCGATTTTATCTAGTGTTAAAGTATTTGCATTGCCTGTGTACCAGCCTCTTGAAATTTACGAAGTCATAAATCCAAAAATAATGCAAGCAACAGAACTTGAATCCTGATGGGCTGGAGATACCATTGTCCCTCTAACCATCCAACCACAAGTTGGTTCACTGGAGGAGAGGTTAGTTGATTAGCATATCTAGCCTATTTGCGTCCGTTTGGTGGGACATCTCTCTCCGTGTCTCGAATAATGTATGGGACCATCATGTCCCCTGGGGGCAATGGCCATCTCTTTCTGCATCCATGGTCATGTAGTAGTGAAGCATGTGGTACAAATATCTTAACTAGGAGCTCTGTTTTCTTACTAAGTAAACATGGCATAGGATGGATTTTCATCACTTACGTTTGTTGGTCCTACTATTTGTTCGTCTTCTAACCGTAAGTGCACAGTCGCCCATATTTTACATGCATGCATGAACAACCTTCAACTCCAATCAGTAATTCAGCCGTTCATGTAAATTGTAACAGTGCATGGTCGTCTTCACCGGGTGTAGCAGCATTTGTGAGTAAATAAAGTAATCCACGTAGCATCACATTGTATTATCCTTAATCGTCCACCGAGATCAAGCACGACCGGTCACCAAGTCTAGATCAAGTCGAAGTAAGAGTATCTCTCGCGGCAAGTCGCGGTCCAGTTGCGATCGCTTCATATCTTACATTAGATGATGCCCCGCGGATTGTTGCGGGAACCTTCAAAAATAAATGTAAGATCGCTCCCAATTTATATTTTGAAAATAATAAAGTGTATGAAGCATGTGATAAAATAAAAAATCCCTCTAGGAGGCCGAGCTCCATGGAGGCTAGTTTTTGAAAAATTCAAAATTCATATTTTAACATTTCAAAAATTCTGAAAAAAATATAGATATACATGGAGGTATAATGCACATAAATTTTCAGAACGAAATACGTTGGAATGGGTGTTAGGGGAAAAAATCTATGGATTTTTAGCACATGATAGTATTTCTCCTTTCAGGCCATGAATTTGTTTTTTTTTGTATAGATCGTATTTCAAGGTATTTCATCCTGAAATTTTACACACATACACAACACCCTTGTTTACTTGTATAATTTTTTTAACACACGAACAACCTTTAACTCCAATTAGTAATTCAGCTGTTCATGTAAAGTGTAACTGTGCATGGTCGTCTTCACCGGGTGTAGCAACATTTGTGAGTAAATAAAGTAATCCACGTAGCATGACACTGTATTATCCTTAATCGTCCACCGAGATCAAGCACGACCGGTCACCAAGTCTAGATCAAGTCAAAGTCTCTTTCTTCCTTTTTTTAGAACGAATACGCTAAAGGCGTCCGACTTTAAATTAATAAAGCCACCAGGCCGGCATCACACCAGTTACTTAGGTTTTACAAACCAAGCTAAAATCGCATGGAAGTTCAAAGAGGCACCAAGGAGCAAGGGTTACACACTGATAGGAAACCAGCAACAGTCACAACCCTATCCTCGACTACCCCTAAACCAAAAGGAGAGACCATATATGGAGGTTGTCTTGCGGTGGACAAAGTGCTTCTCATCTTCTCCATGGCCTCTGACATCTGCTCAGCATCGCGATACTTCCCCAACGATGTCCACATCTGTAAGAAGAGATGATATTTAAAGATAACATAGGTGGGGTGAGCAGAGAACTTCTTTTCGATCGTCATTTTGTTCCTAATAGTCCATAACGCCCATAGTAGCGCCCCTACGCATCTCAAAACTATACGGCCACTAGATCCTTTCTGGGTTTGAACTATTTCAAGCAAATCGGTGCCCGACGCCGGGCTCCAGTTTTGATGGAACGCTTCCCTCACAGCGCACCACGCAAATCTAGCTAGCACGCACCGAAAGAAAACATCATTCGCATCCTCGTGATTCCCACACACGATACATGTACCATTAGACGGTCCATTCCTTTTGGCAACACTGTCTGCCGTAGGGAGGCGATTTTTAAACAATTGCCATCGGAAGACTTTTATCTTGAGAGGAATCCCTGTCTTCCACAATCCCCTGGCAATATCCAAGGTGTTTCCTTCCGCCATCTTAGCTTATAATGACTTCACCGAGAACTTACCAGAGGCGGTTAGGCCCCAAGAGACCGCATCAGCTCCCGAGCTCAGCGGCTCCGACCCGATTCTCGCCAACAACTCATTCCACCTCCCATGTTCACTAGCTGTCAGGGGACGTTTAAAGTATATGGCTGGTGGCGACGATCTAAGGGCTTCCCCAACCAGAACTGTCGTGTCCGTTACTAGCTGAAAAATGGAGGGGAACACCTGCCACAGCGCACGTGGGTCGATCCAGCTATCAAGCCAGAACCGCGTCGACATCCCGTTCTGAACTTCAAACCGAGCCCCTACCGCAAAGGCCGGATGGACTGCCTGGATCCCGTTCCAGAACGCCGAACCCTTGCGCTTGGCGTTGAATACATTCCCGTCTGGAAAGTATTTAGCCCTGAGAATGTCAGCCTAGAGCCCCGACTCTTTTTGGGCAAGGCGCCGCCACCACTTAGTTAAGAGGGCCACGTTCATCAACTTGGAGTTAATAATCCCCAAGCCGCGAAACTTTTTAGGTCTGCAAACTGCCGCCCACCTAACTAAATGGTATTTCTTTTTAGTTCCGGTCCCTTCCCAAAAGAACTTGGAACGAGGCGTGTCGATCTTAGCGTGAACCCCATTCGCTAGGAGAAACATACCCATGGTGAAGAGGGGCAAGGAAGATAAACTAGTATTGGTTAGAATTAATCTTGCCGCCGATGATATGAACCTCCCTCTCCACGGGCTCACCCGATTGGCCACCTTGCCATATAACGGCTCATATTCCGTTATCGAAAGTTACCCGTGGGAAATTGGTAAACCGAGGTACTTAATTGGGAAGCCCCCAAGCTTACAATGAAGAAGGTTGGCCGCATGCGAACTTTCCTGCTGGCTCATCCCAATGGAAATAACCTCGCTTTTTAGGAAGTTAATTTTCAATCCGGACAGGAGTTCGAAGGCTATAAGCAACAACTTGATCGTCGTTGTACTATGCAGATCCGGCTCAAAGAGGAGCATAGTGTCGTCGACATATTGCAAATGCGTGACCCCACCTAGAATAAGGTGATCCACCACGCCTTTGATGTGACCAGCCGCCCTAGCTTTGTCAATCGTTGCCGAGAAAACGTCAGCCACGAAGTTGAAAATCAGTGGCGAGCCGGGATCCCCTTGACGGAGCCCCCTCTTGTTACAAAAAATTTCCCCATTTCTCCATTGATTGTGACCGCGGTCTGCCCACACGAGATGAGGTGCATGATCCGGTACACAAAGCTTGCGTCAAAACCCTTTTTAAGGAAGACTTCCCGAATAAACTCCCAGTTAACTCGGTCGTAAGCTTCTTCAAAATCTAGTTTAAGTAGGATCCCTTTCCCCTTAGTACGCTTAAGCTCATGAACAATTTCTTATACACCAATAGTGCCTTCGAGAATGTTGCGTCCTTTCAAAAACGCAGTTTGACTTTTCAGGATAACTCGCTGGGCCACTGGCACCAGACGCGTAGCATAGGCTTTAGCGCACAGTTTGAAAGGAACGTTAATCAAAGTGATAGGCCTAAAAAGTCGAATATTATCAGCGCCCTTAACTTTAGGAATAAGACTAATAGAACCGTAATTGAGACGCGCCAAGTCGACCGAACCAAGAGCAAACCCGTTAACTAAGGCATAAAAGACATGCTTAAAACAAGGCCAATTTTTTTAAAGAAGGCCACCGGCCATCCGTCGAGCCCTGGTGCTGTATCAGTTTTCATACCAGCCAACGCCCGTTCGATCTCTTCGGGGTGGAAAGCAAGGGCCAGCCCATCAATTTCCACCTGGGAAACCATATATGCCAGCTCCCAAAAACCTTCTTGAAGGCCCACAACCTTCTCTTCGGCCGTCCCCAAAAGGCCTATGAAGAAATCGTAAATGTGCTTAACTGTATCCGCCTGAGTCAGGAGGAGCCCGTCCTCTAAATTGAGGCGAAGGATGAGACTTTTCCTTTTCCTACCATTAGCATACACATGAAAGTATCCCGTGTTAGCGTCTCCTTTAGTCACCCACTTGACAACGCCCCTACGGCGCCAGTACTCTTCTTCGGTGCGAAGGATAGCAAGAACTTGATTTTCAAGGGAATAGCAAAGTGCCCATTCACTATCAGCCATCGGCCTCGTGTCAGCTAGTTCGTCAAGAGCTGCTATCTCCTCTACTAAACTAGCCCACTCTTTCCTAGCTTCGCTACCATAATTTGCACCCAACCCTGAGGAACGAACGCAAAGCCGCAGCCGCTACAGTCCAGAGCTCGGTCGGGCCCCGTTGAGGCCCAAGCTGCGACGTGATGTTCACCCACCACTCCTGGACCATAGGCTCAAAACCCTTCACCTCAACCCACATTGTTTCAAAGTAGAAATGACAGGTTCTCCTAACATAATCCTCTCCAGAGGAGAAGATGAGGGGGAGGTGATCCGAGCCTATACGTATTTCAGCTACCAGCAAACACAGAGGGAAAATCGCCTCCCACTCCGGGGTGAAGAACACCCTGTCGAGCACACTCCGCACCGGCCACAGCTGTTTGTTAGACCAGGTGGAATGCGCGCCCGTACGCGCAGCTTCCCGCAAGGCTCCTGCCGCAATTGCATTATTGAACATGGTCACACTAGCCTAGTCCACATTGTTGTTGTTCTTGTCCGCACCCGAGCGGAGCAAGTTGAAATCGCCACCCACCACAAGAGGGAGGAGGAGCGCTCATTTGATCCCTACGAAACTGATCACTTCGTCCAAGAAATCTGCTGATCGAGCGTGATCAGCAGGTCCATACACACACATCACAACCCAGTGTCGGCGTTCTGGGAACGGGGGTCCCCAAACTTTCCTGCATACGGCCTGCGGCGTGGCTCAAAGGGGGGCCCAACATGGCCCATCTTCATCAACACAAGACCCAAGACACTCGCGAGGGGCCAAGCCTCGCGGGGCGGACGACGCGGAGCTTCCTCAGGCGCGGCCTCATCAGGATGGCTCATGAGGAGGCGGAGAGATCAAGGCGGGGTACCTCACGAGGTGCCCATGACGCAAGCCATGACGACCAAGGGCGCCAGGCGGGCACGAGCCCGCGCTGTGTCCTCCTTTCCGCTTTGGTGCAAAGGGAGCAAGCGCAGGCGAGAGTATCAAGCAAAGGCACCCATTTCGGTGCAACGACACCAAGACCAGTCCAACGGTGGGGAGGAAGTCATTGTGGAGCCCAGGACGGCGTCACCACGAGAGCCTTTGGCAGGCGAGGACCAAGTTTAGTCAGGATAAGTGTACCAGATGTTCCCCTTCAAAATGGCCAACTGTTGGCGCCCTTCCCGCTCAATATTTGGGAGGAGGCCCAGGGCCTTTGCCTATAAATAGGACTAGCCACCCACATGGTAGAGGGATCTAGGGATCCAGCGATCGAGTATCCAGCGATCAAGCGATCGATCGATCTAGCGAGCGAGAAATCCAGAGTTTGGGCAAGCACAGAGTCAGAGAGAGAGAGAAGGGCGGCTGAACTCCTCTTAGCAGTTCATCGCCCCAACCAAGAGCAGGCCCTCGCGAGGCTGTTCTTCCTTGTATTGTTCATCATCATCAGCCCAAGAGGCAATCCACCACACCATAAACTAGAGTAGGGTATTACACCACAATGGTGGCCCGAACTAGTATAAACCTTGTGTCTCTTGTGATGTTCTTTCATTAGCTTAGATCTTTGCGAGGCGGAGAGGTAGAAGGCGTAATCTCCGCGCGCACCCCAGAGTTCGAACCTCAAGGGTCTGCCGAAACCCGAAATCCGACATTTGGCGCGCCAGGTAGGGGTGCACCGAAATTCGTCTTTCACCGCTCCGTTCTCCTCCGACCGTCGCGTACATGTCTGACGCTCGTTGGGCCCGCGCCGAGCGCCGGGCCGCCATCGCTTCCCGCGTCGCCCAGACGGCTCCCGTCGGCGGGCGTCCTCGTCGTTCCCCGTCACCCGCCGTCAACGCCGCCACCGGCCCGCGGGGAACGAGCAGCAAGCGTCGTCTCAGCATCCGTCCGTGCGGCAAGATGGCCGCACCGCTACTCCCTCGCTCACCCCAGTTGGTTCTTCGTCCCGCGCGCTCCGCGCACCCTTGGAGGCCCGAGCTACGCTCATCACGCCAAACGAGCTCCTGCGCTACCGTCCCGTCGACGACATCTACGAAGAGTGGCTCGACCGCGTCGCCGAGCTCATCCGCGCCGCAGAAGGCTCTCCCGCGCCGTCCGTTCCGCTGCGCCGCACCCCGCCCCGCGCGGGCAACGAAGCTCCAGGGGCGTACCTGCCGCCTCCTCTTCAAGAAGACGCCGTGGCTCCAAGGCGCGCGGCCCCTGGGCGGAACCCGCTCCGTCAGGCGCCAGCGCGGCAAGAGCAGAGCTACCAAGAGGTCCCTCGCCCGCAAGAAGCTACCCGGGCGCTCCCTGCTCCGGCCCGTCACGACCCCGCTCCTGCTCCCGCATGTCAAGACCCCGGCTGTTCCAGCTGCAGCGCATGGGGACCCGCAAGACCAAGCTCTCCGCCACCCAAGGCCTCCCGTGGCCACAGCAGGCTGCCGTGCCTTCACCACCGAGCTGCAGAGCGTCGCGTGGCCCGGCAAGTTCAAGCTGGACCTGCCTCCTCGCTACAACGGCACGACCGACCCTGCAGAGTTCCTCCAGCTCTATGAGCTGGGCATCGAAGCCGCCAACGGAGACGAGAAGGTCATGGCGAACTGGTTTCCCATGGCGCTCAAGGAAGGGGCCCGCACCTGGCTCCTAAATCTGGCTCCAGGCACGATCTCTTCCTGGGACCAGATGCGCACCCGCTTCATCGCCAACTTCCAAGGTACTCGCGACCGGCCACCAGTCGTGGGCGACATTCGCCGCATCAAGCAACAACCCGAAGAGACCTTGCAAAAGTACATCCAGCGCTTCAACAGTGCGCGCCTCAAGATCCCCAAGGTGTCCGAGGAGGCCATCATCTCAGCCTTCTCCGACGGTGTGTGCGACGTCAAGATGAAGGAGGAGCTGGCAATGCATGAAGACCTATGCACTTCCTTGGAGCTGTTCAACTTGGCGACCAAGTGCGCTAGGGCTGAGGAAGGGCGTCTCTCCCTCCTCGAGCTGCCTGCCGCAGACCCAGAAGAGAAAAAGCCCAAGGCCAAGGACGTGAAGCGCAAGGGGGCTGCCGTGCTCACGGCAGAACCAGACACCAAGCGGGGCAAAGATCTGCCCGAATCCTCCAGGGGCAGTCGGTACTGCGTGTACGATGACCTCCACACCCACAACACCAATGAATGCCAAGAGCTCCAAGCCGTGCGAGAAGGAAGGATCGGCCGTCGCCCTGACCGCGTCGAGCGGGGCTACGGCCGAGGGGGAGGAAGAAACGCAGGACGCTGGGAAGACCAGGCCCGCGCCAAGGGTGGCGCGATCAACCTCGCGAGGATCGCTGGCGAGACCCGCCTCGCGAGGGAGACTAGAGGGATCGGCCTCGTGAGGATCGCCCACAAGGCAACACAGGCCTTCCTCCGCTGCCACCGCAACCAAGGAGGAACGAGGACCGCCATCAAGACGAGGGGCTGGGGGCTTCCAGGAGCCGCGCGCAATTGCCTGCATCCTGGGCGAAGCTCAAGCCCCAGCCTCTCAACGCATCTTCAAGCAGTTTGCCCGCGAGGTGAATGCAGTCCTCCCCAAGCTCGAAGCAACACGCCCTCTCAGGTGGTCAGCGTGCGCCATCACGTTCAGCTCAGCGGACCAGCTCAAGTGTGCGGCCACAGCCGGAGTCCTCCCGATGCTTTGCTCCCCAGTCATCAGCAACGTACTGGTCACCAGGACCCTCATCGATGGTGGGGCAGGGCTCAACGTCCTGTCCGTGGAAACATTCAACAATCTCCAAGTTCCCTATGACCAGCTTCAGCCAACCAAGCCTTTCTCCGGAGTCACCGACGGTTCCACGGTCCTGATTGGGCAGGTCCGCCTCCCTGTCACCTTCGGGGCACGCAACAACTACCGCACCGAGCTCATCGACTTCGACGTCGCTCACATCCGCCTGCCGTACAACGCCATCCTCGGGTACCCAGCGCTGGCCAAGTTCATGGCCGTAACTCACCATGGCTACAACGTCCTCAAGATGCCAGGAAGTGGCGGAGTCATTACTGTGCCCTGTGAAGAGAAGGATGCGGTGTGTTCCCTGGAGCGAGCCTTTCAGGCCGCGTCACTGGAAGACCCGGATCGCGGAAGCAGGAGGCTTCTCGAGACCACCCCCAAGAAGAAGAAGACATCGTCCGGACCGGTCCCTCAGGAGGCAGGCCCCTCAGGGCCCGCGTCTGCCCAAGGGGAACCTCCTTCCATCGCATAGGAAAGTGCGCCCGGCACCCTCCTCAGGCAGGGCTCGGGGGCTCTCCCCTGGAGGGCCACCGACCTGGCCAAGGTCACGAGGGAGGCGCTTGGGCACCACATGGAGGCGTGCTTCGAAGCGCGTTTCCCTCAAGAAGGAGCAAGGCAAGGAGGGTCAGAACCTCAGGAGTTCGTCAACAAGGCCATTCAAGAACTACAGGAATCAAGAGTCATGAGAGGCTGCTGCCGTCTACCAGCTGTGGCTCCACATCCAGGCGAGGATGGTGGGCTGCGCGTCTGCATCGACGTACCAGGGCTCAACCAAGTCGCCTTGCTGGAGCGCCTCTGGCCCTCGCAAGTGGGGCGCTGCGGAGGTCCGCCCCACAGCTACGTTCGCATTCCTTACGGCTTGCCGAGCACGGCTGCTACGTACCAGCGCCTCATGAGGGGCATCATGGAGGCTCAAGAGGCCAGGCGGTCCGCAGCCTTGGCGGAGATGGAGATGATTTGCGAGGAGCCACCAGTGCCTCCGGAGCCTCCCGAGGCCCCTGGGCCTGGGGGCTCGTGAGGATCGGCTTCCGCAGCCCACCGAGTCTGCTGCACCAACACCCCTTCGTCCTCGACATCATCATGTGACATCTTTCAAGTTTCATTTCCAGCTGCGAGCGCCCCTCCCAGGGCTGCATTATTCCCAGGCCGCGTGGGTCCGTCCCTACGGCATGTATCACTTTTTATTTCATGTTGTTAGCTTGCTTTGTTGGGGGCGCCCCTCGGGCTGCATCATCCCCAAGTCGCTCGGGCCAGGCCCAGCGGCGTGTATCTCCCTTGCGTTTATTTCCGGCTATGCATTCGACCCATCATGCTTGATTACTTGATGCCTGTTCACGGCACCTCTTCTTCTCCATGTCGACCACTTGCACGTTAAAGGGGGGTACCTGAGCATCGCGACTCAGGGCTCTTACTGGCTCTCCAGCCCTCACCCTCTGGCCTTGTCCACGACATTGCGACCTGGCATACCAGCGACGGCTGAGACCAGCTCGAGGGCCGGGACCCGAGGACGTAGAGTGTTGGCATCTAACCAAATTTGCAGGAACACATCACAAGATAAGGCCCAGTGCCAGGCGCAACCCACCTAGAGGTAGGGCCCCGTGAGTCCCGCGCTGGCTCACGGGTGCCCAGATACACCTCACCAAGCCCTACCGTGCCGGCCACGTGTCAGGGCGGGGCTGTATACGCCCCGGGGGATCCTCCCGGATGGGAGCCCCCTCCCACGTACCAGTGGAAGCACCATGCTCCGTGCTGGCTGACGACACTGCCGAGGAGCGGCTATGCCCGTACACATACGGAAACGCTATGCTCCGCGCTGGTGATAAACAATTGAGGGTGGCCCCCGGGCCGCATCAACCTCAGGGAGCCCAGAGCTCAGTGTCTAGCCTCATCGCAACGCCTCCCCTCGGGAGTGCCGCGCGAGGTGGCTGGGCACGGGGGTTGCGCATGGGTCACGCCCAGACGCCCGCCACCCAGCCAGGCCCCCCCGGGCCTGGTTCATCACGCGTCTCTCCCCGAGCGGAGCCAAGGTACGAAGGCCGTTTGAGCGTCAAGGGGGACCCCTGAGCATCGCGACTCAGGGGCCTAACTGGTCCCGTAGCCCCTCACTCCTTAGTTCTGAAAGGCTAATGTTGGGTGAGGTACGCGCGGGGCCGGGTGATACGTCCAAAACGTATCTATAATTTCTGCTTGCTCCATGCCTCTTTTGGGTGATATTGCTATGATATTTATACACTTCCATACAATTTTGATCATATTTGGACTAACCTATTAACTCAGTGCACCCCAGTGCCAGTTTCTGTTTTCTGCTGTTTTTGTATTTCAGGATTTTCCATTACAAAAACTGCCAGAAAAATTCCGGAAAAAATATATAAAAAATCAGCGTTCCGGAACCTTCCAGGAGCCCGAAGCACAGCCGGAGGGGGGCCACCAGGGGCCGAGGCGCCCTGGTGGCGCAGCCCCCCCCCCTTGGCCGCGCCGGGGGGGCGCCTGGGCCCCCCAGGACCCTTCCGACGCCACCCTTTGGCCTATATTTAAAGCACGTCTCGAAACCCTCGAGACGGGAGCCCTTTTTCGCGATCGCATCTCTGTTCCGCCGCCGCCGCGCTTCCAAGATCGGGAGCGCCAGGAGAACTCTTCCCGGCACCCTGCCGGAGGGGAGGATCACCACCGGGACCTTCTCCTCCACCATGGACGCCTCCCGGACGATGCGTGAGTAGTCTCCCTTGGACCATGGGTCCATGACCAGTAGCTATGTGATGTTCTCCTCCAGTTCTTGTGCTTCACTAATTAGTCCTCGTGAGCTGCCCTACATGATCGAGGCACATATGTAATTCTTATGCTGTTGCTATGATGAGTTTGCTGGGATCCGATGGATTGTGAGATTATGTTCAGATCGTGTTTGAGTAATATATTTGATTTACCTCTTTTATATTTTTGTTCGTGAGTAATTCTTGCATGTTCTCCGTTGCTGTTTATTGCTTTGGCCGAGTAGTAGATAGTAACTCCAAGAGGGAACGTTATGCTTGATTGTGGGTTCATGCCCCTCGATGACTAGCTTGAGTGACAGAAACATGAGTCTAGGGGATGTGCTGTTGCCACAAGGGGGAAAACAACGGTGCTTGTGCCCGCGGGTACAAGGATTGTTTACTTTACGCAAAGTATTTTAATGCAGTTGTCTGTTGCTTTGAGTTTACACTTTGGGTGGGGCTCGCAACTTAATACCAGCGAGATGTTCTGGATAGATATCTCAAGGTCGATGATTAGTAGTAGATGCATATGGATTTCGGTCTACTTACCTTGGCGTACTGCCCATGCTTTGAACCTCTACCGATCTTGCAATATAGTTAGCATTGGTTTGCGCGCGTAATCCTGTCAATTGCCCAGCTGTAATTTGTTTACCTCGCATAGCTGTTTTATCGTCTTTTGGGAGAGACATCACTAGTGAACGTCATGGCACCCCGGTCCATATTCACATCATTGATCACACCGCTATTTACTTTTCGTTGCTTTTACTTTCCGCTTTTACTTTTCGCAGCACTATCCATCACCATTACCACTTGCGTTTTGACCCTTTGTAAACTACAAGGCCGGAGGGATTGACAACCTCTCTGTACTCGTTGGGGACGAAGTTATTTGTATTGTGTGCAGGTCCACGTCGATTGCTAATCCACGGTGCCGTTAGCGATTGACACCTTCTCGTTGAAACTTGGAGTCTCTGGGGATTCGATCCTTGGTATCTTTGCCAAGGGAAAACTACCGCTACGCTGCATCTCAAACCTTACACTTGGGGTAACCAACGAGGGGCGAGAAGCCATCAAGGGTGTTTTCTGGCGCCGTTGCCGGGGACTCCGCTCTTCGAGATAGGGGAGTTGCATACTTTCTTTTACCTTTGTTTTTTAGTCTTGTTAGTTTACTTTTCAGTTTTTGATTTAGTGTCCTTTACCGAAAATCACAAAAATAGTGTCTTGCTTGCTTGCTGCTATGGGTTCCACCGAGAACACCAAGTTGTGTGACTTCACTAGTTAAGCTTATTGAAAACCCTGTTATTGGATCATTGCTTGCGGGAAGACGCCCCACACCTGTGGTGGTTGCTCCTCCCCCTACTGAAATTGTGCCCTATAAAATACCAGCTGGTATTATCAATTATGTTTTGGCTAATCGTTATGCAGGAGACAGACATCCCGGTGAACACTTGCTATATTTGTCACAACTATGTTCATTATTTAAGCTTGCAGGTGTATCAAGAGAGTTTGTCATGAGGAAATTTTTCGCCATATCACTTATAGATAAAGCTTCAGATTGGTATAAGCTTCTCGATAACTCGCACTTGCTTGATTGGCAAGAGCTCATCTCTCTCTTTTATACTAAGTTTCATCCTCTTCATGTGGAGAGTAAGAGTACCTTTTTGCATGTGGATCATGGTATCAATGCTTTATGTGATGCTTATATTGTTGAGTTTATTCGTGATCCCACTGAAAATTATTATGAGAAGGGAACATATGCTTATAGATATTTCAATAATATCAAGTTCCCTCTCTTTATGGTGAATACTTTGAAGTTATGCTTGTTCTGCCTTCCTATGCTAGTTGCTCTATGCTTCAATAATTTATTTTCTTACAAGACTCCCATGCATAGGAAGTATGTTAGACTTAAATATGTTTTATATATGCTCCTTGATGCTCTCTTTTGTTCTTCAACTCCTATTCCTACGAGAGCATCATTAAAGTCTTAAGCCTATCTTCATGGCTATAAAGAAAGAGCTCTAGGGAGATAACCCTTGTTATCCTTGCTTTCAGTTTGTTCTTTCAGTTTTTAGTGGTCTTGATGTTGTTACTACAGTAGCATCATCATTGTATCTTTACTTTTCAGTTCTGTGCCAAGTATAGCCTCTGATTGCAGGAAAGATCAAGAGTTGTGACGTGCTGTCCAGGAAACAGATTCTGTCCTCGTACAGAAAAATTCGCATAAAATCACCAGATCATCTTTTTGGTCTGAATTTTTTCCACAGCGTGCTCTATATAATTGTCTTTCAGGCGTCTGTTCTGAGTTTTTTGATTGGAGTTGCAGAAGTGCCCCAAAAAAATCATTTACTGCCTGCTGGTCTGTTTTTCACAGATTCTGTACTGTTTTGCCTTTTCTTCGTTTTGCGAGCCTTTAGCTTGCTGTTTTCTTGCAAAAACTTTATGGCAATCCAGAGAAACAGTATGCTTGCAAGAATATCTTTATTTCCAGCAAGGAACAATTATAATATTGTGGGTACTAACCTCGCTAATCAGATTATGATGAGTTTTGTATGAAGGGAGTTTTCAAGTGTGCGAGGGAAGTTGATGAAAAGATTCAGGAGTGTCAAGCGCTCAAGCTTGGGGATGCCCCCGTGCACCCCCAAGAAATATTCAAGAAGACTCAAGCGTCTAAGCTTGGGGATGCCCCCCGTGCATCCCCTTCTCCATCGACATTATCAGTTCGTCTCCCGTTCCACTATATTTTTATCACTTCATGTGCTATGTGCTATGCTTGGAGCGTCTTGCTTTTAGTTTTCCTTTTAGTTTTCTTTAGCTTTCAATAACGAGTCGGAACTCAGCTTTCTTTTTGTGTGGGAGAGAAACACGCTCCACTTCTACTTAGAACATAACATGGAGTTTTCATGTCTATCTTTGCTGTGTGTGTTCTTTGTCTTTCAATAGCTACTACCTAGCTCAGCTCTTAGCTTTCATGCTTATCTTTTCAAAGAGCTTTTGTTTAGTTGGTTGCTTGAACTCTCTTTATTATCTTGTTTACCTTTTTAAGAGAGTTTGCTTTTGTTGGATTGATTGATATGTCTATGATGAAGATGCTACATGCATGATGTTGCTTGGTAATTCTGGTTGCTTATGGCTAGTTTCAAATAGCTGGAGGGTTTCCAATGTGATATTGGAGTACCAACGTGATTTGTTTGAATATGATGTGGTATGGTTAGTGATATCTTCCTTCGAGAATTTATTTTGATTGACTTGGCGTATGCTCACGCATATTCAAGACTGTAAAGAAAGTCTGTCAAGCCTTGATGATCTTTTATTTCTGAGTAGCGATAGAACTACCATGCCTGATTCAATGTTGCTTTGTCGCTCTGCATGATTATGGCCGTCATTGCTCTCTAAGTTGGTCGCTCCCAGTCTTTTGCTAGCCTTCACTTGTACTAAGCGGACTGACTGCTTGTGCATCCAAATCCTTTAACCCAGTTTTGCCATATGAGTCCACCATACCTTCCTATACATGGTATTTACCTGCCATTCCTAACGAAGACTTTCGTGTACCATCTCGAAATATTCAAATAAAGTTCCTATTTTGTGCCTCTGTTTTAAGTTTACGAGGAAGTAGTGGTTGATTCATGATCTTTTTGAGTTGGACAAGCTTCACCCCGGGATGGCATGTATAATGTGCAACCCATAATATGAGAAGGAATTGGCATAGAGTGCACCCGGCTCATTAAAAATTAATATAACAAACGAATCTTCCTTCACGCTTTGTTCATGAGAAATCAGAAAACTTTGGCAGTGATAAACCAAGGAGATTAAGAGGGTGTTATGATCCTCATTCGGGAGCCATTCCTCGAAACTTGTCCAGCTCAAGAAGTAATTGGGTTAGCTGCTAGCATTCTTTGACGAAACATGCATATCAAAAAAATTATTACCCCTGTTTTTTAAAACCAAGAGCTCTGGTACATGCTTTGTCTTTGTTTCCGACTACGGGTTTTCAACTTGCCAACAAAAGCCACGGTTTGAGAGTCTCCACCTTCTTCAAAAAGCACCAACTACTGAGAGCATGGTTGTCATTCTGAGTGTAATGTGCATTGTCCCAAAGTAGCATTGTCTTTTGCATGGTTGTGATATCGTTTATTCTGAAATCATTGTATCTAGTCGTCACTTAAACCTTGGAGGTGCCCCTGCATTTATGTTTTGCTTCACTAAAGGGGGCAAGCTAGATATTACTTGATCATATTTACATACCATGTTCATTGCAAATCTATTTGGTGCTTCAATTTCATGTTGTAAAACTTTTAGTTCTTTGAGATTTTCTTGAGGCAACTAAGTTACTATAGAATCATTGTCTCTGTAAGCTCTTGTCATGTGACTATGAGAAAGTCCTATATGGTTGATAGCATGTCACCACAGAAATTATTCTTGTTGTCATTTACCTACTCGGGGACGAGCAGGAATTAAGCTTGGGGATGTTGATACGTCCAAAACGTATCTATAATTTCTGCTTGCTCCATGCCTCTTTTGGGTGATATTGCTATGATATTTATACGCCTCCATACAATTTTGATCATATTTGGACTAACCTATTAACTCAGTGCACCCCAGTGCCAGTTTCTATTTTCTGCTGTTTTTGTATTTCAGGTTTTTCCATTACGAAAACTGCCAGAAAAATTCCGGAAAAAATATATAAAAAATCAGTGTTCCGGAACCTTCCAGGAGCCCGAAGCACAGCCAGAGGGGGGCCACCAGGGGCCGAGGCGCTCTGGTGGCGCGGCCCCCCCCTTGGCCGCGTCGGGGGGGGGGGGGGGCGCCTGGGCCCCCCAGGACCCTTCCGACGCCACCCTTTGGCCTATATTTAAAGCACGTCTCGAAACCCTCGAGACGGGAGCCCTTTTTCGCGATCGCATCTCTGTTCCGCCGCCGCCGCGCTTCCAAGATCGGGAGCGCCAGGAGAACTCTTCCCGGCACCCTGCCGGAGGGGAGGATCACCACCGGGACCTTCTCCACCACCATGGACGCCTCTCAGACGATGCGTGAGTAGTCTCCCTTGGACCATGGGTCCATGACCAGTAGCTATGTGATGTTCTCCTCCCGTTCTTGTGCTTCACTAATTAGTCCTCGTGAGCTGCCCTACATGATCGAGGCACATATGTAATTCTTATGCTGTTGCTATGATGAGTTTGCTGGGATCCGATGGATTGTGAGATTATGTTCAGATCGTGTTTGAGTAATATATTTGATTTACCTCTTTTATATTTTTGTTCGTGAGTAATTCTTGCATGTTCTCCGTTGCTGCTTATTGCTTTGGCCGAGTAGTAGATAGTAACTCCAAGAGGGAACGTTATGCTTGATTGTGGGTTCATGCCCCTCGATGACTAGCTTGAGTGACAGAAACATGAGTCTAGGGGATGTGCTGTTGCCACAAGGGGGAAAACAACGGTGCTTGTGCCCGCGGGTGCAAGGATTGTTTACTTTACGCAAAGTATTTTAATGCAGTTGTCTGTTGCTTTGAGTTTACACTTTGGGTGGGGCTCGCAACTTAATACCAGCGAGATGTTCTGGATAGATATCTCAAGGTGGATGATTAGTAGTGGATGCAGATGGATTTCGGTCTACTTACCTTGGCGTACTGCCCATGCTTTGAACCTCTACCGATCTTGCAATATAGTTAGCATTGGTTTGCGCGCGTAATCCTGTCAATTGCCCAGCTGTAATTTGTTTACCTCGCATAGCTGTTTTATCGTCTTTTGGGAGAGACATCACTAGTGAACGTCATGGCGCCCCGGTCCATATTCACATCATTGATCACACCGCTATTTACTTTCCATTGCTTTTACTTTCCGCTTTTACTTTCCGCAGCACTATCCATCACCATTACCACTTGCGTTTTGACCCTTTGTAAACTACAAGGCCGGAGGGATTGAAAACCTCTCTGTACTCGTTGGGGACGAAGTTATTTGTATTGTGTGCAGGTCCACGTCGATTGCTAATCCACGGTGCCGTTAGCGATTGAGACCTTCTCGTTTAAACTTGGAGTCTCTGGGGATTCGATCCTTGGTATCTTTGCCAAGGGAAAACTACCGCTACGCTGCATCTCAAACCTTACACTTGGGGTAACCAACGAGGGGCGAGAAGCCATCACCGGGCTCTGCAGACGTAGAACGGTAGTTCCACTTGCATCTCATCTCCTCACTTGCAGTTTGCGCATCAAGGGGGACCCCTGAGCATCGCGACTCAGGGGCCTAACTGGCTCCGTAGCCCCTCACTCCTTTGGTCCCGTCCTGGTTTCCGGTCGGGGCTAATGCTGGGTGAGGTACGCGCGGAGTCGGGCTCAGCAGACGTAGAATGGTAGATCCACCTATATCACACCTCCCTACTTGTTGTTCGTGCGCCAAGGGGGACTCCTGAGCATCGCGACTCAGGAGCCTAACTTGTCACGTAGCCCCTCACTCCTTTGGTCCCGTCCTGGTTTCCGGTCGGGGCTAATGCTGGGTGAGGTACGCGCGGGGCCGGGCTCTGCCGGCGTAGAACACAAGCAAGTAGGAAGGAAAAGCATAAAATTCAAGGAATTTAAAAGCAAATATTACAGTCCATACTGTCGTCTCAATACCAAACACGAGTTTAAACGCCTCCCCGAGGCATGATACATGTGCAGGAATTAAAAGCAGGACAGGAGCCGTAGCGGAGTCACTTGTCGGCGGTGGAGCAGCGCGGAGTGGCTCCGCCTCATGGAGCAGCAGGGCCGGCAGTGCCTTGCTTCGGCTTGGTGCTGAAGGCCCGGAACTTCCCCAGCAGAGCATCCGCGCAACCCTTTACGGCCTCGGCAGCGGCGGCAACACCCTCGCCGCTTACTGGCTCTAACAGGCTGTCGAGGTCGACGTTGGGGTCGCGAAGGTAGATGTGGGCGAAGACCCGCGTCAGCGCTGTAGAAGACAGGACACGCGCCTCGGTCTCGGCCGTGGGGCCAAGGCCAAGGGCGACATCCTCAAGGGCATGAACCAGGAAGGAAAGCAGGTTTGCGGGGCCGTCCTCGGCGCCAGCCAGCGGGCTCTCCAGGCCGCTCTCGTAAAGCGTCTTAAGTGAGGAACGAGCTTTCTTCTCCATCTCCGCGAAGGCCACGCGATCCTCGGCGAGAACCCGGGCCTTGCCGTCCAGCTCAACCTTCGTCGCCTCCAGCTCCTTCTCCAGCGCGCCTAGGCGGTCGCGGCGTTTCTTGAGCTTAGCCTCCCGGCCCTCGATGGCCACCTCGCGAGCCTTTACGCCTTCTTCTTGCTCTTGGCAAAGACGGACCTCTTTCACGAGCTGGTCCCGCAGGCCTTGCAGCTCGTCCTCCAGCGCCTTGCAACGACCGCGGACTTCAACCACCTCCCCCAGGGATGCGTCACGGGCAGCCTTCGTCTCAAGGACGGCCTGCCTCTCCTCATCGTAGGCCGTCGAGGCCTGAACCAGCGCCGCCCGAATCGAAGCATCGGAGCGGATCCATCCTGAAGCCAGCTCCGAGTGCCCGGCCACCAGGCGGGGGTCGGCGCCAAGAAGATCCTGCCGCAGCCGGTCCAGTTCGGCAGCAACACGCTCCAGGACGGCAGGAGGAGTTGGAGAGACAGCAGTCGGTGGAGCAGGAGGAGAAGGCGGCGGTGGCAAGACCACAGCGTCCTGAGGTGGATCCTGCTGCACCCCAACGGCTGTGGTGGTGGCAGTAGGCAAAGGCACCGCGGGAGTACTTGGGCCATGGGGTCTGGGCTCGCCCCAGTCAGCTCAGCCACACCTCGCAAGGACGACCGGGCAGGAGAAGCCCGTGCGTCGCGGTCACCTTCTTCCGCAGGCGGAGGCGCTGCCGCGGATGGGGCCTCAGGAACCCCCTTCGGCTTCTTCACCGCGGGCGCCAGCCTATTCAAGAGACGCAGACGTCAAGCTTCAGCAGTAGAACAAGAAATAAAGACAAGGATCAAGTGCTTATGGATCGCAAGTGCTTATGGATCGTCGCCGGTGAGCTCAGGCAGCCTTCGGCCATACTTGAAGCCCGAAAGCCGCCTGGAGGGGTCAACCTCGGAAGCAGAAGGTGCGTCTGCGGTCCGCCTCGGGGCGGGGGCAGACCCGCGGGAGATCAGCCCGGTCCTGTCCTTCTTCGGGATCGGGGGCAAGCTCGCGCCGACCTGCTCGCCATCATCCTCATCGTCATCGCTCGAAGAAAGGCGGAGAGTGCGGGACCTGCGCCGGGGGAGGGGAGCCCTCGACTCTCCATCAGTCGCCTCGGAGTCAAGCCCCTTCTCCCGCTCCTCTTCGTCCTCCTCTTTGCCGGAGTCGCCGGAGGACACTGTCGGATTTCGGGTTCCGGCAGACCCTTGAGGTTCGAACTCTGGGGTGCGCACGGAGATTACGCCTTCTACCTCTCCGCCTCGCAAAGATCTAAGCTAATGAAAGAACAGCTCAAGAGACACAAGGTTTATACTAGTTCAGGCCACCATTGTGGTGTAATACCCTACTCTAGTTTGTGGTGGATGGATTGCCTCTTGGGCTGATGATGATGGACAATATAAGGAAGAACAGCCTCGCGAGGGTCTGCTCTTGGCTGGAGCGATGAACTGCTGGGAGGAGTTCAGCCGCCCTTCTCTCTCTCTCTCTCTCTCTCTCTCTCTCTCTCTCTCTCTCTCTCTCTCTCTCTCTCTCTCTCTCTCTCTCTGATTCTCTGCTTGCCCAAACTCTAGATTGCTCGATGGCTGGATCGATCGATCCCTCGATCCCCTTACCCTGTGGGTGGCTAGTCCTATTTATAGGCAAAGGCCCTGGGCCTCCTCCCAAATATTGAGCGGGAAGGGCGCCAACAGTTGGCCATTTTGAAGGGGAACATCTGGTACACTTATCCTGACTAAAGTTGGTCCTCGCCTGCCAAAGGCTCTGGTGGTGACGCCGTCCTGGGACCCACAATGACTTCCTCCCCACCGTTGGACTAGTCTTGGTCTCGTTGCACCGAAATGGGTGCCTTTGCTTGATACTCTCGCCTGCGCTTGCTCCCTTTGCACCAAAGAGGAAAGGAGGACACAGCGCGGGCTGGCGCCCGCCTGGCGCCCTTGGTTGTCATGGCTTGCGTCATGGGCACCTCGTGAGGTACCCCACCTTGATCTCTCCGCCTCCTCGTGAGCCAGCCTGATGAGGCCGCGCCTGGGGAAGCTCCGCGTCGTCCGCCCCGCGAGGCTTGGCCCCTCGCGAGGGTCTTGAGTCTTATTTTGATGAAGATGGGCCGTGCTGGGCCCCCTTCGAGCCACGCCGTAGGCCGCAGGCAGGCAAGTGTGGGGACCCCCGTTCCTAGATCGCCGACAGTAGCCCCCGGGCCCAAGGCGCACCCGGGCTTGGCCGTGCAGGGAGGCGGAAGGGCAAGGGCGAAGCGCCGCAGGCCCTAACAGCCTGCGGCCTTGGGCGCCGCGTGGTGGTTGATTGGACGTGGGCGGCACTGTTCCCCCACGCCCCCTTATCTTGAGCCCTGCTAGGCGGCCTCGCAGTCGTACACAGCCGCTTCCCTTCCTGTTGCTCGGGCGTCCTCCGTCCTTCCTCCTCTCGAACTCTAGCTCCTGCTTCCAATCCAATCTCGAATCTTCCCCCCTCCTTCCCATCGCCATGGCTCCGACGAAGAAGGAAGGAGCAAAGAAACCCATGCCTCCGCCTTGTTCGCCGCCGTTGGCGGCTCCCGCCGAGAGCTTGGGGAAGGTCAGCTCGACTCTGGCCACCATCTTTAACGAATGCGGGAGGACGACGGCTTGGCCCGCGTCCCACTTCTCCATCAGCAGGATAGCCACCGAGGTCCAGTATTTTGTCGATGCCCGGTGGGCGGGTCTGGTTCCCCCCTTTTTCTGATTTCTTCAATGCCGTGCTTTCCCATTACTAGATCCATATGATGCATCTGAGTCCTGAATCCATCACCCTTCTCTCTATCTTCGCCTTTGTTTGCGAGGCAATGGTGGGCATCCTTCCTTCGGTTGCCTTGCTGCGCCACTTCTTTCCTCTGCGCCTTGTTGATCCTACCTAGTGCTCGGTGTGCGTGAGCTTCATTGCCGCGTCTGAGACGGCGGCTTCAGGGATTGACTTCAGGCTCCCTCCGTCCGCTGCTGGGTTCCGCGAGCGGTGGCTGTATGTGGATGTTGGGGTGCCCAGCCCCGTGCTGTCGGAGCCAACTTCGCCTGCCATCCCCAATTCGGGCTGGGGCCAGGAGACGCTTGAGAGCCCCCGGCTGGTTTTCGTCTGGCGCCGCTTCGCGTTCCTGAGGGCGCTCGGTGTGACAGCGCCCAGGGTGGTGAAGGGGTTCCTGCTACGCCGCGTTGCTCCGCTCCAACGCCACTCCCGCCGGATGTGGGCCCTCAGCGGGCGTGACGATCGTATGAGGCTCCAAGAAGAGAACCTGACGCCTGGAGGGCTGAGGACGGCGCTCTTGACCCTAACTGGCGACCCCAACCCTGGCAGCATCCAGCAGGAAGGGGCCTTGCTGTACCTCTGCCGGAACAGGGGTGACCTGGTGAGCCAGATGCCTATCTTCGATGAGTGGGGGCTGCGCCCTGCCGGCCTCCAGGGGCCTCGCGAGAACCCCGTGGTGGTGACCGCCCTTCCAGTCGGCCAAGGCGACTCTTCCTCAAGCGGTGGAGCAGGGAGGCATGAGGCGCCAGAGGCCGAGGGGGCTCCTGATGAGGTGACAGCACCGGGTGATGCTCTCGAAGGAGCAGCTCCTGGGATTCGTGCCGCTGAGGCTGAGGGTGGAAAGCAGGTGCTCCCAGCGCCTGGGGCTAAGGCCCCTGAGGCCCCAGCCGCGCCATCTGGCGAGGCGATTTGCAGCACGCATCAGGCAGGCGCCCCTGACGCGGATCGCCTCGACGCTCCGTCTTCGTCGCAGGTTGATCCTTGCGCTCTCCTCTTGGGCCGCTTCCGCGTGGACTTTGAGGCCCTCCGGAGGAAAAGGGAGGCCCTGGGCGACGACCACCCTTGTCACTTGCTGAAGCGCAGGAAGTACTTCACCACTGATGAGTAAGTCTTCTCCTTTTCTAGCTCCTGATCCTCTTGTAGCTTTCACTGATCCTTGCTCCGCAGGCCCCTTCCGGCCGAGCTCGCGGAAGTGGCTGAGGTGCCGCCCCCTTCGGCTTCGCCCCCTCCACCGTCCTCAAGTGCTCCGAGCAGCACAGCCCTTGTGGTGAGGGCGATTGAAGGGGCGAACCGTCCGAGGTGCACTGCGGCCATTCACTCCCCGCGATCTTCCTTCGCAGGCCTTCTCGTGGCATAGCCAGCCTGCCGTGGGCTTCTCGTCTGGTCATGGACTGCGACTGGTTGAGGCGCCCTCTGTGCCCTTCATCTGGAGACGGGCTAGCTCCAGGCCGGGCTTCTGGCGCGGCGCACCTGGCCGTCGCGAGGGTGCCAGCCCCCAGCCCCCTGCCCGGAGGGGAAGCGATGATTTGTGGCCCCCGGTGCTTGCTTGGGGCAGATGATGGTGTGGAAGACGTGCTCGAGCGTGCCCGGGAGCGTCGTGCTTGCCGCCAAGGATTCCTTCGAAGGGCGGCTGACGCGGTGAACCTGCTCGGGGAGGAGCTTGCTGATGAAGACGCGCGACTCGAGGCTGAGGGCCTGCGCCTGGCTGCAGAGAGGCGCGAGCTGGAGGCCGCCATCGCCCTTGCGCGCCGTCAGCGTGATCTTGACGATGAAGAGGCGAAGGCGTCGCTAGAGGCCTCTCAGGAGGCCCGGTCCCAGGCTGCTGAGGAGGCCCGGGAAGCTGACCGACGGCAAGAGGCGACGGAGGAGTGGGCTCAGGAGCTCCTGGCCTGGTGCCGCTCACTGGAGGAGCAAGTGGAGCTGCGCGCGGCGGCCCTAGCGTTGATGAAGGTGGCCTCAGGCGACCGAGCAGAGCTCCAGAAGCTTGAGGAGGCGTTGACGCTGGAAGCCGCCGAACGCACCCGTGAGTATGAGCGGCTGGAGACGAGGGAGCGCTTGGTGACGCAGGCGGAGGATGATGTCGCTGCACGGGAAGCCCGTGTCCTGGAGGAGGTCGAACGTCGGGTGGCGATGGCGCGCCAAGACCTCGAGCCCGAGTTCGAGGGTAGGCTGGGTTGATCCGGGTCGAGGCTGAAGGCAAGACTACGGCCTTGAGGACCTAGCTGGAGGAGGCGACGCGGCGGGCCGATGCTCTTCGGGCTGCCCTTGAGGTAGCGCAAGGGGAGTCAACCACCTCCCAAGCCGAGGTGCTCCGTCTTCGCCAGCGGGTGGAGGAGGTTGAGGCCGTCGCGCGCCAGAACGCGGATGAGATACGTCAGCGGCAGGTACTGGAGCACGTGCACGGCCCCATGCTCACCATGCTCCGGGAGAGAGTTAACACAGCCTTGGGCAACATCTGTGAGGCGGCCGTTGGCGAGCCGCACACGATCAACTATGCCGGCAACCTTCACATCTTCACCGCCGTGGTGACGCAGCTGGAGGCGCGATCGGTCAGGGCCGATAGGTTGGTGGAGGAGAGGAGCCGCGCCCTGCTCGGGCGTGCCTTTTCCCGTGTCTTCAGCCATCTCCGGAACATGGATCCCCACTTCGACTTTGACGCTGCTATCGCCCCAGTCCCCCAGGTCGTCCGAGACGACCTGGCGCACTGGGTGGAAGACAACGTGGACGCTCTTGTCAGGGCCTTTGCTTCAGACGACGACGACGTGATCGTGGCCGCAGACGAGGGCGGTGTGGTGAACGGCCCTGACGCCGCTGGTGGCGATGCGGACAGCGATGGCGAGTTCAGCGACGCCAACAACGGCTCGGGAGGTGCTCCTGAGGACGCATTGGGGGATTTATCTGATTGATTATGTATCGTCCCTGTTTCCTTACCCTGCATGAATAGAACTCAGGTTTTGGCCTGATGACTGTGAGAGCTTTTTGGGAGGGGGAGCCCCTCATGTAAAACCTGTGTTCATTGCACTAGTAGACGTTACATTGCCCATGCGTCTGCGCCTGGTGGTTGGCTAGTTTACCTTTGTTTCATGCGGGCCCTGAGGTAGCCCGTGGGAGGCTGTGGTGTCTTGGGTGTTCTTTGATTTAAGTCGTAGGGTGTGAGAGCGTCGCGGCGGCGAGCTTCACAGGCGTTCGCCTTCTTCATAGGCTCCGAGCCTTTCTTAGGGGAAGCAAGCTTCACGGGCATTTGCCCTCTTCACAGGCTCCGGGCCCTTTCCCAAATGCGACAGCTTCACAGGCGTTCGCCTTCTTCACAGGCTCTGGGCCTTTCCCTAAACGCGATGGCTTCACAGGCTCTGGGCCTTTTCCTAAACGCGATGACTTCACCGGCAGTCGCCTTCTTCACAGGCTCTGGGCCTTTTCCTAAACGCGACGGCTTCACAGGCAGTCGCCTTCTTCACAGGCTCTGGGCCTTTTCCTAAACGCGATGGCTTCACAGGATCTGGGCCTTTTCCTAAAAGGATAACCTCCGCAGGCACCTGAAAACCCTCCTGAGAGGATGCGACGGCAGTCTGGGCTGCGCGCGGGCTAGGCCTGACCCGACTCGCGAGGGGCTCATGAGGGGAGGCAGCTGCGGTGAAGCGGTAACCAAAACGCGAGAAATGGCTTGAACGAGACTAAGCACCCCTTCCTCGAACACACGCAAATTTCAAATTCGAATCCAACTTAAATCCAGCGGGGGAAAATTACAACCAAAGGGAAAAGCAATGAAAGCAAACAAAAGGCCGCGTCGGCACCTAATCTAGTCTTGGACGTCTTCTCACCAGCGCGGAGCTAAGTGATGTCCACTGGGCGTGGGAGGGAGCCCCAGGGCCTGAGGCCGGCACCCCTGAGACTCCGGGGCATGTACAGCCCCACTCATTATTACGTGAGAGTGTCACGGGGCGGCGAGCTTCACAGGCACTGGGCCTTCTTCACAGGTACCGGCCTTGCTTCATATCGCCAGACGAGGGCCCCGCCTTGCGCCACACTCTAGTGCCATCAACGACGACCGGAAACCAGGACGCCGCCGATGGGGTAGAGCGGTCGCCAGCGGTTCCCCCGACGACCACGGGTCCTCCGCCAGGGGTAGGCCCTGAGGCACCTCCCCAGCAGAGGGCCTACCTCCTGAGAACGCCTTGCTCCGAACGCCGCGGTGGCGATGCCGGATCTCTGCCCCTCTCCTGCAGCCCCCTGCGCCCTCCTCCCGAGGGGTAGGAGACTGTGGGAGCGGGGCAGCTGCTTGCTGCGGTGACTTGCACCTCCTGTGATCCATGATTAGCGTATGTCTGCTCCTGAGGAATTAGCGGTACCCGATAATCATTGCCTCAAGCGTGGCCGGTGGGACCGTCCCCGGGCTCCTGGAAGAGCTCAGCCTCTGGTGTCTCGTCCCCCCAGCTTGGGCTGAGGAGCGAGCCTTGTTCGCCCTCGTGAGTGTGCCCTTGATCCATCATGTGGGGCACGTATTCTTCGGGCGCCGCCATCCCGAAGGCCACGCCGTAGTGCTCCGTGTGCCATGCAGCTCTGCTTGACGTGCCCACCATGGGGTGGTAGCGCGGCTGCCCGCCGGGGCCGTGGGCCATGCCGAGTCCCTCTTCTTCGTGGGCCGGGGGCGGGGGTAGCGCCGTCGCCGCTCCGGTGCCGACAGCTTCACTGGCGTTGGAGTAGCCTTGGAGCCCGCGGGCGCGCGCGGGCCCCCCGCGCGTGCCGCCCTGGGCTTGAGATGGGAGCTGGGTGCAGAAGGGGTGAGCCCCCGAGGCGGCAAAGCCCAGGAGCTCGGCGACCCACTCCAACAGCACGTCGCGGCCGCCTTCCAGCAGCCTACACTGCAGCAGCTCTCTGGCTACCGTCAGCACGGCCCTCGAGTTCGCCTGCTCCCCGCGGGTGTACGGTGTCGTGGTCGCGGCGTGATTGGAGGCCCTTGCTGCCGACCGCGCCTGCCGCGGTATGAGGGTTGTTGAAGTCTGTCCGCGTCGCCCGTGGCCCGCAGCGCCCTGCGGACCACGAGCTGCCTAGGGCGCGGGGTCGCCCGAGGCGAGCGGCTCTGCGCGGGCGGGCCACGCCGCCCATGGATCTGGGTTGCCCGCCTTGTCGCCGGACATGGCGATGACGATGCGACGGGACGCGAAGCGGTAGAAGGGTGGATTCCGGCGCACCCCTACCTGGCGCGCCAAATGGCGGATTTCGGGTTCCGGCAGACCCTTGAGGTTTGAACAATGGGGTGCGCACGGAGATTACGCCTTCTACCTCTCCGCCTCGCAAAGATCTAAGCTAATGAAAGAACAGCACAAGAGACACAAGGTTTATACTAGTTCGGGCCACCATTGTGGTGTAATACCCTACTCTAGTTTGTGGTGGATGGATTGCCTCTTGGGCTGATGATGATGGACAATACAAGGAAGAACAGCCTCGCGAGGGTCTGCTCTTGGCTGGAGCGATGAACTGCTGGGAGGAGTTCAGCCGCCCTTCTCTCTCTCTCTCTCTGATTCTCTGCTTGCCCAAACTCTGGATTGCTCGATGGCTGGATCGGTCGATCCCTCGATCCCCCTACCCTATGGGTGGCTAGTCCTATTTATAGGCAAAGGCCCTGGGCCTCCTCCCAAATATTGAGCGGGAAGGGCGCCAACAGTTGGCCATTTTGAAGGGGAACATCTGGTACACTTATCCTGACTAAAGTTGGTCCTCGCCTGCCAAAGGCTCTGGTGGTGACGCCGTCCTGGGCTCCACAATGACTTCCTCCCCACCGTTGGACTGGTTTTGGTCTCGTTGCACCGAAATGGGTGCCTTTGCTTGATACTATCGCCTGCGCTTGCTCCCTTTGCACCAAAGAGGAAAGGAGGACACAGCGCGGGCTGGCGCCCGCCTGGCGCCCTTGGTCGTCATGGCTTGCGTCATGGGCACCTCGTGAGGTACCCCACCTTGATCTCTCCGCCTCCTCGTGAGCCAGCCTGATGAGGCCGCGCCTGGGGAAGCTCCGCGTCGTCCGCCCCGCGAGGCTTGGCCCCTCGCGAGGGTCTTGAGTCTTATGTTGATGAAGATGGGCCGTGCTGGGCCCCCTTCGAGCCACGCCGCAGGCCGCAGGCAGGCAAGTCTGGGGACCCCCGTTCCCAGAATGCCGACAGACACGTCCACCAGTCCCTCGGAAGCCACCACGGGCACGGGCCTGTCCCCGTTGAAGACGGGCATGGACTCCACCACCTGCTCCCAATCGTCGCGGAGGAACAAGGGCGTAGGAGCGCCCTCCAACCTTGCCACCTCGCTCCCGACCAGAGATTGGAGGACCGTGACCAGATCTTCGTCTCCCAAGGCCGCGGGGCTCGGATGAGGCCTCCACATCGGAGGTGAATACTGGCGTAGCGGAGCCAGCTGGTGCTCCAGGGACTCCCTCAGCAGCGACGTGCCGGTCAGCTTCGCCGCCGCCATGCTGGCCGGCCTCAGGTCCGCGTCCATCTTCTCCAACACCAGTTTCACGCGGGGGTCCGTGAGCTCCGCTCGGCACCAATCGCTGGAGCTCGTGGGCGGCTCCACGGGCAAGATGAGCCGAGGGTGGATGCGACCAGCATCTGCCAAGACCCACTTGCTCCTGAAGCCCTCAATCCTCTTCCCGGGCTTCGAAATGGCAATGGTGCCGCCATACGCGATGAAGCTCGCGCACGCGGAAGGAGAACCGTGAGAGACCCGGAGGGAGAAGTAGTGGCGCAGCAAGGCCACTGAGGGCTGCACCCCTACGTGAGCCTCGTAGTAATAGGCAAAGATTGCCAGGAGAAGGACGGAGTTGGGATGGAGATGCAGAACCTGTAAGTTGTAATGGCGGAGGACGGAGAAGAAGAACTCGGAGAAAGGAGGCACCAGGCCAGCAGCAATGGAGCTTACAAAGAGAGGGTAAAAGGTGCTCCCTCGGCCCTCAGGGGTGGCGGAGCCGGCCTTGAACACCTTCGCCCCGTCGATGCCCTGCGCTGCCGCCATCCGGCGCAACCGGCCAAAGCCCGCCCCCGACACGTTTGGCGAATCCAGAGCAGACGAGTACCAAGCTTTGGCCGGGGACTGACGAGGCGCCATGGCTTCCTAGGTCACGCGGTCGGAGCAGATCTGGAAGTTTGGAGAAAGAAAGGGGATTCGCAAGAAAGGGGATCTGAGCGGCAACCGGAGAAAGCAAAAGGCAAAGCCTAGGCAGATGCCGCTCCTTTGTCAACCTGCGCGGTTGCTAAAGCACTCCAGTCCAATCAACCGCCGCGCGACGCCCAATGCCGCAGGCTGTTAGGGCCCGCGACGCTTCGCCCTTGCCCTTCCGCCTCCCTGCACGGCCAAGCCCGGGTGCGCCTTGGGCCCGGGGGCTATTGTCGGCGATCTAGGAATGGGGGTCCCCAGACTTGCCTGCCTGTGGCCTACGGCGTGGCTCGAAGGGGGCCCAGCACGGCCCATCTTCATCAAAATAAGACTCAAGACCCTCGCGAGGGGCCAAGCCTCGCGGGGCGGACGACGCGGAGCTTCCCCAGGCGCGGCCTCATCAGGCTGGCTCACGAGGAGGCGGAGAGATCAAGGTGGGGTACCTCACGAGGTGCCCATGACGCAAGCCATGACAACCAAGGGCGCCAGGCGGGCGCCAGCCCGCGCTGTGTCCTCCTTTCCTCTTTGGTGCAAAGGGAGCAAGCGCAGGCGAGAGTATCAAGCAAAGGCACCCATTTCGGTGCAACGAGACCAAGACTAGTCCAACGGTGGGGAGGAAGTCATTGTGGGGCCTAGGACGGCGTCACCACCAGAGCCTTTGGCAGGCGAGGACCAACTTTAGTCAGGATAAGTGTACCAGATGTTCCCCTTCAAAATGGCCAACTGTTGGCGCCCTTCCCGCTCAATATTTGGGAGGAGGCCCAGGGCCTTTGCCTATAAATAGGACTAGCCACGCACAGGGTAGAGGGATCTAGGGATCCAGCGATCGAGTATCCAGCGATCGAGCGATCGATCGATCTAGCGAGCGAGAAATCCAGAGTTTGGGCAAGCAGAGAGTCAGAGAGAGAGAGAGAGAAGGGCGGCTGAACTCCTCCTAGCAGTTCATCGCCCCAGCCAAGAGCAGGCCCTCGCGAGGCTGTTATTTCTTGTATTGTTCATCATAATCAGCACAAGAGGCAATCCACCACACCACAAACTAGAGTAGGGTATTACACCACAATGGTGGCCCGAACTAGTATAAACCTTGTGTCTCTTGTGCTGTTCTTTCATTAGCTTAGATCTTTGCGAGGCGGAGAGGTAGAAGGCGTAATCTCCGCGCGCACCCCAGAGTTCGAACCTCAAGGGTCTGCCAGAACCCGGAATCTGACACCGAGGACAAACCAGAGACACGGTGTTTGATCGTAGCCGCAATGAAGAACACACCCCGGTCCCAAGAGATTACATCACATATATCAAGATTACAACCCAGCAAAATACCCCCAAAAGCCCAGAAGACGGCACCCATTGCCACTGAAAACGTTGTAAAGGGTCAATCGCACTCAGGTCTCTGAAGGAGAAATCAGATTTGATCGTTTCTTGTAGAGCTACAACATCAATGCGCTCCTTAGCCATATATTCACGAAGCTGCGTCCGACGCCCCGGGTGTCCGTAGCCACGGATGTTCCAAAATAGGTACCACATTAGATGATGCGATTCCTAAGGCGAACTCCTCGCGAGCTCACCGCCTTCCCCACGCGTTTTCGATCTGGTGCACGGCTGGAAGAAGGAACATCAGAGGCATCCCTCTCCTCTGCTTCCTTATCGAGCACAGGACCAGCAGTGTCCCCTTCAGTTGCCAGTCCCTCCACAATGTTGGCCGCGCATCTGGCAGCCGCCTTGGCCAGCGCGGCCTGGGCCTCTTCCCACGCATGAGCCAAAGAAATATTGTCTACACTACCAGACGAAACCTCTACACCATTATCATGCAAGATCGAACCCAAATGATCATCGGAGAAGGCATTCAGAATGCGAAAGGAAGGAAGGGAGTTACCTGATGTCTCCAAATACTTGTCGGCGAGGCTAAGCTTGGTGCTCTCCATGGATGACATGTCGCCCAGCTTGGCCTTGGCCCGCGCACTCGGCGCCCGTGGTTCCACCGGAGTCGCCCTGGATCTCTTGGCCTTGGCCGCCATCCCCGCCGCCACCAGCTCCGCCCCCAACTCCCCACGCAATCCAGCCGAGGACACCACCTTGTTCGACGCCATTCCCTTGGTTGTTGGCTTCCTCCCCGCGGTCTTTTTTACCTGCCTGCCTGACCCACTCGAGCCACGCCTGCAGAGGCAGCTGTCGAACCTGCCACTTTGTTCAGAACACATCCGGAGTAGGCCCTCTGCGCAATCGGGAACGAAGTGAACTCCTGGGCCCTGATACGTCTCCGTCGTATCTATAATTTTTTATTGTTCCATGCCAATATTATACAACTTTCATATATTTTTGGCAACTTTTTATACTATTTTGGGGACTAACATATTGATCCAGTGTCCAGTGCCAGTTCCTGTTTGTTGCATGTTTTTTGTTTCACGGAAAATCCATATCAAAGGGAGTCCAAACGGGATACAAACTGATGGAGATTTTTTTGGAATATATGTGATTTTTGGGAAGAAGAATCAACGCGAGACGATACCCGAGGGGGCCACGAGGCAGGAGGCACGCCGCTGACCCTCGTGGCCACCCCATAAGGTGGTTGGTGCCCTTATTTCGCTGCAAGAAAGCCAATATCCGGATAAAAATTGTGTCCAAATTTCAACCCAATCGGAGTTACGGATCTCCGGGAATTTAAGAAACGGTGAAAGGGCAGAATCAGGGAACGCGGAAACAGAGAGAGACAGAGAGACAGATCCAATCTTGAAGGGGCTCTCGCCCCTCCGCCGCCATGGAGGCTATGGACCAGAGGGGGAACCCATCTCCCATCTAGGGGGAAGGTCAAGGAAGAAGAAGAAGAAGGGGGGCTTATACGTCTCCGTCGTATCTATATTTTTGATTGTTCCATGCCAATATTATTCAACTTTCATATACTTTTGGCAACTTCTTATATTATTTTTGGGACTAACATATTGATCTAGTGCCCAGTGCCAGTTCCTGTTTGTTGCATGTTTTATGTTTCGCAGAAACCCAATATCAAACTAAGTCCAAACGGGAAAAAACGGACGGAGAATTATTTTGGAATATTTATGATTTTTGGGAAGTAAAATCAACGCGAGACGGTGTCTGAGGGGGCCACGAGGCAGGGGGCGCCCCAAGGGGGCAGGCGCGCCCTGGACCCTTATGGCCACCCTGTAAGGCGGTTGGCGCTCTTCTTTTGCCGCAAGAATGCTAATTTTATGAGAAAAAATCTGGGTGAAAGATTCAACCCAATCGGAGTTACGGATCTCCGGATATAAAAGAAACGGTGAAAGGGAAGCAGAGGAGAACGTAGAAACAGAGAGAGACAGAGAGACAGATCCAATCTCGGAGGGGCTCTCGCCCCTCCCACGCCATGGAGGCCAAGGACCAGAGGGGAAACCCTTCTCCCATCTAGGGAGGAGGTCAAGGAAGAAGAAGACGAAGGCCCCCCTCTCCCCTTCTCTTCCGGTGGCGCCGAAACACTGTCGTGGCCATCATCATCACCGCAATCTTCACCAACAACTTCACCGCCATCACCACCAACTCTTCCCTCCTCTATGCAGCGGTGTAACCTCTCACTTACCCATTGTAATCTCTTCTTAAACATGGTGCTCAGCGCTATATATTATTTCCCAATGATGTATGGCTATCCTATGATGTTTGAGTAGATCCGTTTTGTCCTATGGGTTATTTGATGATCAAGATTGGTCTGAGTTGCATGTTTTATTATTGGTGCTGTCCAATGGTGCTCTCCGTGTCGCACAAGTGTGAGGGATTCCCACTGTAGGGTTTGCAATATGTTCATGATTTGCTTATGGTGGGTGGCGTGAGTGACAGAAGCACAGACTCGAGCAAGTAGGTTGTTTGCGTATGGGATAAAGAGGACTTGATGCTTTACTGCTATGGTTGGGTTTTACCTTAATGATCTTTAGTAGTTGCGGACGCTTGCTAGAGTTCCAATCATAAGTGCATATGATCCAAGTAGAGAAAGTATGTTAGCTTATGCCTCTCCCTCAAATAAAATTTCAATAATGATTACTGGTCTAGTTATCGATTGCCTAGGGACAAATAACTTTATCGTAACAAAAATCTCCCTACTAAAACTAATTTAGTTGTGTCTTTATCTAAACAGCCCCTACTTTTTATTTACGCTCTCTTTATTTTCTTGCAACCACTAGAACTTTACTTATCTCTGAGGTGTCCACTTTGTTCAATCTTGGTTGTCGTGATCCTGGTCTTTCTTGGGCTGCGACTTTTATTGTCTTCCCATGATGATGAGTGAGGATTACAGTCCGATTGAAGCAATCGATAATTCCCTTGTTGGTGGTTAACCAATCCATTCCTAGGATAACCTCCAATCCTTTATTTTCCAATACGATGAGGTTTGCTTGAAACTTTAGTCCTCTGAGCTCAATAACCACATCTTGACAGTAACTCTGAGTGACTTGCTCACTCCCAGGGGACTTGATGATCATGGATTTTTCCAAAGGGAGTATCGAAAAATCATGTTGCAAGGCAAAACTCTTCGAAATGAACGAGTGAGAAGCTCCAGAATCAAACAAAACCGTGGCAGGTATTGTGTTGACAGGGAACGTACCGAGTACGATATCCGGGGCATTCTGTGCTTCCTCCTTGGTCACATGGTTTAGGTGACCCTTCTTGTGATTATTGTTGGGGTTGAAGTTGTTGCGCTTGGGTGCTTAATTGTTCCCATTGTTGTTTGGTTTTCGGGCCGAGTTTCTCGGCTTTGGACACTGTTTCGCGTAGTGCCCTTCCTCTCCACAAGCGTAGCAAGTGACGCCAGGGTGATACGTAAAATCCTTGTCCCTTGCGTGAAAATTTTTGATTGGCCGCGGAACATTGGTTGTGGGTCGGTTTGCTCCAGTCTTCTGAGGGTCAGTCTTGTGCCGGTTGTTGCGAGCATGTGTGACTTGGTCCCTTTTCCGCTTGCGAAATTCCTCCAAGCTGTGGCGCTCATTCTCCAATGTAATGGCCTTGTCCACAAGCGTTTTGAAGTCCGAGAAGGTGTGTACGACCAGCTGGCATTTAAGTGTTGGTGCCAGACCATCCAGAAACTTCTCCATCTTTTTGTTCCCCGTCATGCGTTTTTCGTTTGCGTAAAGAGATAATAGGGTAAACTGACTATTGTAGTTAGTCACTGCCATGCTTCTCTGCTTGAGGTCGTCAAATTCCCTCTTCTTGATCTTCATAATGCTTCTGGGGATGTGCGCCACACGAAATCCTTCTTTAAAATCTTCCCATGTGATACTGTTTTCATCGGGGTGCATGTGCAGGAAATTCTCCCACCATGACGCGGCTGCTCCCATGAGATAGTGAGGTGCATAAAGTACCTTATCACGGTCTGAGCACTGTGCAATAATCAGCTTCCTCTCAATGTCGCGAAGCCAATCATCGGCCTCAAGAGGTTTATCAGTATGAGAGAACGTTGGGGGACGCGTCTTCTGTAATTCAGACAATTTAAAGTGATGCTGATAAGGCTCACGATGATTCCCCATATTGATAACATGGTTCATCATTTCCTGGTGCTGCTGCTGGCTTTGCTCATAAAGGCGGCATACTTGAGTAAATGCTGTCTCACTCCCCTGCTGACTTGACTGTCCCTGTGTGAAGTTGTTGCTTGTCTGGGCACCATAGTTTTCTTCCGGCGGGTATGGCATGGAACGAGTCCAGGGACGAGGCATTTTTCACTCTGGGGTAATTTTGCAAACTTATGAGAAAATCGAGTCATAAAAATAAATAATTTTGCAAGGGCGGAAAATTTCAAGAACTTCAACATTTTTCAAGGAAACACTAGATCGCGCGTGGAGAAGGACCGCTCAGTACATATCTTACATGCAAGCCATAATTATACAATACATCACTCAAGATGTGCGTACACATTCCTGACATGTTATTTAGGCTAGTGCACTTCTCCAAGATCCTACATGATGCGCAACCAAACTATTTCTCACCAAACCTATGTACATATAAACATATCATACAAGCTGGCTCATCACACTGCTGCTAGGCATACTCAGTCGGAGATGGTGAAGACTTCCTTTGGCCTGCCGAGGGTAAGACCCAGTGGTGCTGGAGACTCAATCTCCTCCTCGCTAATAGGCTCAAGGCGCGAAGTGCTGGGCTGAGGAGCTGGTGCAGGCGCGGTAGGTGGTGCAGCTCTGACGGGAGTAGGAGCAATGACCTGGTCAAACTCCTTAGTGGTAGGCAGGTGGTGAGCTGTGGCTAAGATGGCCGGTGTGTATGATGCTGAGGACGATACGAACGCCAGTGGTGGTGCCATGTGGAGGAGCTCCCTCCTGTTGGCAGAGCAGCCATGGATGGAATCCATACGAGCAGCTATGAGGTTGTCCACAAGGTTGTCGAAAGCTGCCTCGAGTGCCTTGAGGTACTCAACAAGCATCTCAATTGCCTCATCTCTTTCTCCCCTGGCGCAACCGAATGCATAGTGGCAGGTGTATGGCACGTGGCAAGGAAGGTAGCGATAACGACGAGTCTTCATTGAAGGAAGAACATCCCGGAGGCGAGCTATTGCCTCACGTGCAGCCATCTGCATGGCATGCCTCTCCGTAGGCATGGCCCTCCCGATGAATCGGAAGCGGCGGAACTCGGCGCGTCCTCCATTGAACTGGACTGAGGCCTGGTACATAGACAAGCTGTCGCTGAGCTTGTGTCGGTAGAGCATGAAGTCCGGACGGACAGATGGCCCGATCGCGATCTTGGTGATGGAGATGAGGAGCTTGATAAACCCCTCAGGAACATTGGCGAACACCTGTGACTCACAATTGTTGCTCGCCATCTACAAAAGTAGACAAAATCCCGAATAGTCAAATCATAAATTTATGATGACCAACAAAAACTTGCTACAATATGCAGAATAATAAAGTAAGCTAATAACCGATTAGCTGTCGCACCTATGGCTTCCTATAGTCAGCCTGGCTCCGGTACCAAGTTTGTCACGACCGCCTTTTCAATAAAACATTTACTGAAAAGCCGACCTTTTTATTAACCAGTACAGAAGAATTCTTCCTACTGGCGGATAAAACCTTGATATACAGAAATCCAGCAGTACTAATATTATACAAGGTTGAGCTGAGGATGCTCAACAATTTATTACAAGCACGCCTATATTATACATAAAGGCGGATATGGCATAAGGGTAGGATGGCATAACTACTGACTCGCAATAAAGGTGGTGGTGGATATGTCACAGTGAAGTGGGTGACATGGCTCTGAACTCTTACAGCTCATCAAACGTCGGGGTGAGGCTTGATGATTTTTATTTGGGTGGCGGAAGCGTGTATAATACAAGTGAACAACTCCAGGGTCGCACGGGACTGACTGGGACTCCTCTAGGCGTCGGACTCGCTATCGAACTCTTCATCCATAAGATCGCCTTCGTCAACATCTGGCCAAATCAACAAGCCAGGTGAGTACTTTGAATGTACTCGCAAGACAGTTCGGACATAAGATATAACAAATGTAAACATGATGCACATGAGCAGGTTAGTATGCACAATCAAATAACAGATTTGCACTGCACGATAAATAAGAGGAAATCAGGCGGTAGTCCTCCCGAAATCCCAATAAAAATAACTGAAGACCGATCGGGTGTCTGAAGCGACGCCTCGAAAGGTGAAAACAAATTTAACATGCCGCAGTCGGGCGTCAAGGCGACACCACATAAAGGGCTTATATTGAAAAGTAAATAACAGGACGTGCCACAGTCGGGCGTCTGAGCGACACCTCGAAAAGGGCTTATAATGAAAATAAATAACAATGATGCCATAGTCGGACGTCTTAGCGACATCACATAAAGGGCTTATATCAAAAGTAAATAACAATAATGCCAAAGTCAGACGTCTGAGCGACATCACATAAAGGGCTTATATCAAAAGTAAATAACAATAATGCCACAGTCGGACGTCTAAGCGACATCACATAAAGGGCTTATATCAAAAGTAAATAACAATAATGCCACAGTCCGACGTCTGAGCGACATCACATAAAGGGATTATATCAAAAGTAAATAACAATAATGCCACAGTCGGACGTCTGAGCGACATCACATAAAGGGCTTATATCAAAAGTAAATAACAATAATGCCACAGTCAGACGTCTGAGCGACATCACATAAAGGGCTTATAGTTTATCATTCGAATTTAAGTAGCTCATGAATTCAAATCATCACAAGGAAATACTCAGCATATAATAATAAACTGGTTAGTCCATTCACATGAATAATCTTCAACCAAGTTTACCACTCTCGGTTTTATGTTTATACTCCGGAGACGGTCACCGGGGATTGATACTGAGATTTGACACGGAGACTGATATTTACAAAGTGATGATGTCCGAGTCCTTGCTAAGGGACATGGACACTCTAATGATTTTTGACTCTGCAGAGTTTGTACTTTTAACCACAGCCAACGGATTTCGGTAGTCACAAGGACTAGTTCCATTTACGGTGTTTTAGAAGAAACACGTCTATCCAGTACACACCCATTCCACCTTCTGCTGCCAGGAATCACCCTCGGCAACGTTCAAGAAAAACCTTAAGACGGCGAGGCCACAACCTCGAATAGCATGGGATCAAATTTATATCGCGCGCTCTAAGGGGTGCCCCCCCTCTCGGTCCCAACCGGAAACACCCATGCCCCCTGACCGGATGACTGGCTTTAATCTAGGGCCATGGAACCCTCATCGCGGTCCCTCTGTTTGGTGTGTACCAGGAAAGAGGTTTGCAACTTACTAAACCGCACACTTTGCAGAAAACAAGTGGCAGCACGGAGGGAAAGCAAATGGGATCGAGATTTGACCCACGTTAAAACTGGAGTTCACGATTGACATCAAACTAGCATGCTTCAACAATACCAGCCTGCAACCTATCATGTCACCACATGATCGTGTTATCTTATCATCATAAGAACACATCAACTTCGAAGCTCACCGGTAGCTTGCCTTGCATGCACATAACATTCACCAATGCTCATATAAAAATGCCATGAGAAAAACTACTCAAGCAAACATGAAAAACACTCATCATATCAAAGGTTCAAACATCCTTGCCTGGTTCGGAGAAGTCGGAGCCAAGCTCGGCGAAGTACGCGTCTCCCTTACTCCTCCCGGTATCTACGTATTAAAGACAAACCAGATAATACATAAATACCGTGCGTGCACAAAAAGTATCCCAAATATTTTTCAAATAAATATGACAAAAAACTAGATAGAAATATAAAGATGACAGAAAAAGTTTCAAGTTAAAATCATCTTTGTTTAAAAGTTATAAGAGTTTTAGTCCAGGAACCTTTCTGTAAAGAAACATAAAGTTTCCAGGGTTTTCTTTATAAAAACAGAAAACGTTTCAGTTAAGAATATGTCAGTCCAGGGGGAAGACGTATTTTAACCGAAGGCGTTTTCAGAAAACGTTTCAAAAAGAGAAAAGGCTGACGGGGAGGTCCCACCCGTCGGGTTTGAAAACGGAAACAGAGTATTGGCGCCCGGGGGCCGCGGTGGTTGCCGGCGGCGATCCACGGCGAGGCAGGGGGATCGGGGGTTACCAACGTGTTCACTGTGCTCTTCCGCACCTGTGGGTGGTGGAGTTGGGCGTTGGCGAGCACCACGTCGACGGCGGCCTTCCCTCCGGCGGACGGCGGTTCGGGCGAGGTTGGTTCTCGTCGAGGAGGGATGCAAGCTTCAAATTGGGGTGTGGGTTAGGAGTGTGGGTGCATCAGAGGGTCCCTAACGTGGATTGGGGGGCAGGGGTGGCCTCACCAGAGTGGATCGAGCTGGAGCCCGAGGCGGATCGGGGCGGCCGGAGATGGAGAAGAGGACCTCCTCGAGGACCTCCTGGCGGCTGGGTGTGGCTCTGGGGAGGTGGAGGCGTGGTGCTTGCTCGAGGTCGAGCTTGGGGCCCCTTTTTATAGCCGGCCCGAGGCGGTGCCCGAGAACGGGATAACTCCGGCGACGGCTACGGTGGTGCAGAGGTTGAACGGGCCAATTAGGTGTTCGGGCAGCTACGTGGAGGTCTACTGGTTCCACTCTCCTGCTAACCTTGATGGGATTAGGCTTGCTCCGTGGTCTCGATGGAACGGCGCTCCGCGGACCGGTCGGCAGCAGAGAGCGCGCCCTGTGCACGCCAGGCCACAGCGACGGTGCGGTGGTGCGTGCAGGGGAGCAGATGGCCACACAGAGGCCTCGGGTGGTTTGGGCGGTGCCGGACGGCGCCGAAAGCTGCAGTTGCACCCTGTTGACCGCCACAGGTGGCTCTGCCACCGCAGAAGTTGCCGGCGTCGGCAAGGCACACTACCACCGACACCTGCTCCTGTCCAAGAGAGCGTGCGGCGCTCTGGATAAGGAGGGGTGCAGTGCACAAGGTGCCAAGCGTGCACTGATGAGATCGATGCCAGGTTTCTGAAGAAAACGACACTGACGGCGCACTGTTTGTCTGAATTTATCTCAACTTGGCAGGAACAGTGCACGCCAGGTGTTCGACGGGTTGATTTTGGCATGTGCAAAATTTTCCTTGAGCTTATCTTTGGTGGGATGGCCTCTCAGTCCACCTGGGGGCTGCCTGATTTTTGGTAGAATTTTTGGAGAAGGAAAAATATGAATTTCATCAAAAATGATGAATCTGGTCCAAAATTGCAGTGGGCGAATTTTGAAATATTTGAACTGAGGAAGAGTGGATCAAGATGGATCTTGGTTGGGGGTGCTAAGGACTAGCCAGAGGAGTTGGTTTGGGATCAAAACTCACCAGACAAATGGTACTTCCTTTGTAAACCACCTAGGTCCATAAATAATGGCAGAAATAGTTTTGAAGAAAACTAAATTGAAAGAAAAAAATAGCTTGAGTCTTGCTGGAGATGGGAGTCTTGACTTGATCCAAGGCAGGGAGGGGTTTTGGAATGCTATGTCAAAATGTGACATGGCAAAAGGGGGAGTCTTGAATGGTGAAAAGAATAAACTATAACTCCTAGGGTTTCTTTTTAATAGAAGAAATTTCAAAAATAACAAGAGTAGAGTCAAGACCAAATGAAAAGCTCTCAAGACCAAAAATCAAGGTTGAGAAGAGTATCAAAAATATTTGTCATAAAAGTTTTGAGAGGGAGAGGGTTTAAGAATTTTTTTTAAATAGCTTCCAATTTTTTTTAAATAGTCTCCTCCAAATCAAATAAAGTTTTTGATAAAAACCAAATCAAAATTTTTTTTGGAGTGTCACAACACCTACCCCCTTAAGAAAAAATCTCGTCCCCGAGATTTCAGCTGATCCTCAAATAGGTGTGGGTATTCTGCCCGGAGAGAGTCCTCTCTTTCCCATGTCGCTTCATCCTCGGTGTGATTGCTCCACTGAACCTTAAAGAACTTGATTGATTTTTGACGGGTCCTCCTTTCAGACTCCTCTAATATCTTTATTGGACGCTCCCTGTAGGTGAGGTCTGGTTGAATGTCAATGTTCTCATGTGACACCTGCTTTTCTGGGTTGCTTACACATTTCCTCAATTGTGAGACGTGGAACACGTCGTGGACGTCTGACAGCTCCTTGGGTAGATCTAGCTGGTAGGTTATGGTGCCTCTCCGTGCAACCACACAGAAGGGTCCAATAAATCTTGGTGCTAGCTTTCCTTTAATCTTGAACCGTTGCAGGCCCCTCATAGGGGATACTCGTAGGTACACATATTCACCGGGTTCAAAGCTGATTTCACGGTGCTTCTGATTGTAATAGCTCTTTTGTCAACTTTGCGCTGTCTTGAGTCGGTCCCTGATGAGTCTAACTTTCTCTTCAGCTTCCTTGAGCATGTCTGGGCCGAAAATACGGCTGTCTCCTGTCTCTGACCAATTTAATGGGGTACGACACCTCCGTCCGTACAGGGCTTCAAAAGGTGCCATTTGTAGGCTGGATTGGTAACTGTTGTTGTATGCGAACTCTGCATGTGGCAGGCTTTCTTCCCAACTGGTACCATAGGTGAGGACACATGCTCTCAGCATGTCCTCTAGTATTTGGTTCACACGTTCAGTTTGTCCATCAGTCTGGGGGTGGTAGGCTGTACTGAATGCTAGCTGAGTTCCCAAAGCCTGCTGTAAATGATCCTAGAATTTCGAGACAAACTGAGTGCCTCTGTCGGACATTATAGTCTTTGGAACTCCATGCAGACAAACTATACGGGAGAGATAAATCTTGGCAAGTTTCTGAGTGGTGTGGGTAGTCTTCACTGGAATGAAATGTGCCACCTTGGTTAATCTATCGGTGATGACCCATATGGCATCATTCCCGCGTTGTGACCGAGGTAGTCCGACAATGAAATCCATCCCTATTTCGTCCCATTTCCACTCAGGTATCCTGTTTGGTTGCAGTAGTCCGGCTGGTTTTTGGTGTTCGGCTTTTATGCGCTGACAAGAATCGCAACATGCAATGAAGGCGAGCACCACGTCGACAGCGGCCTTCCCTCCGGCGGACGGCGGTTTGGGCGAGGTTGGTTCTCGTCGGGGAGGGCTGCAGGCTTCAAATTGGGGTGTGGGTTAGGAGTGTGGGTGCATCAGAGGGTCCCTAACGTGGATTAGGGGTCAGGGGTGGCCTCACCGGAGTGGATCGAGCTGGAGCCCGAGGCGGATCGGGGCGGCCGGAGACGGAGAAGAGGACCTCCTCGAGGCCCTCCTGGCGGCTGGGTGTGGCTCTGGGGAGGTGGAGGGGTGGTGCTTGCTCGAGTTCGAGCTCGGGGCCCCTTTTTATAGCCGGCCCGAGACGGTGCCCGGGAACGGGATAACTCCGGCGACGGCTACGGTGGTGCAGAGGTTGAACGGGCCAATTAGGTGTTCGGGCAGCTACGTGGAGGTCTACTGGTTCCACTCTCCTGCTAACCTTGGTGGGATTAGGCCTGCTCCATGGTCTCGACGGAACGGCGCTCCGCGGACCGGTCGGCGGCAGAGAGCGCGCCCTGTGCACGCCAGGCCACGGTGACGGTGCTGCGGTGCGTGCAGGGGAGCAGACGGCCATGCGGAGGCCTCGGGTGGTTTGGGCGGTGCCGGACGGCGCCGAAAGCTGCAGCTGCACCCTGTCGGCCGCCACGGGTGGCTCTGCCACCGCAGAAGTTGCCGGCGTCGGCGAGGCACGCTGCCACCGACACCTGCTCCCGTCCAAGAGAGCGTCCGGCGCTCTGGATAAGGAGGGGGTGCAGTGCGCAAGGTGCCAAGCCTGCACTAATGAGATCGATGCCAGGTTTCTGAAGAAAACGACACTGACGACACACTGTTTGTCTGAATTTATCTGAACTTGGCAGGAACAGTGCACGCCAGGTGTTCGACGGGTTGATTTTGGCATGTGCAAAAGTTTCCTTGAGCTTATCTTTGGTGGGATGGCCTCTCAGTCCACCTGGGGGCTGCCTGATTTTTGGTAGAATTTTTGGAGAAGGAAAAATATGAATTTCATCAAAAATGATGAATCTGGTCCAAAATTGCAGTGGGCGAATTTTGAAATATTTGAACTGAGGAAGAGTGGATCAAGATGGATCTTGGTTCGGGGTGCTAAGGACTAGCCAGAGGAGTTGGTTTGGGATCAAAACTCACCGGAAAAATGGTACTTCCTTTGTAAACCACCTAGGTACATAAATAATGGCAGAAATAGTTTTTGAAGAAAATTAAATTGAAAAAAAATATAGCTTGAGTCTTGCTGGAGATGGGAGTCTTGACTTGATCCAAGGCAGGGAGGGGTTTTGGAATGCTATGTCAAAATGTCACATGGAAAAAGGGGGAGTCTTGAATGGTGAAAAGAATAAACCCATAACTCCTAGGGTTTCTTTTTAATAGAAGAAATTTCAAAAATAACAAGAGTAGAGTCAAGACCAAATGAAAAGCTCTCAAGACCAAAAATCAAGGCTGAGAAGAGTATCAAAAATATTTGTCATAAAAGTTTTGAGAGGCAGAGGGTTTAAGAATTTTTTTAAATAGCTTCCAATTTTTTTTAAATAGTCTCCTCCAAATCAAATAAAGTTTTTGATAAAAACCAAATCAAATTTTTTTTTTGAGTGTCACAACACCTAACCCTTAAGAAAAATCTCGTCCCCGAGATTTCAGCTGATCCTCAAATAGGTGTGGGTATTCTGCCCGGAGAGAGTCCTCTCTTTCCCATGTCGCTTCATCCTCGGTGTGATTGCTCCACTGAACCTTAAAGAACTTGATTGATTTCTGACGGGTCCTCCTTTTAGACTCCTCTAATATCTTTATTGGATGCTCCCTATAGGTGAGGTCTGGTTGAACGTCAATGTTCTCATGTGACACCTGCTTCTCTGGGTTGCTTACACATTTCCTCAATTGTGAGACGTGGAACACGTCGTGGACGTCTGACAGCTCCTTGGGTAGATCTAGCTGGTAGGTTACGGTGCCTCTCCGTGCAACCACACAGAAGGGTCCAATAAATCTTGGTGCTAGCTTTCCTTTAACCTTGAACCGTTGCAGGCCCCTCATAGGGGATACTCGTAGGTACACATATTCACCAGGTTCAAAGATGACTTCACGATGCTTCTGATCGTAATAGCTCTTTTGTTGACTTTGCGCTGTCGTGAGTCGGTCCCTGATGAGTCTAACGTACTCTTCAGCTTCCTTGAGCATGTCTGGGCCGAAGATACGGCTGTCTCCTGTCTCTGACCAATTTAAACGGGTACCATAGGTGAGGCCACATGCTCTTAGCATGTCCTCTAGTATTTGGTTGACACGTTCAGTTTGTCCATCAGTCTGGGGGTGGTATGCTGTACTAAATGCTAGCTGAGTTCCCAGAGCCTGCTGTAAATGATCCCAGAATTTCGAGACGAATTGAGTGCCTATGTCAAACATTATAGTCTTTGGAACTCCATGCAGACAAACTATACGGGAGAGATAAATCTTGGCAAGTTTCTGAGTGGTGTGGGTAGTCTTCACTGGAATAAAATGTGCCACCTTGGCTAATCTATCGGTGATGACCCATATGGCATCATTCCCGCGTTGTGACCGAGGTAGTCCAACAATGAAATCCATCCCTATTTTGTCCCATTTCCACTCAGGTATCCTGTTTGGTTGCAGTACTCTGGCTGGTTTTTGGTGTTCGGCTTTTATGCGTTGACAAGAATCGCAACATGCAATGAAGGTGGCTATATCCCTCTTCATACCGTGCCACCAAAATCTTTCCTGAATGTCCTTATACATTTTGGTTCCCCCGGGGTGGATCGAGTATGGAGCGGTGTGGGCTTCGGTCAGGATTTGCTGTTTGAGGCCCTTTATATTTGGCACGCAAAGTCTGTCTCCGTACCATAATATTTCCTCATTTTCTATGAAGAATTCCGAGGCCTTGCCCATACTCACTTTTCTTTTTATGCCTTCGATGCTGGGGTGTCCATGTTGAGCTTCCATAACCTGCTCCACAAGGGTGGGTTGTACTTCCAAATTTGACACAGTGCCTTCCGTGACCATCATCAAGTTGAGTTTAGCGAACTCCTGTCGAAATTCGGGTCTCAAGCCTTGCAGACTGTTGTCGTCCAAGCTGGGGTTTCGAGTAAGAGCATCTGCCACTATGTTTGCTTTGCCTGGGTGGTAGTTTATGCTAACATCATAGTCTTTCACTAATTCCAACTAGCGCCGTTGCCGCAAATTTAGCTCTGGCTGTGTGAAAATATATTTGAGACTTTTGTGGTCCGTATATATTTCACAATGATTCCCAAGCAAAAAGTGTCTCCACTCCTTGAGTGCTTGAATGACTGCTACCAATTCTAAGTCATGAGTGGGATAATTTTCTTCATGCTTTTGAAGTTGCCTTGAAGCGTATGCGACAACCTTGCCTTCTTGCATCAGCACACATCCGAGGCCTTTCCGGGATGCGTCACAATACACTTTAAAACTTTTGTGTATGTTTGGTATAACCAACACTGGTGTTGTTGTTAATTTCTTCTTGAGCTCTTGGAAACTCTTCTCGCAAGCTTCAGTCCACACAAATTTCTTCTCCTTTTTGAGTAACTATGTCATTGGTTTTACTATGGTGGAGAACCCTTCAATAAACGGTCGGTAGTATCTTGCCATTCCCAAGAAACTTCGTACACCCGTTACACTGACTGGTGGTTTCCAGCCAAGTACGGCCTTGACTTTTTCCGGGTCTACGGCAACACCTTCTTGGGTTAGAACATGGCCTAGAAAACCGACCTGTCTTAACCAAAATTCACATTTGCTGAATTTGGCATATAATTGATGTTTCCTTAGTTCTCCCAGTATGATTCTGAGATGTTCTACATGCTCTTCTGGTGTCTTGAAGTATACCAGAATATCGTCAATGAACACCACAACAAATTTGTCCATAAATTTCATAAACACTTTGTTCATGAGGTGGACAAAATATGCGGGGGCGTTTGTTAGTCCAAACGGCATCACTGTAAATTCATATGGTCTGTATCTGGAGGTGAATGTTGTCTTAGGGATATCTTCTGTCCGTACATTCAATTGATGATATCCTGACCTCAAATCAATTTTTGAGAAAAACTTGGCTTGAACGAGCTGGTCAAATAAATCATTTATCCGTGGCGTCGGATATTTATTTTTGATGGTGACCATATTGAGTGCTTGATAGTCTATGAATAATCTCAGTGTCCCATCCTTTTTCTTGGCAAATAATACTGGCGAACCGCAAGGTGAGGAGCTGGCTCGTATAAATCCTTTGTCCAGCTATTCTTTTATTTGCTTCTTTAATTCTACCAACTCGGAGGGTGCCATCCTGTAGGGTTTCTTGTAGATGGGGGTGGTTCCGGGTGCTAGTTCAATGCTGAATTCTATTTCCCTGTCTGGTGGCATGCCTGGTAGTTCATCGGGAAAAACGTCAGGAAATTCGCACACCACTGGAACTTTGGTTATCTCTGAGGTGTCCACTTTGTTCAATCTTGGTTGTCGTGATCCTGGTCTTTCTTGGGCTGCGACTTTTATTGTCTTCCCATGATGATGAGTGAGTATTACAGTCCGATTGAAGCAATCGATAAATCCCTTGTTGGTGGTTAACCAATCCATTCCTAGGATAACCTCCAGTCCTTTATTTTCCAATACGATGAGGTTTGCTTGAAACTTTAGTCCTCTGAGCTCAATAACCACATCTTGGCAGTAACTCTGAGTGACTTGCTTATTCCCAGGGGACTTGATGATCATGGATTTTTCCAAAGGGAGTATCGAAAAATCATGTTGCAAGGCAAAACTCTTCGAAATGAACGAGTGAGAAGCTCCAGAATCAAACAAAACCGTGGCAGGTATTGTGTTGACAGGGAACATACTGAGTACGATATCCGGGGCATTCTGTGCTTCCTCCTTGGTCACATGGTTCAGGTGACCCTTCTTGTGATTATTGTTGGGGTTGAAGTTGTTGCGCTTGGGTGCTGAATTGTTCCCATTGTTGTTTGGTTTTGGGGCCGAGTTTCTCGGCTTTGGACACTGTTTCGCGTAGTGCCCTTCCTCTCCACAAGCGTAGCAAGTGACGCCTGGGTGATACGTAAAATCCTTGTCCCTTGCGTGAAAATTTTTGACTGGCCGCGGAACATTGGTTGTGGGTCGGTTTGCTCCAGTCTTCTGAGGGTCAGTCTTGTGCCGGTTGTTGCGAGCATGTGTGACTTGGTCCCTTTTCCGCTTGCGAAATTCCTCCAAGCTGTGGCGCTCATTCTCCAATGTAATGGCCTTGTCCACAAGCGTTTTGAAGTCCGAGAAGGTGTGTACGACCAGCTGGCATTTAAGTGCTGGTGCCAGACCATCCAGAAACTTCTCCATCTTTTTGTTCCCCGTCATGCGTTGTTCGTTGGCGTAAAGAGATAATAGGGTAAACTGACTATTGTAGTTAGTCACTGTCATGCTTCTCTGCTTGAGGTCGTCAAATTCCCTCTTCTTGATCTTCATAATGCTTCTGGGGATGTGCGCCCCACGAAATCCTTCTTTAAAATATTCCCATGTGATACTGTTTTCATCGGGGTGCATGTGCAGGAAATTCTCCCACCATGACGCGGCTGCTGCCGTGAGATAGTGAGGTGCATAAAGTACCTTCTCACGGTCTGAGCACTGTGCAATAATCAGCTTCCTCTCAATGTCTCGAAGCCAATCATCGGCCTCAAGAGGTTTATCAGTATGAGAGAACGTTGGGGGACGCGTCTTCTGTAATTCAGACAATTTAGAGTGCTGCCGATAAGGCTCACGATGATTCCCCATATTGATAACATGGTTCATCATTTCCTGGTGTTGCTGCTGGCTTTGCTCCTAAAGGCGGCATACTTGAGTAAATGTTGTCACACTGCCCTGCTGACTTGACTGTCCCTGTGTGAAGTTGTTGCTTGTCTGGGCACCATAGTTTTCTTCCGGCGGGTATGGCATGGAACGAGTCCAGGGACGAGGCATTTTTCACTCTGGGGTAACTTTGCAAACTTATGAGAAAATCGAGTCATAAAAATAAATAATTTTGCAAAGGCGGAAAATTTCAAGAACTTCAACATTTTTCAAGAAAACACTAGATCGCGTGTGGAGAAGGACCGCTCAGTACATATCTTACATGCAAGCCATAATTATACAATACATCACTCAGGATGTGCGTACACATTCCTGACATGTTATTTAGGCTAGTGCACTTCTCCAAGATCCTACATGATGCGCAACCAAACTACTTCTCACCAAACCTATGTACATATAAACATATCATACAAGCTGGCACATCACACTGCTGCTAGGCGTACTCAGTCGGGGATGGTGAAGACTTCCTTTGGCCTGCCGAGGGTAAGACCCAGTGGTGCTGGAGACTCAATCTCCTTCTCGCTAATAGGCTCAAGGCATGAAGTGCTGGGCCGAGGAGCTGGTGCAGGCGCGGTAGGTGGTGCAGCTCTGACGGGAGTAGGAGCAATGACCTGGTCAAACTCCTCAGTGGTAGGCAGGCGGCGAGCTGTGGCTAAGATGGCCGGTGTGTATGATGCTGAGGACGAGACGAACGCCAGTGGTGGTGCCATTTGGAGGAGCTCCCTCCTGTTGGCGGAGCAGCCATGGATGGAATCCATACGAGCAGCTATGAGGTCGTCCACGAGTTTGTCGAAAGCTGCCTCGAGTGCCTTGAGGTACTCAACAAGCATCTCAATCGCCTCATCTCTTTCTCCCCTGGCGCAAGCGAATGCATAGTGGCAGGTGTATGGCACGTGGCAAGGAAGGTAGCGGTAACGACGAGTCTTCATTGAAGGAAGAACATCCCGGAGGCGAGCTATTGCCTCACGTGCAGCCATCTGCATGGCATGCCTCTCCGTAGGCATGGCCCTCCCGACGAATCGGAAGCGGCGGAACTCGGCGCGTCCTCCCTTGAACTGGACTGAGGCCTGGTACATAGACAAGCTGTCGCTGAGCTTGTGTCGGTAGAGCCTGAACTCCGGACGGACTGATGGCCCGATCGCGATCTTGGTCATGGAGATGAGGAGCTTGATAAACCCCTCAGGAACATTGGCGAACACCTGTGACTCACAATCGTTCCTCGCCATCTACAAAAGTAGACAAAATCCCGAATAGTCAAATCATAAATTTATGATGACCAACAGAAAATTGCTACAATATGCAGAATAATAAAGTAAGCTAATAACCGATTAGCTGTCGCACCTAGTGGCTTCCTACAGTCAGCCTGGCTCTGATACCAAGTTTGTCACGGCCGCCTTTTCTATAAAACATTTACTGAAAAGCCGACCTTTTTATTAACCAGTACAGAAGAATTCTTCCTACTGGCAGACAAAACCTTGATATAGAAATCCAGCAGTACTAATATTATACAAGGTTGAGCTGAGGATGCTCAACAATTTATTACAAGCACGCCTATATTATACATAAAGGCGGATATGGCATAAGGGTAGGATGGCATAACTACTGACTCGCAATAAAGGTGGTGGTGGATATGTCACAGTGAAGTGGGTGACAAGGCTCTGAACTTTTACAGCTCATCAAACGTCGGGGTGAGGCTTGATGATTTTTATTTGGGTGGCGGAAGCGTGTATAATACAAGTGAACAACTCCAGGGTCGCACGGGACTGACTGGGACTCCTCTAGGCGTCGGACTCGCTATCGAACTCTTCATCCATAAGATCGCCTTCGTCGACATTTGGCCAAATCAACAAGCCAGGTGATTACTTTGAATGTACTCGCAAGACAGTACGGACATAAGATATAACAAATGTAAACATGATGCACATGAGCAGGTTAGTATGCACAATCAAATAACAGATTTGCACTGCACGATAAATAAGAGAAAATCAGGCGGTAGTCCTCCCGAAATCCCAATAAAAATAACTGAAGACCGATCGGATGTCTAAAGCGACACCTCGAAAGGTGAAAACAAATTTAACATGCCACAGTCGGGCGTCAAGGCGACACCACATAAAGGGCTTATATTGAAAAGTAAATAACAGGATGTGCCACAGTCGGGCGTCTGAGCGACACCTCGAAAAGGGCTTATAATGAAAATAAATAACAATGATGCCATAGTCGGACGTCTTAGCGACATCACATAAAGGGCTTATATCAAAAGAAAATAAGAATAATGCCACAGTCGGACATCTGAGCGACATCACGTAAAGGGCTTATATCAAAAGTAAATAACAATAATACCATAGTCGGACGTCTGAGCGACATCACATAAAGGGTTTATATCAAAAGTAAATAACAATAATGCCACAGTCGGACGTCTTAGCGACATCACATAAAGGGCTTATATCAAAAGTAAATAACAATAATCCACAGTCGGACGTCTGAGCGACATCACATAAAGGGCTTATATCAAAAGTATATAACAATAATGCCACAGTCGGACGTCTGAGCGACATCACATAAAGGGCTTATATCAAAAGTAAATAACAATAATGCCACAGTCGGACGTCTGAGCGACATCACATAAAGGGATTATATCAAAAGTAAATAACAATAATGCCACAATCGGACGTCTGAGCGACATCACATAAAGGGCTTATATCAAAAGTAAATAACAATAATGTCACAGTCGGGCGTCTTAGCGACATCACATAAAGGGCTTATATCAAAAGTAAATAACAATAATGCCACAGTCGGACGTCTCGGCGACATCACATAAAGGGCTTATATCAAAAGTAAATAACAATAATGCCACAGTCGGACGTCTGAGCGACATCACATAAAGGGCATATAGTTTATCATTCGAATTTAAGTAGCTCATGAATTCAAATCATCACAAGGAAATACTCAGCATATAATAATAAACTGGTTAGTCCATTCACATGAATAATCTTCAACCAAGTTTACCACTCTTGGTTTTATGTTTATACTCCGGAGACGGTCACCGGGGATTGATACTGAGATTTGTCACGGAGACTGATATTGACAAAGTGATGATGTCCGAGTCCTTGCTCATGGACATGGATACTCGAATGATTTTTGACTCTGCAGAGTTTGTACTTTTAACCACAGCCAATGGATTTCGGTAGTCACAAGGACTAGTTCCGTTTACGGTGTTTCAGAAGAAACACGTCTATCCAGTACACACCCATTCCACCTTCCGCTGCCAGGAATCACCCTCGGCAACGTTCAAGAAAAACCTTACGACGGGGAGGTCACAACCTCGAATAGCATGGGATCAAATTTATATCGCGCGCTCTAAGGGGTGCCCCCTCTCGGTCCCAACCGGAAACACCCATGCCCCCTGACCAGATGACTGGCTTTAATCCAGGGCCATGGAACCCTCATCGCGGTCCCTCTGTTTGGTGTGTACCAGGAAAGAGGTTTGCAACTTACTAAACCGCACTCTTTGCAGAAAACATGTGGCAGCACAGAGGAAAAACAAACGGGATCGAGATTTGACCCACGTTAAAACTGGAGTTCACGATTGACATAAAACTGGCATGCTTCAACAATACCAGCCTGCAACCCATCATGTCACCAAATGATCGTGTTATCTTATCATCATAAGAACACACCAACTTCGAAGCTCACCGGTAGCTTGCCTTGCATGCACATAACATTCACCAATGCTCATATAAACATGCCATGAGAAAAACTACTCAAGCAAACATGCAAAACACTCATCATATCAAAGGTTCAAACATGCTTGCCTGGTTCGGAGAAGTCGGAGCCTAACTCGGCGAAGTACGCATCTCCCTTACTCCTCCCGGTATCTACGTATTAAAGAAAAACCGGATACTACACAAATACCGTGCGTGCACAAAAAGTATCCCAAATATTTTTCAAATAAATATGACAAAAAACTAGATAGAAATATAAAGATGACAGAAAACGTTTCAAGTTAAAATCATCTTTTGTTTAAAAGTTATAAGAGTTTTAGTCCAGGGACCTTTTTGTAATGAAACTGAAAGTTTAGAGGGTTTTCTTTATAAAAACAGAAAACGTTTCAGTTAAGAATACGTCAGTCCAGGGGGAAGACGTATTTTGCCCGAAGGCGTTTTCAGAAAACGTTTCTAGAAGAGAAAAGGCTGACGGGGAGGTCCCACCCGTCGAGTATGAAAACGGAAACTGAGTATTGGCGCCCGGGGGGCCGCGGTGGTCGCCGGCGGCGATCCACGGCGAGGCAGGGGGATCAGGGGTTACCAACGTGTTCATCGTGCTCTTCCGCACCTGTGGGTGGTGGAGTTGGGCGTTGGCGAGCACCACGTCGACAGCGGCCTTCCCTCCGGCGGACGGCGGTTTGGGCGAGGTTGGTTCTCGTCGGGGAGGGCTGCAGGCTTCAAATTGGGGTGTGGGTTAGGAGTGTGGGTGCATCAGAGGGTCCCTAACGTGGATTGGGGGCCAGGGGTGGCCTCACCGGAGTGGATCGAGCTGGAGCCCGAGGCGGATCGGGGCGGCCGGAGACGGAGAAGAGGACCTCCTCGAGGCCCTCCTGGCGGCTGGGTGTGGCTCTGGGGAGGTGGAGGGGTGGTGCTTGCTCGAGTTCGAGCTCGGGGCCCCTTTTTATAGCCGGCCCGAGACGGTGCCCGGGAACAGGATAACTCCGGCGACGGCTACGGTGGTGCAGAGGTTGAACGGGCCAATTAGGTGTTCGGGCAGCTACGTGGAGGTCTACTGGTTCCACTCTCCTGCTAACCTTGGTGGCATTAGGCCTGCTCCGTGGTCTTGACGGAACGGCGCTCCGCGGACCGGTCGGCGGCAGAGAGCGCGCCCTGTGCACGCCAGGCCACGGTGACGGTGCTGCGGTGCGTGCAGGGGAGCAGACGGCCATGCGGAGGCCTCGGGTGGTTTGGGCGGTGTCGGACGGCGCCGAAAGCTGCAGCTGCACCCTGTCGGCCGCCACGGGTGGCTCTGCCACCGCAGAAGTTGCCGGCGTCGGCGAGGCACGCTGCCACCGACACCTGCTCCCATCCAAGAGAGCGTCCGACGCTCTGGATAAGGAGGGGGTGCAGTGCGCAAGGTGTCAAGCCTGCACTAATGAGATCGATGCCAGGTTTCTGAAGAAAACGACACTGACGACACACTGTTTGTCTGAATTTATCTGAACTTGGCAGGAACAGTGCACGCCAGGTGTTCGACGGGTTGATTTTGGCATGTGCAAAATTTTCCTTGAGCTTATCTTTGGTGGGATGGCCTCTCAGTCCACCTGGGGGCTGCCTGATTTTTGGTAGAATTTTTGGAGAAGGAAAAATATGAATTTCATCAAAAATGATGAATCTGGTCCAAAATTGCAGTGGGCGAATTTTGAAATATTTGAACTGAGGAAGAGTGGATCAAGATGGATCTTGGTTGGGGGTGCTAAGGACTAGCCAGAGGAGTTGGTTTGGGATCAAAAATCACCAGAAAAATGGTACTTCCTTTGTAAACCACCTAGGTACATAAATAATGGCAGAAATAGTTTTTGAAGAAAATTAAATTGAAAAAAAATATAGCTTGAGTCTTGCTGGAGATGGGAGTCTTGACTTGATCCAAGGCAGGGAGGGGTTTTGGAATGCTATGTCAAAATGTCACATGGAAAAAGGGGGAGTCTTGAATGGTGAAAAGAATAAACCCATAACTCCTAGGGTTTCTTTTTAATAGAAGAAATTTCAAAAATAACAAGAGTAGAGTCAAGACCAAATGAAAAGCTCTCAAGACCAAAAATCAAGGCTGAGAAGAGTATCAAAAATATTTGTCATAAAAGTTTTGAGAGGCAGAGGGTTTAAGAATTTTTTTTAAATAGCTTCCAAATTTTTTTCAAATAGTCTCCTCCAAAGCAAATAAAGTTTTTGATAAAAACCAAATCAATTTTTTTTTTGAGTGTCACAACACCTAACCCTTAAGAAAAATCTCGTCCCCGAGATTTCAGCTGATCCTCAAATAGGTGTGGGTATTCTGCCCGGAGAGAGTCCTCTCTTTCCCATGTCGCTTCATCCTCGGTGTGATTGCTCCACTGAACCTTAAAGAACTTGATTGATTTCTGACGGGTCCTCCTTTTAGACTCCTCTAATATCTTTATTGGATGCTCCCTGTAGGTGAGGTCTGGTTGAACGTCAATGTTCTCATGTGACACCTGCTTCTCTGGGTTGCTTACACATTTCCTCAATTGTGAGACGTGGAACACGTCGTGGACGTCTGACAGCTCCTTGGGTAGATCTAGCTGGTAGGTTACGGTGCCTCTCCGTGCAACCACACAGAAGGGTCCAATAAATCTTGCTTTCCTTTAATCTTGAACCGTTGCAGGCCCCTCATAGGGGATACTCGTAGGTACACATATTCACCAGGTTCAAAGATGACTTCACGATGCTTCTGATCGTAATAGCTCCTTTGTCGACTTTGCGCTGTCGTGAGTCGGTCCCTGATGAGTCTAACTTACTCTTCAGCTTCCTTGAGCATGTCTGGGCCGAAGATACGGCTGTCTCCTGTCTCTGACCAATTTAAAATGGTACCATAGGTGAGGCCACATGCTCTTAGCATGTCCTCTAGTATTTGGTTGACACGTTCAGTTTGTCCATCAGTCTGGGGGTGGTAGGTTGTACTAAATGCTAGCTAAGTTCCCAGAGCCTGCTGTAAATGATCCCAGAATTTCGAGACGAATTGAGTGCCTATGTCAAACATTATAGTCTTTGGAACTCCATGCAGACAAACTATACGGGAGAGATAAATCTTGGCAAGTTTCTGAGTGGTGTGGGTAGTCTTCACTGGAATAAAATGTGCCACCTTGGCTAATCTATCGGTGATGACCCATATGGCATCATTCCCGCGTTGTGACCGAGGTAGTCCAACAATGAAATCCAGCCCTATTTTGTCCCATTTCCACTCAGGTATCCTGTTTGGTTGCAGTACTCCGGCTGGTTTTTGGTGTTCGGCTTTTATGCATTGACAAGAATCGCAACATGCAATGAAGGTGGCTATATCCCTCTTCATACCGTGCCACCAAAATCTTTCCTGAATGTCCTTATACATTTTGGTTCCCCCGGGGTGGATCGAGTATGGAGCGGTGTGGGCTTCGGTCAGGATTTGCTGTTTGAGGCCCTTTATATTTGGCACGCAAAGTCTGTCTCCGTACCATAATATTTCCTCATTGTCTATGACGAATTCCGAGGCCTTGCCCATACTCACTTTCCTTTTTATGCCTTCGATGCTGGGGTGTCCATGTTGAGCTTTCATAACCTGCTCCACAAGGGTGGGTTGTACTTCCAAATTTGACACAGTGCCTTCCGTGACCATCATCAAGTTGAGTTTAGCGAACTCCTGTCGAAATTCGGGTCTCAAGCCTTGCAGACTGTTGTCGTCCAAGCTGGGGTTTCGAGTAAGAGCATCTGCCACTATGTTTGCTTTGCCTAGGTGGTAGTTTATGCTAACATCATAGTCTTTCACTAATTCCAACCAGCGCCGTTGCCGCAAATTTAGCTCTGGCTGTGTGAAAATATATTTGAGACTTTTGTGGTCCGTATATATTTCACAATGATTCCCAAGCAAAAAGTGTCTCCACTCCTTGAGTGCTTGAATGACTGCTACCAATTCTAAGTCATGAGTGGGATAATTTTCTTCATGCTTTCGAAGTTGCCTTGAAGCGTATGCGACAACCTTGCCTTCTTGCATCAGCACACATCCGAGGCCTTTCCGGGATGCGTCACAATACACTTTAAAACTTTTGTGTATGTTTGGTATAACCAACACTGGTGTTGTTGTTAATTTCTTCTTGAGCTCTTGGAAACTCTTCTCGCAAGCTTCAGTCCACGCAAATTTCTTCTCCTTTTTGAGTAACTGTTTCATTGGTTTTGCTATGGTGGAGAACCCTTCAATAAACCGTCCGTATTATCCTGCCATTCCCAAGAAACTTCGTACATCCGTTACACTAACTGGTGGTTTCCAGCCAAGTACGGCCTTGACTTTTTCCGGGTCTACGGCAACACCTTCTTGGGTTAGAACATGGCCTAGAAAACCAACCTGTCTTAACTAAAATTCACATTTGCTGAATTTGGCGTATAACTGATGTTTCCTTAGTTCTCCCAGTATGATTCTGAGATGTTCTGCATGCTCTTCTGGTGTCTTGGAGTATACCAGAATATCGTCAATGAACACCACAACAAATTTGTCCATAAATTTCATAAACACTTTGTTCATGAGGTGGACAAAATATGTGGGGGTGTTTGTTAGTCCAAACGGCATCACTGTAAATTCATATAGTCCGTATCTGGAGGTGAATGTTGTCTTAGGGATATCTTCTGTCCATACTTTCAATTGATGATATCCTGACGTCAAATCAATTTTTGAGAAAACCTTGGCTTGAGCGAGCTGGTCAAATAAATCATTTATCCGTGGCATCGTATATTTATTTTTGATGGTGACCATATTGAGTGCTCGATAGTCTATGCATAATCTTAGTGTCCCATCCTTTTTCTTGGCAAATAATACTGGCGAACCCCAAGGTGAGGAGCTGGCTCGTATAAATCCTTTGTCCAGCAATTATTTTATTTGCTTCTTTAATTCTACCAACTCGGAGGGTGCCATCCTGTAGGGTTTCTTGTAGATGGGGGTTGTTCCTGGTGCTAGTTCAATGCTGAATTCTATTTCCCGGTCTGGTGGCATGCCTAGTAGTTCATCGGGAAAAACGTCAGGAAATTCGCACACCACTGGAACTTTGCTTATCTCTGAGGTGTCCACTTTGTTCAATCTTGGTTGTCGTGATCCTGGTCTTTCTTGGGCTGCGACTTTTATTGTCTTCCCATGATGATGAGTGAGGATTACAGTCCGATTGAAGCAATCGATAAATCCCTTGTTGGTGGTTAAACAATCCATTCCTAGGATAACCTCCAGTCCTTTATTTTCCAATACGATCTGGTTTGCTTGAAACTTTAGTCCTCTGAGCTCAATAACCACATCTTGACAGTAACTCTGAGTGACTTGCTCATTCCCAGGGGACTTGATGATCATGGATTTTTCCAAAGGGAGTATCGAAAAATCATGTTGCAAGGCAAAACTCTTCGAAATGAACGAGTGAGAAGCTCCAGAATCAAACAAAACCATGGCAGGTATTGTGTTGACAGGGAACGTACCGAGTACGATATCCGGGGCATTCTGTGCTTCCTCCTTGGCCACATGGTTCAGGTGACCCTTCTTGTGATTATTGTTGGGGTTGAAGTTGTTGCTCTATGTGCTGAATTGTTCCCATTGTTGTTTGGTTTTGGGGTCGAGTTTCTCGGCTTTGGACACTGTTTCGCATAGTGCCCTTCCTCTCCACAAGCGTAGCAAGTGACGCCTGGGTGATACTTAAAATCCTTGTCCCTCGCGTGAAAATTTTTGATTGGCCGCGGAACATTGGTTGTGGGTCGGTTTGCTCCAGTCTTCTGAGGGTCAGTCTTGTGCCGGTTGTTGCGAGCATGTGTGACCTGGTCCCTTTTGCGCTTGCGAAATTCCTCCAAGCTGTGGCGCTCATTCTCCAATGTAATGGCCTTGTCCACAAGCGTTTTGAAGTCTGGGAAGGTGTGTACGACCAGCTGGCATTTAATTGCTGGTGCCAGACCATCCAGAAACTTCTCCATCTTTTTGTTCTCTGTCATGCATTCTTCGTTGGCGTAACGAGATAATAGGGTAAACTGACTATTGTAGTCAGTCACTGTCATGCTTCTTTGCTTGAGGTCGTCAAATTCCCTCTTCTTGATCTTCATAATGCTTCTGGGGATGTGCGCCCCACGAAATCCTTCTTTAAAATCTTCCCATGTGATACTGTTTTCATCGGGGTGCATGTGCAGGAAATTCTCCCACCATGACGTGGCTGCTCTCTTGAGATAGTGAGGTGCATAAAGTACCTTCTCACGGTCTGAGCACTGTGCAATAATCAGCTTCCTCTCAATGTCTCGAAGCCAATCATCAGCCTCAAGAGGTTTATCAGTATGAGAGAACGTTGGGGGACGCGTCTTCTGTAATTCAGACAATTTAGAGTGCTGCTGGTAAGGCTCACGATGATTCCCCATATTGATAACATGGTTCATCATTTCCTGGTGTTGCTGCTGGCTTTGCTCCTAAAGGCGGCATACTTGAGTAAATGTTGTCACACTGCCCTGCTGACTTGACTGTCCCTGTGTGAAGTTGTTGCTTGTCTGGGCACCATAGTTTTCTTCCGGCGGGTATGGCATGGAACGAGTCCAGGGACGAGGCATTTTTCACTCTGGGGTAACTTTGCAAACTTATGAGAAAATCGAGTCATAAAAATAAATAATTTTGCAAAGGCGGAAAATTTCAAGAACTTCAACATTTTTCAAGAAAACACTAGATCGCGCGTGGAGAAGGACCGCTCAGTACATATCTTACATGCAAGCCATAATTATACAATACATCACTCAGGATGTGCGTACACATTCCTGACATGTTATTTAGGCTAGTGCACTTCTCCAAGATCCTACATGATGCGCAACCAAACTACTTCTCACCAAACCTATGTACATATAAACATATCATACAAGCTGGCACATCACACTGCTGCTAGGCGTACTCAGTCGGGGATGGTGAAGACTTCCTTTGGCCTGCCGAGGGTAAGACCCAGTGGTGCTGGAGACTCAATCTCCTTCTCGCTAATAGGCTCAAGGCATGAAGTGCTGGGCCGAGGAGCTGGTGCAGGCGCGGTAGGTGGTGCAGCTCTGACGGGGAGTAGGAGCAATGACCTGGTCAAACTCCTCAGTGGTAGGCAGGCGGCGAGCTGTGGCTAAGATGGCCGGTGTGTATGATGCTGAGGACGAGACGAACGCCAGTGGTGGTGCCATTTGGAGGAGCTCCCTCCTGTTGGCGGAGCAGCCATGGATGGAATCCATACGAGCAGCTATGTGGTCGTCCACGAGTTTGTCGAAAGCTGCCTCGAGTGCCTTGAGGTACTCAACAAGCATCTCAATCGCCTCATCTCTTTCTCCCCTGGCGCAAGCGAATGCATAGTGGCAGGTGTATGGCACGTGGCAAGGAAGGTAGCGGTAACGACGAGTCTTCATTGAAGGAAGAACATCCCGGAGGCGAGCTATTGCCTCACGTGCAGCCATCTGCATGGCATGCCTCTCCGTAGGCATGGCCCTCCCGACGAATCGGAAGCGGCGGAACTTGGCGCGTCCTCCCTTGAACTGGACTGAGGCCTGGTACATAGACAAGCTGTCGCTGAGCTTGTGTCGGTAGAGCCTGAACTCCGGACGGACTGATGGCCCGATCGCGATCTTGGTCATGGAGATGAGGAGCTTGATAAACCCCTCAGGAACATTGGCGAACACCTGTGACTCACAATCGTTCCTCGCCATCTACAAAAGTAGACAAAATCCCGAATAGTCAAATCATAAATTTATGATGACCAACAGAAAATTGCTACAATATGCAGAATAATAAAGTAAGCTAATAACCGATTAGCTGTCGCACCTAGCGGCTTCCAACAGTCAGCCAGGCTCTGATACCAAGTTTGTCACGACCGCCTTTTCAACAAAACATTTATTGAAAAGCCGACCTTTTTATTAACCAGTACAGAAGAATTCTTCCTACTGGCAGAAAAAACCTTGATACAGAAATCCAGCAGTATTAATATTATACAAGAACGCCTATATTATACATAAAGCCGGATATGGCATAAGGGTAGGATGGCATAACTACTGACTCGCAATAAAGGTAGTGGTGGATATGTCACATTGAAGTGGGTGACATGGCTCTGAACTCTTACCGCTCATCAAACGTCGGGGTGAGGCTTGATGATTTTTATTTGGGTGGCGGAAGCGTGTATAATACAAGTGAACAACTGCAGGGTCGCACGGGACTGACTGGGACTCCTCTAGGCGTCGGACTCGCTATCGAACTCTTCATCCATAAGATCGCCTTCGTCAACATCTAGCCAAATCAACAAGCCAGGTGAGTACTTTGAATGTACTCGCAAGACAAGTCGGACATAAGATATAACAAATGTAAACATGATTCACATGAGCAGGTTAGTATGCACAATCAAATAACAGATTTGCACTGCACGATAAATAAGAGGAAATCAGGCGGTAGTCCTCCCGAAATCCCAATAAAAATAACTGAGGACCGATCGGGTGTCTGAAGCGACGCCTCGAAAGGTGAAAACAAATTTAACATGCCGCATTCGAGCGTCAAGGCGACACCACATAACGGTCTTATATTGAAAAGTAAATAACAGGACGTGCCACAGTCGGGCGTCTGAGCTACAACTCGAAAAGGTCTTAAAATCAAAATAAATAACAATGATGCCACAGTCGGACGTCTTAGCGACATCACATAAAGGGCTTATATCAAAAGTAAATAACAATAATGCCACAGTCGGATGTCTGAGCGACATCACATAAAGGGCTTATGTCAAAAGTAAATAACAATAATGCCACAGTCGGACGTCTGAGCGACATCACATAAAGGGCTTATGTCAAAAGTAAATAACAATAATGCCACAGTCGGACGTCTGAGCGACATCACATAAAGGGCTTATATCAAAAGTAAATAACAATAATGCCACAGTCGGACGTCTGAGCGACATCACATAAATGGCTTATATCAAAAGTAAATAACAATAATGCCATAGTCGGACGTCTGAGCGACATCACATAAAGGGATTATATCAAAAGTAAATAACAATAATGCCATAGTCGGATGTCTAAGCGACATCACATAAAGGGCTTATATCAAAAGTAAATAACAATAATGCCACAGTCGGACGTCTTAGCGACATCACATAAAGGGCTTATATCAAAAGTAAATAACAATAATGCCACAGTCGGACGTCTCAGCGACATCACATAAAGGGCTTATATCAAAAGTAAATAACAATAATGCCACAGTCGGACGTCTGAGCGACATCACATAAAGGGCTTATAGTTTATCATTCGAATTTAAGTAGCTCATGAATTCAAATCATCACAAGGAAATACTCAACATATAATAATAAACTGGTTAGTACATTCACATGAATAATCTTCAACCAAGTTTACCACTCCTTGTTTTATGTTTATACTCCGGAGACGGTCACCGGGGATTGATACTGAGATTTGACACGGAGACTGATATTGACAAAGTGATGATGTCCGAGTCCTTGCTCATGGACATGGATACTCGAATGATTTTTGACTCTGCAGAGTTTGTACTTTTAACCACAGCCAACGGATTTCGGTAGTCACAAGGACTAGTTCCGTTTACGGTGTTTTAGAAGAAACACATCTATCCAGTACACACCCATTCCACCTTCCGCTGCCAGGAATCACCCTCGACAACGTTCAAGAAAAACCTTAAGACGGGGAGGCCACAACATCGAATAGCACGGGATCAAATCTATATCGCGCGCTCTAAGGGGTGCCCCCCTCTCGGTCCCAACCAGAAACACCGATGCCCCCTGACCGGATGACTGGCTTTAATCCAGGGCCATGGAACCCTCATCGCGGTCCCTCTGTTTGGTGTGTACCAGGAAAGAGGTTTGCAACTTACTAAACCGCACTCTTTTCAGAAAACATGTGGCAGCACGGAGGGAAAACAAACGGGATCGAGATTTGACCCACGTTAAAACTGGAGTTCATGGTTGACATAAAACTGGCATGCTTCAACAATACCAGCCTGTAACCCATCATGTCACCACATGATCGTGTTATCTTATCATCGTAAGAACACATCAACTTCGAAGCTCACCGGTAGCTTGCCTTGCATGCACATAACATTCACCAATGCTCATATAAACATGCCATGAGAAAAACTACTCAAGCAAACATGCAAAACACTCATCATATCAAAGTTTCAAACATACTTGCCTGGTTCGGAGAAGTCAGAGCCTAGCTCGGCGAATTACGCGTCTCGCTTACTCCTCCCAGTATCTACATATTAAAGAAAAACCGGATACTACATAAATACCGTGCGTGCAAAAAAAAGTATCCCAAATATTTTTCAAATAAATATGAAAAAAAACTAGATAGAAATATAAAGATGACAGAAAAAGTTTCAAGTTAAAATCATCTCTTGTTTAAAAGTTATAAGAGTTTTAGTCGAGGGACCTTTCTGTAATGAAACAGAAAGTTTCCAGGGTTTTCTTTATAAAAACAGAAAACGTTTCAGTTAAGAATACGTCAGTCCAGGGGGCAGACGTATTTTGCCCGAAGGCGTTTCCAGAAAACGTTTCAAAAAGAGAAAAGGCTGACGGGGAGGTCCCAACCATCGGGTTTGAAAACGGAAACAGAGTATTGGCGCCCGGGGGCCGTGGTGGTCGCCAGCGGCGATCCACGACGAGGCAGGGGGATCGGGGGTTACCAACGTGTTCACCGTGCTCTTCCGCACCTGTGGATGGTGGAGTTGGGCATTGGCGAGCACCACGTCGACGGCGGCCTTCCCTCCGGCGGACGGCGGTTCGGGCGAGGTTGGTTCTCGTCGGTGAGGGCTGCAAGCTTCAAATTGGGGTGTGGGTTAGGAGTGTGGGTGCATCAGAGGGTCCCTGACGTGGATTGGGGGGCAGGGGTGGCCTCACCAGAGTGGATCGAGCTGGATCCCGAGGCGGATCGAGGCGGCCGGAGACGGAGAAGAAGACCTCCTCGAGGCCCTCCTGGCGGCTGGGTGTGGCTCTGGGGAGGTGGAGGGGTGGTGCTTGCTCGAGTTCGAGCTCGGGGCCCCTTTTTATACCCGGCCCGAGGCGGTGCCCGAGAACGGGATAACTCCAGCGACGGCTACGGTGGTGCAGAGGTTGAACGGGCCAATTAGGTGTTCGGGCAGCTACGTGGAGGTCTACTGGTTCCACTCTCCTGCTAACCTTGATGGGATTAGGCCTGCTCCGTGGTCTCGATGGAACGGCGCTCCGCGGACCGGTCGGCGGCAGAGAGCACGCCCTGTGCACGCCAGGCCACGGCGACGGTGCTGCGGTGCGTGCAGGGGAGCAGACGGCCACGCGGAGGCCTCGGGTGGTTTGGGCGGTGTCGGACGGCGCCGAAAGCTGCAGCTGCACCCTATCGGCCGCCACGGGTTGCTCTGCCACCGCAGAGGTTGCCGGCGTCGGTGAGGCACGCTGCCACCGACACCTGCTCCCGTCCAAGAGAGCGTCCGGCGCTCTGGATAAGGAGGGGGTGCAGTACGCAAGGTGCCAAGCGTGCACTGATGAGATCGATGCCAGGTTTCTAAAGAAAACGACACTGACGGCGCACTGTTTGTCTGAATTTATCTGAACTTGACAGGAACAGTGCACGCCAGGTGTTCGACGGATTGATTTTGGCATGTGCAAAATTTTCCTTGAGCTTATCTTTGGTGGGATGGCCTCTCAGTGCACCTGGGGGCTGCCTGATTTTTGGTAGAATTTTTGGAGAAGGAAAAATATGAATTTCAGCAAAAATGATGAATCTGGTCCAAAATTGCAGTGGGCGAATTTTGAAATATTTGAACTGAGGAAGAGTGGATCAAGATGGATCTTGGTTGGGGGAGCTAACGACTAGCCAGAGGAGTTGGTTTGGGATCAAAACTCACCAGAAAAATGGTACTTCCCTTGTAAACCACCTAGGTCCATAAATAATGGCAAAAATAGTTTTTGAAGACAATTAAATTGAAAGAAAAAAATAGCTTGAGTCTTGCTGGAGATGGGAGTCTTGACTTGATCCAAGGCAGGGAGGGGTTTTGGAATGCTATGTCAAAATGTGACATGGCAAAAGGGGGAGTCTTGAATGGTGAAAAGAATAAACCCATAACTCCTAGGGTTTCTTTTTAATAGAAGAAATTTCAAAAATAACAAGAGTAGAGTCAAGACCAATTGAAAAGCTCTCAAGACCAAAAATCAAGGTTGAGAAGAGTATCAAAAATATTTGTCATAAAAGTTTTGAGAGGGAGAGGGTTTAAGAAATTTTTTTAAATAGCTTCCAATTTTTTTTAAATAGTCTCCTCCAAATCAAATGAAGTTTTTTATAAAAACCAAATTATAAATTTTGTTTTGGAGTGTCACACTACTTTAATAATCCTGAGAAAACCCCATTCAATTATATAATTGGAGACACGTTGGATCAACGCGAATACCTTAGGGATTATCGCTTAACTCAAAAAGGGAAACTATTATGGGATCAAATTCATATGTTGCATTGGTATGCTCGGCAACTATGCTTGAGATATGATTATACTTGTTGCTCTAGGATGAAGGCTCCACACCTTCCCTTTTCATGCAGATTTAATGATAATAAAACCTTGGCTTCTTATGATAAATGTATATATGATTACTATGATGTGGAACAAATAGAAGAATTTGTTTCTTTTAAGGGTGCATGTGAAATTGAATCTTTGTTTAAAGAGTTTGAAGATTTTGATGATTTAGTTTATAGACCTTAAAATTTAGCTATCCTTCAATATTGCTATGAGAATTATAAATAAAATTATGACATTGATGAATTTATTGAGATAGTCTCCGCTGTCCGAGAAGAGACTAATATTTTGTAGGAGACTATCGAAGAAGAAATTGATAAAACTGTGAGCTCATTGGATGAAAAAGATGATGAGGAGAGCGAAGAACAAAAGGAGGAAGATCAGATTAGCTACCCGTGCCTACATTCTAATGAGAGTACCTCTCCAACTCATACATTATTTAATGTCCCTTCTTTCTTACCGAAGGATGATTGCTATGATGATTGTTATGATCCCGTTGATTCTTTTGAAATATCCCTTTTTGATGACGCTTGCTATGCTTGTGGCCAAGATGACAATATGAATTATGCTTATGGAGATGAACTTGATATAGTTCCTTATGTTAAACATGAAATTGTTGCTATTGCACCCATGCATGATAGTCCTATTATCTTTTTGAATTCTCCCAACTACACTATATCGGAGAAGTTTGCCCTTATTAAGGATTATATTGATGGGTTGCCTTTTACTACTACACATGACGATTTTGATAGATATAATATGCATGTGCTTGCTGCTCCTACTTGCAATTATTATGAGAGAGGAACTATATCTCCACCTCTCTATGTTTCCCATATGATAAAATTGCAAGAAACTGTTTATACTATGCATTAGCCTTTACTATGTGTGCATGAATTTTTCTTTTATGACATGCCGATGAATAGGAAGAGAGTCAGACTTCATTGTTGCATGATATATGTTACTTTGTTCTCACTACTAAATCACAAATCATTGTTAATTAAAATTGGCTTTGATATACCTTGGGATCCGGGTGGATCCATTACTTGAGCACTATATGCCTAGCTTAATGGCCTTAAAGAAAGCGTTGCCAGGGAGACAACCCGGAAGTTTTAGAGAGTCATTTATTTCTGTTGTGAGCTTTTATAAAGTTTAAAAACAAAAATAATGTGCCAAGATTTTCCTTTAGGATGTTTACATTCCTTGTTGGTTTGTGCGGTGCAAGACAGAAACTTCGGCTGTAGTGCGCGATTTTACATTTTTTACTGGAACGTCAAACGGTTCTGAAAATTTTTGCACTGTCTTTCTATACAATTTTTTATTTTTCCTAATTGTTTCAGAATGTTTGGAGTACCATAAGTATGGTGAATGTTCAGATTACTACAAATTGTCTTGTTTAAGACAGATTCTGTTTTTGATGCATAGTTTGCTTGTTTTGATGAAACTGTCGATTTCTATATATGGATTAAGCCATGGAAAAGTTATATTACAATAGCTACAATACAAAAACAAAATTTTAATTGGTTTGCAACAGTACCTAGAGTAGTGATTTGCTTTATTATACTAATGGATCTTACCGAGTTTTCTGTTGAGTTTTGTGTGGATGAAGTGTTCGAAGATCGAGGATGTCTCGATATGAGGATAAGGAGGAGAGGCAAGAGCTCAAGCCTGGGGATTCCCAAGGCACCCCAAGTAAATATTTATGGAGACTCAAGCATCTAAGCTTGGGGATGCCCCGGAAGGCATTCCATCTTTCTTCAACAAGTATCGGTATGTTTTCAGATTCGTTTCGTTCGTGCGATATGTGCAAATCTTGGAGCGTCTTTTGCATTTAGTTTTCACTTTTCTTCGATGCACCATGCTGGTATGAGATATTCCTTGGTTGATTTATAGAATGATCATTGCACTTCACTTATATCTTTTGAGTATGGCTTTATAGAATGCTTCATGTGCTTCACTTATATCATTTGATGTTTGGATTGCCTGTTTCTCTTCACATAGAAAACCGCCATTTGTAGAATGCTATTTTGCTTCACTTATATTTGTTAGAGCGTGGGCATATCTTTTGTAGAAAGAATTAAACTCTCTTGCTTCACTTATATCTATTTAGAGAGATGATAGGAATTGGTCATTCACATGGTTAGTCATAAAATCCTACATAAAACTTGTAGATCACTGAATATGATATGTTTGATTCCTTGCAATAGTTTTGCGATATAAATATGGTGATACTAGAGTCATGCTAGTGGGTAGTTGTGGATTGTAGAAATACTTGTGGTGAAGTTTGTGATTCCCGTAGCATGCACGTATGGTGAACCGTTATGTAACGAAGTTGGAGCATGAGGTATGTATTGATTGTCTTCCTTATGAGTGGTGGTCGGGGACGAGCGATGGTCTTCTCCTACCAATCTATCCCCCTAGGAGCATGTGTGTAGTACTTTGTTTCAATTACTAATAGATTTTTGCAATAAGTATGTGAGTTCTTTATGACTAATGTTGAGCCCATGGATTATACGCACTCTCACCCTTCCATCATTGCTAGCCTCTTCGGTACCGTGCATTGCCCTTTCTCACCTCGAGAGTTGGTGCTTCGCCGGTGCATCCAAACCCCGTGATACGATACGCTCTATAACACATAAGCGTCACCATATCTTCCTCAAAACAGCCACCATACCTACCTATCATGGCATTTCCATGGCCATTCTGAGATATATTGCCATGCAACTTCCATCATCATCATATACATGACTTGAGAATTTATTGTCATATTGCTTTACATGATCGTAAGATAGCTAGCATGATGTTTTCATGGCTTGTCCATTTTTTGATGTCATTGCTATGCTAGATCATTCCACATCCCAGTACACTGCCGGAGGCATTCGTATAGAGTCATATCTTTGTTATAGTATCAAGTTGTAATATTGAGTTGTAAGTAAATAAAAGTGTGATGATCATCATTATTAGAACATTGTCTCATGTGAGGTTATCAAAATAAAAGTGGCCAAAGAAGCCCCCCAAAAAAGAGAGAGGCCAAATAAGCCTACAAAAAAAACAAAAAAATAGAGAAAAGAGAGAAGGGACAATGTTACTATCCTTTTACCACACTTGTGCTTCAGAGTAGCACCATGTTCTTCATATAGAGAGTCTCTTGAGTTATCACTTTCATATACTAGTGGGAATTTTCATTATAGAACTTGGCTTGTATATTCCAATGATGGGCTTCCTCAAATGCCCTAGGTCTTCATGAGCAAGCAAGTTGGATGCACACCCACTTAGTTTCAGTTTGAGCTTTCATACACTTATAGCTCTAGTGTACCCGTTGCATGGCAATCCATACTCCTTGGATTGACATCAATTAATGGGCATCTCCATAGCCCGTTGGTTAGCCACGTCGATGTGAGACTTTCTCCCTTTTTTGTCTTCTCCACACAACCTCCTCCATCATATTCTATTACACCTATAGTGCTATGTCCATGGCTCACGCTCATGTATTGCATGAAAGTTGCAAAGGTTTGAGAACGTCAAAGTATGAAACAACTGCTTGGGCTTGTCATCGGGGTTGTGCATGATTTGAATATTTTGTGTGGTGAAGATGGAGCATAGCCAAACCATATGATTTTGTAGGGATAACTTTCTATGGCCGTGTTATTTTGAAAAGACATGATTGCTTTATTAGTATGCTGAAGTATAATTTTCTTAATGACAAATGATAGACTATTGCTTTGAATCACTAGTGTCTTAACATTCATGCCATGATTAGATTACATGATCAAGATTATGCTAGGTAGCATTCCACATCAAAAATTATTTTTTATCATTTACCTACTCAAGGACGAGCAGGAATTAAGCTTGGGGATGCTAATACGTCTCCGTCGTATCTATAATTTTTGATTGTTCCATGCAAATATTATACAACTTTCATATACTTTTGGCAAATTTTTATGCTATTTTTGGGAATAACATATTGATCCAGTGCCCAGTGCCAGTTCATGTTTGTTGCATGTTTTTTGTTTCGCGGAAAATCAATATCAAACAGAGTCCAAACGGGATAAATAGTGCCGGAGATTTTTTTTTGGAATATATGTGATTTTTGGGAAGAAGAATCAACGCGAGACGATGCCCGAGGGGGCCACGAGGTAGGGGGCGCCCCAGGGGGTGCGCGCTCTCCTGACCCTCGTGGCCACCCCGTAAGGCGGTTGGTGCCCTTCTTTCACCGCAAGAAAGCCAATATTCGGATAAAAACCGTGTCCAAATTTCAGCCCAATCGGAGTTACGGATCTCCGGGAATTTAAGAAACGGTGGAAGGGTAGAATCAGGGAACGTAGAAACACAGAGAGACAGAGAGACAGATCCAATCTCGGAGGGGCTCTCGCCCCTCCACCGCCATGGAGGCCATGGACCAGAGGGTAAACCCTTCTCCCATCTAGGGGGACGGTCAAGGAAGAAGAAGAAGAAGGGGGCTTGAGGGAGTCCTGGAGTAGGGGGTGTCCGGATAGCCGGACTATAACCTTTGGCCGGACTCTTGGACTATGAAGATACAAGATTGAAGACTTCGTCCCGTGAACGGATGGGACTTTCCTTGGCGTGGAAGGCAAGCTTGGCGATACGGATATGTAGATATCCTACCATTGTAACCGACTCTGTGTAACCCTAGCCCTCTCCGGTGTTTATATAAACCGGAGGGTTTTAGTCCGTACAACAACAACAATCATACCATAGGCTAGCTTCTAGGGTTTAGCCTCCTTGATCTCGTGGTAGATCTACTCTTGTACTAACCATATCATCAATATTAATCAAGCAGGAGTAGTGTTTTACCTCCACCGAGAGGGCCCGAACCTGGGTAAAAACATCGTGTCCCTTGTCTCCTGTTACCATCCGCCTAGACGCACAGTTCGGGACCCCCTACCCGAGATCCGCCGGTTTTGACACCGACATTGGTGCTTTCATTGAGAGTTCCTCTGTGCTGTCGCCATCAGGTAGGATGCCTCGTCCCGTCTTTAAAGACGGCACCATTGATAAGGGAGCTTTGGCTGTCGGCCAAACTCTCCGTCTGGTTGGTTTTCTTATGACCACATGTTTGGCTGCTGCGCCGACAATGACCTCTCGGGTCATCAAAAGCAATCTTCACGTCAACTCGGAACTCGCCAAGCAGTTAGATCCAATGGAGCTCTCTTCCCTAAACGAGCTTTTGGATCGCATCGCCGCCCTAGGAGTCGCTACGGATTATGACCAGAATGGGCCTAAACCCGATCTGAGAGAGATTAACTCTCCCCAGGTCACCCATCATGTTGCCATGGTGGAGGGACAGTGCGGCGACCCTTCATCTATCTTAAAGACTAGCTATGTCCGAATTCCCAATCCCTCCAAGCCGGATACCCGCGGAGGGGAGGACATCACTCAAGACCTGAACTTAGAGTCAGGCGATCGGCTAGATTCATTGGACAACATCCAAGAATCCAAACTTCCGAGTTCGGAAACTCCTTGGCCTCTGAGTCTCAGATTAGGTGAGGTTTCGGATTTAATTCCGTCCACCCACCCAAACATAAGCGATCTATCCCAAATTAGGCAAAAGCCCGAAGAAACAGTACATCATTACTGGGCCAGATTCCTCCTGGTTATGAACAGGATAAAGGACTGCCGCGAGGAAGACGCAATCTCATTCTTCTGCAATAATTGCACGGACAAGGGAATCCTCAACGCCATAAGTCGCCGTGATATTACACGCTTCGCTGAATTGGCGTCCATAGTACGAAAGTACTGTGCGATGGAAAGCGCCTGGAAAACCAAAATAAAATTTTGGGACAATACGGCCCTGAATACAAACCCAGTCCGAAATAAAAGGGTGCATCATCGCCAGACACCCGGGTTAAACACCAAAAAGCAAAAACCCTCTACAAGGCATGGAACCGTACTGGAAGGATGGCTTAATGGACCCTGTAAAATTCACAGTACAGAGGGTGCCACACCAACTCACGGCCTTAGAGCATGTTGGATACTCCGGCAGGTGGCCAAAATTGGCGAAGATCTTCTAATTCCTGAGGCCACTGAAAGCCACCCCAGGGACATCGGTACGGTATTAACAGTCTTCAAGACTTTCGCATCAAATAATATGCGAAAAAGAACACTCCGCAGCCTTGCTGAAGTCTACCAAGTAGCAACAATAAACCCATGGAGTGACACGGCTATTACTTTTAATGCCAGTAATGAACCTAAATTCCGAACAGCCCGAGCACCAGCTGCATTGGTCCTCAGTCCAATAGTGGACGGCTTTCGCCTTACCAAGGTACTCATGGATGGAGACAGCGGATTGAACCTCATTTATGAGGAAACCCTTCAAAAAATGGAAATAGACTGGAACCGCATTGAGCGAAGCAGCACAACCTTTAGAGGAATAATCCCCAGTCGGGAAGCGCGCTGTACAGGAAAAATCACACTAGATGTGGTGTTCGGCACAACGGATAATTATAGGTCCGAAGAGGTCACGTTCCAAGTGGCCCCGTTCAGTAGCCGATACCACGCTCTGCTAGGGCGGGAAGCGTTTACAATCTTCCAAGCAATACCCCATTATGGGTACATGAAGTTCAAGATGCCCGGGCCTAAAGGAATCATCACTCTCGCTAGTGATCCGGACATAGCACTCCGCGCCAAAAATAAGACAGCCGCACTAGCCCTCGAGGCACTATCCGAAGCCCTAGCGGCTGAGGAACTGACTGCGTTGCACTCCACGGTGAACAGGGACGATGTGATACTCGATAAAAGATCCAAGTCCACCTCTTTTAAACCAGCGGATGAAATAGTCAAATTCCAGGTCCATCCAACGGACCCCAATAAAACAGCTTCCATCAAGCCCTGATGTAGACGCCGCACTGCGAGAGTTCCTACGTGAGAACTGGGACATTTTTGCCTGGCACCCTTCAGACATGCCAGGAATCCCACGCAAGCTGGCCGAACACAGCTTAAATATCCTAAAAGGATTCAAGCCAGTCAAACAGGCTCTTCGGCGTTTTTCCGAACCTAAGAGACAGGCCATGGGAGAGGAACTATCCAAGCTATTCGAGGCCGGATTCATCAAAGATATAAAACATCCGGACTGGCTAGCAAACCTGGTGATGGTACCAAAGAAGGACAAATCCTGGCGCCTGTGCGTTGATTTTAAAGACCTTAACAAGGCTTACCCAAAGGATCCCTTCCCCCTCCCCCGCATCGATCAAATTACCGACGCTACCGCAGGACACGATTCGTTGTGTTTCCTCGACGCATACTCCGGCTACCATCAAATCAAGATGGCAGAGTCAGACCAAGCCACAACGGCATTCGTCACACCATACGGCCCATTCTGCTTCAACACAATGCCCTTCAGGCTCAAAAACGCCGGCGCAACATACCAGTGCATGATTCAGACATGTCTGGCAAACCAGATCGGCAAAACAGTGGAGGCATACGTAGAAGACATGGTCGTTAAAACAAGACATGTTGAATCTCTAGTAGACGACTTGAGGCTAACATTCGATAACCTCCGAACATACGACAACAAGCTCAACCCGGAAAAATTCGTTTTTGGTGTTCCAGCCGGAAAGCTCTTGGGCTTCATTGTATCCGGTAGAGGAATTGAAGCAAATCCAGCCAAGATCCAAGCTCTGTCACAATTGGATATCCCAAAGGACCTCAAACAAATACAAAAATTAACCGGATGCATGGCGGCTCTAAGCCGCTTTATCTCCCGCTTGGGAGAAAAGGCACTACCCCTTTACCGCCTCCTTCGGCGTACCGAACACTTCGAGTGGACGGATGCAGCCACGACCGGACTCGACGAAATAAAAGCCATCTTGGCAACAAACCCAGTCCTGACCGCGCCAAAAATTGGCGAACCAATGCTATTATACATTGCAGCAACCCATCAGGTTGTAAGCGCAGGTCTCGTCGTCGAACGAGAAACGGACGGACACAAATTCCCCCTTCAAAAGCCGGTCTACTATGTGTCCACTATCCTTACTCCGTGTAAGTCACGGTACCTGCATTATCAAAAGATTGCGTACGCGGTATTTATGGCATCCCGGAAGCTGCGACACTACTTTCAAGAGTGTTCAATAACAGTAGCCTCGGAAGTGCCACTTAACGATATTATAAACAACCGCGACGCAACGGCCCGGATTGCAAAATGGGCCATTGAGCTCCTTCCGTTCGACATAACTTACAAGCCACAACGATCTATCAAGTCGCAAGTTTTGGCCGACTTCGTCGCAGAATGGACGGAGGCCGAACTCCCTAAGGAGTACGGCACATATTCAAACTGGGTCATGCACTTCGACGGCTCCAAAATGTTGGCCGGTCTAGGGGCTGGCGTCGTTTTGACGTCCCCCATAGGAGACACAGTTCAATACGTACTTCAGATAATGTACACAGACTCCAACAATGCAGCCGAATATGAGGCCCTTTTACATGGTCTCCGGATGGCAGTATCCATGGGCATTCAACGCCTAGAGGTGCGCGGGGACTCGAACCTCGCAATATCCCAAATAAATGGAGACTTTGATGCCAAGGATCCAAAAATGGCAGCTTATCGCAACGTCGTCCTAAAAATGTCAGCTCGGTTCGAAGGGCTCGAATTTCACCATATAGCCCGGGAAAATAATCAGGCGGCAGAAGTCCTGGCACGCATCGGTGCAAAACGCGATGTAGTCCCCCCCCCCCAACATCTTCTTGGAAAGGCTGTTCAAGCCATTCGTAGTATGGGAAGGGGAACCCGGCAATAATAGCCCGGACCCAACCGCACTGCCCGACACCGAACACTCTGACATAATTGGAGGCTCTGCCAATGAAATAACACGTTCAGCCCACGTAATAATGGCCATCATCGCCCCATGGACAGAACCACTCCTAGCCTACCTTATTAGGCAGGAACTCCCCAAGGACCAAAACGAGGCACGCTGCATAGTGCGGCGATCCAAAGCCTATAAAGTCCATGAGGGAGAGCTTTATAAGAAAAGCACTACCGGAGTCCTTCAAAGGTGCATCTCCGAAGAGGAAGGGCGGAACCTTCTGGCTGAAATTCATGTCGGACTCGGCGGTCATCACGCTGCAGCTCGGTCCCTTGTAAGCAAGGCCTTCCGTACAGGCTTTTATTGGCCGACGGCCCGGGCAGACGCCCAGGACTTAGTCCAACGATGCGTCGGTTGCCAGCTTTTTGCAAACCAAAGCCATATGCCACCCACCGCCCTCCAAACTATCCCCATCACTTGGCCCTTCGCGGTCTGGGGGCTTGACATGGTTGGACCCCTTAAAGGCGGAACCCACAAGAAAAAATACTTACTGGTCATGGTGGATAAGTTCACCAAATGGATAGAAGCCAAGCCTGTTAAGACGGCTAAATCTGGACCGGTGATAGACTTTATATCCGGGGTTGTACACCGTTACGGCGTCCCCCACAGCATCATCACTGATAACGGCATGAACTTTACGGCCGACGAGGTAAAACTCTGGTGCAAAAACATGGGCATCAAGCTCGATTATGCTTCCGTCTATCACCCACAAACTAACGGCCAGGTCGAACGTGCAAATGGTCTTATCATGAGCGGCACCAAACCCAGATTAGTGCGGTCCCTTAAGGAATCTAATACGCACTGGGTAGAGGAGCTCGACTCCGTACTCTGGGGGCTACGGACCACGCCAAATCGCACCACCGGATACACACCATTCTTCATGGTGTACGGCGCAGAGGCAGTTTTGCCCTGCGACATAATTCATGACTCACCTCGAGTGCGCATGTACGAAGAAAGAGAAGCCGAGCTCGATCGGCAGGACAGTTTGGATGCCTTGGAGGAGGAGCGTGATGTGGCAAAAGCCCGTTCCGCATTCTATCAATAGCAGGCTCGAAGATACCAAAGCAGAGAAGTACAAACCAAAAATTACAACGTTGGTGAATTAGTTCTACGCCTGCCGGACAAGAAAAAGGACAAACTCAAGAAAACGTGGGAAGGTCCCTTCATAATTGACCAAGTACTGACTGGTGGAGCGTACCGCCTGTGAGATGCATCGGATATCCGACTCGAGCCGAACCCATGGAACGCAGCCCGTCTCCGAAGATTCTATGCCTAGCGCCGGACTCTGTGTTCGCCTCCTTCCTCTGTCCATTTTTTATATACTTTCTGTCTTACATTTCTCTCCTTCTCCCCTCCCTTTCTCTTATAGCCTTTAAAGGCTCATCAAGTGACACGCTATCCGCGCTCATTAAACCTGGGGGCTTCTTTAAACAGAAGCTTATTTATACGGGCTTCATGCCCAACACATGTGTCACACTTCCGCATGTACCTTTTATTCACCATTATATGCATCGATATGACTTAAGTTTTGGCCAAGCTGGGTTGCCTGGATCCTGTGCTTACCCCTACGTTCCCGATTGTTCGGCTAGGTGGTAAAGGGAGCACCTCTGCGATTGTTACTGTCGGGTCAGCCGGATGTGTACCTCAGACTGGGTGAAGCCGAAAGCTAGCGTTCTTAAGGGAATATTCGGTCGGTGAACGAAAGGTGATTTTTTTCACTTATTTATTTATACGCCCCCAGATGTTTTTCCTGCGTCTCTTTTCGCAGAATGGACATGCACTTTAGGGCGTGCCTCCCAGGGAAAGGAACCCCTAACGGAACTATTCTCCATGGAAGATGTTTCTTTCTAACCATGTAATATAACATAACTAGTTGGGCACTTGTCTGTTCAAGCACTAATGACCCCTACGCCTGGTCTCCATGCATACCCCGGTCCTTATATAACCGCGAGGATATTCGGACACACTCCGGACCGTCAGGTCCCGAGGTTGAAGCGAAAAGGTCGGCCATGACAAACGATCTACAATCCGGCTAGAAGGCATTACACATGTCAATTAAAATTACATAGTCAATCTGACTGATTGTATTCCTCTTCAATACCATCTAATAGGTTGTCTAGTTTACAGTCCTGTTGGGAATACTTTGCGGCCAATTCTACTTGGCTGTATACTAAGCTCACAGGGATCTCCTTCCCATCGGGCCCCACAGGTCCGACCTCGGCCATGTGGTTTGGGTCAGCCTTCGTGTACCGCGTCTTCACCATGGCCCAGGCCTCCCTGGCGCCTTGACGGCATGCTGATGTCTTCCACAATCGGAAGCACCGCCGCGCTCCCTTCAGCTTCTCTGCAAGCTCTCCAAGGCCTTCTGGCATGGAGACGGATGACCACAAGGCCTGGGCGATGCCTTGCATCACCTGCCGAACTCGCTCGTGCAGTTGTGAGAGCTCGGGAAGAAGGTCACCCGTAAAACCGGGCATTTCCTCTGCAGGACGACCTGATAGCATACCTACAGACATTACTCTGTTAGTCGACTTCCTCGCCGAACTCTTTTTTCAAAGTTCGTTTAAGCACTTACTAAAATGCTGCGTCGAAGCCGCTGATTCTCCTTAACGGAGTCCGACAGCTGGGCACGAACATCCTTCAGTTCAACGCCTAGCTTGGTGTTGGCATCTTGGAGATCGTTCTTCTCCCGCCTCACCTTTGTCAGCACGCTCTCACCAACCTTCAGCTGGCGTAGGAGTTGTTGTTTTTCCGGATTTAATCCGGCGCCATCTGCAATTTCATTTGTCAGATTTGCACCCACGCCGCACTTCGCAAAATACTTATCTTTCAAAGCGTATATTACCAGAGGGGGTCTCCTCGGGCTCCCCTGCCGCGGCTAGTGCGGCCTCAAGTTGGGCTTTGCACTCTTCTAGCTCCTGGGACAGTTGGGTATTCTTTTCCGCAAGAACCTGCATTATAAATGATCCTTAAATCAGTTATTCTAACTGTTTCAAGTCTCGGGGGGCTACTGATATATATAACCATTAAATTTTCTCACCCGTACGTCTTTTACATATTGCTCCGTGGCTCTGGCTAGACCATTTTGAGCGGCACGGAGGTACGCATCTCCCGGATTGAAGGCATCCAATGCCTCTTGGGAGAAACAAGCGTCGCGAAGAACTGTCCGGCGACGCATGTGGTTCATGGCACTCTCCACCTCGGAATTGGTGGCAGACAGCCTATCCGTATCCTCTGTCGGAGGAGCGTCCGGTGCGCGCCTCGTGTTCGCCTCCGCCTCCGGACCAGGCTTTGGAGCCTGGCTGGTGGAGGCGCGATTGGCAACCTCTCCGGATATAGTCCACCGAGGTCTCTTTCCCCTGAAGAGAGCACGAGCGTTAATATGCCTTGAAGGAATAACACCTGGGAATAAGATGGCGCGCTATACCTTTGCGACGGCGTCTCAGTCCGGACTACACTTCTTTTCAGCCCACGGGGCCTTGCAGCCCCTCGTTGGCTAGTCGCCGCAGGCTCGGCCTCCCGTCTCAAGGACCTCCCCTGCAAAACACGGTTGTTATGCGAAATCGAAAACACGCGAGGATGGATCCCTTTTCAAGGTGCTGGGACTTCGGTCTCAGTCACCTGTGAGGTGGGGAGTAGCCCGGGGTAATCGACCGTAACGGCTACCAAGGCGTTGTCCTTGCTCAATCGATGAAACACCCCATCAATCAGCTCCACATATAAGTCCGGATCCTCTTGGGAAGCCGGGTCGAGGGACCGTCCCGGATCCTCGGGTTGTGGAGGAGGGCTGTTTATTTCTTTAACAGCCTGGTGCAGTTCCTGCGTTGAAGTCATTAGACTGGATATTTAACGATGGGAATATAAAACGGATGGGCAAGTAAAAGTGTCCACTTACCCAACTTGGAGGATTGTACATAAAAAATCCACCCTGTGGGTTGACGCGGAGAAATTCCTCCTCTACTCCCTTGTACAAAGCGGACAAGATCTTTATTAGAGCGGCAGCCGATTCCGTCCCCTTACGGCCGTGGCGGGTGGCGTCGTCCTCCCCGTTGAAGTCCCACATGGAGTGACCTCTATACTGAAGCGGCTGCACCCCCCGCATGATGCATGCGGCCATGACCCCGATCATGGTCAGTCCAGAATGAGCTAACAATCTTATCCGGCCCATTAGGTAAAGAACGTCCTTGTCACTTTCCCTCTGAGGGCTCCGTGGATGCCAGCTTAGGCGCTTCTTTAGGGGAGCACTGTCGAACTCAGGAAGGCCGATCCGGACAGGATCCGGCAGCGGGACGTCCTCTATACAAAACCATTCCGAAGGCCAGTCCTCGGACGCCTTCTTTGGGGTTCCGGATAGATATCCGGTCCCGGCGATGCGCCACACTTCAGCTCCGCCCACTTGATATATTGACCCCTTCTAAGAACGGGGCACAAGGCAGAATAGCCTTTTCCAGAGCGCGAAATGAGCCTCGCAGCCCAAAAACAGCTCGCAAAGGGCTACGAAGCCCGCGATATGCAATATGGAGGCACGCGTGAGGTTGTGCAGCTAGAGGCCATAGAACTCCAGGAGCCCCCGGAGAAACGGATGAATTGGAAATCCGAGCCCTCTTATTAAATAAGGGACAAGGCATACCCGCTCTCCTTTGGAGGGATTGGGGGTGCTCTTCGCCATTATAGGTGGCAAGTCCGGCTCGAACCGGGACCATATAGGCCGGGGGGAGAAATCCCTTGGTCTGGAGCGTCACTAGCTCGCTGTGTGCGATGGAGCATCTCTCCCAATCTCCAGGCTGAGGGCTGGAAGGGCGAGAGGAGGAGCTGCGGCGGCCGGCCATGATAGAATGGACCTCTGTCGGATACGCTCTGATGAATCCTCGCGGAGGGGAGAAGGTGTGGTTTGGATCTAAATCCTCATCCCTTTAAATAGGCGGCTCATTTACGCGGCTGGGGGTGTAAATGTAAAAACACCCTGACTTTTCGTATTCGTTTGACACGTGGAAGACGGCCATTATTGGGCGTAGAAGCCAAGGAGCGCTACATTTACAAGAAACCGGACATTATTCAACAGGTACACGGAATTTGGAGGAGAACCCGCCTTGCAATGCCGAAGAGAATTTGCGCGTTGGACTTGTCATCATTGAAGCCTGGTTCGGGGGCTACTGAGGGAGTCCTGGATTAGGGGGTGTCCGGATAGCCGGACAATAACCTTTGGCCGGACTCTTGGACTATGAAGACACAAGATTGAAGACTTCGTCCCGTGTCCAGATGGGACTTTCCTTGGCGTGGAAGGCAAGCTTGGCGATACGGATATGTAGATCTCCTACCATTGTAACCGACTCTGTGTAACCCTAGCCCTCTCCGGTGTCTATATAAACCGGAGGGTTTTTGTCCGTACAACAACAACAATCATACCATAGGCTAGCTTCTAGGGTTTAGCCTCCTTGATCTCGTGGTAGATCTACTCTTGTACTACCCATATCATCAAAATTAATCAAGCAGGAGTAGGGTTTTACCTCCATCGAGAGGGCCCGAACCTGGGTAAAAACATCGTGTCCCTTGTCTCCTGTTACCATCCGCCTAGACGCACAATTCGGGACCCCCTACCCGAGATCCGCCGGTTTTGACACCCATAGGGCTCTCTCCCCTCTCTTCCGGTGGCGCCGGAACACCGCCGGGGCCATCATCGTCACCGCAATCTACACCAACACCTCTGTCATCTTCACCAACATCTTCATCACCTCCCCCCATCTATCTACAGCGGTCCACTCTCTCGCAACCCGCTGTACCCTCTACTTGAACATGGTGCTTTATGCTTCATATTATTATCCAATGATGTCTAAGTAGATTTTCGTTGTCCTATCAGTAATTGGTGAATTGCTATGATTGGTTTAATTTGCTTGTGGTTATGTTGCTGTCCTTTGGTGCCCATCATATGAGCGCGCGCATGGATCACACCATAGGGTTTGTTGTATGTTGAGAGAAATATGTATTGGAGGGCAAGAGTGACAGAAGCTTCAACCTAGCATAGAAATTGATGCATACGAGATTGAAGGGGGACCAATATATCTTAATGCTATGGTTGGGTTTTACCTTAATGAACGTTAGTAGTTGCGGATGCTTGCTAATAGTTCCAATCATAAGTGCATAGAATTCCAAGTCAGGGATGACATGCTAGCGGTGGCCTCTCCCACATAAAACTTGCTATCGATCTAGTAAAGTAGTCAATTCCTTAGGGACAATTTCGCAACTCCTACCACCACTTTTCCACACTCGCTATACTAAATTTATTGCTTCTTTATCTAAACAGCCCCTACTTTTTATTTACGCGCTCTTTATTATCTTGCAAACCTATCCAAAAACACCTACAAAGTACTTCTAGTTTCATACTTGTTCTAGGTAATGCAAACATTAAGCGTGCGTAGAGTTGTATCGGTGGTCGATAGAACTTGAGGGAATTTTTGTTCTACCTTTAGCTCCTCGTTGGGTTCGACACTCTTACTTATCGAAAGAGGCTACAATTGATCCCTATACTTGTGGGTTATCAGGCCCTAGGGGTCTCCAATACCATCGGATCGAAGAGCAGGGCAGGCACCGGCAGCTCCAGGTTGGATCCATACTCATCAATAGCACCGACCAGGGTACGGGCCAGCGAGGGCAGACTGACTGCAGTGTCTTGTGTTGCCACAATCTGCGTCCCACCGCTCAAAGCTCCCAGCTTTTCCCAAGTCTTAGTATCAATCGAGGTGTCCTGGATACTATCTTCATGCTCATCCTCCTGGCCTCCCATTTGCACATCACCCTTTGGAGCCTCTTCTTGGTTCCCACAAGCCACTGCTTTCCCAGCTCCCGAGCCACTAGTCACTTGCTTGCTATTACCTCCCTTTTGGCCCATGTGGTCAGATTTGTCACCATCATTGGGTGGGCGGGGATCAGAGGGCCCCTGCCTTGGAGCGTCGCCATCGCACCCACGTTTGGGCAGCCGCTCGACCTCCACTTTCACTTGGTACCCCTCGTGGTTGAACCAAACTTCCACCACCCCATTGAGCTTGCTTGGATCTTTGCAAGCCAACTTCATCCTCACACGGCCCAACCTTATGAGAGATAGTTCATCCACCACAATAGGTCGCCCCAACATCTTGAAACCTTCTTTAATCCTCTCCTCCCTTCGGTGTTTCTTCGGGATCCCGTGCAGCCGCACCCAAACCTCAGGCATCACCATTGGCTAAATCTCTTCATGCAGCATGTCACGCACCCTAGCCGTGATGTCGTTGCAGGGAAGAAATAGCTTCCCACTCGACTTGGCCATGTGCAGGAGATCAGCCAAAGGGAACACGACAAGGAAATCGTCATCACCCACCTGGGAGACTTGCCAATCCCAATCGCCCGCCACAATGAGCTTGAGCTCCTGCTGCAGGATGCGGAGGGACAACTTGCCTGGCTCCGCCGAGAGGATGGCGGTGTTCTCAATCCGCGCATCGACCGGCACCTCCGCCTCCACATCGTCGTCGAATTGGAGGCAAAAGAAACCCTCCCCCAAGATGGCGCTCCCCATGATATGGAGGTTGAGGGAGCAGCCACAGGAGGGGCAGGTAGCCGAAGCATGGCCCCCCTCCTTGCAGAGCACGCACAACGGCTTGAAGGTGCATTTCAATTGAAAGTGCCCCCAACGCCCACACTTGAAGCATTCCACCTCCGCCTCCGGCGCATCTTCCACGGGGATAGGTTCACCCATCGTGCCCTTGGAAGAGGAAGGAAGCGCCATTGCCAGCGGCGCCGTGCTCGCTCTAGGATTTTTGGCTAGAGGATCCCCGTGGCCCCCACCACAATTGGGGTGCTCCATGGATTTGTGCTCCAGCTCGCGGCGGTGCTGGCCCGCCTTCTTCTTCCGCTTCTTCTCCTGCTGCTGGCCACCAAGGGGGAGGAGGACCCCAATCCATCTCACGCCCGACCTGCTCCGCGGCATAACCGTGCGGCGCGCGCTCGTCGCGGTACCCCTGGCGGTCCCAAGCAGCAGCCTTAGCCTTGTCTGGTAGCTCCTTCTCTCTTGTTCTCCCAGCATCCAGATCCGGCACCTCCATCGGTTGCTTGTCCACCCATCGATCACCCATCACCGCCGCTGCAAAGGAGATCGAGAGGGGGGAGGAGGAGGCGAGATCTGGAGGGTGTGCGCGGAGAGGCCGAAGCACCGCACCTCCAGTGAAGTGGCTGGAAACCCTAAACTAGGGTCCAACACCCTGCGGCGTAGCCATATATAGCCGAGGGCAGGCCGAGCCGCGTGGACCAGCAAAGATGGGCCAGGCCGCACCGCGGCCCAAGGCCCGAGGCCCACAGCCCGCAACCACGGCCTCGCACGCCGCCACATCAGCCCTCAATGCCAAACCGCTCTCCGCCTCCGCGACGCATCGGCCCTCCAGCGCCGCCGCCGCCAGCCGCCCCATCGGCGAGGGCAGACCCGGCCACTCCTCGACCGGCTCCACTGACGGCAGGGAAGGCAGCAACGTAACTGCCGCACGCGAGCGAATCGCCCCCGCCGCACTCGCCGCCACGTTGCCGCGCCTAGGGGATGCCGGACTCCAGGGGCGAGACGTCACTGACCTAGGGCCCCTGCCCCCCGCGGCGAAACGCCGGCCAAGAACACACCCCTGGCGCTGCGACCTCGCCGCAAAAGCCACTTACCAAGGGCCCCGACGGCGCGGGTGGACACGCCCCATCCTCGGCCGCCTCAGCTTCATCCCCCGAGTCCTCCTCCGCCAGGGCCCAGAACCTGCCCCCGCACGGTTCCATGGGCGGCGAGGAAGCCGCCGCGCTCGCCGCCGAGCAGACCGAGCCTCTAGCACCGCGCCGGACTAGGGTCCAGCCATCCGCTGCTGCCCGCGGCGAGGTCCGAGTCGCGTCGCCAAGGCAGTCGCCCGAGCGCACGCCCAACGGTTCGCTCATTTCAAACCCCTGCAAATTCCGCCCCCGACAGGAAGCTTTCCTTGACTCTCTCAGAATGTTCCCTAAAAAAGAGTAAGAGTATCTCTCATGCGCATCAAGACAAGTCGCCGTCGGGTTGCGACTGCTTCATACTCCATTCCACAATGTAGTGCCCTCGCACTTCCCGAGATAATTCAGTCAGTTTCGTTGGTTAAATGTATGGTCAAACTTAGATCGGTCTCGTTGGTTAAATGTATGGTCAAATTTAGATCTCCGAAAACGTGAGCGCAACTACATTGTGGAATGAAGGGAGTATCTTACACTAAGATAATGCCCCGCACGAGTTGTTCCGGGACCTTTATAAAACTAAAACAATTGCAAAAACAAATGTAAGATTGCTCCCACTTTATATTTTGAAAATAATAGTGTATGAAGCATGTGATAAAATAAAAAATTCCTTTAGGAGGCCGACCTCCATGGAGGCCGGTTTTTGAAAAATTCAAAATTAATATTTTCACATTTAAGAAAATTCTGAAAAAAATATAGATATACATGGAGGTATAATGCACAATTATGTAATTTTTTAGAGTGAAATGCGTTGAAATGAGGGTTGTGCAAAACAAAATCCGGGCTTTTTAAAACATGGTAATATTCCTCCTCCCAGGCTATGAATTTGTCTTTTTTATACATATTGCATTTCAAGGTATTTCATCCGGAAATTTTACACACATACACATAACATCCTTGTTTACTTGTATAATTTTTTTAAATTATTTTGAAACTGAAAAAAAATCAAATTTAGTTTTTATCAAAAAAATCGGCCAAAACGACTCGCTCGTAATAAAATGTTGTATAAAAACAGAAAACTATTGGACTGAAGTCAATGAGATGCCTATTACTCCCTCTGTCCCGGAACATAAGAACGTTTTTGACACTATGCTAGTGTTAAAAACGTTCTTATATTTTGGGACGGAGGGAGTACATAATAAAAATGTGTAGCATGACCTATGTATATTTGCTCCAAGCGACATGTCTATGCCCATAAAAAAAATTAGTGAAACAAATTGACACGCATATTGTTGAGGTGACATGATTGCATAGATAGATTAGTGTATAAATTAAATTATAATTTACTAGCACAAATGCCCGTGCGTTGCAACGGAAAAAAATAAATACCACACATATCTAACTCAATAAGCCATGACATATTCGGCAACATTTAGTAATGGTGCTATACCACCCAAATCTTCCCCATTTGTCCGGAAGTACAATCTGGTCACTGTCCAGAGAAAAGAGAGACGAAAAAAATAAACCGGACCCTCACTTTGTCCTCATATGACCGGATAGTCGTAAATGGGCACATCCACATCAAATATAGGGAGAATATGAGGATGTCCGTGTATGTCAGAGAAGCCATTCACGTAGGATATAGTCCACACCGAATCATCTTTTCTTTTTCTTTACCCTCTCTCCATCTCGCCAATCACATGTACTCCCTATGTATTTCACACACCACACAAAAAGTTATAGCATATTTATAGTTTTTAAGCTAGCCCGCATCATTGCCCGTTGAGCTCTTGCCGACCAACCGTGCAGATTGTTTTTACTCTCTCGTAGTCTAGGTTTTTAGGTTGTTCATCGTCTTGGCTTCGGCGACGATGATGACGGTGTGGAATAAAGATTTTTCGGATCCTTCCCTGACGAGGTCATCGGTCCTATGAATGGGGATGGATTTGGAAATTGGTATATTCAAGCAAGGATGACCACTAGTAGAAAAGGGGGCAATGGTCCAGGGTGGGTTAGCCCATTAGTCCCGGTTCAATCTAGAACCGGGACCAATGGGGGCATTGGACCCGGTTCGTGAGCCCAGGGGGCCGGCCGGGCCACGTGGGCCATTGGTCCCGGTTCGTCTGGACCTTTTGGTCCCGGTTGGTGGGACGAACCGGGACCAATGGGCCTCGCTCCTGGCCCACCACCATTGGTCCCGGTTGGTGGCATGAACCGGGACCAAATGCTCCCATTTAGACCCGGTTCATGCCACGAACCGGGACCAGTGGTCCAGCCTATATAAACCCCTCGCGCCGGAGCAGAGCACTCAGTGCTCTGTTTTTTCTGGGCCGGCGAGAGGAGGGGCTTTAGGTGCTCTAGCTCACCTCCTATGCGCATGAGGTGTTCGATGAAATGCCCGAGCCACACTAGTTAAGCTTTCTCCTCTCGAAGCTCGACCTCAAAGCTCCATTTTCCTCGAGATTTGTCTAGATTTAGCGGTCCGTCACGCCCCACCCCTGTCTTCACCGCCGTCGATCACCCGCGCCGATCTCATCACCGACACCACCATGGTGAGCCTCTTGCTCTTATCTTCTTTCTGAAAGGAAAAATATTCTTACTTGTATGTTTAGATAGATACTTGTATCATTTTCTTACTTTTATTATTGCATCTTATATAGTGCGATGGTTTTGGTATCCGCCCTCGTCGGCCCTCGTCCTGTCTATGATTCGGATGTGGTATATATATTAATCTTTATAACTATTGGTTCATTTATTGTTTATGACAATTATGCGGACGAACGTGACATAGATTTTATTTATCTAGGATGTATGTGAACCGGAAATTCCAACCGACCCTATTGTTGAGAGATTAAATTTAGTTGAAGAAGAAAACAATTTCTTGAAGGCAAAAATAAAAAAAATTGAGGAGGAGAAGATGATATTGGAGTTGCATGTTGCGGATGTCGTCGATGATCACAAGATCAAGATGGATGCAATGCGCTTGAAGATTAGAAAGATTTGAAAATATGCCATTCATACCGAGGCTTGGTATCATTATGCCGTTGGATCAATTGTCACCTTGGTTGCGATTATGATCGCCTTTGTTTTCGCATTAAAATGTTTTACATAGTTTCAATATATGGTTTAATTAATTAGATGCTCTGGAGAGCTATATGTTGTTAGATGAGAACTATGTATGTACTTTGCTTTTAATGCATGTGATGATGAACTTCTATTAATTTGGACACTTAATTAATTATATATAATGCACGCAGATGAACCGACAATGGATGTACGGTGACAGACACACCTCCGAGTACATTAAGGGCGTGCATGAGTTTCTCGATGCGGCTGAGGCAAAGAAGCAGAATGGTTTTATGTGTTGTCCATGCCCTGATTGTGGGAATACGAAGTCTTACTCTGACCGGAAAATCCTTCACACCCACCTGTTCTACAAGGGTTTCATGCCACACTATAATGTTTGGACGAGGCACGGAGAAATAGGGGTTATGATGGAAGACGACGAAGAAGAAGAGTACGATGACAACTACGTGCCCCCTGAATACCGTGATGCTGCAACGGGGGGAGCTGGTGAAGATCAAGAGGAACCAGACGATGTGCCCAATGATGCTGCAACGGGTGAAGCTGCTGAAGATCAAGAGGAACCAGAGGATGTGCACGATGATGGTGATCTCCGCCGTGTCATTGTCGATGCAAGGACGCAATGCGAAAGTCAAAAGGAGAAGCTGAAGTTCGATCGCATGTTAGAGGATCACAAAAAAGGTTGTACCCCAATTGCGAAGATGGCAACACAAAGCTCGGTACCGTACTGGAATTGCTGCAGTGGAAGGCAGAGAATGCTGTGCCTGACAAAGGATTTGAGAAGCTACTGAAAATATTGAAGAAGAAGCTTCCAAAGGATAACGAATTGCCCGACAGTACATACGCAGCAAAGAAGGTCGTATGCCCTCTAGGATTGGAGGTGGAGAAGATACATGCATGCCCTAATGACTGCATCCTATACCGCGGTGCATACAAGGATCTGAACGCATGCCCGGTATGCGGTGCATTGCGGTATAAGATCAGACGAGATGACCCTGGTGATGTTCACGACGATCCCCGCAGGAAGAGGGTTCCTGCGAAGGTGATGTGGTATGCTCCTATAATACCACGGTTGAAACGTCTGTTCAGAAACGGAGAGCATGCCGAGTCGATGCAATGGCACAGTGAGGACCGTAAGAAAGACGGGAAGTTGAGAGCACCCGCTGACGGGTCGCAGTGGAGAAAAATCGTGAGAAAGTACTGGGATGAGTTTGCAAAGGACCCAAGGAACGTATGGTTTGCTTTAAGCGCGGATGGCATTAATCCTTTCGGGGAGCAGAGCAGCAATCACAGCACCTGGCCGGTCACTCTATGTATGTATAACCTTCCTCCTTGGATGTGCATGAAGAGGAAGTTCATTATGATGCCTATTCTCATCCAAGGCCCTAAGCAACCCGGCAACGACATTGATGTGTACCTAAGGCCATTAGTTGAAGAACTTTTACAGCTGTGGAATGGAAATGGTGTACGTACATGGGATGAGCACGGACAGGAGGAATTTAACCTAAAGGCGTTGCTGTTCGTGACCATCAACGATTGGCCCGCTCTCAGTAACCTTTCAGGATAGACAAACAAAGGATACCACGCATGCACACACTGTTTAGATGACACTGAAAGTATATACCTGGACAAATGCAGGAAGAATGTGTACCTGGGCCATCGTCGATTTCTTCTGACCAACCATCAATGTCGAAAGAAAGGCAAGCATTTCAAAGGCGAGGCAGATCACCGGAAGAAGCCCGCCATGCGTACCGATGGTCACGTACTTGCTATGGTCAATGATTTACACGTAATCTTTGGAAAGGGTGCCGGCGCACTAGCTGTTCCGAATGACGCTGAGGGACACGCACCCATGTGGAAGAAGAAATCTATATTTTGGGACCTACCCTACTGGAAAGACCTAGAGGTCCGCTCTTTAATCGACGTGATGCACGTGACGAAGAACCTTTGCGTGAACCTGCTAGGCTTCTTGGGCGTGTATGGAAAGACAAAAGATACACCCGAGGCACGGGAGGACCTCCAACGTTTGCACCAAAAAGACGGCATGCCTCCGAAGCAGTATGAAGGTCCTGCCAGCTACGCTCTTACGAAAGATGAGAAAGAAATCTTCTTTGAATGCCTGCTCAGTATGAAGGTCCCGACTGGCTTCTCGTCGAATATAAAGGGAATAATAAATATTCCAGAGAAAAAGTTCCAGAACCTAAAGTCTCCTGACTGCCACGTGATTATGACGCAACTGCTTCCGGTTGCATTGAGGGGGCTTTTACCGGAAAACGTCCGATTAGCCATTGTGAAGCTATGTGCATTTCTCAATGCAATCTCTCAGAAGGTGATCGATCCAGAAATGGTACCAAGGCTAAGGAGTGATGTGGCGCAATGTCTTGTCAGTTTCGAGCTGGTGTTCCCACCATCCTTATTCAATATCATGACGCATGTCCTAGTTCATCTAGTCGACGAGATTGTCGTTCTGGGGCCCGTATTTCTACACAATATGTTCCCCTTTGAGAGGTTCATGGGAGTCCTAAAGAAATATGTCAGTAACCGCGCTAGGCCAGAAGGAAGCATCTCCATGGGCCATCAAACAGAGGATGTCATCGGGTTTTGTGTTGACTTCATTCCTGGCCTTAAGAAGATAGGTCTCCCTAAATCGCGGTATGAGGGGAGACTTACTGGAAAAGGCACGCTAGGAGCGGAATCAATAATATGCAGGGACGGGCATTCTTGGTCTCAAGCACACTACACAGTTCTACAGAACTCTACCTTGGTGACCCCGTATGTCGATGAACACAAGAACAGTCTGCGCTCCAAACACCCGGAGCAGTGCGACGACTGGATTACATGTGAACACATCAGGACTTTCAGCAGTTGGTTGGAAGCACGTCTCAGAGGTGACAACACTGTTTGTGATGAGTTGTACTTGTTGTCCAGGGGACCATCTTTGACTGTATTGATTTACAAAGGATACGAGATAAATGGTAATACATTTTACACGATTGACCAAGATCAGAAGAGCACCAACCAAAACAGCAGTGTCCGCTTTGATGCAACAACCGAGAAGGGAAAGGACGCATATTATGGTTACATAGTGGACATATGGGAACTTGACTACGGACAAGATTTTAGGGTCCCTTTGTTTAAGTGCAAATGGGTCAATCTGTCAGGAGGCGGGGTACATGTAGACCCACAGTACGGAATGACAACAGTGGATCTGAAAAATCTTGGGTACACTGATGAACCGTTCGTCCTAGCCGATGATGTGGCACAGGTTATCTATGTGAAGGACATGTCTACCAGACCGAGAAAAAGAAAAGATAAGGAAACGGATACATCATACGATGAGCCAAAGCGCCACATAGTTCTTTCAGGAAAAAGGGATATCCTGGGAGTGGATGGCAAGACAGACATGTCTGAAGATTACGAAAGGTTTCATGAAATTCCTCCCTTCAATGTCAACGCTGACCCAAGCATCCTCATAAACGCTGAAGATTATCCATGGTTACGGCGCAATAAGCAAATGACACAAGCAAAGAAAAAGTGAAAACTTTCTCCCGCAACTATTATGATGATACCATGCCAAATTTGTAACAGACAAGTATGTTATGCCAAGTATTTTAGAGTTCATTTGAAAACAGACGAGTAGGTGCATCTATGTTAATTTTTTTAATTAAAGTTAATCACAAACTAGTGATTCACACAAATTTTAAAAAATTCAAAGTTAAACTATTCAAATTTTAAAACTAATGGCACTAATAGAAAGTTTATAATTTTTGTGACCTAAAAGAAAAAAGAAATCACTACAAAACTATAAGTATTTAGTTCTAAGTAGAAACAAAAAAAAACAAAAAAATGCCACCTACTGGGCCCCACGGCCTGAATACGACTAGAAACCCTACCATGGGCCAGGATTCAGGCCCGTGGGAGGCCCAGTAGGCCCACAGGCACAGATTGCAGTGTTAGGCCCGAAAGCCTGCTTTAGAGAGGAGCTCGAGAGGGATGGCGCACCAAACCTTATAAACAGGTGCGCCTCCCTCTCAACTAGCGAGGTGGGACTAAACATTTGGGTGCGGGGCAGCACAGGCCTTTGGTCCCCGTTGGAGGGACGAACCGGGACCAAAGGGGGCATTGGTCCCGGTTCGTAGCACCAACCGGGACCAATGCCCCCCCTTTAGTCCCGGTTGGTGCCACCAACCGGGACCAAAGGCCGCCGCTTCCCGCCCTTTGGGCTGCTGAAAATAAGCCTTTGGTCCCGGTTGGTGGCACCAACCGGGACTAAAGGGGGGCATTAGTCCCGGTTTGTGTCACGAACCGGGACCAATGCTCTTCCTATATAAGCAGCTCTTAGCAGTTTTCGACCAAATCCATCCTTCTCGCCCCTACGCCTTCTGCTCCTCGTCGCCATCGCCGCCGAGCCCTGCCCCGACGCCGTCAGGCTACTCCACCTCGCCGTCGCCGCCGCCCCTGCCGGCCCCGACATCATCGCCGTCGCCGCGCGCGCCGCCCCTGGCCCGAGCCCGTCGCCGTCGCCGCGCGCGCCACCCGTTCCCTGACCCCGTCGCCGTCGCCGCGCGCGCCGCCCCTTCCCCGACCCCATCGCCGTCGCCGTGTGCGCCGCCCGTTCCCCGACCCCGTCGCCGTCGCCGCGCACGCGCCGCCCCTTCCCCGACCCCGTGGCCGTCGCCGCGTGCGCCAGCCCCTTCCCCGACCCCGTCGCCGTCGCCGTCGCCGTCGCGCCTTCCCCAACCCCGTCGCCGTTGCCCCGACCACACGCCGCCGCCTTCGGTCCGGCCGCCGGCGCCCTTTATTTTTTGCATTATTATAAAAATGTGTATATATGCATATGTTCTCTGTGTATATATATGTTCATATATGCAAAAGTTAGATTTTAGAAAAACTTTATATATGCAAAAAATTTACATATATGCAAGTATATATATATATGTATGTATGTGGATATATACATGACGGGGGTCGATATACGTTGATGTATACATGCAAAAGATAGATTTTTAGATATGATTATCTCTTTTTTTCATATATGTATTATTTTTTAAGTTGTTAGTAGATATCGATTTTAGGTTAGTGCATTTTATCACTGATTTTAGGTTAGTTGATCGATTTAGTGCATTTTATGTTTGTTGCATTTTAGGTTAGTGCATTTTATGTTAGTGGAGAGGAAAAAGTAAAATAAGGAAAAGGAAAATAAGCAGAGAAAGAAGGAGAAGAAGAAGGAGAAGACGAGGAGAGGAAGAAGAGGAAGAAGAAGAAGAAAAAAGAGGAGAAGAAGAAGGAATAGAGGACTTCTTCTCCTCTTTTTTTTCGTCTTCTTCCTCTTTTTTTTATCGGGAACGAGGGTCGTCGAACATGACAGGAAGAAGAGGATAAAAAAAGAAAAGGAAGAAGTAGAAAAAAAGAGGAGAAGAAAGAATAGAGGAGTTCTTCTCCTCTATTCTTTCTTCTCCTCTTTTTTTTTCTTCTCCTCTTTTTTTTTCTTCTTCTTCCTCTTTATTTATCGTGAACGAGGGTCGCCGAGCGGTAGAGGAAACCCTAATTAAATATCAAGTATCGTCAGTGTGAGATACATGTGGCTGTCGGTGTCGGACACTACATCCACGTCACTTGTGGGACGTGGATGTAGTGTCCGACATCGACGGCCACTTGTATCTCACACCCACGATAATTGCTATTTAGGGTTTCCTCTACCGTTCGGCGACCCTCGACGACCCTCGTTTCCGATAAAAAAAGAAGAGGAAGAAGAAGAAAAAAAGAGGAGAAGAAAGAATAGAGGAGTTCTTCTCCTCTATTCTTTCTTCTCCTCTTTTTTTTCTTCTCCTCTTCTTTTTTCTTCTTCTTCCTCTTTTTTTTCGTGAACGAGAGTCGCCGAGCGGTAGAGGAAACCCTAATTAAATAGCAAGTATCGTCGGTGTGAGATACATGTGGCCGTCGGTGTCGGACACTACATCCACGTCCCACAAGTGACGCGGGCTTCGACGCCCACGTCACTTGTGGGATGTGGATGTAGTGTCCGACACCGACGGCCACTTGTATCTCACACCCACGATACTTGCTATTTAGGGTTTCCTCTACCGTTCGGCGACCCTCGAGGACCCTTGTTTCCGATATATATGATTCCTTATTATGATTAGCTAGCTAGTTCTACGTTCGCCACTAATATATCCATTTGTCATGTTTGAATAATAATTGCCATGTTGTAAATATTTGTAGAAACTATGGGCACTATCGCCCGAGACGAAGCAAGAGAAGCGTTGTTGAATGACATAATCGCAAAAGGAAGTCATGCCGTCTCGTTGTATCTCAACGACACCGATGGTACTCTGGAAGGAGAGGATGAAGAATCTGGCTCTGGTGCACTAATGCCGGTGCAACAAGAAGAAGAACGTGAGGACGGCTCCGGTGACCGAAACGAGTCCGGCGACCGAGCCGAGTCCGGCCAGGTATATATATTAGTTAAGCCTGTGCTGACTAGCTAATTGATGCATTCATTGTTTTGGTATGTACACATATTAATTAAGTCTTTGTTCTTTTTTCTAGCCCTCCGGATCGAGCACAACTGAGGTATAGAGACGAGGCCCGAAGAGAAAGTTGTGGTCGGATGAAAAGTTTGAGATCATAGCAATCGCGCCCGACGGCCAACCTATTGAACCCATAAGAACAAAGAAGGCATTTGTTGCTCAGTGCGGGGTTCTGGTTAGGGACAAGATCTTGATCAGCATCCAGCAATGGTTAAAGCCTAAGAACGAAGACCCTGAGGTGTCTTATGTCAATGATCTGCAGAAAAATGATCTTTGGACTGAGCTGATGTCAAATTTCACCCTTCCGCCAGAGGATGATCCGGAGAAGCCAGTTAAAGAGCAATTAATCAAGTCTTTTGCTCTTAAGAGGATGGCAGACCTATTCAGGAGGTGGAAGAAAGACCTGAATAGGTTTGTCGAGAACAAAGAGACACCAGAATTCAAGGGCATATATGAGAAGATCAGAGATGACTGGCCTGCATTTGTGGCCCACAAGACATCGGAAAAGAGTAAGAAGATGTCGGAGACAAACAAGAAAAATGCTGCGAAGAAGAAGCATCACCATCGCACGGGGTCAGGTGGCTACCTGGTAGCCCGGCCTAAGTGGGCCAAGGCTGAGAATGATCTGGTTCTAAAAGGGATCGAACCAGAGACAATGAGCTGGCCAGACCGTTGCCGGACTTGGTTCTTCGGGGCTGGCGGAACCTTGGACCCTGTAACAGGGAATTGCATTTGGACGGACGAGCAACGTCAGATTCCCTTTAAGAAGCTTCGGTACTATATCAAAGCAGCGCAGGAAGGGACGTTCCTTCCTGACAGAGAGAACGACGAGCTCACAAAGGCCCTCGGGAATCCTGAGCACCCTGGACGGACACGAGGCACGCCAGGCTCCATTCCGTGGAAGGTTGGGTTTCCGGACGCAGGCGGTTACAAAAGCCAGGAGAGGAGGAAGCAAGTGCAATAGTCCGAACTGCAGGCGCTAAAAGCAAGGGTACTCGGGATAGAGGAACGAGAAGCAAATCGCAGCAACCGAACTGCCGAAGCTTCCCCTCAAGCTACCCCGCCATCTCAGCGGAGAAGCAGCGTGGCTTCCACCGAGCAGCTTTAGCCAGAGCTTGTCTTGACGGCTCCTGGCAGCTATCCCGTGGATGCTATCACAGAGGCTCAAATTTGCCACCTTATGACGCAATGGATGAATTTGAAGGTCAAGGCGGCTGTTGGCTCTGTTTTTCTAATGAACCCGGCGCAACTTTTCACTGCCGGCCGATTCCAGAAGGATATGCTAAGGTCATGGTGGATGAAATAACGGAGGGATTTGAGGAACTCCAGCTTGACCACCCTACCGGAGAAGGGGAGACTCGGCTGGGTTCTTCTCTGAAGACTCCATGCCTATGGCGGAAGGAGCTCATCAACCTTCCGAACTGGACGCCTCTGCCTCCTCCTCCTCCTCCGGCGAGTCAGGGCACTCCGCCTCCTCCACCGCCTCCTCCTCCGGCGAGTGGCGACCAGGGCCCTCGGCCGGCTCCTTCTTCTCCGGCGCGTGGCGGCACTCCGCCTCCTCCGCCTGCGCCGGCGCGCCCGAGCAGCCAGCCTCCTCCTTCTCCGCCTCATTAGCAAGGGCGGAAGAGACCCGCCGCCGCTCCGGCAGCTGCTCCGGCGCGTCGTAGTCCTTCTCCTCCGCCTCGCAAAAAGCAAGCAGTAAAGAAGACTGCCGCTCCGTCTGCTCTGCCGGCGTCCAGCAGTACAGCCAGAGGCGGGAGGAAATACAGATACGGTCCTTCTCTAAAGACTCCAGAGAAGTTACCATACGAGAGGACCGCGGAGGAGAACGATAGGGTCGCGCAAACCGAGTTGGATGACTGGTTTGAAGGGTTGAAAGCAAAGAGAAATCCACCTCCGAAGGAGAAGGTAGATCGGGCGAAAGTGAAGCGCACTCTGGATGCCCTGGCAAAACCACCCAAGTCTCCACCGAAAGGCAACTATGAGCGCATTATTGCAAAGACATGGGTCGAAGCGTCGTGGTCGGGAAGTACTAAAAGTGATCAAAGGCTGAAAGAACAAGCAGCTGGGAAACAAATTGCCCAGCTCGGCGAACAAGCAAACCAATCGTGCCCCCCGCTCAACGTGCCTAGCGTCGATCAGAGGATGGCGCCCGGTTATAACAATCCTGACGATTACCTGGACGACGATGTAGATTTTGGTTTCCTGGACGTGCAGATACGAAGATACGAGTACGGAAAGCCTCTCGTCGAAGATGAAAGATCTCTAACAACGATGATGCGAAGATTGCATGATTGGTACATGAAAACCTGCAAAGAGTCAGGAGGGAGGAGTACTTTGTATTTGAGAGTTAAACCGGAGCATGACCTCGTTGGAATTGGACTGTTGCATGTTCCATTTGAGGATTTCTTTCAGTTCTTCAATCAGTTGGCCCTCGATAAAACAACGGTCACCTGCTACTGTCTGTAAGTACTACTACTTATGTCATTAATTAAGTCTCTCTATATAGCTCAGCTCTTTCATTGCATGTATTTATAATTATCCTCACTATATCATGCAGATTGAAGATCGCCGAATTGAAGAAAAGACAAATCGGTGATATTGGGTTCATTAACACAAATCTCATAGATGCAGTTCAGGTTAAAAACATGCCGGAGATGCCGAGGCCAGCTTGCTACGATCATTCGAAATAAATTCACACAAAGATATAATACTCTTTCCTTACAACTTCAAGTGAGTGTTGTCTTGTGCATATTCGGTTTCCCTTATATATTAGTCCAGGTATAGTACTGTAATTGATGAGTTATGCATGCGTGCGCAGTTTCCACTATATTCTGCTGGAGATTAGGGTTGAGAAGGGAGTAGTAACTGTCTTGGACTCGAGACGAAAAGATCCTGAGGAGTATGCGGACATGATTAAAATCCTAAAGAAGTAAGTTAAATCGATCATTATCCACCATATCAGCAAATTTGTTCATTTCGTGATATCAAGTAATTGTTTTCTTTTGTCTGGCAGTGCTTGGAGAAAATTCAGCACAAAATCCCCGGGACTCCCGAAGGAGCTGCAATTTAGATACCCGAAAGTAAGTACTATAGTACCATGTTCCGCGTGTCTCCTAGCTATTGATTCAAGCGCTAGTTTCATTAATACCATTTGGCATTCTTGCTTATCAGTTTGATTGACCTCTATTTTTTGTAAAGTGGTTGTGGCAGGAACAAGGGAATGATTTCTGTGGATACTACATCTGCGAGTCCATCCGCCACACGACCTGTGAGCGGGGCGGGTACTCTGACAAACAATTTGAAGTGCGTAAGAAATGATATTCACAACTTTTGTCTATTACCATCATTTGTGTCGAGTTTCATTCATTCATATATACATATATATATATATATGTATGTATTGACCCCCTTCTTCAAATTAGATGTTTCGGCGGCAGAATGAACTCCTAGCACCAGATCGCATGCGAGCAATTCAAGAGGAATTGGCGGCATTCTTTCTTGACCACGTGATCGCTGAAGACGGAGAATACCATGTGGACCAGGCGTCCGTATTTTAAGAGATTATATTTGTAAAAGATAATTATTGTATATACGTAGCCGGTAGTGTCGGACGATAGATATACGAGAACTTGTTGTTCGACCAATCTCTCTGAGAAGGAGAGGTGGTCGATATCACTTCTCTCTGTATGCATATATGTGCATGACGATCTTCTGTTTCCTTCGTTTGCTTACTAGCTAGGTAGCGTGCCTAGTCCTCTCTATACGTATGTATATATAGTACGTAGCGTCGACCAAGCACGGACATAAGAGAGGACACTTCTCTCTATTAACACAATATATGAAATACCTAAATTAACCCCCCAAAACCCCCAAACCCCCCCCTTTCAAAAAAAACCAAAAACCCCAGCCACAGAAATGCTGACGCGTGGAGGTCTATTGGTCCCGGTTGGTGACACCAACCGGGACCAAAGGCCCTCGTGCCTGGGCTCGGCGCGCAGGCCACGTGGAGGCCCATCTGTCCTGGTCCTGGTTTGAACCGGGACTAAAGGGTGAGGGTATTAGTACCGACCCTTTAGTCCCGGTTCGGGAACCGGGACTAAAGGCCCTTACGAACCGGGACTAAAGGCCGGTTTTCTACTAGTGGACGTGGCGGCGGCGGCATCCTCATGGTGGATGTGGTTTTAATGGGATCTATATAATTTTCGTTGCATGTTATGATATCTATTTAGTTTAGGAAACATACCCGTGCGTTGCAACGAGAGAGAAAAAAGTACCACACACCTTTCCACGGGCCTACAACCTCTATTTCAAAATGACATCTTTTTTTAAAAGGTAGTAGCTAATCTAAAGTCATTTATTCAGATACTAACTCATTAGTTCCTCTTAAAAAATTTAGGATATTAGTTCTACCTCCTTTGAATAGTACCTTCTATCTTCTTCTGCCTAATGTCTACCCATTCGCTAGTATCGTGAATATAAATCTTCGAATAATCAGGTTACACAGATAAAACATTAAAATAATGACAAAACTATCAAGCTACTGGATGAGTTGAATTACCAAAAATTCTAGGTAGAACTATTCCAGTAAAGCTATTCTCGTTATTTATTCTTAACATAGATACCAAAACTCTACAAAATAATGTAAAACTATGTCTTCTTTTGATTACAAATATTTTACTAAATACTCCCTCCGTCCGAAAAGAAGGGAGTAGCAGATTAAATTCTTGTGACCATTTTATTCTAAAGAAAAAGAAACACATAATTGTTTCTTCTAGAGGAAACATGCATGCATTGTTGCTCACCTCGTCCATGCCATGATAAGAAACATATTGTCTCGGCGATAAATGACAATGTGGCAAACTGTGCCTGTAAGAAATATTTCTTTCCTATAAATATTGCATTCACTCTTAATTATTATATTTGATAATGTAAAAACAACATCAAGTAATAAAATAATCGGTGTTCATCCGAATTTTTTTAATCAGTGCTAGCACGCACATAGCCAACAGAACTCGGTGCAATTTCTTTTCATAGTGTTTGACCGGACCGGTGGATTTTTCTTTGACATCAACCACACCACACAATCCGTCCCGCTGGATCATGACGGCGCTCTCGACTCGCACACGCGTCAACTGGCTGCTGCCACGTGCTTCATGGGACCCACCCACCGCCCCCGGCGCATCCATCCCTTTTTCCCCATTCACATCCAGCACCCACCAGCGAGAGGTAGCACCGTAGCAGCAACAGCAAGCCCTGCTTCTTCTTACCTCATCGCAGTTGTTTCTCCTCCTCTGCTCTCCATCCACCTCACGTCACCACCCAGCTCTCCTCTATCCAGCAAACCCACAAACGGCTGGCTGGCCTTGGCGTTGCCGATGCTTCCACTCCCCTGGAGTGTGCTCGGCCGTGAGACCAGAGGACGCGTGCGCGCGGCCGTCAGACCAAAGGACGCCATGGGAGCTCCCCTGTGCCGTGGTCCCGATCTTGCCATGAACTCACCGCCCCGTGCTCCGGATTCGGGCGATCCCGCGCCGCTCATCCTCGCGTTGACCGTGGGAGGAGGAGACCAGCGTCTCGTCCAGCGGCGGCCCACCAGAGTCGCCCCGGCCTACTACGCCACAGCCAGCCTAGCACGCGTGGCTCTCGCTGGCTAGATCGAGGGGATCCTTCCTTCTTTGTCAGCCCAACTGACTGAAATCGGCCTGCATCTGCATCCCTCTTTCTGATCCCGTGCTTCCACCGATACTCATCTCGTTCTAGCTTGCAGGCCGATGTGAAGCCAGCCGCTGACACGCCGTTGCAGACCACCAGATCTGGAGTGCCCCCGCTGCATCCTGTCCGCGTCACACCTGCGGTCAACGACCGCCGTCGGAACCCTCCCTCCCTCCTCGAGGACTCCGGTTCTCTTCGTTGCCTTCCCATCATGATGGGTTATTTCTACTCTTTTTTTCCCTCTGATTCTCATGTCTGGTGAGAATCTGCCCGCGGATCCCTCTTTGTTTGCATGCGTGATGGCTGGGCTGAAACTCTGTTGAGGTGACCGCGGTTTGAATACCAAACAATATAGGGTCTTTTTTGTAAAACCGAAGCGTTTTCTCAGATAACCACTTAAAAGGGGAGTGCGGGTTAATTTCTTATAAACCGAGGGACTTCTATGCAAAATTGCTAGCGACGACGGACGACAGAAACCCAATTCTCTTTATTATTAGGTAAAGATAAAGATAATAACAAACATAATTTGATGATGTAACATAGTTGCATGAAAAAAGAAAATATGTAGTGAATTGCAACTATAGAAATAAAGGATAGGCCAAACATAATTGAGAATTGCGGCTTTAGCAACAGCGATCCAATTGAGGCTCCGTCTTCATGTGCAAGATAGCTGCACCCGACCATCATCCTAGCAGGCAAGCCCACATGGCTCGTACGGTCCTGCCACACATGCACGCGGGACGAGACAAGGCAGCGTTCTATGAATCATCTAACTAGCGCTGAACCTGTTAATCACCTTCTGTTCACAGATGATAGCCTACTGTTCTGCTTAGTGTCTCAATGTCTTTTGTCTTATATCATAACAACAATAAAATCAAAGTCACCTGATGGCTCGCTCTCTCCAACGGTCATCTCCCTCCCAGGCTCCGGCCGCCGCCAACGGGCCAATTCTCGGCCGCCGAGTCGCTCCCCCACAACCTCACCTGCCGGTACTTCGCTCCGAGGTCCGTCGGCCAGATAACGTCCTCAGTCTTCACGGTGTCGGCTCAGTTGCGTCGTCCCGCACGTCTGCGGAGGCGCCCCTTCCGGGCCGTTCACGGCCGGCTTCCGTCGACTTGGAACCGGACTGTGAAGGCTGGATTCAGGTCCGCAATCGTTGTCGCCAGCCCCGTTACGATGCGGCTCCTGCCATCAAGCATCTCGCTAGCTCCAAACCTTGGATTCCCCGGTGGCTTCTGGGTCGCTGCTTTAAATGTCTGGACGAGGGGCACCAGAAAGTGAATTGCTTCGGCGAGATTCGATGCCATAAGTGTTGGTTTTCGGGACATCTTGCCCGTGACTGCTCGTCGTTTCCCCATCGCCCTCCACCCCCTAGATCCAGATCCAGCAAAGGCCTCCCTTCGCGCGAGTCCGCTCAGCCCCAACCCTCCTTTGCTCCGGCGCCTCGCCCCCAGCGCGGCTCCGCCCGGCTCCATCCCCCCGTTGCTCCGGCGCCTTGCCCCCAGCGCGGTTCCGCTCAGCTCCGGCCCCGCGCTGCTCCGACGTCTCGCCCTCAGCGTGGTTCAGCTCGGCACCAAACCCACGCTGCTCCGGTGCCTCGACCGCAGCGCGGCCCGCCTCCGCCGCTCAGTATGGCGCACTACCCGCCGCTGGCCCACCAGGGTTCCCTGGTGAACTCCTCACCCACGACGACCCTGATCTGCGGCCGGCTAGGGGCGGCGGCATCATCGCGCATACGGCGGGGATGGAAGCTTTGGAGGCAGACTTCCGGAGCCGGGCGCTGCTCGCCACAGTGGGGGGGAGGAGGCCCGCGGTCTCTCCGGAGGCCCTGGTTCAATCCCTCGCGAGGGTGTGTGGGGTCGAGAGGAGGCATGTCAGGGTCGAGGTAACACACCCGGCTGATTTCTTCATCACCTTCGCTTCCAACGCGGACTGCGATAACGTCTTCTCCCTTTCCGGCAAGCTGCGGTGTGCTGGAGCGCCTATCTCCTTTCAGAGGTGGCATCGATGTGCCCAGGCCACCAGCGGCAAATTGGAGTTCTTCTGCAAGCTGGGTATAGAGGGGATGCCAGCAAGCGCCTGGGAGTGCGGAACCATCAGTCAACTAATCAACAACCTCAATGGCCAACTGGTGGAGATCCTGCCGCCGGATGACCGCTGGCAATTGGAGGTTACAGCTTGGATGAAGAACCCCTCAGGCATTCCGAAGATCTATCACATGGAAGTTCCGGAGCCGGTCGGCCTGCCAGACTCTTTTGAGGAAGAGATTCAGATGTCACCGCAGCATCCTTCGTCTCCAACGGACAGGCCGAAGCTCATCCACCCTCTCACCATTCATGTACTGGATGTGGTGGATCGCACCGTCCCCTACATTCAGTTCAGACACAACTTCATGCCGGAGGATGATGAGGACCTGGCTATAAGACACGATTACTCTCGTAGCTGCTTCCGGGGCAGAGTCGACGGTACGGGCCGGGGTGGGGTGCCCAACTCAGGTGCACATCCTTTCGGAGGCCCGGGCGGCTACGGCATGGCAGGCGACTGGGGCGGCGGTCGCCGTGTCAATGGAGTTCTTCCTCCAGCTGGCGGCAGGGCGCTGTCCACGCAGAGATCGGTGGTGACCCCTTCATCGACGGTGCACTCCTGCACGGTGGTCACCACGCCGGTGCGGCAGCGCGTCGTCGAGCCCTCTGCAGCGGGTTCTGGGAGTGCGTCACAGGCTTTGGCCTCGATGACGGTCAGTTCGAGAGCGGCGGTCACCACGCCAATTCTGCAGCTCTCGGGCGCGCCCACGGCGGTGGGCTCGGGGGCACTAGTTTCGACGCCAACCGTCGATCGGGCTGCGCTTCGGGTCACTGCGGCGCCGTGTAGACTGTCCTTCAACCCGCCCTGTAAAGAGGCCAGCACGCCAGAGGTTGGGAAAGTGGTGAGGGAGGAGATCTCATGTGGCAACACTGATCAGGGAGGCGAGGTGCAGACTTTGGTGGAACTGGCGCCTCTCTCGGCTGCCGGATACATGCCCTCGACTGTTATGGTGCAGAAGGACCAACGGGAGGAGGAAGACTCGAGGCGTCAAGATTCAACTAATGAAGAGGGTAGATGCCAGGCTGATGCTACTTCTGATTCGCCGCGGCACGCCGGACAGGGCCTTCAAATTCAGATTCCGCGTCAGCGCGATGATAGTCAGAGCCCTGTGCGCACACCTATTGCCGTTCCTCTAGGGGAGCATCTGCTACTCCCGCGTGTGGTGAACGGTCATAGAACTGCGGAGGAGATGCTTTGGCAAGGTCTGGGTCGTACACCTACTCCATCCATACTGAGGCCTAGGCCTTCGGCGTCTGCGCCAACACGCAGGAAGAAAACTCTACCGCCTAATTTCACACCGAGGAGAAGTGCTCGGCTGTGCAAGGCAGCTGGTGCTCACAAGATGGGGCCGGTGCAGCGGGCCCAAACTGTCCTGCTTCGACAGATGGGAGTTATTCAGGCGGAGGAACAAGTTTCTGACAAAGCTCTGGATGAGTATATCAAGCTGTTCGACAAGCCGCTGTCGCCTCATCATGTCAAAGCGGTGATCGCTCTCTTTGCCCCTGGAGAAGTGGAGTTTGACGAACCAATGCAGTCCAGTTTTGGTGCTTTCTCCCTTCCTGATGCTGTGGAGCCATGTGGTGCTTAGGTGTGAGTGAGGGGTTGCAGTGGTCGTTGGGGTTTGTGTTATGGCCATGTCTCTAGGTGTGTTAGTGTGGAATGTTAGGGGGCTTAATAACCCTGCTAGAAGGTGCTCGATCAGATTGTTCACCAGTCCTTCAATGTTTCTTTAATTTGTTTTCAAGAATCTAAGATGGCTTTGTTGGATGCCACTGTGGTTTGCGAGACTTTGGGTCCTGCTTTTGATGGGTTTGATTTTCTGCCAGCAGAGGGCACGAGAGGTGGCATGTTGATGGCCTGGAAATCTGACAAGTTGCGAGTCTTCAATGTTCAGAAGGATGAGTTTATGCTCTCGGCTCAGGTTATATCCTTGGATGATGGCAAAGAATGGTTGGTGTCCTCTGTTTATGGGCCTCAAGGTTACAATGACAAAATAAGGTTTCTTGAGCAGATGGTGCAATTTGGTGATCAAGTGCACTTACCGTGGATCGTTGTGGGTGACTTCAATCTAGTCTACTCTAAGCATGAGCGCAGCTCTGGAAGAGGGAATAGGAGGCTTATTTCCAAATTCAGACACACCATAAACAGGCTTGGGCTTCATGATATGCCTTTGATGGGTAGACGATACACTTGGTGCAACCAGCAGGAGCATTCTATCATGGCTAGGCTGGACAGAGTGCTTTTCAACAACGATTGGGAGGAGATACACCCCATTAGTGATTTGTTATTGCTCAGCTCGAATATTTCAGATCACTTACCGTTGCTCCTCACTTGTTCTGCCGCTAGGCCGCGGGCTAGCGGCCTAGCCGCTTTCGCTTTGAGAACTTCTGGTGCAAACTCCCAGGGTTCTTGGAGGTAGTTAAGGAGGCAAGGGGACAGGAAATTCTTGGTTGTGACCCGATGAAGATTCTGAGTATCAAGTTGCAGCGCACGGCGAAAGCATTAAGAAGTTGGGGTCAGAGGAGCATGAGCCGGCTGAATCTTCAGTTTTAGATTGCGAGCGAAGTCATTTTGCGTCTGGATACGGCACAAGAGGTCAGGACTCTGTCGGAGGAGGAGCGCAAGCTGAAAGCTTTTCTAAAAGGCAAGTGTTTGGCTTTTCTCCCTGGAAAGAGTGCGTCTTCGGCAACGCGCGAGAGTGCGGGATCTTAAGGAGGGGACGCAAACTCCAAGTACTTCCACATGAAGGCTAATGGGAGACGTAGAAAACACTTGCTGCTGTATCTCAAAGCGGGTAACCAGACGGCAACGGCTCTAGAGGACAAGTTGGATTTGGCTAGAAGCTTCTTCAGTAGCTTGATGGGCGCTCCGGAACACAGAGATCACACTATCTGTCTTGAAGAGTTGAACTTGGGGCAGCTTTCTCCGGAGATGGCAGCTGGTCTGGAAGGTGCGTTCACGGAAGAGGAAGTCAAGAAGGTTATTATGGACATGCCCTCGGATAGAGCTCCGGGGCCGGATGGGTTCTCTGGGCTGTTCTTCAAGAGCTGCTGGGATATCGTAGCGAAGGATTTTATGGCCTTTATGAAGGCAATGTACGATGGACGCTTCTACTCCTTCGGTGATCTCAGTTCCTCCATCATAACCCTCCTTCGGAAGAAATCAGAGGCTCTATAGATGGGTGATTTTCGACCCATCAATCTGATTCATGGGGCTGCCAAGATTTTTGCAAAAGTTCTCGCGGTTCGGGTGGCACCTTTTCTCCCAGCTCTAATATCTCAGGCGCAGAGTGCTTTTATATGCAAGCGCAACATGCATGAAAACTTCAAGTTCGTGCGCAACACAGCTAGATGGCTCCACCAGAAGCGCAAGTCAGCAGTGTTAATGAAGATTGATATCTCCAAAGCCTTTGATACATTATCTTGGGAGTTCCTCCTTGAGGTGTTGAGGATGAGAGGCTTTGGAAGACGTTGGTGCTCATGGATTGTGGTCTCATGTACACTGCATCTTCGTCAGTTCTTATCAATGGAGAACTAAGTCAACCGTTTGCCTTGGGGCAGGGTGTTAGGCAAGGAGATTCTTTATCTCCTACTCTTTTCATCCTAGCCATGGACACACTGCATGGCATGTTGCAATGGGCGGTTCAACATCAGTTGCTCTCTGACATTGGGTGCAACACGAAGATTCCGAGGGCATCTATCTTTGCAGACGATGCAGTATTGTTTTTCAGGCCAGTTATCTCAAACCTTCAAATCATATCCTCTATTCTAAAGCTACTTGGAGAGGCCACAGGCCTGAGAATCAACATGCAAAAGAGTACGATCACCACTATCCGTTGCGACGAAGAGGTAGCCGCGGTGGTGGAAGAGCACTTCCAGTGCAGGAGGCAACAGTTCCCTATTCGATACCTGGGACTTCCTCTTTCCATTTATAGGATGCGACGTCAAGATCTGATTCCTCTCATTGACAAGTTCTCATATAAATTGAAGGGGTGGAAGCCGAGGATGCTAGCTGTTGCGGGCCGCCGGACTCTAACCTGCTCGGTACTCATGGCCTTGCCTATACACCTGATGGTTGTGCTTCCCATGCCGGCATGGGCCATTAAGATTATTAACAGGCGATGTCGAGGGTTTATATGGAAAGGGGAGGAGGAAATCAATGGTGGCCATTGTCTTATGCCTTGGTCTAGAGTTTGTTTACCTCTAGAGGTGGGAGGGCTCGGTATTATTAATCTGAAGTGGTTCGGCTTCGCTCTAAGATGTAAGTGGCCTTGGTTACTCTAGGACGCTGAAGAGAGACACTGGCAGCTGATCCCCGAGGCAATGGAGAAGGAGGTGCATGCCATGTTCTCCGCGGCCTGTCGCATAAGCCTGGGCGACGGCGAGTCCGCGAGGTTCTAGACGGATAATTGGCTCCCGGATGGCCGTTCACTTGTTGAGTTGGCTCCGGCTTTGCTCTCCTATGTCAAGTACAAAAACAAATCAGTAAGAGAGGCCTTGCAAGACAGGGCCTGGATCAGGGACATATCTTGAGGTTTGTCGCTCATAGCCATGGGCCAATACCTGAGGGTCTGGGATCTTGTTCAAGACACTTCGTTAAACTTGGGTATGAGGGATCGGCCAGTTTGGAAATTGACTCGTGACCTGCAGTTTTCGATGAAGAGTGCATACCAGATGTTCTTCTCAGGGAACACTCGGTTTGCCTGTTATAAGCCAATCTGGAAATCCAAAGCGCCGCCGCGCTGCAAGTTTTTTATGTGGCTTGCTGTTCATAGAAGATGTCTGACGGCTGATAATTTAGAAAGAAGGAACTGGCCTTCCAACGAAGTTTGCCCCCTATGTTCCTCTGAACCTGAAACCTGCTCGCACTTATTTGTGCACTGCAGTTTCAGTATTCAGGTTTGGGAGAGGTTCAGCGCATGGGCAAGAGCTGATTTTCAGATTCCAAATATCAACTTCAGCACCATGGAAGACTGGTGGTTGAATGCTAGGGCGGGGATCCCCAAGCAAATGAGGCGTAATTTTGATACAATTGCCATCCTTCTACATTGGAGAATCTGGAAGGAAAGAAATGCAAGGATATTCGAAAACATGGCGAGCACTCCTGACAAGGTTCGGGATTTGATCTTGGAGGATATACACATGTGGAGAGCGGCCGGCTGTATCAGCGACTTGGCGACATAACCTGGCCGGGAGCATGTTATAGTTTTGATTGGGGGCTCAATTCATCAAGCCGGATGACCGGTTTAGCTGCATCAAGGAGAGCTGGCTGCAGGCAAGGGCCGGTGTGCCCAAGATGATGAGTCACAACTTGACCAGACGGCTAGCAGCACAGATAGAGTGCTGGATCTGGTGCGTGAAGACATTCAGCGGGATGCATTTCCGACCTGGGCGACTAGTTATGACCAAGCTTGTTTGTTCAAGCTCACGTGTGACTAGTTTTGACCAGACTTGTTTGTTCAAGCTCACGTGTGTCCATCGCTGTTCTAGGAGAACATCCTCTGGTTTTCAGTTCTAGTGCGCCTAGACTGTTAACCATCTTGTATTTCTTTCCCATCTAATAAAGTTCGGCCAATGGTCCTTCGATAGCCTACTGTTCTTCAAAGCATCTGGTGGAGGGGCGATCGAGGTATCAAACCTGTTGAAAACATATTGTCAAACTTCAGGGCAGAGAATTAATACTGCTAAATCATCAATTTTCTTTAGCAAAAGGTATCCAACAAACATCAAAATAGAGATTAAATGTATTTCGAATGTGCCCAATGAAACACTGAATGAAAAGTATCTAGGCATGCCTTCTGATTTAGGTACTTCAAAGTTTGGGGCATTTAAATTTCTAAAAGATAGGCTATGGAGTAAGGTGAAGGGATGGATTGAGAAAACGCTATCTACAGCTGGAAAGGAGGTGTTGGTTAAGTCAGTTGCACATGTTGTACCAGTATATTCTATGTCCTGCTTTAAATTGCCAAGGGGACTATGTGAGCATCTAAATAAACTCATTCGGCAATTCTGGTGGGGAAGAAAAGAAGGTAAAAGAAAGCCATTGGGTTTCATGGAAGGTTATGACTCAGCCTAAATTCATTGGAGGTCTTAGTTTCCCAGATTTTGAGTTGTTCAATCTAGCTCTACTGGCTAGACAGTCATGGAGAATTTTGCAGCCCTAACTCTTTGTGTGCAAAGATTTTAAAGGCGGTCTATTTCCCCCTTGGAACAATTTTGTCGGCGGAATTGGGGAATCATCCATCTCAGGTGTGGAGGGCCATTCTGGAAGGCCGCGACGTCCTGTGTCAAGGCCTTATTAGGCGAATCGGTGATGGTGCTACAACCAGGATTTGGGTAGATAAATGGATCCCTAGACATGCAACTACGAGGCCAATAGTGTCTCTCTTGGCTAACCCACCAAACCTGGTGAGTGATCTTATTGATAGTACTACCGCCATCTGGAATAGAAGGAGACTGGATGAGTTATTTTTGGCATTCGATACCAAGGCCATATCGAGTATTCCTTTATGTACTCAGAGAATGGATGATTATTGGGCTTGGAACTTTGAAAGGAACGGAATCTTCACAGTGCGATCGGCCTAGCGTATGTTGGCAGATACAAAAATGCATAGTGTCACGACCGGTTTTCCAATAAAAATATTTATTGAGAATCCAGTCTTAGAATCCAGTTTGAGATAAACATCCTCACTGGTAGACAAACACTTGATACAATAATCCAGTAGCTTTAAGTACATTACAGGGTTGAGCTAAGGGTGCTCAACAATTATTACAACGCGCCAATAATTATACATAAAGTTGAATATGGCACAGGGGAGTGATGGCATACTAGTGACTCGCAAATAGGGTAGTGGTGGGTTAATACAGTGGGGAGTGGATAAAGTGGCTCTCAAACAATTAACTCATCGAGCGTCGCAGTGAGGCTCGGGGAATTTATTCGGGTTGCGGAAGCGGTATGGTAAGGTGACCAAGTCCAGGGACGCACGTGACTGACTGGGATTCCTCTAGGCGTAGGACTCGCTATCGAACTCTTCATCCATGAGATCGCCATCGTCAGCATCTGGCCAAATCAACAAGCCAGTGAGTACTTTGAAAGTACTCGCAAGACAGTTCGGACGTAAGATATAACAACTGCATGCATGGATGCGTCATGATTAGTTCACCAATATATAATTTTAAATGTAACAGGCAGGGTAAGTATATAAAAGGGGGAAACGGCGGTAGTCCGCCTGAATTCCCAACAGTAAAGTAAAGGAAACCAATCGAGTGTCTAGAGCGACGCCACGAAAGGCGAGATAAATAAATGAAGGAAAATTCATGCCACAGTCGGGCGTCTTAGCGACACCTCATAAAGGGCTTTAAAAGAAATGCCACAGTCGGGCGTCTGAGCGACACCACATAAAGGGCTTTAAAAGAAATGCCACAGTCGAGCGTCTGAGCGACACCACATAAAGGGCTTTAAAAGAAATGCCACAGTCGGGCGTCTGAGCGACACCACATAAAGGGCTTTAAAAGAAATGCCACAGTCGGGCGTCTGAGCGACACCACATAAAGGGCTTTAAAAGAAATGCCACAGTCGGGCGTCTGAGCGACACCACATAAAGGGCTTTAAAAGAAATGCCACAGTCGGGTCTGAGCGACACCACATAAAGGGCTTTAAAAGAAATGCCACAGTCGGGCGTCTGAGCGACACCACATAAAGGGCTTTAAAAGAAATGCGACAGTCGGGCGTCTGAGCGCTACCACATAAAGGGCTTTAAAAGAAATGCCACAGTCGGGCGTCTGAGCGACACCACATAAAGGGCTTTAAAAGAAATAGTATTCATAATAAGTATATTCAACTCATGAAATTAAACGGGTTAGTCCATCCACAAGAATATACAGTTAACCGATCTTAGTGCTCAAGTGTTCCACCGGGTAATCTGTCACCAAAACTGGCACTTGTCAGTTAGTACAAATCTTGGATATAGATAAGATGATTTTGGAGATATAGAGCTCTACAGAGTTTGTACAAAAATTTCCACAGTTAACGGATTTTCGTAGTCACGAGGACTAGTTCCGTTTACGATATTTCGGAAGAAAACACAGCTGACCGGTACACACCCATCCAACCTCTCGATGCCAGGAATCACCCTAGCCATCGTCCAAGAAAAACTTTTGAGACGGGGAGATCACAATCTCGAATAGCATGGGATCAAATTTATATACGTGCGCTCTAAGGGGTGCCCCCCTCTCGGTCCCAATCGGAAACACCCATGCCCCCTGACCGGATGATTGGCTTTAATCCAGGGCCATGGAACCATCATCCCGGCCCCTCCTTTTTGGTGTGTACCAGGAAGCGGTTTGCAACTTACTATACCATACCTCTTGCGAGACACATGTGGTAGTACAGGGAAAGGAAATGGATATGAACCCAACCGATACGGGTTGGTACTGAAGGTAACTTGCATGGCATAAGACTGGCATGCTCCAACACTGCCATCTTACCCATCCTCATGCCAACACATGGCCTTGCATACTTACGTCCAACGACGTGTGAAATCCTCGGACTTGCTTGCCTCAACAATGCATAATGAACGGTTCATCGGTATGCTTCACACATGCCATGAAACTATCTACATGCAAACATGCCAAGACACTCATCATATCAAAAGTTCAAACATGCTTGCCTGGTTCAGAGTAGTCGGAGTCTAACTCGGTGAAGTTCACGGTCCCGTCACCTCCGTCGGTATCTACGGTATAAAGAGGATACACGCACTACCGTAAATACCAAGAGGTGCACAAAAATTAACTCAAATAATTTTCAAATAAATCTGATAAAAAACTAGACAAAATTTTGAAGAGGACAGAAAAATAATCAATCAAAAATATGCTTCTGATAAAAAGTTATAAAGGTTTTTGTCCAGGGACCCATCTGTAATGAAACAGAAACTTCTCAGGGTTTTATTTATAAAAGCAGAAAACGTTTCAGACTCGAATACGCCGGCTCAGAGGAGAAGACGTATTTTCCCCGATTACGCCTTCAGAAAACAATTCGAAAAAGGAGAGGAATCTAACGGGGCGGTCCCACCCGTCAGGTTTGAAAACGAACGGCGCCTTTGGCGCCAGAGAGCCGCGGCGATCGCCGGCGGCGATCCACGGCGAGGCGGAGGTATCGGAGGTTACCTCCGTGCTCAGGGCGTTGCTCCGCGTCGGATGGTGGTCGAGTTGGTCGCCGGCGTGCACCGTGTCGACGGTAGCTCCGGCGGACGGCGGTTCTGACGAGGATGGAGCTCGCCGGAGAGAGCTGCACTGATCAAATTGAGGAGGGGGTCAAGAATCTGGTAGCTAGAGAGGGAGCTGGACGGAGTTTGGGCGCCGGAGATGACCTCACCGCAGCGGATCGAGCTGGAGCCCGAGGCGGACGGAGGTGGCCGGAGCTGAGGAAGAAGGGCTCCTCGAGGCCCCTCCAGTGGCCAGGAGAGGTGTGATGAGGTAGTGGAGTCGTGCCGGAGTGATAGCGGGCTCGGGGGCGCTATATATAGCCACCCCGAGGCGGTTGCCGAGAACGAGGTTCTCCGCCGAGGGATTACGGCGGCGTGGGGTAAGCACGGGAGGCTTAGGAGGTGGATCGTCGTCGTGGTTGCCACCTGGTGCTGATTAGGTGCCAGCGGCGTCGAGATTGGCTTGCTGAGGTGGAGTTCGACGGAACGGGACGGCGCGGACCCGTCGGCGACAGAGAGCGTGCGCTGTGCACGCCTCGCCACGGCGACCGTTCTGCATGCGTGCGCTGGCGTGGGGAGGGCCACGCGGAGCCACCAGCGAGCTTGGGCGGCGCTGAACGGCGTTGCGCCGCCGTTCTGCTGCCTGCCAGCCGTAACGGCGGTTCTGCCGCCGCAAGACACGCCGGCGCAGGCGGGTCAGAGCGCTACCGATGCCAGCAAGGTGCCAAGCGCGCGTGCGGGGCATCGGACAAGCGAGCTGGGCGGCGAGCAACGTGCCAAAGGCACTGTGGGCGCGTGACTGAAACTGCCTGACGAAATCGACACTGAAAACTGAATTTCTGAAAGTGTTCGAACAGTGCATGCAAGGTGTTCGACAGAATGTTTCTGGCTTGTAGGAATTTTTCCTTGGGCTGATTTTTGGTAGAGTGGCTACTCATTGCTCTAGTAGGCTGCCTGAATTTTGTTGGAATTTTTGGGGAAGTGTAGATATGAATTTCACCAAATTTGGCAAATCTGGTCCAAACTTGCAGGGAGTGTAATTTGAAAAATTTGAAAAGGAGATGAGTGGATCAAGATGGTTCTGTGTTGTGGGTACAAAGGACTAGCCAGTAGAGTTGGTTTGAGGTCAAAACACAAACTCTACAAGGTACTTGCTTTGTAAATGGGTCAGGTTCAAATTAAAAGTCAGAAAAGATTTGAGAGGTGAAATAATCAAAATAAAATCCAAAACTTGTTTGGATGAGTTGGGATAGTGAATGTGATTTGTTGACAAGGAGGAGAGAAGGTGTTGGAGTGGTTTTACCTCATGGGCAAAATACAAGGTCATGAGTGGTTAACAAAGAATGAGGATCCCAAACTTTCATAGGATTTTCTTTTCAAAAGAAAAAGATTGAATTCCAAAAAAAATGATTTTGAGAAGAGGACCAACAGAGGAGAAACCTTGAGAAGGGGCAAACCCAAAGTTTTAAAAGAAAACAGAAGAAATCAACCCTAGCCAAAGAAAAGGATTCTTAAGAGGATTGCTTTTCTAATTTTTTTTTTGAAAAGCCTCAAATCACAAAAGAAAACCAGTAAATTTTTTTGCAAAAATCCAAATAAAATTTTTGGAGTGTCACAACACCTACCCCCTTAGGAAAAATCTCGTCCCCGAGATTTCAGCTGATCCTTAAATAAGTGTGGATGCTCTGTCCGAAGGAAGTCCTCTCTTTCCCAAGTTGCTTCGTTTTCGGTGTGATTGCTCCACTGAACTCTGAAAAATTTAATGGTCTTTTGTCGGGTCCTCCTTTCAGACTCCTCTAATATCTTTAATGGACGTTCCCGATAGGTGAGGTCTGGTTGCACATCGAGGTTCTCATGGGGCACTTGTTTCTCTGGGTTGCTCACGTATTTCCTTAACTTTGAAACGTGGAATACGTTGTGGATATCTGATAGTTCCTTAGGTAGGTCTAGCTGGTAGGCTACCGTGCCTCTTCGTGCCAATATACCGAATGGCCCGATGAACCTTGGTGCTAGTTTCCCTTTAATCTTGAATCGTTGTAGTCCTCTCATAGGGGATACTCGTAGGTACACGAATTCTCCGGGTTCGAAGCTGACCCCACGATGCTTCTGATCGTAATAACTCTTCTGTCGGCTTTGGGCGGTCTTAAGTCGATCCCTGATTAACTTGACTTTTTCCTCGGCCTCTCTGAGCATGTCTGGTCCGAAGATGCGGCTGTCTCCGGTCTCTGACCAATTCAACGGGGAGTGGCATCTCCGTCCGTATAGACCCTCAAATGGTGCCATTTGCAGACTGGCCTGGTAACTATTGTTGTATGCGAACTCGGCGTACGGCAAACTTTCTTCCCAACTGGTTCCATATGTGAGGACACATGCTCTCAGCATGTCCTCTAAAATTTGGTTTATGCGTTCTGTTTGTCCATCTGTCTGGGGGTGGTAAGCTGTACTGAAGGCTAGTTGAGTTCCTAGTGCCTGTTGTAAGTGATCCCAAAACCTTGAAACGAACTGAGTGCCTCTGTCGGACATTATAGTCCTTGGGACACCGTGTAGACAGACTATGCGGGAGAGGTAGATCTTTGCAAGCTTCTGAGTGGTGTGGGTTGTTTTCACTGGAATAAAATGTGCCACCTTGGTTAACCTGTCGGTGATGACCCATATGGCATCATTCCCGTGTCGTGACCGAGGTAGTCCGACAATGAAATCCATCCCTATTTCATCCCATTTCCATTCCGGTATTTTGTTTGGTTGCAGTAGTCCGGCTGATCTCTGATGTTCAGCTTTTATGCGTTGACATGAGTCGCAACAAGAAATGAAGGTAGCGATGTCCCTCTTCATACCGTGCCACCAAAATCTTTCTTGAATATCTTTATACATTTTGGTCCCTCCAGGGTGGATTGAATATGGGGCGGTGTGCGCTTCAGTCAAAATTTGCTGTTTGAGATCTTTTATGTTTGGTACGCAGAGTCTTTCTCCGTACCATAGTATATCTCCATCGTCTATGATGAATCCCGAGGCCTTGCCCATACTCACCTTTTTTTTATACCTTCTATGCTGGGGTGACCGGACTGAGCTTCTTTAATTTTCTTCACGAGGTCGGGTTGTATTTCCAATTTTGTTGTGGTGCCTTCTGCCACCATCAATAAGTTGAGCTTGGCAAATTCTCGTTGGAACTCGGGTCTCAGGCCCTGCAGACTGTTTTTGTCGGAGCTGGGGTTCCGACTGAGAGCATCGGCCACTACATTTGCTTTACCTGGATGGTAGTGGATACCAACATCATAATCCTTTACCAACTCCAACCAGCGTCGCTGCCGTAAATTTAGTTCTGGCTGCGTGAAAATATATTTGAGACTTTTATGGTCCGTATATATCTCACATCGGTTTCCAAGTAGGAAATGCCTCCATTCCTTAAGTGCGTGAATGACGGCTGCCATTTCTAAGTCATGGGTGGGGTAATTTTCCTCATGCTTGCGAAGTTGCCTTGAAGCGTATGCAACAACCTTGCCTTCTTGCATTAACACGCATCCGAGGCCCTTCCTGGATGCGTCACAGTACACTTCAAAATTCTTGTGTATATCCGGCACGACTAATACCTGTGCCGTTGTTAATTTCCGCTTTAGCTCTTGGAAACTTTTCTCGCAGGCTTCTGTCCATTCAAACTTATTTTCCTTCTTGAGTAACTGTGTCATAGGTTTGGCTATGGTGGAGAATCCTTCAATAAATCTGCGGTAATATCCTGCCATTCCCAAGAAACTTCGTATGTCCGTCACGCTGGCTGGCGACTTCCAGCCAAGTACGGCCTTTACTTTCTCTGGGTCCACGGCGATACCGTCTTGGGTTAGCACGTGGCCTAGAAAGCCTACTTGCCTTAGCCAAAATTCGCACTTGCTGAATTTGGCGTACAATTGATGTTTCCTGAGTTCTCCTAGCACAATTCGGAGATGTTCAGCGTGCTCTTCCGGTGTCTTGGAGTATACCAGAATATCGTCGATGAATACCACAACGAACTTGTCCATAAATTTCATAAATACTTTGTTCATGAGGTGAACAAAGTATGCGGGGGCGTTCGTCAAACCAAATGGCATTACTGTAAACTCATATAGTCCATACCGGGAGGTGAAGGCTGTCTTGGGGACATCTTCTGTTCGCACCTTCAGTTGGTGGTACCCTGACCTTAAGTCAATTTTTGAGAATACCTTGGCCTGAGCGAGCTGATCGAATAAATCATTTATCCTTGGCAGTGGGTATTTGTTTTTGACTGTGACCATGTTAAGTGCTCGATAGTCAATACACAATCTCAGCGTTCCATCTTTCTTTTTGGCAAATAGAATTGGTGATCCCCATGGTGAGGAACTGGCTCGAATGTATCCCTTGTCAAGCAATTCTTTTATTTGTTTCTTCAGTTCAAGCAACTCGGATGGTGCCATTCTGTATGGTTTCTTGTATATGGGGGTGGTTCCTGGTGCTAGCTCAATGCTGAATTCTATCTCTCGATCTGGTAGCATGCCTGGTAGCTCTTCGGGGAATACGTCTGGAAATTCACATACTACTGGAACCTTGTTTAGCTCAGATACGTCAACCTTATTCAATCTCGGTTGCCGGGGTATTTTTCTTTCCTTGGCGGATACCCTTATTGTCTTCCCGAGGTAATGCGTGAGGATTACGGTCCGGTTGAAACAGTCAATGAAACCTTTATTTGTGGTTAGCCAGTCCATCCCAAGGATGACATCCAGTCCTTTGTTTTCCAACACAATGAGATTTGCGTGAAATTTCAGCCCATCGAACTCAATAATCACACCCTGACAGTAACTCTGAGTAACTTGCTGAATTCCAGGGGACTTGATGATCATGGATTTCTCCAAGGGAAGCATCGAAAAATTATTTTGCAAAGCAAAACTTTTTGAAACAAAAGAATGGGAAGCTCCAGAATCAAACAAAACCATTGTGGGTATTGTGTTGACAGGAAACGTACCGAGTACGATATCCGGAGCATTTTGTGCCTCCTCTTTGGTTACGTGGTTCAGGTGTCCCTTCCTGTGGTTGTTGTTGGGATTGAAATTGTTTCGCTTGGGTGCTGAATTATTGTTGCCGTTGTTCGGCTTTGGTGCTGAGTTCCTAGGCTTGGGACACTGCTTGGCATAGTGTCCTTCTTCTCCACAGGCGTAACAAGTAACGCCGGGGCGATAGGTGAACTCCTTGTCCCCTGCATGGAAATTCTTGATTGGGCGTGAGGCGTTGGATGCAGACTTGTGTGTTCCATTTTTTTGAAAATCTGTCTTGCTTCTATGATTGCGAGCATGGTTGGTCTGGTCCCTTTTTCTCTTGCGGATATCCTCCAAACTGCGCCTTTCATTTTCTAGAGTAATGGCTTTGTCCACCAGTGTCTTAAAATCCGGGAAAGTGTGTACGACCAGTTGGCACTTTAGTGCGGGCGCTAGACCGTCAAGGAATTTCTCCATTTTCTTGCTCTCAGACATACGATCTTCATTGGCGTACCTAGATAACAGAGTAAACTGACCGTTGTAATCTGACACTGTCATGTTCCGTTGTTTGAGGTCATCGAACTCTCTCTTCTTGATTTTCATGATACTCTTAGGAATATGTGCGCCGTGGAAACCTTCTTTGAAATCATCCCAGGTTATAGCATTTTCGTTGGGATGCATGTGCAGGAAATTCTCCCACCAAGATGCGGCTGTTCCCGTGAGATAATGCGGAGCATATAGCACCTTTTCGGGGTCTGAGCATTGTGCAATATTTAATTTCCTCTCCACGTCTCGAATCCAGTATTCGGCCTCAAGAGGCTTATCAGTATGAGAAAATGTTGGGGGTCGCGTCTTCTGTAGCTCAGATAACTTGGAATGCTACGGGTACTGCCCATGGTGATTCCTCATGTTGATAACTTGATTCATCATTTCCCGATGTTGTTGCTGACTTTGTTCATAAAGGCGACACATTTGAGATAGTGCCGTCTCACTGCCCTGTTGGCTTGATTTACCTTGAGTGAAATTGTTGCCTGGTTGATTGTCATGATATTGGCTTGACTGTCCTTGTGCAAAATTATTGTCTGCTTGGGTGCCATAATTTTCCTCTGGCGGAGCGGGCATGGAGCGAGTCCATGGACGAGACATTTTTCACTCTGGGGATATATTTTGCAAAACCCATGAGAAAACGAGAAAAGTAAAATCCATAAATGCACAAGATTGGCAAAGAAACCAAATAGCCAAGATCACTAGGGAAAACCAATTAATTTGCGCATGGAGAAAGACTGCTCATTACGTATCTTACACGCGGGGATAATTATACAGTACATCACTCAGGATATGCATACATATTCCTGACATGTTATTTAGGCTAGTGCACTTCTCCATAACCTACTTGATGCGCAAACAAGCTACTTCCCATATCTTACATGGCGGTACATCGCGCGACGGCTAAGCGTACTTAGTCGGAGATGTTGATGATGTCCTTGGCCCTGCCAAGGGTGAGGCGTAGCGAGGCTGGAGACTCAACTTCCTCCTCGTCAATAGGTTCCATACGAGTAGTGTTGCGCCGAGCAGAAGGAGCGGGTGCCAGGGGTGGAATGACATGAATAGGAGTCGGTGCGAGTGGCGGTGCAGTGCGTGCTGGAGTGGGCGCAATGACCTGATTGAACTCCTCGGTAGAAGGCAGGCGACGAGCTGGTGCATAAGAGGCTGATGAAGAGGCATAAGTCAGTGGTGTGGGCAGGAGCTCCCTCCTGTTGGCAGCACAGCCATGGACTGACTCCATGCGGGCGGCCACGAAGTCGTCCACCAAGTTGTCGAAGGCGGCCTCCAGAGCCCGAAGATACTCAATAAGCATCTCAAAGGCCTCGTCTCGTTCTCCTCTGGGGCAGGAGTATGCGTAGTGACAGGTGTAAGGCACGTGGCATGGGAGATAGCGGTAGCGACGAGCCTTCATGACGGGAAGGACATCCCTGAGGCGAGCTATTGACTCGCGGGCTGCCACTTGGATGGCATGCTTCTCCGTGGGCATGGCTCTTCCCACGAACCGGAAGCGGCGTAACTCACCACGCCCTCCCTTGAATTGCACCGAGGCCTGGTGCATGGTCAGACTGTCGTTGACTTTGTGCTGGCAGATAGAGACGATTGGGCGCACAGATGGCCCCATTGCGACCTGAACAATGAAGGATAGCAGCTTGACGAACCCATCGGGTACGTTGGCGAAGGACTGAGACTCGCAGCTGTTATCGGTCATCTACAAAAGTAGGCAAGAATTCTGATTGGTCAGATCATAAATATATGCTGACTATCAGAAAAATGACTACAATTGCAAAAATATAATTTAGGTCGAACATGCTAATAACCCATTAGCGATCGCACCTAGTGGCTTCCTACAGTCAGCCTGGCTCTGATACCAAGCTTGTCACGACCGGTTTTCCAATAAAAATATTTATTGAGAATCCAGTCTTAGAATCCAGTTTGAGATAAACATCCTCACTGGTAGACAAACACTTGATACAATAAGCCAGTAGCATTAAGTACATTACAGGGTTGAGCTAAGGGTGCTCAACAATTATTACAACGCGCCAATAATTATACATAAAGGAGAATATGGCACAGGGGAGTGATGGCATACTAGTGACTCGCAAATAGGGTAGTGGTGCGTTAATACAGTGGGGAGTGGATAAAGTGGCTCTCAAACAATTAACTCATCGAGCGTCGGAGTGAGGCTCGGGCAATTTATTCGGGTTGCGGAAGCGGTATGGTAAGGTGACCAAGTCCAGGGTCGCACGTGACTGACTGGGATTCCTCTAGGCGTAGGACTCGCTATCGAACTCTTCATCCATGAGATCGCCATCGTCAGAATCTGGCCAAATCAACAAGCCAGTGAGTACTTTGAAAGTACTCGCAAGACAGTTCGGACGTAAGATATAACAACTGCATGCATGGATGCGTCATGATTAGTTCACCAATATATAATTTTAAATGTAACAGGCAGGGTAAGTAAATAAAAGGGGAAAACGGCGGTAGTCCGCCTGAATTCCCAACAGTAAAGTAAAGGAAACCAATCGAGTGTCTAGAGCGACGCCACGAAAGGCGAGATAAATAAATGAAGGAAAATTCATGCCACAGTCGGGCGTCTTAGCGACACCTCATAAAGGGCTTTAAAAGAAATGCCACAGTCGGGCGTCTGAGCGACACCACATAAAGGGCTTTAAAAGAAATGTCACAGTCGGGCGTCTGAGCGACACCACATAAAGGGCTTTAAAAGAAATGCCACAGTCGGGCGTCTGAGCGACACCACATAAAGGGCTTTAAAAGAAATGCCACAGTCGGGCGTCTGAGCGACACCACATAAAGGGTTTAAGAGAAATGCCACAGTCGGGCGTCTGAGCGACACCATATAAAGGGCTTTAAAAGAAATGCCACAGTCGGGCGTCTGAGCGACACCACATAAAGGGCTTTAAAAGAAATGCCACAGTCGGGCGTCTGAGCGACACCACATAAAGGGCTTTAAAAGAAATGCCACAGTCGGGCGTCTGAGCGACACCACATAAAGGGCTTTAAAAGAAATGCCACAGTCGGGTGTCTGAGCGACACCACATAAAGGGCTTTAAAAGAAATAGTATTCATAATAAGTATATTCAACTCATGAAATTAAACGGGTTAGTCCATCCATAAGAATATACAGTTAACCGATCTTAGTGCTCAAGTGTTCCACCGGGTAATCTGTCACCAAAACTGGCACTTGTCAGTTAGTACAAATCTTGGATATAGATAAGATGATTTTGGAGATATAGAGCTCTGCAGAGTTTGTGCAAAAATTTCCACAGTTAACGGATTTTCGTAGTCACGAGGACTAGTTCCGTTTACGATATTTCAGAAGAAAACACAGCTGACCGGTACACACCCATCCAACCTCTCGATGCCAGGAATCACCCTAGTCATCGTCCAAGAAAAACTTTTGAGACGGGGAGATCACAATCTCGAATAGCATGGGATCAAATTTATATACGCGCGCTCTAAGGGGTGCCCACCTCTCGGTCCCAACCGGAAACACCCATGCCCCCTGACCGGATGACTGGCTTTAATCCAGGGCCATGGAACCATCATCCCGGCCCCTCCTTTTTGGTGTGTACCAGGAAGCGGTTTGCAACTTACTATACCATACCTCTTGCGAGACACATGTGGTAGTACAGGGAAAGGAAATGGATATGAACCCAACCGATACGGGTTGGTACTGAAGGTAACTTGCATGGCATAAGACTGGCATGCTCCAACACTGCCATCTTACCCATCCTCATGCCAACACATGGCCTTGCATACTTACGTCCAACGACGTGTGAAATCCTCGGACTTGCTTGCCTCAACAATGCATAATGAACGGTTCATCGGTATGCTTCACACATGCCATGAAACTATCTACATGCAAACATGCCAAGACACTCATCATATCAAAAGTTCAAACATGCTTGCCTGGTTCAGAGTAGTCGGAGTCTAACTCGGTGAAGTTCGCGGTCTCGTCACCTCCGTCGGTATCTACGGTATAAAGAGGATACATGCACTATCGTAAATACCAAGAGGTGCACAGAAATTAACTCAAATAATTTTCAAATAAATCTGATAAAAAACTAGACGAAATTTGGAAGAGGACAGAAAAAGAATCAATCAAAAATATGCTTCTGATAAAAAGTTATAAAGGTTTTTGCCCAGGGACCCATCTGTAATCAAACAGAAACTTCTTAGGGTTTTATTTATAAAAGCAGAAAACGTTTCAGACTCGAATACGCCGGCTCAGAGGAGAAGACGTATTTTCCCCGATTACGCCTTCAGAAAACGATTCGAAAAAGGAGAGGAATCTGACGGGGCGGTCCCACCCGTCAGGTTTGAAAACGAACGGCGCCTTTGGCGCCAGAGAGCCGCGGCGATCCACGGCGAGGCGGAGGTATCGGAGGTTACCTCCGTGCTCAGGGCGTTGCTCCGCGTCGGATGGTGGTCGAGTTGGTCGCCGGCGTGCACCGTGTCGACGGTAGCTCCGGCGGACGGCGGTTCTGACGAGGATGGAGCTCGCCGGAGAGAGCTGCACTGATCAAATTGAGGAGGGGGTCAAGAATCTGGTAGCTAGAGAGGGAGCTGGACGGAGTTTGGGCGCCGGAGATGACCTCACCGCAGCGGATCGAGCTGGAGCCCGAGGCGGACGGAGGTGGCCGGAGCTGAGGAAGAAGGGCTCCTCGAGGCCCCTCCAGTGGCCAGGAGAGGTGTGATGAGGTAGTGGAGTCGTGCCGGAGTGATAGCAGGCTCGGGGGCGCTATATATAGCCACCCCGAGGCGGTTGCCGAGAACGGGGTTCTCCGGCGAGGGATTACGGCGGCGTGGGGTAAGCACGGGAGGCTTAGGAGGTGGATCATCGTCGTGGTTGCCACCTGGTGCTGATTAGGTGCCAGCGGCGTCGAGATTGGCTTGCTGAGGTGGAGTTCGACGGAACGGGACGGCGCGGACCCGTCGGCGACAGAGAGCGTGCGCTGTGCACGCCTCGCCACGGCGACCGTTCTGCATGCGTGCGCTGGCGTGGGGAGGGCCACGCGGAGCCACCAGCGAGCTTGGGCGGCGCTGAACGGCGTTGCGCCGCCGTTCTGCTGCCTGCCAGCCGTAACGGCGGTTTAGCCGCCGCAAGACACGCCGGCGCAGGCGGGTCAGAGCGCTACCGACGCCAGCAAGCTGCCAAGCGCGCGTGCGGGGCATCGAACAAGCGAGCTGGGCGGCGAGCAACGTGCCAAAGGCACTGTGGGCGCGTGACTGAAACTGCCTGACGAAATCGACACTGAAAACTGAATTTCTGAAAGTGTTCGAACAGTGCATGCAAGGTGTTCGACAGAATGTTTCTGGCTTGTAGGAATTTTTCCTTGGGCTGATTTTTGGTAGAGTGGCTACTCATTGCTCCAGTAGGCTGCCTGAATTTTGTTGGAATTTTTGGGGAAGTGTAGATATGAATTTCACCAAATTTGGCAAATCTGGTCCAAACTTGCAGGGAGTGTAATTTGAAAAATTTGAAAAGGAGATGAGTGGATCAAGATGGTTTTGTGTTGTGGGTACAAAGGACTAGCCAGTAGAGTTGGTTTGAGGTCAAAACACAAACTCTACAAGGTACTTGCTTTGTAAATGGGTCAGGTTCAAATTAAAAGTCAGAAAAGATTTGAGAGGTGAAATAATCAAAATAAAATCCAAAACTTGTTTGGATGAGTTGGGATAGTGAATGTGAGTTGTTGACAAGGAGGAGAGAAGGTGTTGGAGTGGTTTTACCTCATGGGCAAAATACAAGGTCATGGGTGGTTAACAAAGAATGAGGATCCCAAACTTTCATAGGATTTTCTTTTCAAAAGAAAAAGATTGAATTCCAAAAAAAAATGATTTTAAGAAGAGGACCAACAGAGAGAAACCTTGAGAAGGGGCAAACCCAAAGTTTTAAAAGAAAACAGAAGAAATCAACCCTAGCCAAAGAAAAGGATTCTTAAGAGGATTGCTTTTCTGAAAAAAATTTGAAAAGCCTCAAATCACAAAAGAAAACCAGTAATTTTTTTTGCTAAAATCCAAATAAATTTTTTGGAGTGTCACACGTAAGGAAGACTGGCTCAAAGGGAATACAGGTTCTTGTGATTATGAAGTTGAAGCTAAATCTTGGACCTCACTCTGGTCAGTCCAAGTCCCGGGAAAGATTCGTAATTTTTTGTGGCGATTAGCTAAGCACACCATCCCCACTGAAGATGTTCGGCATGGAAGGAAGATGGCCAACGATGAAAAATGCCAACTTTGCGGGATGCGGGATAGTTGGCGTTATTCACTCTTGGAGTGCTCTCTTGCCCGCTGCGTTTGGGCTCTGGTCGATGATGATGTGGCTAACTATGTTCAAGCGTCGACTGAGCCAAATGCCAAGCTTTGGCTATTTTCAACTATCGACGACTTACCACATGCTAGCATGATCAAGTGAGTTGTTACTCTATGGGCTATTTAGGCAGCACGAAGAAAAGCGATCCATGAGAATCCTTCAGAGTCCACATGCCACTCATGGCTTCGTCACTAGCTTCATATCCGAATTGGAGTCCTTGAAAACCGAGTCTTGCAAAGGAAAGCATCCAGTTACAGGTGGGATGCGGGAGAGAAGTACAATGAAATGGACAGCGCCGAGCCCCGGGGTGGAGAAGATACAAGTTGACGGAGGTCTTGCAAGAAAGGGTAATAGTGGCGCATCCGCTACGGTTTGCCGTGATCACACATGCCTCTTCTTTGGTTCATCATCTATGGTATTTACCGACATTTCAGACCCATCAACATTGGAGGCACTCGCGTGTCGTGAAGCTCTAGCGCTTGCGCTGGACTTGTCCCTCGACAAAGTTGTTATTGCATGTCATAATAAATTAGTGATGGTGGAGATAAAGAATGAAACTGAAGGAAGGTATAGTGCAATCATTAAGGAGATTGATGCTCGGGCGAGAGAACTCACAAGCTGTGATTTCATTTTTGAAAGTCGTACTATGAATGTTGATGCACACAATTTAGCTAAATTTTCTACTTCATTAGATGTTGGTCGCCATTTGTGGCTGGGTTTACCCCATGACCAGTTTGTTATTCTTGTAAACCGGTCTGCTACTTCGCAATAAAGTTTTGGTTTACCACTTAAAAAAATCTAACTAGCGCTGAAAAACCACGTGAACCAACCTAGTTGGATGGCTAGGAGGACAATGATGTCCCTAACCCACTAGATTTGATATTGGTGCTTGCATTTTTCTAAATTCATTTCAGATCTTTTGCCAACGTGCGTTCAGTAGAGGAGACCTTCCCATCGACTACGAAGCCGTATATGACGACTTGGTCAATCTCAAGATGATGTGTCGTCTCAGTCTCTCGAAGATGCTCATAGAGTAGGTGTGCGTACATGAGTTCATAAAAATGAGTTTATGTATGTATGTATGTATCAGCATCTGTGCGTGACATTTCCTAAACGGCATCGGCCTTTACTTCCTTAACTCCCAACCAACCCACGCCCCCTTCCTTTCTGGGCTCGATCCATTTAGTTTTTTTCATTCATTTCTTGAAAACATCAAACTTTTTGCGTATGTAACGCTGTAACCAACTTGGATAGCTCACTTCCATATTTTTTTCCTTTTTCTTTCTTCCAATTGTTGTGTGTCAAATTGTATCTTTTTTTATTACTTTTTCTGGTTTGCTGGATGGTTTTTATATTGTTTTTCTTTTATTTTCTTTCTTCTTTTCTTTTCTTTTCTTAAGTTTATGATTTTTTTTCAAATTCGGTGAACTTTTTCCAAATTAGATGAATTTTTTTAATCGGTGATTTTCTTTTCACATTCGATGAGCTTTTCTTCAAAATTAATGAACTTTCTTTCATATTTGATGAACTTTTTTTTAAAATGGATGAACCTTTTTCATACTCATGATTTTTTTTAATTTTTGCATGTTTTCCAAATTCATGAACTGTTTACGAATTTGTAAATTGTTCCAGACCTACTTTTTTAAGTCAATGGCCAAACAATCAACAGTGCGCCGCTCAGTGAACGAGCAAAAGAATCAGCGAGTCGAGCGAGCAAAGGAAGCGGGAGCGGAGCGAGCCAGCACGTTGGGCCGGCCCAACTGCTCGCCTGCGGGAGCGCCAGTTGTGCGGATGGGCGCATGAAGCGCCGTTTAGGAGCTCCCTGAATTTATCTTGGGTATACCTTTATGCACACGGAATATATAGGACTCATGGTGCTAGAACCATGAGAAGAAGGGACATTTTTCTGTGAAATCTGCATACAAAATGTTAGTTGTAATCAGGGAACGCAGGTCAGCTTGGCTAAATGGCTCCGGGGGGTCTTTAGTAAGGAACATAGACGAGGGTGCATGGGAAAAAATATGGAAAGTCCAAGTCCTGTCAAAGATTCGTACGTTCTTATGGAGGCTATCTAAGCAATCATTACCGACCAAAGATGTACGGGCTCACCAGCATATGTCACCATCCAGCTCTTGTGGACTTTGCGGAGCCCCGGATTCATGGAGTCAATCTTTAGTTGATTGCACGACATAACATTGCACGTGGGCTTTGGTTGATGAAGAATTGGGCCAGGCACTGGCAGCTACAACGGAACCAAATGCTAAATATTCGTTGTTTACCGATATGGAATAATTATCTCATGTGTCATTTGTGAAACTTGTGGTCACCCTTTGGGTGGTCAGCGAGAAGGAGCCATCCATGAAGGCATCTTTCAGAGTCCGCATACAATGCATTCTTTCGTCAGAAGGTTTATTGTCGAATTAGAGATTATCAACACAAAGAAGCCAGTCAGTTCTAGTCCGCCCGTCGCAAACATGATCGGATCTGCTCAAAAAAAGGCCAAGGGAGCCTCCTTCGAACTTCTGCAAGATTCACGTGGACGCAGGTATTAGGTCTGGGGGGGAGAGGAACCGTGTCCGCGGTCTGCCGTGACTATAACGGAATTACCTAGGCAGCTCAGCCTTGGTCATTGAAGGTATTGATGATCCAGAGATTACGGAAACCATTGTTTGCCGGGAGGCACCGTGCCTAGCAAAAGATCTTCACATCTACCAGTTCATCATAGCCTGTGACTCTAAACAGGTTGTTGGAATGAAAGTAACCAAAGCAGATCCAGAGCGATTATTAATGAGATTAAACTCGAGCTGCTCTGTTTACTTGTAGCCTTATTTTTTAAGGTCATGCCATTAATTATGAGGCACATAGTTTAGCTAAATTTTCCCTTACACTACTTTCAGGGCGTCATGTGTGGTTTGGTCAATCACATGATGTAATTTCTATCCCACCTTTCTTGGATTATGATGAACAAAGTTAGGCTTTTCCCCTAAAAAAGAGCTCCCTCAGTGCATTCAGCGCATATTATCAAGCTAGCGCTCGCACCCACCTCGCGCATGGGCCGGCCCCTCAAGCTAGCCCTCGCAGCTCCTTGTTACGCATGTTTTTTTGTGTGCTCAATTCACGTGGTTGACCTGGTCCTTTTACCGGCTCACCTGGTTGACATGGGCGACCGTTGATCGGTTGCCGGTTTATTTTTTAAGAAAAACATAAATGGAAAAGGTTCAAAATATTGAATTTTTTTGCCAAAATTCAAAAATGTTAGTGAACTAAAAAAATTACGAATTCAAAAAAGTTTGTGAATTCAAGAAAAAGATCACAAATTCAAAAAAAATCACGAATTTGAAAAAATATGATGAATTCAAAATGTTCCCAAATTCAAAAAATGAAGGATTTTAAAAAAATCATGAATTTGAAAACTGTTCATCATTTCAAACACTTCCCAAAATTTAGAAAATGAAAACATTCATGAAAATTAAAATGAAAAAAGAAAAGGAAAACGAAAAAATGAAACAAAAATTAATAAACGGGAAAAAGATAGGCTTCCCAAAATTGGCCTGGAAGCTTCCCAGAACCAGGGACAACGCTCGTACATGTCGCTTAATGGGCCGGCCCATTCATGTATGACGTGGTCATCGGTTTGCGGCATTGCCTGTATTTGGCACATAAAGCGTGAAATAGGATTCTGTGAGAAACCAACCATTGCAATGAGGCACAACAACCTAATGGCGTGTTTGGTAGGCTACATTAGATCCAATCAAGCCTACGTGATGTAAAAATGGCCCCTTTGGAATCATGTATTCACTGTTTGGCGTGGATAGCATGAAACTCAAAGCACCCTCCCCTAGCCAGGCTCACTAGGAACGGTTGAATCGGTCGTTTCCCCTCAGCCAGGCTCGGGTGATGCAGGGGAGGGAAGCATGGTGCCGAGCTCGTGTGAGTAGGGAGATGGTGCGAGCTCATGGGCATCCACAAAAAAACAATGGGAGGAATCAGGTCACTTCCCGCCGAATCTGTCGCCCTATATACTCACCCTCGGTTCACCGCGCAAACTCCCCCCACCATTCCCCCCTTGAGCTCTCCGTCCCACACGGATCTTCACCGACAAGCAGGTAAGCAGTGCATCTTCTCCGGTCAGTGGTAGACGGCGGCGATGATTCATCTTCCTCCTCTTCTCAGACCAAAATCATTAAATTTTCGACATATTTCAACTAAACTATAGACGGTTAGGCTTCTTTAACCTAGTCTAAATGATCGCCGGCCATGGCGGCGGCGTCCGTGTCCCACGGCATGTATTTTCCATGTCCAGCAAGCTCATCGGGCAACCATGAGCCCCGGGAAGTGAAGCTATGGGAGGCGAAGAATAGGAATAGCCTTCATGGGACCCAAGCCATGACGATGTCCCATGTGCTACTCTTTCTTGCCGAAGTCCGGCTTGTTAATGGCACGTCGGCAACGGATGTGGACGTGCTGGCCTCGTGATTGTGGCCGCGGGGCGTGAGCCACGGTGGCGGCGTAACCAACGTCAGCGGTAGCATGCGCCTCCTCTTCGCCCACCTCTGCGTTGATCTCCGCGAGTTGGTGCAATAATAGGCTCCTTATGTTTTGGAGTTTGTGGACATAAACAATATGAGACTTTATGTTTGCTAATGCACACAGAGTAATAGGTCCCTAAAGTATTGAGGAGTATGATGGAAACGACAAAGATAATCTCCCTGTGTGGAAGGGAAGGTTATCACTGAAGATGAAGCTAACAAGAGTGACCCCTACAAATTGCTGAAGTTCGAGCAATTGGCTCGGTGTCTATTCAAAGAATATGACTGCGTTCGAGGAAGAATGAAGATGAAGTGAAGACATAGCATTTGTTTCGTTATTCTTCTTCTTTCCTTGAGTCATAGGACCACCGTACTATTAAGAAGGGTGTAGCGTTCGAAGCTTTGATTCTCTGATGCTAAACCCAAATCCTATGAAAGCGGTGAGAGAAATATCTTTGTGCTCCGAGCAAATACTTGCCAGCAAGAGACTGTGATCTTCTTCGATGTGAGAGATTTGTCTTAGATCGAGGAGTTAGCATTACTTGTTCCTCAAGTAATGTTACCATTGCTCCAAAATCCGACCATTGCAAACGTGTCGGTTGGCCATTGGCTGGACCTCGTGTCCAAAATGGTCATTTCCCATCTGGGAAGGCTGCCGTTATAAATATCCACTCGCGCCGGCTATGTCCGGTGGCTGCTCGGTTTGATTCTGAGAACATTGTTGAGCAACCCACTCTCTGAGCGGTTTGAGTTTAAAATCCATCGAGAGAAAAAAACTAGAGCCGAAGAATTAGATAACGGTTCGGCATCACTGGAATCTAAGTTTAGTACCCTCTGCCTATTACTCTTGAGAGTTGCAAACTCTCTAGACGGTTAGGTGTCAATTTCGTCAGAGACCAAGAGTGATTGTGGTTCTCGAAGAAGAAGTCTATAAAGGTTCAGATCGCCTTCAAGCATCTACCACGAGTAATCGGCATCAGTTGATGAATCGATTGTCGAGGAGAATAGGGTAAAGAGAGTTTATCTTCCGTGTTAAGTCACAATCCCTCCAACCAGACGTAATCCTTGTGTAGAAGGACGAGCTGGTCGAACAAATACCTTGTCGCCATCGAGCATCTTCGGTTATCTCTATCACCCATGTTTACCTTTGATGTATTTTCTTTCGCATGACTTGTATCAATCCATGTCTTAGTTTCTTTTCGGTACTCTGTTTCAGTTCGTTGTAGTTTGTTTTTCATTCTTTTCGTAGCTGGGTTCTGAGAGATTTAAGTTTTTCGAAGAAAATTTAAAACTCTCATTCGCCACCCCCCCCTCTGGTAGACATACTTTGTTCCTACAATTGGTATCAAAGCAAGGTACTCCTTGATTCTGCTCATTTTAGTCTAATGACTTTGGAGTTTAAGTATGTCTTCAGTGAACTACAAATCACATCTCAAGATTCCTATATTAGATGGGACGGACTACCCCTTCTAGAAGGAGAATATGAAGATCCATCTCCGTGCAATAGATGATGATATGTGGAATGTGGTGCAGTTTTGGGCACACAATCGATGTACCTCAAATCAGAAAGAAACTCGAATTGATACTCTACCAGCGAAATTCAATTGCTTCAAGAGCATTGGAAATGAAAGCTGTCAACAAACCTTTGACCGCCTCAGTGACATAGAAAATGAACTTCAAGGTCTTGGTGCCAAAGACATCACTGACCATGAAGTTGTGAAGAAACTGCTTCGTTCTCTTGACAGTTCATTTGACAAGTTCATTTGACACTCTTGTCCTGATGATTCATGAACGTCCTGATTTCAAAACCCTTGACTCTGCTGATATCATGGGAAGACTAAGCACTGACGAGGAACAAGAATAAGAGAAGAGAGATCGCCATGGCTCCAGTCAATGCAAAAATCATGCTCTAAAGGTTGTAGTTGATTCTTCCATCGATGGAAATGCCAAAGAAGATTCAGATGATCTAGAAAGACTCAGCAAAAATCTCGCACTGATCACAAAAAGATTCCAACCTTCCACAAGAAGAGCCAGTTCCAGAAAATAAGTTCAAGCAACTCTGGGGGTTCGAAATCCTCGTCAAAACATGTTGGAGAATACACCTGTTTCAAGTGCAAAAAGCATGGACACTTCATTTCGGACTGCCCTCTCTGGGAAGCTGAAATCTATGCTAGTGGGAGATATGATTCGGGCAACTATCAAGAAAAAAGCAAGATATTTCGGACCTTTTCTCCAGTCACTGATGGAGAAAAGGAAACAAAGAAATTCTTCAAGAAGAAGGACAACTCCACTTCAAAATCTTCTTCAAGATCTTCACCGAGGAATCCATCCAAGTCCTCCTCCAACCACAAGCATACTTCTTGCAAGGCCAAGGCGTACGTCGGCAAGGAGATGGATTCTGAAGAATAAGAATCGTCTGCCTTCGAAGAAGCTGATTAATCTAATGAGGATTCCGACTCGAGCATGGCTGGCGTAGCATGCGCCTCCTCTCCGGCGAAAAATTTCTTCGGGAACCCGTCAAGCGACGATGAAACTCCTGCCTACTGCTTCATGGCTAAGGCTTCGAAAGAAAAGGTATCCTCCAAACATCACAAGGTTCACTCAAGTGACCAATATTCTTCTGATGAGGATGACCATGCTAAGTTAATCAAAATTGCCAATATTCAACAAAACTCTCTTATGAACATTGAGAAAACCTTCGGGAAATTTGAAGGGTTGTTGGTTGAGGAGATGGAGAAAAATCAATCGTTGAACGAAGAGTATTCCACTCTCAAGTCACGAATGGATGAACTCTCAACTCGTCATGATTTTCTCTCAGTTGACCATGAAAAATTGACCTACGATTACCTGAAAAGGAAATAGGAACTCGAGGCACTAAGAGAGGCTCATGAAGATTTGATTAGAGAAAATTCTCTTCTCACCCAACAACTCAAGGATAAACCTGAGGTTTTTGTGTCACCTTGCTTAAAATGCCTTGAACGAACCAATGTTGAATCATCGGTCGAGGAAAATGGTTCTATTTTTAATGAAAATGCTAGGTTGAAAGATCTTCTTCAGATAGGAATGTTCAAATCTCTCAAAGGGCACCAAACCCTTTGTGACCTTCTGAAGAAATCTATTCTTCACAAATATCCAAGGAAGGAAGGTATCGGTTTCGAAAGGAAACTGAATGAAAATGGCACTTACTGGGAACCACATCAATATCCTCAAACTGTCTGGGTTCCTTGCAAAGAGCAAAACGCTCGATCCAGCATTACTTTCGGGATACGACTCTCCCATACCTGAATATCCTGATGATGACTCTCTGGACAACTATAAGTTGTTCAAAAATCAACATGGTGAGGCTGTTGCTCGCTATGTTGGACCAAACAGCAAAAATGGCCCCCCAAAGAAAGCTATTTGGGTGCCTAAGAAAACTATCGATGCATTACCTATTACCACTTTACTAACCATGCAGGCTCAAAATGCTTGAGATTTCCTTGAAAAAGCTCAACAGAATGATTACATGCTGTTGGGAAACGTAGCTTGCAATTTCAAAAAAAAAAAATCCTATGCTCACGCAAGATCTATCCATGGAGATACATAGAAACAAGGGGGAGAGTGTGTCTACATACCCTCGTAGACCGAAAGCGGAAGCGTTTGACAACATGGTTGATGTAGTCGATCTTCTTCTAGCTCCGACCGATCAAGCACCGAATGTACGACACCTCTGAGTTCTGCACACGTTCAGCGTGATGACGTCCCTCGCCTTCTTGATCCAACAAGGTGTCGAGGTAGTAGATGAGTTCCTTTAGCACGACGGCATGGTGACGGTGATGGTGTAGTGATCCTCATAGGGCTTCGCCTAAGCACTACGAAACTATGACCGATGGTGTAAACTATGGAGGGGGGCGTCGCACACGGCTAACAGTTGATGTTCTGTGTTCTAGGAACCCCTCCCCACATATATATAGGTGGGAGGGGAGGGGCGTAGAAAGGGTGCGCCCCAAGTAGGGGGAATCCTACTTGGGGCCCTCCCCAATTCGGCCTCCCCCTTCCATAATTGCCAAAGGGGGAAAGGGAAGAGGAAGGAGAGAAGGAAAGGGGGGGCAAACCCCCTCTTTCCCTTCTCCCACTCGGCCTCCTTCCTTGGGGGGCACGCCACCCCTTGTGGGCTGGTGTGCTCCCCTCTTATGGCCCATATGGCCCATATCTTTCCCCCGGGGTTTCTGTTAACCCCGCCCCCGGTACTCCGATAAATACCCGATACTATCCGGAACACTTCCGGTGTCCGAATACTATCATCCTATATATCAATCTTTACCTCTCGACCATTTCGAGACTCCTAGTCATGTCCGTGATCTCATCTGGGACTCTGAACAACATACGGTCACCAAATCACATAACTCATATAATACTAAATCGTCATCGAACGTTAAGCCTGCGGACCCTACGGGTTCGAGAACTATGTAGACATGACCGAGACACCTCTCCGGTCAATAACCAATAGCGGAACCTGGATGCTCATGTTGGCTCCTACATATTCTATGAAGATATTTATCGGTTGAACCGTTATGACAACATATGTTATTCCCTTTGTCTATCGGTATGTTACTTGCTCGAGATTCGATCGTCGGTATCTTCATACCTAGTTCAATCTCGTTACCGGCAAGTCTCTTTACTCGTTCTGTAATACATCATCCTGCAACTAACTCATTAGTCACTTTGCTTGCAAGGCTTCTTATGATATGTATTACCGAGAGGGCCCGGAGATACCTCTGCGATACTCGGAGTGACAAATCCTAATCTTGATCTATGCCAACTCAACAAACACCTTCGGAGATACTTGTAGAGCATCTTTATAATCACCCAGTTATGTTGTAACGTTTGATAGCGCACAAGGCATTCCTCAGGTATCCGGGTGTTGCATAATCTCATAGTCGAAGGAATATGCATTTGACATGAAGAAAGCAATAGCAACAAAACTAAACGATCATTATGCTAAGCTAACGGATGGGTCTTGTCCATCACATCATTCTCTAATGATGTTATCCCGTTATCAAATGACAACTCGTGTCCATGGTTAGGAAACCTTAACCATCTTTGATCAATGAGCTAGTCAAGTAGAGGCTCACTAGGGACACATTGTTAGTCTATGTATTCACACATGTATTTAGGTTTCCAATCAATACAATTCTAGCATGAATAACTAACATTTTTCATGAATAAGGAAATATAAAATAACAACTTTATTATTGCCTCTAGGGCATATTTCCTTCAGTTTCCCACTCACTAGAGTCAATAATCTAGATTATATTGTAATGATTCTAACACCCATGGAGTCTTGGTGTTGATCATGTTTTGCTCGTGGAAGAGGCTTCAACAGGTCTGCTACATTCAGATTCGTATGCATTTTGCAGATCTCTTTGTCTTCCTCCTTGACTTGATCATGGATGGAGTTGAAGCATCTCTTGATGTGTTTGGTTCTTTTGTGAAATCTGGATTCCTTCGCTAAGGCAATTGCTCTAGTATTGTTACAAAAGATTTTCATTGGATCCGATGCACTAGGTATTACACCTAGATCGGATATGAACTCCTTCATCCAGACTCCTTCATTTGCTGCTTCCGAAGCAGCTATGTACCCCGCTCCACACATAGATCCCGCCATGATGCTCTACTTGGAACTGCACCAACTGACATCTCCACCATTCAATATAAATACGTATCCGGTTTGCGACTTAGAGTCATCCGGATCAATGTAAAAACTAGCATCGACGTAACCATTTACGACGAGCTCTTTGCTACCTACATAAACGAGAAACATATCCTTAGTCCTTTTCAGGTACTTCGGGATGTTCTTGACTGCTGTCCAGTGATCCACTCCTGAATTACTTTGGTACCTCCCTACCAAACTTATAGCAAGGCACACATCAGGTCTGGTACACAGCATAGCATACATGATAGAACCTATGGCTGAGGCATAGGGAATGACTTTCATTATCTCTCTATCTTCCGCAGTGGTCGGGCATTGAGTCTAATTCAAATTCACACCTTGTAACACAGACAAGAACCCATTCTTTGACTGATCCATTTTGAACTTCTTCAAAACTTTATCAAGGTATGTGCTTTGTGAAAGTCCTATTAAGCGTCTTGATCTATCTCTATAGATCTTTGATGCCCAATATATAAGCAGCTTCACCGAGGTCTTTCATTGAAAAACTTTTATTCAAGTATCCTTTTATGCTATCCAGAAATTCTACATAATTTCCAATAAAAAATATTTCATCCACATATAATATTAGAAATGCTACAGAGCTCCCACTCACTTTCTTGTAAATACAGGCTTCTCCGAAAATTTGTATAAAACCATATGCTTTGATCACCTCATCAAAGCATATATTCCAACTCCGAGATGCTTGCACCAGTCCATAGATGGATCGCTGGAGCTTGGACACTTTGTTAGCACCTTTAGGATCGAAAAAACCTTCTCGTTGCATCATATACAACTCTTCATTAAGGAATCCATTAAGAAATGATGTTTTGACGTCCATTTGCCAGATTTCATAATCACAAAATGCAGCAATTGCTAACATGATTTGGACAGACTTAAGCATCGCTACGGGTGAGAAAGTCTGATCGTAGTCAACTCCTTGAACTTGTCAAAAACCTTTTGTGGCAAATCGAGCTTTGTAGATAACATTACCATCAACGTCAGTCTTCTTCTTGAAGATCCATTTATTCTCTATGGCTCGCCGATCATCAGGCAAGTTTACCAAAGTCCACAGTTTGTTCTCATACATGGATCCTATCTCAAATTTCATGGCCTCAAGCCATTTCTCGGAATCTGGGCTCATTGATGTCTACTACTCAACCTTCTTCTTGTAGACTCGTTTTGGGCCTTGATACATCTCCAACGTATCTATAATTTTTTATTGCTCCATGCTATATTATCTTCTGTTTTGGACATTATTGGGATTTATTACACACTTCTATATTATTTTTGGGACTAACCTATAAACCGGAGGCCTAGCCCAGAATTGCAGTTTTTTGCCTATTTCAGAGTTTCGCAGAAAAAGAATATCAAACGGAGTCCAAACGAAATGAAACCTTCGGGAACGTGATTTTTGGAACGAACATGATCAGAGGACTTGGACCCTACGTGAAGAAAGCTACCAGGAAGCTACGAGGTAGGGGGGCGCCTACCCCCCTGGGCGCGCCCTCCACCCTCGTGGGCCCCATGTTGCTCCACCAAAATACTCCTTCCTCCTATATATACCTATGTACCCCCAAACGACCAGATACGAAGCCAAAAACCTAATTCCACCGCCGCAACCTTCTATACCCGTGAGATCCCATCTTGGGGCCTGTTCCGGAGCTCCACCGGAAGGGGCATCGATCACGGAGGGCTTCTACATCAACACCATAGCCTCTCCATAGTTTACCTCAGACCTTCGGGTCCATAGTTATTAGCTAGATGGCTTCTTATCTCTTTTTGGATCTCAATACAATGTTCTCCCCCTCTCTTGTGGAGATCTATTCCATGTAATCTTCTTTTGCGGTGTGTTTGTTGAGACAGATGAATTATGGGTTTATGATCAAGTTTATCTATGAACAATATTTGAATCTTCTGAATTCTTTTATGTATGATTGGTTATCTTTGCAAGTCTCTTCGAATTATCAGTTTGGTTTGGCCTACTAGATTGATCTTTCTTGCAATGGGAGAAGTGCTTAGCTTTGGATTCAATCTTGCGGTGTCCTTTCCCAGTGACAATAGGGGCAGCAAGGCACGTATTGTATTGTTGCCATCAAGGATAACAAGATGGGGTTTATATCATATTGCATGAGTTTATCCCTCTACATCATGTCATCTTGCTTAAAGCGTTACTCTGTTCTTATGAACTTAATACTCTAGATGCATGCTGGATAGCGGTCGATGTGTGGAGTAATAGTAGTAGATGCAGGCAGGACTCGGTCTACTTGTCTCGGACGTGATGCCTATATACATGATCATACCTAGATATTCTCATAACTATGCTCAATTCTGTCAATTGCTCAACAGTAATTTGTTCACCCACCGTAAAATACTTATGCTCTCGAGAGAAGCCACTAGTGAAACCTATGGCCCCCGGGTCTATTTTCCATCATATTAATCTTCCAACACTTAGCTATTTCTTGTGTTGTTTTTATTTTACTTTCTTTACTTTGCATCTTTATCATAAAAATACCAAAAATATTATCTTATCATATCTATCAGATCTCACTCTCGTAAGTGAATGTGTAGGGATTGACAACCCCTTATCGTGTTGGTTGCGAGGATTTATTTGTTTATGTAGGTGCGAGGGACTCGTGCGTGGCCTCCTACTGGATTGATACCTTGGTTCTCAAAAACTGAGGGAAATACTTACGCTACTTTGCTACATCACCCTTTCCTCTTCAAGGGAAAACCAACGCAGTGCTCAAGAGGTAGCAAGAAGGATTTCTAACGCCGTTGCTGGGGAGGCTTACGCAAAGTCAAGTCAAGATTTGACTCCTAGCAACTAGCCATTTCTGGCGCCGTTGCGGGGGAGTCTACGCAAAAGTCAACATACCAAGTACCCATCACAAATCGTTATCTCCCGCATTACTTTTTTTGCCATTTGCCTCTCGTTTTCCTCTCCCCCACTTCACCCTTGCCGTTTTATTCGCCCTCTCTTTTCCATTCGCCTCTTTTTAGCTTGCTTCTTGTTTGCTCGTGTGTTGGATTGCTTGTTTGTTACGATGGCTCTGCCTAAATTTGGTGATCTTCACATTAGAAGGTTGGAAGATCGAAGGCAATGTCAGGAGTTTTATGGTCATACAATTTGGGCATAATAATTTCTTTAGAAACTAGCTTAAGGAACAAAAAAGCTTTATGAGTTATATGAATAAATAGCTTGATGATATGTCTAAAGAATTTGATGGTTTGAGATCCCAAATTGCTCATCTTGAGAAGTTAATAGCTGAAATGTCGGATAAGCAAGCCACCTTAGTTAATAAGATGGCCGCTAAGCCGGAAAACTTTGAAAATAAAGATGAAGATCTAAAAGTAATTGATGTGTACCCTATTAAATCTTTGTTTTGCAATATGAATCTTGATAATGATGGGACTGAATATGACCCACCTTTACCTAGAAGGTGTTCCAAAAATTTGGAGTTTTTAGATCTTAATGCTAAAATTGATAAAAGTGGGATTGAAGAGATCAAAACATTAGATATTAATGAACCCACTATTTTGGATTTCAAGGAATTTAATTATGATAATTGCTCTTTGATAGATTGTATTTCCTTGTTGCAATCTGTGCTAAATTCTCCTCATGCCTATAGTCAAAATAAAGCCTTTACCAAACATATCGTTGATGCTTTGATGCAATCTTATGAAGAAAAACTTGAGTTGGAAGTTTCTATCCCTAGAAAACTTTATGATGAGTGGGAACCTACTATTAAAATTAATATTAAAGATCATGAATGCTATGCTTTGTGTGATTTGGGTGCTAGTGTTTCCACGATTCCAAAAACTGTGTGATTTGCTAGGTTTCCGTGATTTTGATGATTGCTCTTTAAACTTGCACCTTGCGGATTCCACTATTAAGAAACCTATGGGAAGAATTAATGATGTTCTTATTGTTCCAAATAAGAACTATGTGCCTGTTGATTTTATCGTTCTTGACATAGATTGCAATCCTTCATGTCCTATTATTCTTGGTAGACCTTTCCTTAGAACGATTGGTGCAATTATTGATATGAAGGAAGGGAATATTAGATTCCAATTTCCATTAAAGAAAGGCATGGAACAATTCCCTAGGAAGAAAATGAAATTACCATATGAATCTATTATGAGAGCCACTTATGGATTGCCTTGCAATGATGGCAATACCTAGATCTATTCTTGCTTTTATGTCTAGATAGGGGCGTTAAACGATAGCGCTTATTGGGAGGCAACCCAATTTTATTTTTAGTTTTTTGCTTTTTGCTTCTGTTAAGGAATAAATATTTGTTCTAGCCTCTGGATAGATGTGTTTTAATGTTTTAATTAGTGTTTGTGCCAAGTTAAACCTATAGGATCTTCTTGGATGATAGTTATTTGATCATGCAGAAAATTCCAGAAACTTTCTGTTCACGAAAATAATTGTTAAAAATCACCAGAACGTGGTAAAATATTTATTCCAATTGCTTCTGATCAATAAACAAATTGTCTAGGTCTTCCTATTTTGGCTGATTTTTTGGAGTTGCAAAAGTTTGCGTTAGTTACAGATTACTACAGACTGTTCTGTTATTTTACAGATTCTGTTTTTCGTGTGTTGTTTGCTTATTTTGATGAATCTATGGCTAGTAAAATAGTTTATAAACCATATAGAAGTTGTAATACAGTAGGTTTGACACCAATATAAATAAAGAATGAGTTCATTACAGTACCTTGAAGTGGTCTTTTATTTTCTTTCGCTAACGGAGCTCACGAGATTTTCTGCTGAGTTTTGTGTTGTGAAGTTTTCATGTTTTGAGTGAAAGATTTGATGGATTATGGAACAAGGAGTGGCAAGAGAATAAGCTTGGGTATGCCCATGGCACCCCAAGATAATCTAAGGACACCAAAAAGCCAAAGCTTGGGGATGCCCCGGAAGGCTTCCCCTCTTTCGTCTACTTCCATCGGTAACTTTACTTGGAGCTATATTTTTATTCACCACATGATATGTGTTTTGCTTGGAGCGTCTTGTATGATTTGAGTCTTTTCTTTTTAGTTTACCACAATCATCTTTGCTGTACACACCTTTTGAGAGAGACACACATGATTCGGAAATTATTAGAATACTCTATGTGCTTCACTTATATCTTTTGAGTTATATAGTCTTTGCTCTAGTACTTCACTTATATCTTTTAGAGCACGGTGGTGGATTTGTTTTACAGAAACTATTGATCTCTCATGCTTCACTTAGATTATTTTGAGTCTCAAATAGCATGGTAATTTGCTTAAATAATCCTAATATGCTAGGTATTCAAGATTAGCAAAAACTTTCTTATGAGTGTTTTGAATACTAAGAGAAGTTTGATGCTTGATGATTGTTTTGAGATATGGAGGTAGTGATATTAAAGTTGTGCTAGTTGAGTAGTTGTGAATTTGAGAAATACTTGTGTTGAAGTTTGCAAGTCCCGTAGCATTCACGTATGGTAAACGTTATGTAACAAATTTGAAACATGAGGTGTTCTTTGATTGTCCTCCTTATGAGTGGTGGTCGGGGACGAGCGATGGTCTTTTCCTACCAATCTATCCCCCTAGGAGCATGCGCGTAGTGCTTGGTTTTTGATGACTTGTAAATTTTTCAATAAGTATGTGAGTTCTTTATGACTAATGTTGAATCCATGGATTATACGCACTCTGACCTTTCCATCATTGCTAGCCTCTTCGGTACCGTCCATTGCCCTTTCTCACATTGAGAGTTAGTGCAAACTTCGCCGGTGCATCCAAACCCTGTGATATGATATGCTATTTCACACATAAACCTCCTTATATCTTCCTCAAAACAGCCACCATACCTACCTATTATGGCATTTCCATAGCCATTCCGAGATATATTGCCATGCAACTTTCCACCGTTCCGTTTATCATGACACATTCATCATTGTCATATTGCTTTGCATGATCATGTAGTTGACATAGTATTTGTGGTAAAGCCACCATTCATAATTCTTTCATACATGTCACTCTTGGTTCATTGCATATCCCGGTACACCGCCGGAGGCATTCACATAGAGTCATACTTTGTTCTAGTATCGAGTTGTAAATAAATAGAAGTGTGATGATCATCATTAATAGAGCATTGTCCCCAAAAAAAGAGAAGGCCAAATAAAAAAAGGGAAGGCCCAAAAAAAGGGAAATAAAAAGGGGCAATGCTACTATCCTTTTTCCACACTTGTGCTTCAAATTAGCACCATAATTTTCATGATAGAGAGTCTCTTGTTTTGTCACTTTCATATACTAGTGGGAATTTTTCATTATAGAACTTGGCTTGTATATTCCAACAATGGGCCTCCTCAAGTGCCCTAGGTATTCGTGAGCAAGCAAGTTGGATGCACACCCACTTAGTTTCTTTTGTTGAGCTTTCATATATTTATAGCTCTAGTGCATCCGTTGCATGGCAATCCCTACTCCTTGCATTAACATCAATCGATGGGCATCTCCATAGCTCATTGATTAGCCTCGTTGATGTGAGACTTTCTCCTTTTTTGTCTTCTCCACATAAGCCCCATCATTATATTCTATTCCACCCATAGTGCTATATCCATGGCTCACGCTCATGTATTGCGTGAAGGTTGAAAAAGTTTGAGATTACTAAAGTATGAAACAATTGCTTGGCTTGTCATCGGGGTTGTGCATGATGAGAGCATTCTTGTGTGACGAAAATGGAGCATGACTAAACTATATGATTTTGTAGGGATGAACTTTCTTTGGCCATGTTATTTTGAGAAGACATAATTGCTTAGTTAGTATGCTTGAAGTATTATTATTTTTATGTCAATATTGAACTTTTATCTTGAATCTTTTGGATCTGAATATTCATACCACAATTAAGAACAATTACATTGAAATTATGCCAAGTAGCATTCCACATCAAAAATTCTGTTTTTATCATTTACCTACTCGAGGACGAGCAGGAATTAAGCTTGGGGATGCTTGATACGTCTCCAACGTATCTATAATTTTTGATTGCTCCATGCTATATTATCTTCTATTTTGGACATTATTGGGCTCTATTATACACTTTTATATTATTTTTGGGACTAACCTATTAACCGGAGGCCCAGCCCAGAATTGCTATTTTTTTTGCCTATTTCAGAGTTTCGCAGAAAACGAATATCAAATGGAGTCCAAACGGAATGAAACCTTCGGGAACATGATTTTCGGAACGAACATGATCCAGAGGACTTGGACACTACATCAAGAAAGCTACCAGGAAGCCACAAGGTAGGGGGGCGCGCCCTCCACCCTCATGGGCCCCATGTTGCTCCACTGATGTACTCCTTCCTCCTATATATACCTACGTACCCCCAAACGACCAGATACGGAGCCAAAAACCTAATTCCACCGCCGAGACCTTCTGTACTCGTGAGATCCCATCTTGGGGCCTATTCCGGAGCTCCGCCGGAAGGGGCATCGATCACGGAGGGCTTCTACATCAACACCATAACCTCTCCGATGAAGTGTGAGTCGTTTACCTCAAACCTTCGGGTCCATAGTTATTAGCTAGATGGCTTCTTCTCTCTTTTTGAATCTCAATACAATGTTCTCCCCACCACAAGATTCGAAGAGACTTGAAAAGAATTTAAAAAGTAATCTTCTTTTGCGGTGTGTTTGTTGAGACAGATGAATTGTGGGTTTATGATCAAGTTTATCTATGAACAATATTTGAATCTTTTGAATTCTTTTATGTATGATTGGTTATCTTTGCAAGTCTCTTCGAATTATCAGTTTGGTTTGGCCTACTAGATTGATCTTTCTTGCAATGGGAGAAGTGCTTAGCTTTGGGTTCAATCTTGTGGTGTCCTTTCCCAGTGACAGTAGGGGTAGCAAGGCACGTATTGTATTGTTGCCATCGAGGATAACAAGATGGGGTTTATATCATATTGCATGAGTTTATCCCTCTACATCATGTCATCTTGCTTAAAGCGTTACTCTGTTCTTATGAACTTAATACTCTAGATGCATGCTGGATAGCGGTCGATGTGTGGAGTAATAGTAGTAGATGCAGGCAGGACTCGGTCTACTTGTCTCGGACGTGATGCCTATATACATGATCATACCTAGATATTCTCATAACTATGCTCAATTCTGTCAATTGCTCAACAGTAATTTGTTCACCCACCGTAAAATACTTATGCTCTCGAGAGAAGCCACTAGTGAAACCTATGGCCCCCGGGTCTATTTTCCATCATATTAATCTTCCAACACTTAGCTATTTCTTGTGTCATTTTTATTTTACTTTCTTTACTTTGCATCATTATCCTAAAAATACCAAAAATATTATCTTATCATATCTATCAGATCTCACTCTCGTAAGTGACCGTGTAGGGACTGACAACCCCTTATCGTGTTGGTTGCGAGGATTTATTTGTTTATGTAGGTGCGAGGGACTCGTGCGTGGCCTCCTACTGGATTGATACCTTGGTTCTCAAAAAGTGAGGGAAATACTTACGCTACTTTGCTGCATCACCCTTTCCTCTTCAAGGGAAAACCAACACAGTGCTCAAGAGGTAGCAGGCCTCCAAGCGCAGAGTTTTGTAGGACAGTAGTGTCGGGACCCCGATCCTAAGTCACACCGATCTAGCATGTAACACATCATATCACTTTGCGGCCTCACGCACGGTATTCCCACGGATGCCACCTTACCTGGCCCGGGACCGTTTGCGCCTTTTGGCTCACGTATATGATAGTGTCGCTAGCATCCATATGACAAAGAACCCGGGCCGACATGGCTAGTCGTGAACCCAAAGCGGCACTAACTCATGAGGACAGGCATACATGAATCACATCGAGCATGTCGGTCATCAACGTGTGAATCCGGGCTATAGCACTGGGCTAACCGGACTCCAGTAACCCGGGCTGTAGCAGGCTAGGCAGGACTCCGGATGTCACCGCGTGACATTTCCCCGAAGGGACAGACATAGGAACGAAGTGAAACACATGCCGGCCAGTCAAGTGTTCCGAGCAGTAGTGCTGGGCTAGCAGGACTCCGGTGAACCGGGCTGTAGCGGACTACTATCGCTCAGAAAGCACTAGACTACATTTCCCCATATGATAGGCTGCCAAGGATAAACAACTAGATTGTCGGATCCCACACATAGCAATACACGTTACACGTACGCATAACATGCAAGTATGTGCTGTACAACATGGCATCACAACATAACGCAAACTCATATAGATAAAGGCTCAGAAGAGCCACATAGCATTAAATACAAACAGGGGTCACATGACCCATCATTCAGAGCATACAAGCAATGGAAGCATTACATGTCTGAGTACAGACAACTACAAAAGAAAAGGGCTGAGAAGCCTGACTATCTACAAGACCCTCCCAAGGGTACAAGATCGTAGCTGAGGTAACAAGCTACTCGTCGAAGTCCAACCGGAACTACTAGAAAGACCGAAGTCTCCGCTGCAAAAACATAGATAAAGCAACATGAGTACAAAGGTACTCAGCAAGACTTACATCAGATCCTATCATACATGCATTATTATAAAGAAGGTAATGTGGGGTTTAGTTGCAGCAAGCCAGCTTTGACTCAGTGGCTATCCTGTTCTACGACTACAAGAACTTCTTTGAGGTGAAGCAGCGCACACGAGTCCACTAAACACCACATCAACACACTACTATGGATTCATCCCCGTCTCACTACGAGGAGGCCATCCATAGCACTCACACTTATCTTGAGCATTTTAGAGTATCCACTTTAAGTTGTCTATGTACCACGTAAGCACCCAAGAAGTCCATAACCAAGGACACGGCTATTCGAATAGATCATGATAACCCTACAGGGGTGTACTTCTTCACACACGCTCTCACCACTTATCACCATGTACACGTCATGTATCTCGGCAACCTTCAAGCGGAAGCCTGGTGAGGGTGTCGGCCACGACCTGACTAACCACACAAGACTCTAGTCCAGGTTTATTGCCTATTCGGGTTCCATCCGCAAGGAGATCCGGCCGGGGTGTCGCTCACGGCCCCAAACGATGTGTGCAGGGTTCCCGAGCCCACCATCCGGGTGCCACTCGGTACACCGGGCCACGTGTGCCTAGTCTGTCCCAAGCCCACCCTGCCGGGTGCCACTCGGTAGAAAAATAGCACTACCTACAAACACCAGAAACTAGCTGCAACTCCTGGACAGAGGTCAAGTTGGTCAATAAGTCGAGAGGGGTCGAGTTACCGGAACCCAATGTGTGGTAGTAGCTAGTCATTGGACAACATACACAGAACTCGGTGTTTAAGGACGGTCCCAATGAGACAACCCACCATGTACTCCTACATGGCCTCTCACCGCTACCTTTACCAAATCATGTTCACACACTTAACTCTCAGCATCAGAACATATCGTAACACTCCAATTCATTCCCAATGAACCAGACCTGACACAACTCTAAGCAATAGCAGGCATGGCATGGTAGAAGCACAACATGGCTCAATCAACTCCTACACATGCTAGTGGGTTTCAACTATTTACTGTGGCAATGACAGGTCATGCAGAGGAATGGGTTCAACTACCGCAGCATAAAGTAGCAGTTGAATCGTTGTTGTCCTAATGCAATAAAAGAGAGCAGGAGCGAGAGAGTGGGATTGTATCGGAATGAACAAGGGAGTTTGCTTGCCTGGTAGATCAACAGGGGGGCACTGCTCCTCTGACACGTACTCTGGATCTGTCTCCAGAGCAAAGACATATCGAGAAGCAACGGTGTCGACAATCAAACACAAGCATATGCAACAATATGATGCATGAATATGGCATGAATATGTGATGTGGTTTGTGCTAATGCATCTAGCATTCTGTTTGGAAAAGGTCCATTTGAACCAAGGGTTCAAATGCAACTCTAAATTAAGCTCTTTTATATGCCATTTATATGTTTTCACCTATACAGCAGGTATAAGTTGTTTTGTCATGCATGAAACTGGTACAGATGGAACGATTGTATTTTTCTCATCATTTTTCATATATAAATTATTTCAATCCGAGCTACGGTTGAATTGATATGAATTTTTGAAGTTTTGAATATTTTCTAGAATTTTCTGATTTAATTTAAATCCAGAAAATAAATAATTGCGTCAGCACTGCGTCATGCTTGCGTCAGCAAGTCAACAGCGCTGACTGGGTCAAACCTGACGTGTGGGGTCCACACGTCAGTGTCATAGGTTAATTAACAGAGGGTTATTTCTAATCTAATTTAGATTAGTGGCGCTGGGGCCCACTGTTAGTGTCTCTAGGGGTAATTAGTGACTAATTAGAGGCCACGTCAGCAGTCGCCGGAGTTCGGCCGGTGATACGTCCAAAACGTATCTATAATTTCTGCTTGCTCCATGCCTCTTTTGGGTGATATTGCTATGATATTTATACACTTCCATACACTTTTGATCATATTTGGACTAACCTATTAACTCTGTGCACCCCAGTGCCAGTTTCTGTTTTCTGCTGTTTTTGAATTTCAGGTTTTTCCATTACGAAAACTGCCAGAAAAATTCTGGAAAAAATATATAAAAAAGCAGCGTTCCGGAACCTTCCAGGACACCGAAGGAGAGCCGGAGGGGGGCCACCAGGGCTCCAGGCGCCCTGGTGGCGCGGCCCCCCTCTTGGCCGCGCCGGGGGGCGCCTGGGCCCCCCAGGTGCCCTCTGACGTCACCCTTTGGCCTATATTTAACACACGTCCCGAAACCCTCGAGACGGGAACCCTTTTTCGCGATCTCATCTCTGTTCCGCCGCCGCCGCGCTTCCAAGATCGGGAGCGCCAGGAGAAATCTTCCCGGCACCCTGCCGGAGGGGAGGATCACCACCGGGACCTTCTCCACCACCATGGACGCCTCCCGGATGATGCGTGAGTAGTCTCCCTTGGACCATGGGTCCATGACCAGTAGCTATGTGATGTTCTCCTCCCCTTCTTGTGCTTCACTAATTAGACCTCGTGAGCTGCCCTACATGATCGAGGCACATATGTAATCCTTATGCTGTTGCTATGATGAGTTTGCTGGGATCCGATGGATTGTGAGATTATGTTCAGATTGTGTTTGAGTAATATATTTGATTTACCTCTTTTATATTTATGTTCGTAAGTAATTCTTGCATGTTCTCCGTTGCTGTTTATTGCTTTGGCCAAGTAGTAGGTAGTGACTCCAAGAGGGAACGTTATGCTTGATTGTGGGTTCATGCCCCTCGATGACTAGCTTGAGTGACAGAAAAATGAGTCTAGGGGATGTGATGTTGCCACAAGGGGGAAAACAACGGTGCTTGTGCCCGCGGGTGCAAGGATTGTTTACTTTACGCAAAGTTATTTTAATGCAGTTGTCTGTTGCTTTGAGTTTGCACTTTGGGTGGGGCTCGCAACTTAATACCAGCGAGATGTTCTGGATAGATATCTCAAGGTGGATGATTAGTAGTAGATGCAGATGGATTTCGGTCTACTTACCTTGGCGTACTGCCCATGCTTTGAACCTCTACCTTTCTTGCAATATAGTTAGCATTGGTTTGCGCACATAATCCTGTCAATTGCCCAGCTGTAATTTGTTTACCTCGCATAGCTGTTTTATCGTCTTTTGGGAGAGAGACATCACTAGTGAACATCATGGCGCCCCGGTCCATATTACTATCATTGATCACATCGCTATTTACTTTCCGCTTTTATTTACTTTTTGCAGCAATATCCATCACTATTATCACTTGCGTTTAATCCTTTGTAAACGACAAGGCCGGAGGGATTGACAACCTCTTTGTACTCGTTGGGAACAAAGTTATTTGTATCTGTGTGCAGGTCCACGTTGATTGCTAATACACGGTGCCGTTAGCGATTGACACCTTCTTGTTGAAACTGGGAGTCTCAGGGGATTCGATCCTTGGTATCTTTGCCAAGGGAAACACTTACGCTACGCTACATCTCAACCTTCCACTTGGGGTAACCAACGAGGAGCGAGAAGCTAGCAAGGGTATTTCTGGCGCCGTTGCCGGGGACTCCACTCTTCAAGATAGGGGAGTTGCACGCTATCTTTTACCTTTGTTTTTTTTAGTCTTGTTAGTTTACCTTTCAGTTTTTGCTTTAGTGTCCTTTATCGAAAATCACAAAAATAGTTATCTTGCTTGCTGCTATGGGTTCCACCGAGAACACCAAGTTGTGTGACTTCACTAGTCATAACAACGATGACTTTATCTGCACACCCATTACTACACCTGCCACTTCAGCACCTTCTTATGAAATTAAACCTGCTTTACTGAACTTAGTCATGAAAGATCAATTCTCCGGTGCTGGAGATGATGCTGCTTTACACTTAAACAACTTTGTTGCACTCTGTGATATGCAAAAGTACCAAGAAATAGATGGTAATATTGTTAAGCTTAAGCTTTTTCCTTTCTCCTTGAGAGGAGGAGCTAAAATTTGGTTTCAGTCTTTGCCTAGAAATAGCATAGATTCATGGGACAAGTGCAAAGATGCTTTTATTGGAAAGTACTATCCACCTGCTAAAATTATCCAACTAAGAAGTACCATAATGAATTTTAAACAATTGGATAATGAACACGTTGCCCAAGCTTGGGAACGCATGAAATCTCTTGTCAAGAACTGCCCTACTCATTGTTTGACTACTTGGATGGTTATCCAAACTTTTTATGCAGGCTTGAACTTTACCTCGCGGAACTTGCTAGATTCGGCCGCGGGAGGAACCTTTATGTCAACTACACTTGGTGCTGCCACAAAACTTCTCGATGAGATGATGACCAACTATTCCCAATGGCACACCGAACGCGCTCCAACAGGTAGGAAGGTAAACTCTGTCGAGGAGATTTCCTCCTTAAATGAAAAAGTTGACTTGATTATGTCTCTATTTTCGAAGCAATTTTCCGTTGATCCTAGTGATGTTCCTTTAAATTCTTTGATTGCTCAAGAACAAGTAGATGTTAACTTTATCTCTAGAAACAATTTTAATAATAATGCCTATAGGAGTAATTTTGGTAGCAATCCTAGATCGTTCCCCTCTAACTCTTATGGGAACAACAATGTTTATCCTAGCACCAAGAACTCCACTACTGAACTAGAGATTATGCTTAAAGATTTTATCACTACTCAAAAAGCCTTCAATAAGAGTGTAGAAGAGAAACAAAACAAACTAGATGATCTCTCTTCGAAGGTAGACAATTTAGCCCATGAGGTAGAATTGCTTAAAATTAGAACTTCTCCTCTTGAGGAGAGGACGGTCACTCCTATGAATGCTATTCAAGTGCAAATTAATGAAAACATTAGGATGTTGGCTAAACTTAAAGAAAGATGGGCTAGAGAAAGGGAGGAAGAAGATAGAATTAAGAGCCTTCCTACCCACCACACTGTTGCTACTATCCAAGTTGTTGAAGATACCCAAACTCTTAGCACCGAACGCACTCCTGGTCCCATTGGACCTATTAATGGTGATGCTATGAACGTAGAAAATACCAAACAAGTGAGCCTAAAGGACACCACTACCACATTACTTGATAGTAGTGACCTTGATTTTGATAATTGCACTCTTACCGAAGTTATTGATTTCCTTCACAAGATGTCTAGAGATCCCCGCACTAGCACGCTTAACCTTGCCTTCACAGAGCATATCACTAATGCTCTCATCAAAGCTAGGGAGGAGAAACTTAAAGTAGAAGCCTCCATTCCTAGAAAGCTAGAAGATGGTTGGGATCCTATGATTAAAATTAAACTGAATAACTTCTCTTGCTATGCTTTATGTGATGTTGGAGCTAGTACCTCCGTTATGCCCAAAAGGATATATGACATGCTTAAACTGAAACCTTATGATCCTTGTTCTTTTGGTATTCGTTTTGTTGATTCTTCCATAAAGAAACCTTTGGGGAGGATCGATGATGTTCTTATTATTGTCAATGATAATTATGTTCCCGTTGATTTTACTATTATGGACATTGAATGTGAACCTTCTTGTCCAATTATTTTGGGACGCCCTTTTCTTCGCACCGTTGGTGCCATCATTGACATGAAAGAGGGGAATATAAGATTCCAATTTCCTCTCAAGAAAGGGATGGAACACTTCCCTCGAAAGAAGATTAAGTTACCATTTGAGTCCGTTACACGGGCTAGCTATTCTCTTACTCTTGATAAGACTTGATCTCTATGCATTATGCCTAGCTTAAAGGCATAAAAGAAAGCGCTTATGGGAGGCAACCCACAATGAATAAAACTTTATTTTGCTTTTGTTGTGTCTTGATGTTGTTACTACAGTAGCATCATCATTGTATCTTTACTTTTCAGCTTTGTGCCAGGTATAGCCTCTGATTGCAGGAAAGATCAAGAGTTGTGACGTGCTGTCCAGGAAACAGATTCTGTCCTCGTACAGAAAAATTCGTATAAAATCACCAGATCATCTTTTTGGTCTGAATTTTTTCCACAGCGTGCTCTATATAATTGTCTTTCAGGCGTCTGTCCTCAGTTTTTTGATTGGAGTTGCAGAAGTGCCCCGAAAAAATCATTTACTGCCTGCTGGTCTGTTTTTCATAGATTCTGTCTTGTTTTGCCTTTCCTTCATTTTGCGAGCCTTAAGCTTGCTTATTCTTTGCAAAAACCTTATGGCAATCTAGAGAAACAGTACACTTTCAAGAATATCTTTATTTCCAGCAAGGAACAATTATACTATTGTGGGTACTAACCTCGCTAATCAGATTACGATGAGTTTTGTATGAAGGGAGTTTTCAAGTGTGCGAGGGAAGATGATGAAAAGATTCAGGAGTGTCAAGCGCTCAAGCTTGGGGATGCCCCCGTGCACCCCCAATAAATATTCAAGAAGACTCAAGTGTCTAAGCTTGGGGATGCCCCCCCGTGCATCCCCTTCTCCATCAACATTATCAGTTCGTCTTTCGTTCCACTATATTTTTATCACTTCATGTGTTATGTGCTATGCTTGGAGCGTCTTGCTTTTAGTTTTCCTTTTAGTTTTCTTTAGCTTTTAATAACGAGTCGGAACTCAGCTTTCTTTATGTGGGAGAGAAACATGCTCCACTTCTACCTAGACCATAACATGGAATTTTCATGTCTATCTTTGCTGTGTGTGTTCTTTGTCTTTCAATAGCTACTATCTTGCTCAGCTCTTAGTTTTCATGCTTATCTTTTTAAAGAGCTTTTGTTTAGTTGGTTGCTTGAACTCTCTTTATTATCATGATTATCTTATTAAGAGAGTTTGCTTCTATTGCAATGATTGATATGTCTATGATAAAGATGCTACGTGCATGATGTTGCTTGGTAATTCATGTTTACTTATGGTTAGTTTCAAATAGCTGGAGGGTTTCCAATGTGATATTGGAATACCAACATGATTTGTTTGAATATGATGTGGTATGGTTAGTGATATCTTCCTTCGAGAATTTATTTTGATTGACTTGTCGTATGCTCAAGCATATTTAAGACTATAAAGAAAGTCTGTCAAGCCTTGATGATCTTTTATTTCTGAGTAGCGATATAACTTCCATGCCTGATTCATTGTTGCTTTGTCGCTCTGCATGATTATGACCGTCATTGCTCTCTAAGTTGGCCGCTCCCAGTCTTTTGCTAACCTTCGCCTGTACTAAGCGGACTGACTGCTTGTGCATCCAAATCCTTTAAACCAGTTATGCCATATGAGTCCACCATACCTTCCTATACATGGTATTTACCTGCCATTCCTAACGAAGACTTTCGTGTACCATCTCGAAATATTCAAATAAAGCATTCCTATTTTGTGCCTCTGTTTTAGTTTATGAGGAAGTAGTGGTTAATTCATGATCTTTTTAAGTTGGACAAGTTTCACCCCGGGATTGCATGTATAATGTGCAACCCATAATATGAGAAGGAATTGGCATAGAGTGCACCCGGCTCATTAAAAATTAATATAACAAACAAATCTTCCTTCACGCTTTGTTCATGAGAAATCAAAAAACTTTGGCAGTGATAAACAAAGGAGATTAAGAGGATGTTATGATCCTCATTCGGGAGCCATTCCTCGAAACTTGTCCAGCTCAAGAAGTAATTGGGTTACCTGCTAGCATTCGTTGACAAAACATGCATATTCAAAAAAAATTATTACCCCTGTTTTTAAAACCAAGAGCTCTGGTACATGCTTTGTCTTTGTTTCCGACTACGGATTTTCAACTTTGCCAACAAAAGCCACGGTTCTAGAGTCTCCACCTTCTTTTAAAAAGCACCGACTACTGAGAGCATGATTGTCATTCTGAGTGTAATGTGCATTGTCCCAAAGTAGCATTGTCTTTTGCATGATTGTGATATCGTTTATTCTGAAATCATTGTATCTAGTCGTCACTTAAACCTTGGAGGTGCCCCTGCATTTATGTTTTGCTTCACTAAAGGGGGCAAGCGAGATATCACTTTATCATATTTACATACCATGCTCATTACAAATCTATTTGATGTTTCAGTTTCATGTTGTAAAACTTTTAGTTCTTTGAGATTTACTTGAGGCAACTTAATTACTATAGAATCATCGTCTCAGTAAGCTTTTGTCATGTGACTATGAAAAAGTCCTATATGGTTAATAGCATGTCACCACAGAAATTATTCTTGTTCTCATTTACCTACTCGAGGACGAGCAGGAATTAAGCTTGGGGATGTTCATACGTCCAAAACGTATCTATAATTTCTGCTTGCTCCATGCCTCTTTTGGGTGATATTGCTATGATATTTATACACTTCCATACACTTTTGATCATATTTGGACTAACCTATTAACTCAGTGCACCCCAGTGCCAGTTTCTGTTTTCTGCTGTTTTTGTATTTCAGGTTTTTCCATTACGAAAACTGCCAGAAAAATTCCGGAAAAAATATATAAAAAATTAGCGTTCCGGAACCTTCCAGGACCCCGAAGTGCAGCTGGAGGGGGGCCACCAGGGCTCCAGGCGCCCTGGTGGCGCGGCCCCCCTCCTGGCCGCGCCGGGGGGGCGCCTAGGCCCCCCAGGTGCCCTCTGACGTCACCCTTTAGCCTATATTTAACACACGTCCCGAAACCCTCGAGACGGGAACCCTTTTTCGCGATCTCATCTCTGTTCTGCCGCCGCCGCGCTTCCAAGATCGGGAGCGCCAGGAGAACTCTTCCCGGCACCCTGCCGGAGGGGAGGATCACCACCGGGACCTTCTCCACCACCATGGACGCCTCCCGGATGATGCGTGAGTAGTCTCCCTTGGACCATGGGTCCATGACCAGTAGCTATGTGATGTTCTCCTCCCCTTCTTGTGCTTCACTAATTAGACCTCGTGAGCTGCCCTACATGATCGAGGCACATATGTAATCCTTATGTTGTTGCTATGATGAGTTTGTTGGGATCCGATGGATTGTGAGATTATGTTCAGATTGTGTTTGAGTAATATATTTGATTTACCTCTTTTATATTTATGTTCGTAAGTAATTCTTGCATGTTCTCCGTTGCTGTTTATTGCTTTGGCCAAGTAGTAGGTGATGGCTTCTCGCCCCTCGTTGGTTACCCCAAGTGTAAGGTTTGAGATGCAGCGTAGCGGTAGTTTTCCCTTGGCAAAGATACCAAGGATCGAATCCCTAGAGACTCCAAGTTTCAACGAGAAGGTGTCAATCGCTAACGGCACGGTGGATTAGCAATCAACGTGGACCTGCACACAAAACAAATAACTTTGTCCCCAACGAGTACAGAGAGGTTGTCAATCCCTTCGGCCTTGAGGTTACAAAGGGTCAAAACGCAAGTGGTAATGGAGATGGATATTGCTGCGGAAAGTAAGAGCGGAAAGTAAAAGCAACGGAAAGTAAATAGCGATGTGATCAATGATGTGAATATGGACCGGGGCGCCATGACGTTCACTAGTGATGTCTCTCCCAAAAGACGATAAAACAGCTATGCGAGGTAAACAAATTACAGCTGGGCAATTGACAGGATTATGTGCGCAAACCAATGCTAACTATATTGCAAGATTGGTTGAGGTTCAGAGCATGGGCCGTACGCCAAGGTAAGTAGACCGAAATCCATCTGCATCTACTACTAATCATCCACCTTGAGATATCTATCCAGAACATCTCGCTGGTATTAAGTTGCGAGCCCCACCCAAAGTGTAAACTCAAAGCAACAGACAACTGCATTAAAATACTTTGCGTAAAGTAAACAGTCCTTGCACCCGCGGGCACAAGCACCGTTGTTTTCCCCCTTGTGGCAACAGCACATCCCCTAGACTCATGTTTCTGTCACTCAAGCTAGTCATCGAGGGGCATGAACCCACAATCGAGCATAACGTTCCCTCTTGGAGTTACGATCTACTACTCGGCCAAAGCAATAAACAGTAACGGAGAACATGCAAGAATTACTCACGAACATAAATATAAAAGAGGTAAATCAAATATATTACTCAAACACAATCTGAACATAATCTCACAATCCATCGGATCCCAGCAAACTCATCATAGCAACAGCATAAGAATTACATATGTGCCTCGATCATGTAGGGCAGCTCACGAGGACTAATTAGTGAAGCACAAGAACGGGAGGAGAACATCACATAGCTACTGGTCATGGACCCATGGTCCAAGGGAGACTACTCACGCATCGTCCGGGAGGCGTCCATGGTGGTGGAGAAGGTCCCGGTGATGATCCTCCCCTCCGGCAGGGTGCCGGGAAGAGTTCTCCTGGCGCTCCCGATCTTGGGAGCGCGGCGGCGGCGGAACAGAGATGAGATCGCGAAAAAGGGCTCCCGTCTCGAGGGTTTCGAGACGCGTTTTAAATATAGGCCAAAGGGTGGCGTCAGAAGGGTCCTGGGGGGCCCAGGCACCCCCCGGCGCGGCCAAGGGGGGGGTGCCGCGCCACCAGGGCGCCTCGGCCCCTGGTGGCCCCCCTCCGGCTGCACTTCGGGGTCCTGGAAGGTTCCGGAACGCTGATTTTTTATATATTTTTTCCGGAATTTTTCTGACAGTTTTCGTAATGGAAAAACCTGAAATACAAAAACAGCAGAAAACAGAAACTGGCACTGGGGTGCACTGAGTTAATAGGTTAGTCCAAATATGATCAAAATTGTATGGAAGTGTATAAATATCATAGCAATATCACCCAAAAGAGGCATGGAGCAAGCAGAAATTATAGATACGTTTTGGACGTATCAACATCCCCAAGCTTAATTCCTGCTCGTCCTCGAGTAGGTAAATGATAACCAGAATAATTTCTGTGGTGACATGCTATCAACCATATAGGACTTTCTCATAGTCTCATGACAAGAGCTTACAGAGACAATGATTCTATAGTAACTTAGTTGCCTCAAGAAAATCTCAAAGAACTAAAAGTTTTTCAACATGAAACTGAAGCATCAAATAGATTTGCAATGAACATGGTATGTAAATATGATCAAGTGATATCTATCTTGCCCCCTTTAGTGAAGCAAAACATAAATGCAGGGGCACCTCCAAGGTTTAAGTGACGACTAGATACAATGACTTCAGAATAACGATATCACAACCATGCAAAAGACAACGCTACTTTGGGACAATGCACATTACACTCAGAATGACAACCATGCTCTCAGTAGTTGGTGCTTTTAGAAGAAGGTGGAGACTCTCGAACCGTGGCTTTTGTTGGCAAGTTGAAAACCCGTAGTCGGAAACAAAGACAAAGCATGTACCAGAGCTCTTGGTTTTAAAAACAGGGGTAATAATTTTTTTGGTATGCATGTTTCGTCAACGAATGCTAGCAGCTAACCCAATTACTTCTTGAACTGGACAAGTTTCGAGGAATGGCTCCCGAATGAGGATCATAACACCCTCTTAATCTCCTTGATTTATCACTGCCAAAGTTTTCTGATTTCTCATGAACAAAGCATGAAGGAAGATTTGTTTGTTATATTAATTTTTAATGAGCCAGGCGCACTCAATGCCAATTCCTTCTCATATTATAGGTTGCACATTATACATGCAATCCCAGGGGTGAAGCTTGTCCAACTCAAAAAGATCATGAATCAACCACTACTTCCTCGTAAACTTACAACAGAGGCACAAAATAGGAACTTTATTTGAATATTTCGAGATGGTACTCGAAAGTCTTCGTTAGGAATGGCAGGTAAATACCATGTATAGGAAGGTATGGTGGACTCATATGGCAAAACTGGTTTAAAGGATTTGGATGCACAAGCAGTCAGTCCGCTTAGTACAGGCGAAGGCTAGCAAAAGACTGGGAGCGACCAACTTAGAGAGCAATGACGGCCATAATCATGCAGAGCGACAAAGCAACATTGAATCAGGCATGGAAGTTATATCACTACTCAGAAATAAAAGATCACCAAGGCTTGACAGACTTTCTTTATAGTCTTGAATATGTGTGAGCATACGCCAAGTCAATCACAATAAATTCTCGAAGGAAGATATCACTAACCATACCACATCATATTCAAACAAATCATGTTGGTACTCCAATATCACATTGGAAACCCTCCAGCTATTTGCAACTAACCATAAGCAACCAGAATTACCAAGCAACATCATGCAAAAAAAATGTAGCATCTTTATCACAGACATATCAACATTGCAACAGAAGCAAACCCTCTTAAAAAGGTAAACAAGATAATAAAGAGAGTTCAAGCAACCAACTAAACAAAAGCTCTTTGAAAAGATAAGCATGAAAGCTAAGAGCTGAGCAAGGTAGTAGCTACTGAAAGACAAAGAACACACACAGCAAAGATAGACATGAAAACTCCATGTCGTGTTCTAAGTAAAAGTGGAGCGTGTTTCTCTCCCATAAAAAGAAAGCTGAGTTCCGACTCGTTATTGAAAGCTAAAGAAAACTAAAAGGAAAACTAAAAGCAAGACGCTTCAAGCATAGCACATAGCACATGAAGTGATAAAAATATAGTGGAATGAGAGACGAACTGATAATGTCGATGGAGAAGGGGATGCACGGGGGGCATCCCCAAGCTTAGACGCTTGAGTCTTCTTGAATATTTCTTGGGGGTGCATGGGGCATCCCCAAGCTTGAGCGCTTGACACTCCTGAATCTTTTCATCAACTTCCCTCGCACACTTGAAAACTCCCTTCATACAAAACTCATCATAATCTGATTAGCGAGGTTAGTACCCACAATATTATAATTGTTCCTTGCTGGAAATAAAGATAAAATTGAAAGCATACTGTTTCTATGGACTGCCATAAAGTTTTTGCAAAAAATAAACAAGCGCAAGGCTCGCAAAACGAAGAAAAGGCAAAACGGTACAGAATCTGTGAAAAACAGACCAGCAGGCAATAAATGATTTTTTCGGGGCACTTCTGCAACTCCAATCAAAAAACTCAGAACAGACGCCTGAAAGACAATTATATAGAGCACGCTGTGGAAAAAATTCAGACCAAAAAGATGATCTGGTGATTTTATGCGAATTTTTCTGTACGAGGACAGAATCTGTTTCCTGGACAGCACGTCACAACTCTTGATCTTTCCTGCAATCAGAGGCTATACTTGGCACAAAACTGAAAAGCAAAGATACAATGATGATGCTACTGTAGTAACAAACATCAAGACCACTAAAACTGAAAGAACAAACTGAAAGCAAAGATAACAAGGGTTGTCTCCCTAGAGCTCTTTCTTTATAGCCATAAAGATAGGCTTAAGACTTTAATGATGCTCTCGTAGGAATAAGAGTTGAAGAACAAAAGAGAGCATCAAGAAGCATATATAAAACATATTTAAGTCTAACATACTTCCTATGCATGGGAGTCTTGTAAGAAAATAAATTATTGAAGCATAAAGCAACTAGCATAGGAAGGCAGAACAAGCATAACTTCAAAATATTCACCATAAAGAGGGGGAACTTGATATTATTGAAATATCTATAGGCATATGTTCCCTTCTCATAATAATTTTCAGTGGGATCACGAATAAACTCAACAATATAAGCATCACATAAAGCATTGTTACCATGATCCACATGCAAAAAGGTACTCTTACTCTCCACATGAAGAGGATGAAACTTAGTATAAAAGAGAGAGATAAGCTCTTGCCAATCAAGCAAGTGCGAGTTATCGAGAAGCTTATACCAATCTGAAGCTTTGTCTATAAGTGATACGGCAAACAATTTCCTCATGACAAATTCCCTCGATACACCTGCAAGCTTAAATAATGAACATAGTTGTGACAGATATAGCAAGTGTTCACCGGGATGTCTGTCTCCTGCATAGCGATTTGTCAGAACATAATCGATAATACCAGCTGGTATTTTATAGGGCACAATTTCAGTAGGGGGAGGAGCAACCACCACAGGTGTGGGGCGTCTTCCCGCAAGCAACGATCCAATAGCACGGTTTTCCATAAGCTTAACTAGTGAAGTCAAGCAACTTGGTGTTCTCGGTGGAACCCATAGCAGCAAGCAAGCAAGACAGTATTTTTGTGATTTTCGGTAAAGGACACTAAAGCAAAAACTAAAAAGCAAACTAACAAGACTAAAAAACAAAGGTAAAGGAAAGCGTGCAACTCCCCTATCTCGAAGAGCGGAGTCCCCGGCAACGGCGCCAGAAAACACCCTTGATGGCTTCTCGCCCCTCGTTGGTTACCCCAAGTGTAAGGTTTGAGATGCAGCGTAGCGGTAGTTTTCCCTTGGCAAAGATACCAAGGATCGAATCCCCAGAGACTCCAAGTTTCAACGAGAAGGTGTCAATCGCTAACGGCACCGTGGATTAGCAATCAACGTGGACCTGCACACAAAACAAATAACTTTGTCCCCAACGAGTACAGAGAGGTTGTCAATCCCTCCGGCCTTGTAGTTTACAAAGGGTCAAAACGCAAGTGGTAATGGAGATGGATATTGCTGCGGAAAGTAAAAGTGGAAAGTAAAAGCAACGGAAAGTAAATAGCGATGTGATCAATGATGTGAATATGGACCGGGGCGCCATGACGTTCACTAGTGATGTCTCTCCCAAAAGACGATAAAACAACTATGCGAGGTAAACAAATTACAGCTGGGCAATTGACAGGATTATGTGCGCAAACCAATGCTAACTATATTGCAAGATTGGTTGAGGTTCAGAGCATGGGCAGTATGCCAAGGTAAGTAGACCGAAATCCATCTGCATCTACTACTAATCATCCACCTTGAGATATCTATCCAGAACATCTCGCTGGTATTAAGTTGCGAGCCCCACCCAAAGTGTAAACTCAAAGCAACAGACAACTGCATTAAAATACTTTGTGTAAAGTAAACAGTCCTTGCACCCGCGGGCACAAGCACCGTTGTTTTCCCCCTTGTGGCAACAGCACATCCCCTAGACTCATGTTTCTGTCACTCAAGCTAGTCATCGAGGGGCATGAACCCACAATCGAGCATAACGTTCCCTCTTGGAGTTACGATCTACTACTCGGCCAAAGCAATAAACAGTAACGGAGAACATGCAAGAATTACTCACGAACACAAATATAAAAGAGGTAAATCAAATATATTACTCAAACACAATCTGAACATAATCTCACAATCCATCGGATCCCAGCAAACTCTTTATAGCAACAGCATAAGAATTACATATGTGCCTCGATCATGTAGGGCAGCTCACGAGGACTAATTAGTGAAGCACAAGAACTGGAGGAGAACATCACATAGCTACTGGTCATGGACCCATGGTCCAAGGGAGACTACTCACGCATCGTCCGGGAGGCGTCCATGGTGGTGGAGAAGGTCCCGGTGATGATCCTCCCCTCCGGCAGGGTGCCGGGAAGAGTTCTCCTGGCGCTCCCGATCTTGGGAGCGCGGCGGCGGCGGAACAGAGATGAGATCGCGAAAAAGGGCTCCTGTCTCGAGGGTTTCGAGACGCGTTTTAAATATAGGCCAAAGGGTGGCGTCGGAAGGGTCCTGGGGGGCCCAGGTGCCCCCCCGGCGCGGCCAAGGGGGGGGGCGCGCCACCAGGGCGCCTTGGCCCCTGGCGGCCCCCCTCCGGCTGCACTTCGGGGTCCTGGAAGGTTCCGGAACGCTGATTTTTTATATATTTTTTCCGGAATTTTTCTGACAGTTTTTGTAATGGAAAAACCTGAAATACAAAAACAGCAGAAAACAGAAACTGGCACTGGGGTGCACTGAGTTAATAGGTTAGTCCAAATATGATCAAAATTGTATGGAAGTGTATAAATATCATAGCAATATCACCCAAAAGAGGCATGGAGCAAGCAGAAATTATAGATACGTTTTGGACGTATCAGTAGGTAGTGACTCCAAGAGGGAACGTTATGCTTGATTGTGGGTTCATGCCCCTCGATGACTAGCTTGAGTGACAGAAACATGAGTCTAGGGGATGTGCTGTTGCCACAAGGGGGAAAACAACGGTGCTTGTGCCCGCGGGTGCAAGGATTGTTTACTTTACGCAAAGTTATTTTAATGCAGTTGTCTGTTGCTTTGAGTTTACACTTTGGGTGGGGCTCGCAACTTAATACCAGCGAGATGTTCTGGATAGATATCTCAAGGTGGATGATTAGTAGTAGATGCAGATGGATTTCGGTCTACTTACCTTGGCGTACTGCCCATGCTTTGAACCTCTACCTTTCTTGCAATATAGTTAGCATTGGTTTGCGCACATAATCCTGTCAATTGCCCAGCTGTAATTTGTTTACCTCGCATAGCTGTTTTATCGTCTTTTGGGAGAGAGACATCACTAGTGAACATCATGGCGCCCCGGTCCATATTACTATCATTAATCACATCGCTATTTACTTTCCGCTTTTATTTACTTTTTGCAGCAATATCCATCACTATTATCACTTGCGTTTAATCCTTTGTAAACGACAAGGCCGGACGGATTGACAACCTCTCTGTACTCGTTGGGAACAAAGTTATTTGTATCTGTGTGCAGGTCCACGTTGATTGCTAATACACGGTGCCGTTAGCGATTGACACCTTCTTGTTGAAACTGGGAGTCTCAGGGGATTCGATCCTTGGTATCTTTGCCAAGGGAAACACTTACGCAACGCTACATCTCAACCTTCCACTTGGGGTAACCAACGAGGAGCGAGAAGCTAGCAGCCGGCGACGACAAAAACCGCGGCGGCGACCCGCTGGACTTGGGCTACGAGCGGCGTTTGGATGTGCGAAGACCACCGGGGCGTAGCCCGTCGTCGTCCGCATCCAGTGGGGCATGTGGGACGAGCTGGGGAGGCCGGAGCTCGCCAGAGCGGAGCTCAGGGCGGCGGCCTGAGTTCGGCCTCGAGCGGGCGCGGTGCTGCGGTGCACGGGAAGGCAGGAGAGAAGGGGGAGCAGACGCAGAATCTCGCAGCGGAGGCGACGGGATGGTCAGCGGGCTCGGGGACGAGTCGGAGACGACGGACGGGCGCCGGCGATCTCGGCGGCCGAGAGGTCGAAGACGACGGCGATGGAGGCTCCACGGAGCTTCCCGCGTCGCGTGGCTCAACGGAGAGGTAGACGGAGAAGTGGCGGAGCTTCTGAGCTGGTCGGAGAAGCGAGGGGGAGGCGGTGGCTACGGAAACGGCGAACGGCGGAGACAGCAGTGCTCGGGCGGTCGCGCGGGAGAGAACCAGGGGAGGAGGGAGAGCGAGGGAGAGGGAGAGAGGTGCGGGGCGTCGTGGCGACGTCCAGGGAGGCCAGAGCGATGAGGAGGGGAAGCAGGAGGTGGCGGGGAGACGTGGCCACGGGCGAGCCCGCGCGCGACACGCACAGTGCCAGTAGGCGCGAGGAAGAAGACAGAGGAGGAGGAGGCAGGTGGGCTGGGCTGGCCAATTGGGCCGGCCAGGCCGCACAGTGCTGGGCCAGCACAGGAGCTGGCCGCAGGTAAGGTTTTTTCCATTTTTTGTTTTCTTTTCTATTTCTGACATTTGTTTTTGACTTAAAATAAATACTAGAACAATTATAAAAATGTTGAGATTCCTTGTGACCACTGGTTATAATATACCAGATGCCCTCACCAATTTCCAACATTTTTGGAGCCTTCAGAATATTTATATTATTTTAAACAGCTCCAATTCTAATACATATGGGTTCATTCAAAAATCCAAAATGTTTAGCAAAAATGTGCATCACCTCTCGTTGTTGTTTGCAACATTTTCCAAAGACCATGAACATTTTTGAATAGCATTTTGGGTTAATTGAAATTCCATTTTTAATTTGCATCTATTTGAATTTGTTTTGGTGCTAGGGTTTGAAACATTCCCCATTTCAAATTCATTTGGAACTTAAACATGATGCACAAAGCAAGCCTAGATCATACCTGAACTAGGGACGTGACAACTCGCCCCCACTTGAAAGAATCTCGTCTCGAGATTCAGGGGTCGATGAAAAGAAAGTGGGGTTCTCCAGTCGAAGACGATCTTCTCGTTCCCAAGTAGCTTCTCTCTCAGAATGATGAGACCACTGAACTTTGAGAAACTTAATGTTCTGACGTCGAGTGACACGCTCTGCTTGATCAAGAATGCGACAGGGTATTCTCGATATGTGAGGTTATCTTGGAGATCAAGCTTTTCGTGGTCCACTCCGCGGATGGGATCCGAGAAGCAACGCCTGAGTTGAGAGACGTGGAAGACATCATGTACTCGAGAAAGATGTGGGGGTAGTTCCAACTGATAGGCAACCTCTCCTCGTTTAGCGAGAATGAGAATGGGACCAATATAACGAGGAGCCAACTTGCCCTTGATACCGAATCGATGGATACCCTTCAAGGGAGTAACCCGAAGGTAAGCCTTGTCGCCAACTTCATAAGCCACTTCCTTATGACGACGGTCATACTGGCTCTTTTGACGAGATTGGGCTGTTTTCAAATTCTCACGAATGATGCGAACTTTCTCTTCTGCCTCCTGGATCATATCCGGTCCAAAGAATTGTCTTTCACCGGTTTCTAACCAGTTCAAAGGTGTTTGACATCTTCGTCCATACAGAATCTCGAAGGGAGCTTTCTTGAGACTAGATTGATAGCTATTGTTATATGCAAACTCGGCGAAAGGAAGACACTTCTCCCAATCCATACCGAAAGAGATAACGCAAGCTCTAAGCATGTCTTCAAGAATTTGGTTGGCCCGTTCCACCTGACCACTTGATTGAGGGTGGAAAGCGGTACTGAAGGAAAGATGGGTGCCCATGGCAGTTTGGAAACTCTCCCAGAAATGAGATGTGAAGAGACTACCACGGTCTGAATTGATCTCTAGTGGAACACCATGAAGTGAAACTATTCGAGAAATATATAAGTCAGCGAGCTGACTAGCAGTGATATTCTCTCGAACAGGTAGGAAGTGAGCCACTTTAGAAAGACGATCAATGACTACGAAGATAGCATTATTCCCTTTCTTGGTTTTGGGAAAGCCGGTGATGAAGTCCATACCAACTTTATCCCATTTCCACTCAGGAATAGCTAAAGGCTGAAGGGTGCCAGCAGGTCTTTGATGTTCTGCCTTAACGCGACGACAAACGTCACAGTTAGCAATGAACTCAGCGATTTCTCTCTTCATCCTAGTCCACCAGAACCTCTGGCGTAGGTCCTGATACATCTTAGTACTACCGGGATGAATCGTGAGAGGAGATTCATGCGCCTCCTTAAGGATCAGTTGTCGAAGATGTTGCTTCTTGGGAACCACCAGATGGTTCTCGAAGAGAACAACACCTCGATCATCTATAGAGAAACTACCAGCAATACCCTTGGCAATGTTTCTCTTGATCCGGGTAATCCCCGTATCATGCTTCTGGGCTTCTATGATATGATCCACAAGAGTAGGCTTCGCCAGCAAGGTAGAAAGGAATCCTTGAGGAGCAATGTGAAGGTTAAGCTTGCAGAATTCCTCATGGAGAAGTGGTTGGCCCTGCTGCAGCATAAGATTGTTGCAATAGGACTTGCGACTTAGCGCATCAGCCATGACATTGCCCTTGCCTGGGGTGTAGGTAATCTGTAAGTCATAATCTGAGATCAACTCCAACCAACGTCTTTGCCTAAGGTTCAAATCAGGTTGGGTGAAAATATACTTGAGACTCTGGTGGTCGGTGTAAATCTCGCAACGTTTACCAAGAAGGTAATGTCGCCATGTCTTAAGTGCATAGACTACGACTGCAAGCTCTAGATCATGTGTAGGATAATTATCCTCATGTGGATGCAACTGTCGAGATGCATAGGCAATCACATGACGATCCTGCATAAGAATGCAACCTAGTCCCTGTCGTGAGGCGTCGCAGTAGATAACAAAGTCTTTAGTGAAATCCGGTGGCACAAGTATGGGAGCAGAAGTCAGGTGTCTTTTCAGTTCCTGAAAACTATACTCACACTGTGGGGACCACTCAAACTTTTTATCTTCCTTGAGAAGTTCTGTGAGAGGTTTGGCCACTTTGGAGAAGTTTTCAACGAAGCGGCGACAATAACTGGCTAGACCAAGGAAACTTCTAACTTGCTTAACGGTTTCAGGTGGAGTCCAATCAAGAACGGCCTGAACTCTCTCGGGATTGACAGCAATGCCCTTACCAGAGATCACGTGGCCCAGGTAGGTCACTTCTGGCAACCAAAATTCGCACTTGGAGAACTTGGCATAAAGGCGGTGCTCTCTGAGTTTTTCTAGCACAAGTCTAAGATGTTCGGCATGCTCTTCCTCGTTCTTTGAGTAAATAAGAATATCATCGAGGTAAACCACGACGAACTTATCTAAGTACTCCATGAAGATCGAGTTCATCAAACGGGAGAATGTGGCTGGAGCATTGGTTAGACCAAAGGACATGACGGTGTACTCGTACTGGCCATAACGAGTGACAAAAGCCGTCTTAGGAATGTCCCCATTTCTAATCTTGATTTGATGGTAGCCTAACCTCAAATCCATCTTGGAAAAGACTGAGGATCCAGCGAGTTGATCATACAGGTCGTTGATCCTGGGGAGCGGATACTTGTTCTTTATTGTGACCAAATTAACGGGGCGATAATCTACAACCATCCGGTCCGTACCACCCTTCTTATTGACGAAGAGGACGGGGCAAGCCCAGGGAGAAGAACTAGGACGGATGAAACCCTTTTGCAAGGAATCATCAAGTTGTTTCTTAAGCTCGGCTAGCTCTAAGGGTGCCATCTTGTAAGGTCTCCTAGAAATTGGGGCGGTTCCTGGGATAAGATCTATGACGAACTCTACATCCCTGTCAGGTGGAATACCTGGCAGTTCTTCTGGAAAGACATCCGGAAAGTCACAGACTACCAGGATATCTTCAAGGTCTGGAAGAGGGCTGGCATTAAGAGAGTAGAGTTGACGCTTTGCAACTCTAGTGGAGACAGTGACTATCTTGCCAGATGGATGTGTAAGTTGAACAGACCTGGTGTAATAGTCAATCTTGGCATGATGAGCTGTCATCCAGTCCATACCCAAGATGATGTTAATATCTGAAGACTTGAGGGCTACAAGTGAGGCAAGGAATACAAGTCTATCGACAAGGATTTCATTACCATGGCTTATTCTGGTAGTTTGCCATCTAGACCCTGGAGTTTGGATTTCGAGTGGAGTTGGCATATCACAAAATGACATGTCGTGCAAACGAGCATAGCCTTCAGAGATGAAGGAGTGAGATGCTCCGGTATCGAAAAGAACCGAAGCTGGATGACAGTTGACAAGGAGTGTACCAAGAACGACATCTGGATCATCATGAGCGTCTTTAGCTGAGACGTGATGCACACATCCACGTTCAGTGGGAGCTGACTTGACACTGATCGTCTTGCATGATGGTTTACCATGACCAAGAGACTTCTCGGGCGGGGGTGAAGCATAACTGGCTTGAGAGCAGTCACGTGCATAGTGTCCTGGCTCTCCGCATGTCCCTGAAGTAGGACGTGGACCCGCATTGGAAGGCAGTCTACCAACAGGCTTGGGTGGAGCATACTGCTGAACTGGGTGAGGCGCCACACAAGATGGCCTCGGTGTATAACCGGGTGGAAGAGCGGAGTTCGGAATCCAAATCCGGCGCTTCTGCGAACTAGAACCGGAGGAGGAAACCAAATCACGGGTGTGCTTACGAGACTCCTCGTAAGTGAGCTGAGCTGTCTCTGCATTAATGGCCTTGTTCACAAGAGCCTGGAATGTATTGCAATGGTGCAAGTGGAGATCACGACGCAACTTGGGGTTGAGACCCTTCCGGAACCTAGCCTGCTTCTTGGCGTCCGTGGACACTTCTTCTGTAGCATAACGGGCGAGGTTCTCAAACTCTCTACTGTAAGCATCAACAGCCATCTTACCCTGGGTGAAACTACAGAACTCTTCTCTCTTATGGTCAATGAGAGCCGGAGGAATGTGATGCTCGCGAAAAGCCTCAGTGAAATCTCTCCAGGTAGGTATCTGGCCAGCTGGAAGCATAGCCTCATAGTTCTGCCACCAAAGACTAGCAGGACCTTCCAGGTGATATGCAGCATAGATGACCTTGTCACCTTCAGCTACGTTTGCAGAACGGAGCTTGTGTGTGATACTACGGAGCCAGTCATCTGCATCAAGTGGTTCACTGGAATGATGGAAGGTGGGTGGGTGCAAGAGAATAAAGTCACGAATGGTTGCAGACCCTTTGAACTGAGGTGCGGTGTTCTCCTCGATACGTGCTAACAAGCGGTTAGACTCATGCTTGTTCCTCTCCATCTCTAACATGAACTCTGGCAATGAAGGTTGGTCGGGAGGATCCTCCTCATCCCTACCATCTCCGTGGTTCCGGCTACGAGCAACAGAACTTTGGTTAACCGACGACATCCTGAAGAACGAAACCAAGGAAAACAAGGATGGATTCAGCATCAACTATAGGTTGCGGAAGGTAGCACAAGAATTTAGTATCTCTCAAACTCCTAGGACAATTCCGGCAGCATAACGGCAATAAAATGCTCAAAATGAGACATCCTGCAAACGATGGGGTAGTACCATACTCAACATCATCACTCAAGGTTCTGAGATATTACTAAACAGACTACACCGGAAGTACTTGGAAACTGGAATATGACTCTGATCAACCAATCCTAAGAGACTACGGAGTAGTAACACGTGATCCTGATAGACAGAAGAGAAAGCCTAGTTCCTTAACCCCGTAGGAAAGATAGGATGACTCAGATCAGAAGGCATGAGGTAAAAGGAGTAAAAAGAGCCTTACGTTCCCTTCCACAATCAACTCCCTTACATAACTAAAGCATTTCTATACTCAACTTCGACTAGGTTGGCTTGGAAATCCTACAGGCAGTCAGGCTCTGATACCAAAGCTGTCGGGACCCCGATCCTAAGTCACACCGATCTAGCATGTAACACATCATATCACTTTGCGGCCTCACGCACGGTATTCCCACGGGTGCCACCTTACCTGGCCCGGGACCGTTTGCGCCTTTTGGCTCACGTATATGATAGTGTCGCTAGCATCCATATGACAAAGAACCCGGGCCGACATGGCTAGTCGTGAACCCAAAGCGGCACGAACTCATAAGGACAGGCATACGTGAATCACATCGAGCATGTCGGTCATAAACGTGTGAATCCGGGCTGTAGCACTGGGCTAACAGGACTCCGGTAACCCGGGCTGTAGCAGGCTAGGCAGGACTCCGGATGTCACTGCATGACATTTCCCCGAAGGGACAGACATAGGAACGAAGTGAAACACATGCCGGCCAGTCAAGTGTTCCGAGCAGTAGTGCTGGGCTAGCAGGACTCCGTGAACCGGGCTGTAGCGTACTACTATCGCTCAGAAAGCACTAGTCTACATTTCCCCATATGATAGGCTGCCAAGGATAAACAACTAGATTGTCGGATCCCACACATAGCAATACACGTTACACGTACGCATAACATGCAAGTATGTCTTGTACAACATGGCATCACAACATAACGCAAACTCATATAGATAAAGGCTCAGAAGAGCCACGTAGCATTAAATACAAACAGGGGTCACATGACCCATCATTCAGAGCATACAAGCAACGGAAGCATTACATGTCTGAGTATAGACAACTACAAAAGAAAAGGGCTGAGAAGCCTGACTATCTACAAGACCCTCCCAAGGGTACAAGATCGTAGCTGAGGTAACAAGCTACTCGTCGAAGTCTAAGCGGAACTACTAGAAAGACCGAAGTCTCCGCTGCAAAAACATAAATAAAGCAACATGAGTACAAAGGTACTCAGCAAGACTTACATCAGATCCTATCATACATGCATTAGTATCAAGAAGGTAATGTGGGGTTTAGTTGCAGCAAGCCAGCTTTGACTCAGTGGCTATCCTGTTCTACGACTACAAGAACTTCTTTGAGGTGAAGCAGCGCACACGAGTCCACTAAACACCACATCAATACACTACTATGGATTCATCCCCGTCTCACTACGAGGAGGCCATCCATAGCACTCACACTTATCTTGAGCATTTTAGAGTATCCACTTTAAGTTGTCTATGTACCACGTAAGCATCCAAGAAGTCCATAACCGAGGACACGGCTATTCGAATAGATCATGATAACCCTGCAGGGATGTACTTCTTCACACACGCTCTCACCACTTATCACCATGTACACGTCATGTATCTCGGCAACCTTCAAGCGGAAGCCTGGTGAGGGTGTCAGCCACGACCTGACTAACCACACAAGACTCTAGTCCAGGTTTATCGCCTATTCGGGTTCCATCCGCAAGGAGATCCGGCCGGGGTGTCGCTCACGGCCCCAAACGATGTGTACAGGGTTCCCGAGCCCACCATCCGGGTGCCACTCGGTACACCGGGCCACGTGTGCCTAGTCTGTCCCAAGCCCACCCTGTCGGGTGCCACTCGGTTGAAAAATAGCACTACCTACAAACACCAGAAACTAGTTGCAACTCCTGGACAGAGGTCAAGTTGGTTAATAAGTCGAGAGGGGTCGAGTTACCGGAACCCAATGTGTGGTAGTAGCTAGTCATTGGACAACATACACAGAACTCGATGCTTAAGGACGGTCCCAATGAGACAACCCACCATGTACTCCTACATGGCCTCTCACCGCTACCTTTACCAAATCGTGTTCACACACTTAACTCTCAGCATCAGAACATATCGTAACACTCCAATTCATTCCCAATGAACCAGACCTGACACAACTCTAAGCAATAGCAGGCATGGCACGGTAGAAGCACAACATGGCTCAATCAACTCCTACACATGCTAGTGGGTTTCAACTATTTACTGTGGCAATGACAGGTCATGCAGAGGAATGGGTTCAACTACCGCAGCATAAAGTAGCAGTTGAATCGTTGTTGTCCTAATGCAATAAAAGAGAGCAGGAGCGAGAGAGTGGGATTGTATCGGAATGAACAAGGGGGTTTGCTTGCCTGGTAGATCAACACGGGGGAACTGCTCCTCTGACAGGTACTCTGGATCGGTCTCCGGAGCAAAGACCTATCGAGAAGGAACGGTGTCGACAATCAAACACAAGCATATGCAACAATATGATGCATGAATATGGCATGAATATGTGATGTGGTTTGTGCCAATGCAGCTAGCATTCTGTTTGGAAAAGGTCCATTTGAACCAAGGGTTCAAATGCAACTCTAAATTAAGCTCTTTTATATGCCATTTATATGTTTTCACCTATACAGCAGGTATAAGTTGTTTTTTCATGCATGAAACTGGTACAGATGGAAAGATTGTATTTTTCTGATCATTTTTCATATATAAATTATTTCAATCCGAGCTACGGTTGAATTGATATGAATTTTTGAAGTTTTTGAATATTTTCTAGAATTTCCTGATTTAATTTAAATCTAGAAAATAAATAATTGCGTCAGCACTGCGTCATGCTTGCGTCAGCAAGTCAACAGCGCTGACTGGGTCAAACCTGACGTGTGGGGTCCACACGTCAGTGTCATAGGTTAATTAACAGAGGGTTATTTCTAATCTAATTTAGATTAGTGGCGCTGGGGCCCACTGTTAGTGTCTCTAGGGGTAATTAGTGCCTAATTAGAGGCCACGTCAGCAGTCGCCAGAGTTCGGCCGGCGACGACAAAAACCGCGGCGGCGACCCGCCGGACTTGCGCTACGAGCGGCGTTTGGACGCGCGAAGACCACCGGGGCATAGACCGTCGTCGTCCGCGTCCAGTGGGGCATGTGGGACGAGCTGGGGAGGCCGGAGCTCGCCGGAGCGGAGCTCAGGGCGGCGGCCGGAGTTCGGCCTCGAGAGGGCGCAGCGCTGCGGTGCACGGGAAGGCAGGAGAGAAGGGGGAGCAGACGCAGAATCTCACAGCGGAGGCGACGGGATGGTCAGCGGGCTCGGGGACGAGTCGGAGACGACGGACGGGCGCCGGCGATCTCGGCAGCCGAGAGGTCGAAGACGATGGCGATGGCGGCTCCATGGGGCTTCCCGCGTCGCGTGGCTCGATGGAGAGGTAGACGGAGAAGTGGCGGAGCTTCTGAGCTGGTCGGAGAAGCGAGGGGGAGGCGGTGGCTATGGAAACGGCGAACGGCGGCGACAGCAGTGCTCGGGCGGTCGCGCGGGAGAGAACCAGGGGAGGAGGAAGAGCGAGGGAGAGGGAGAGAGGTGCGGGGTGTCGTGGCGACGTCCAGGGAGGCCAGAGCGACGAGGAGGGGAAGCAGGAGGTGGCGGGGAGACGTGGCCACGGGCGAGCGCGCGCGCGACACGCACAGTGCGAGTAGGCATGAGGAAGAAGACAGAGGAGGAGGAGGCAGGTGGGCTGGGCTGGCCAACTGGGCCGGCCAGGCCGCACAGTGCTGGGCCAGCACAGGAGCTGGCCGCAGGTAAGGTTTTTTCCATTTTTTGTTTTCTTTTCTACTTCTGACATTTTTTTGACTTAAAATAAATACTAGCACAATGATAAAAATGTTGAGATTCCTTGTGACCACTGGTTATAATATACCAGAGGCCCTCACCAATTTCCAACATTTTTGGAGCCTTCAGAATATTTATATTATTTTAAACAACTCCAATTCAAATACATATGGGTTCATTCAAAAATCCAAAATGTTTAGCAAAAATGTGCATCACCTCTGGTTGTTGTTTGCAACATTTTCCGAAGACCATGAACATTTTTTAATAGCATTTTGGGTTAATTGAAATTCCATTTTTAATTTGCATCTATTTGAATTTGCTTTGGTGCTAGGGTTTGAAACATTCCCCATTTCAAATTCATTTGGAACTTAAACATGATGCACAAAGCAAGCCTAGATCATACCAGAACTAGGGACGTGACAAGTAGCAAATTTCCCTCAAGTGGATGACCTAAGGTTTATCAATCTGTGGGAGACGTAGGATGAAGATGGTCTCTTTCAAACAACCCTGCAACCAAATAACAAAGAGTCTCTTGTGTTCCCAACACACGCAATGAAATGGTAAATTGTATAGGTGCACTAGTTCGGCGAAGAGATGGTGATACAAGTGTAATATGGCTTGTAGATATAGGTTGTTGTAATCTGAAAATATAAAAACAGCAAGGTAGCAAGTAGTAAAAGTGAGCAAAAACGGCATTGCAATGCTTGGAAACAAGGCCTAGGGTTCCTACTTTCACTAGTGCAAGTTCTCTGAACAATGATAACATAATTAGATCATATGGCAATCCCTCAACGTGCGACAAAAGTCACTCCAAAGTTCCTATCTCGAAGAACATAAGATGAAATTGCTTGTAGGGTACGAAACCACCTCAAAGTTATTCTTTCCGATCAATCCATTAAGCTATTCCTATAAGTGTCACAAACTGCCCTAGAGTTCGTAGTAAAATAATACCATATGACACACATCAATCAACCCTAATGTCACCTAGATACTCCAATGTCACCATAAGTATCCATGGGTCAATTATACGATATGCATCACACAATCTCAGATTCATAATATTCAACCCAACATAAAGAACTTCAAGAGCATCCCGAGATTTCTACCGGAGAAAGGAATATGAATAAGTGCATCAACCCCTATGCATAGATTACCCCAATGTCACCACGGGAATCCGCAACTTGATAACCAAAACATACATCAAGTGGATCAATAGAACATCCCATTGTCACCACGGATATCCCATCGCAAGACATGCATCAAGTGCTCTCACATCCAAAGATTCAATCCGACATAACAAAACCTCAAAGGAAAAGACTCAATTCATCACAAGGTATATCAAGCCAATATAATCCAACTATAGTAGCAAAGCTCACGGTACATAAAGATCGTGACAAATCAAGAACCCAAGAGAGAGAGAGAGAGAGAGAGAGATCAAACACATAGCTACTGGTACATACCCTCAGCCCCAAGGGTGAACTACTCCCTCCTCGTCATGGAGACCGCCAGGATGATGAAGATGGCCACCGGTGATGATTTCCCCCTCCGGCAGGGTACCGGAATGGGCTCCAGATTAGTTTTTCATGGCTACAGAGGCTTGCGGCGGTGGAACTCCCGATCTAGGTTTATTTCTGGGGGTTTCTATATTTATAGGAATTTTTGGCGTCGGGAACAAGTTTGGGGGTTCACGAGGCGAGGACAAGATAGGGGGGCGCGCCCTAGGGGGGTGCCCTCCACCCTTGTGGAGGCCACGTGGCTCTTCTAGCCCAACTCTTTTGCTCCGGGGGCTTCTTCTGGTCCATAAAAAATCACCGTAAATTTTCAGCTCATTTGGACTCTGTTTGATATTCCTTTTCTGCGGAACTCAAAAGCAAGGAAAAATAGAAACTGGCACTGCGCTCTATGTTTATAGGTTAGTCCCAAAAATAATATAAAATAGCATATAAATGCATATAAAACATCCAAGATGGATAATATAATAGCATGGAACAATCAAACATTATAGATACGTTGGAGACGTATCACTCATCATAGCTTCTTCATAGTTCATAGGTTCCTCATGATCTAGTAACATGACTTCCAGAACAGGATTACCGTACCACTATGGTGCGGAACATGCTCTGGTTGACCTAAGAGGTTCGGTAGTAACTTGATCTGAAGTTTCATGATCATCATCATTAGCTTCCTCTCTAGTTGGTGTAGGCATCACGAGAACGGTTTTCTGTGATGAGCTACTTTCCAATTCTAAAAAAGGTACAATTACCTCATCAAGTTCTACTTTCCTCGCTCACTTCTTTCGAGAGAAACTCCTTCTCTAGAAAGTTTCCATTCTTGGCAACAAAGATCATGCCTTCGGATCTGTGGTAGAAGGTGTACCCAATTGTTTCCTTAGGGTATCCTATGAAGACGCACTTCTCTGATTTGGGTTTGAGCTTATCAGGCTGAAGCCTTTTGACATAAGTGTCGCAACCCCAAACTTTAAGAAATGACAGCTCAGGTTTCTTGCCAAACCACAGTTCATACGGTGTCGTCTCAATGGATTTTTACGGTGCCCTATTTAACATGAATGCAGTTGTCTCTAGTGCATAACCCCAAAACGATAGTGGTAAATCGGTAAGAGACATCATAGATCGCACCATATCTAATAAAGTACGGTTACGACATTCGGACACACCATTACGCTGTGGTGTTCCAGGTGGCGTGAGTTGTGAAACTATTCCACATTGTTTTAAATGAAGGCCAAACTCGTAACTCAAATATTCGCCTCCGTGATCAGATCATAGAAACTTTATTTTCTTGTTACGACGATTCTGCACTTCACTCTGAAATTCTTTGAACTTTTCAAATCTTTCATACTTGTGTTTCATTAAGTAGATATACTCATATCTGCTCAAATCATCTGTGAAGGTCAGAAAATAATGATACCCGCCGCGAGCTTCAACACTCATCGAACCGCATACATCAGTATGTATTATTTCCAATAAGCCATTAGCTCGCTCCATTGTTCCGAAGAACGAAGTTTTAGTCATCTTGCCCATGAGGCATGGTTCGCAAGTATCAAATGATTCATAATCAAGTGATTCCAATAGTCCATCTGCATGGAGTTTCTTCATGCGCTTTACACCAATATGACTTAAACGGCAGTGCCACAAATATGTCGCACTATCATTATCAACTTTGCATCTTTTGACATCAATACTATGAAAATGTGTATCACCACAATCGAGATTAGACAAAAATAGACCACTCTTCAAGGGTGCATGACTATAAATGATATTACTCATATAAATAGAACAACCATTATTCTATGATTTAAATGAATAACCGTCTCGCATCAAACAAGATCAGATATAATGTTCATGCTCAACACTGGCACCAAATAACAATTATTTAGGTCTAAAACTAATCCTGAAGGTAGATGTAGAGGTAGCGTGCCGACGACGATCACATCGACCTTGGAACCATTCCCAACGCGCATCGTCACCTCGTCCTTAGCCAATATCCGTTTAATACATAGCCCCTATTTCGAGTTACAAATATGAGCAACCGAACCAGTATCAAATACCCGGGAGCTACTATGAGCATTAGTAAGGTACGCATCAATAACATGTATATCAAATATACCTTTGTTCACTTTGCCATCCTTCTTATCCGCCAAATACTTGGGGCAGTTCTGCTTCCAGTGACCAGTCCCTTTGCAGTAGAAGCACTCAGTTTCTGGCTTGGGTCCAGCTTTGGGCTTCTTCCCGGGAGTGGCAACTTGCTTGCCATTCTTCTTGAAGTTCCCATTATTTCCCTTGCCCTTTTTCTTGAAACTAGTGGTCCTGTTAACCATCAACACTTGATGCTCCTTCTTGATTTCTACCTCCACAGCTTTCAGCATTGCGAAGAGCTCGGGAATTGTCTTCTCCATCCCTTGCATATTATAGTTCATCACGAAGCCTTTGTAGCTTGGTGGCAGTGATTGGAGAACTCTGTCAATAACACTATCAACTAGAAGATTAACTCCTAGCTGAGTCAAGTGATTATGATACCTAGACATTTTGAGTATGTGTTCACTGACAGAACTGTTCTCCTCCATCTTGCAGCTATAGAACTTGTTGGAGACTTCATATCTCTCAACTCGGGCATTTGCTTGAAATATTAACTTCAAATCTTGGAACATCTCATATGCTCCATGACGTTCAAAACTTCTTTGAAGTCCTGATTCTAAGCCGTAAAGCATGGCACATTGAACTATCGAGTAGTCATCAACACGCGACTGCCGGGTGTTCACAACGTCCGCAGTTGCTAGAGGGGGTGGCACACCTAGCGGTGCATCAAGGACATAATTCTTCTGTGCAGCAATGAGGATAATCCTCAAATTATGCACCCAGTTCGTGTAGTTGCTACCATCATCTTTCAACTTAGCTTTCTCTAGGAACGGATTAACATTCAAGGGAACGGTAGCACGGGCCATTGATCTACGACATAGATATGCAAAAACTATCAGGACTAAGTTCATGATAAATTAAGTTCAATTGATCAAATTACTTAAGAACTCCCACTTAGATAGACATCCCTCAAGTCATCTAAATGATACGTGATCTAAATCAACTAAGCCATGTCCGATCATCACGTGAGATGGAGTAGTCATCAATGGTGAACATCTCTATGTTGACCATATCTACTATATGATTCACGTTCGACCTTTAGGTCTCCAGTGTTCCGAGGCCATGTTTGTACATGACAGGATCGTCAAGTCTAACCCGAGTATTCCGCATGTGCAAAACTGTCTTGCACCCGTTGTATTTGAACGTGGAGTCTATCACACCGATCATCACGTGGTGTCTCAACATGACGAACTGTCGCAACGGTGCATACTCAGGGATAACACTTATACCTTGAAATTTTAGTGAAGGGATCATCTTATAATGCTACCACCGTACTAAGCAAAATAAGATGCATACAAGATAAACATCAAATGCAATCAAAATATGTGAAGTCATATGGCCATCATCATCTTGTGCTTTTGATCTCCATCTCCAAAGCATCGTCATGATCTCCATCGTCACTGGCTCGACACCTTGATCTCCATCGTTGCATCGTGGTCATCTCGCCAACTATTGCTTCTACAACTTTCGCTAACGCATATTGATAAAGTAAAGCAATTACATGGTGTTTGCATTTCATACAATAAAGAGACAACCATAAGGCTCCTGCCGGTTGCCGATAACTTTTACAAAACATGATCATGTCATACAAATAACGTATATCACATGATGTCTTGACCATATCACAACACAACATGCCTTGCAAAAACAAGTTAGACGTCCTCTACTTTATTGTTGCAAGTTTTACGTGGCTGCTACGGGCTTGTAGCAAGAATCGTTCTTACCTGCGCATCAAAACCACAACGGTGATTTATCAAGTTTGCTGTTTTAACCTTCAACAAGGACTGGCCGCAGTCAAATTCAATTCAACTAAAGTAGGAGAAACAGACACCCACCAGCCACCTTTATGCAAAACTAGTTGCATGCCTGTCGGTGGAACCGGTCTCATGAACGTGGTCATGTAAGGTTGGTCTGGGCCGCTTCATCCAACAATACTACTGAATCAAAATAAGACATTAGTGGTAAGCAGTATGACGATCACTGCCCACAACTCTTTGTGTTCTACTCGTGCATATCATCTACACATAGACCTAGCTCGGATGCCACTGTTGCGAAATGTAGCATGCAATTTCAAAAAGTCCTACGCTCACGCAAGATCTATCCATGGAGATTCATAGCAACGAGGGGGAGAGTGTGTCTATGTACCCTTGTAGACCGAAAGCGTAAGCGTTTGACAACGCGGTTGATGTAGTCGAACTTCTTCTAGCTCCGACCGATCAAGCACCGAACGTACGGCACCTCCGAGTTCTAGACACGTTTAGCGCGATGACATCCCTCGCCTTCTTGATCCAGAAAGGTGTTGAGGTAGTAGATGAGCCGTCAGCACGACGGCATGGTGACGGTGATGGTGTAGTGATCCTCGCAAGGCTTCGCCTAAGCACTACGAAACTATGACCGATGGTGCAAACTAGGGAGGGGGGCGCCGCACATGGCTAACAGATGATGTTCTGTGTTCTAGGAACCCCCCACATATATATAGGTGGGACGGGGAGGGGAGTAGAAAGGGTGTGCCCAAAGTAGGGGGAATCCTACTTGGGGTCCTCCTCAATTCGGCCTCCCCCTTCCATAATTGCCGAATGGGGGAAAGGGAAGAGGAAGGAGAGAAGGAAAGGGGGGACCCCCTCTTTCCCTTCTCCCACCCGGCCTCCTTCCTTGGGGGGGGGCGCCACCCCTTGTGGGATGGTTTGCTCCCCTCTTATGGCCCATATCTTTCCCCCGGGGTTTCCGGTAACCCCCATACTCCGATAAATACCTGATACTATCCGGAACACTTCCGGTGTCCGAATACTATCCTCCTATATATCAATCTTTACCTCTCGACCATTTCGAGACTCCTCGTCATGTCCGTGGTGTCATACGGGACTTCGAACAACATTCGGTCACCAAATCACATAACTCATATAATACTAAATCGTCATTGAACGTTAAGCGTGCGGACCCTACGGTTTCGAGAACTATGTAGACATGACGGAGACACCTCTCTGGTCAATAACCAATAGCGGAACCTGGATGCTCATATTGGCTCCTACATATTCTACGAAGATCTTAATCGGTCGAACCGTTATGACAACATATATTATTCCCTTTGTTTATCGGTATGTTACTTGCCCGAGATTCGATCGTCGGCATCTTCATACCTAGTTCAATCTCGTTACTGGCAAGTCTCTTTACTTGTTCCATAATACATCATCCTGCAACTAACTCATTAGTCACTTTGCTTGCAAGGCTTCTTATGATGTGTATTACCGAGAGGGCCCAGAGATACCTCTCCGATACTCAGAGTGATAAATCCTAATCTCGATCTATGCCAACTCACCAAACACCTTCGGAGATACCTGTAGAGCATCTTTATAATCACCCAGTTACGTTGTGACGTTTGATAACACACAGGGAATTCCTCCGGTATCCGGGAGTTGCATAATCTCATAGTCGAAGGAATATGCATTTGACATGAAGAAATCAATGACAATAAAACTGAACGATCATTATGCTAAGCTAACGGATGGGTCTTGTCCATCACATCATTCTCTAATGATGTGATCCCGTTATCAAATGACAACTCATGTCCATGGTTAGGAAACCTTAACCATCTTTGATCAACGAGCTTGTCAAGTAGAGGCTCACTAGGGACACAGTGTTTGTCTATGTATTCACATGTATTTAGGTTTTTGATCAATACAATTATAGCATGAATTATAAACATTTATCATGAATAAGGAAATATAAAACAACAACTTTATTATTGCCTCTAGGGCATATTTCCTTCGCATGGATACCTCATACAATCATTATGCTAACTCATCAGGAAGAAATTTCAATGTCTATTCCTTCAATTATGCTCGTTCTTTCTCGAGCAACAACTATGCTTACCGAAATAAATCATATCCTGCCCGCTCTATTGTTTCGAAGCCACCTGCAAATATGTGGGTGGTTAAGAAAGACTAATTCTGCTGCGGGACTATGTCTCCGGGTGCACTGAATGGATAATGGACAGTGGATGCACTAGTCATATGACCAGAGAGAAGTCGTTGTTTGTCGACCCCAACTTAACAACTTCTCCTCTGAAGTATATCACTTTTGGTGACAGCAACAAGGGAAAGGTAATTGGGCTAGGTAAAATTGCTATATCCATAGACAAGTCCATTGATGGTGCGTTACTTGTTCAGTCTCTTGGATTCAATCTCATGTCTGTTGGCAAGCTATGTGATTTAGGCATACTAGTTCTATTTTCCATATCCAAATGCATTGTCTTCATGGCCTCTGACAATTCCTTCGTCTTTGAGGGAATTAGAAAGGGTGATCTCTATATTGTGGATTTCTCTAAGGGCCCTTAGTCCAAACTTGTTTGCTTGCAAAAGCAACCGAAGGATGGCTGTGGAACCGCAGACTTGGTCATGCATTTATCTTACGAGGTAGCTTATTGTCACAGCCCCAAATAAGCCATGAAAGAACTTGAGCTAAGGTGAGGCGGAAGGAACCAGCGTCGCGCATGGAAGTGTGGAAGGGAACGGTTTACGTAGCTGATGCGGGGACGCGTCTATGCAGCGATTTGTGCTACCAGATCCGACGCTCCATAATGCGTCGCGCCGGAAACATTCTAAAGGAACGTCACTGCAAAAATATTGTGGGCTTTCCTAGTGTGTATGGAGGCTATTTTGGTTGCGCATCGATATTTTTAGGGTGTGTCTAGAGCACATCTAGATATGCACTAGTTATTGCACATCTAAATGGATGAGTCAAGCATAAAAAGAAAAAGAATATATCCACCTGAATTTTGACGTAAGATCAATGGCATAGGACTTGAATGTGCAATACTTATAACACATCTAGATGTGCTTTAACAAAACTGATATTTTTATCCTTTAACGTACATCCCACCTCAAGAAAAATTCGCCCCCGGCAGTGTCTAGCAGTGTTCCAAAATCAAATATCTTAAGGGGCATTTTAGCATGATACACCCGTTCAGAAGCGGATGGCCTGCAGCTGCAAACAAACAAGGAATCAAACGGCAGAGCGATGCCAATTACGATGACACTATATACATTGCTCTGGATCCACTGTTTGTGTCCCATGAACGAACGGGCGAATTAACATAGGGATGAGGGATCGTGCGCCGACAAATGCGTGCAATGATTTGACTGGTCAAATGCATGACGTTTCGACGCGTGTCCTGATTGTGACGCGGCACTATCATGACGGCCATGCACCCATGCGGTGGCGGTTAAAAATGTACCGACATTTGGCCGAAAGATACGCATGTCAGAGAGAGGGAGAGTATTTGCAATGGAGTCGCTGCAACTTTTAACATGCGAGTGATATTCAGCGGCTCTCAGCGCAGGTAACCAGGCAGTGAAGCCACGTGCACGCAGGTGATCGCTCGATTCCAAACTAAAATAACTACTCCCTCAGTTCCTAAATGTATAAGTTTTTTAAAATTTTAATACGAACTACATACAGATGTATATAGATGTATTTTAAAGTGTACATTCATTTATTTTGCTTGATATGTACTTGTAGTTTATATTGCAATTTTTAAAAAGACTTATATTTAGGAACGAAGGGAGTACACATTCGGCACCAGGCATGCACCAAGCTCTTTTCTGTTGTGTGAATTGACATTTGACCTAGCTAAGATACGGTCCGCGAGTGAGTGCCCGTTAAGGTTCAAACTCTCACTTGAATCAGTCCTGATGATTAAGGCACGGAATAATCAGGTCTGGTCAGAAGAGCGACAAAGTGACCAATTGTCTACTTGTCCACTCTGCAAGTTTGGATAACATGTGCACACCCACCATGGTCGATGCACGGTGTAGATTCTACCCAAGGATTCAGTGACGTCATCTAATAATCTAAATTTGCTCACCATGTTTTTTGTACGCAGAACGACCGTGACCACTTAGTCGTTAAGACCAAAAGTATTTAATTTGCAATTTTCATATGGGTGAGCACAATTTAATTTTTCATCACCACGTATAACTTGCTGAGTTCAACCATCGACCAATGTTTTTGGTGTTGAGATATATTACCCGCTTTTCTCAGCCAACTTAATCTTCTAGGTAGCATCCAACAACAACAACAAAAATCTTTTAAGGGAACCATTTTGGCGTATGCCGACCTGGGCAACACTAAATGGGTCCGGCAAAAACCGAGAACCATGGCACGTTCGTCCGCCATAATAGCTTACGACATCCCAAACCCGACTTATATCAACCTGGGCAACACTAAAACGGATAAACCGAGTACCAGGACGACGGGCCGCAGAGACCAAGAACCGATCTCCTATGATAGGGATCTCCTCGGAGAGAAGTGCATATTTCAAACCTTAACTTTTGCCCTATCCTAATTTACAATCCGAAACTTCAATAATGTCTACATTACAACCACGAACTCTTAAAACCGGTGCGATCATCCAGCCAGCATGTCTTGTCAGCAAACCACGTCAACAAAAAAATTTCAAAACTTTCAGAAAAAGTAAAAAAAAAACTGTACAAAATCAAGGAAAAATGTAAAATATCTGTAAAATAAAAAAATGTATAAAGAAAAAACATTCAAAATTATAAATTTAAAAAGGGTGTTATTATCTGAAAATCCTCAAAAATTTGTAAAAAAATCAGGGATGTTTTCTGAAAATTCGGAAAAAATGTTAAAATTCTAAATTACAAAATTTAAATTCTAAAAAAACTGCAAATCAAAGAAAATTCACAAACTTTTCCAGATGCTTAATATTGTTTTCTTGATTTTACAAAATTTGGGCAGAATATTCGAACAAAAAAATTGATTTTTTTATTTTTATGATTGCATATTTTATTTTACATTTTTTTAGAATATATTAATTTTTTTATTTTCCCTAGATCTTTTTATTTTGCAATTTTTTGTGAAAATTTTGATTTTTTTTAACATCGCTTGCTGACATGATGGTTAACGGGTCAAAACCGGTCACTGGGGAGGGGAGGGTTGAATCCTGTCCAGTTTTAAGCGTTCAAGGTTGTAATGTATACGGTATTTAAGTTGAGTGTTGCAAATTAGACTAGGGCAATAGCTGAGGGTTGAAATATGCACTTCTCTTATCTCCTCATCACCCACCGAAAACTACCGGTCGTCCACCACCCAAGCAACAACACGCAAGAGATGCCCAGATAACCTGACCCAATGCAGACCAACAACCGAGAGGCATGACTAAGCCCATGGCGACCAATCACATGAAAAATGCGCACACAGGGGCAACGAAAATGCACTATAAAAATGTGGCCCTGAAAGCCCGCGGTCCACACATGGGCCTTCGAACCGAAGCTATCAGGGATGTGAGGCAAGGTAAAAACCAATGGAATAGGAATAAAGGCGTCAAGCAGGCAGTGACGCGGGGCGCACGCGAATCGGAGGACGTGAAGGATGGACAAAGACGCGCATGTCCCAAGAAGGCAGATACTTCAATATCCTTTGCATGAGGACGCGGAAGTGTGCCCCGCAACTGTTTTTGTGGCTCTATTTCAAACGAAAAAATAACACTAATGAGGATAGCGATAGACAATCTCCCTTCGCTTATAATGGTACGCAATCTCGGGACTAGCATGTCAGATGCAAATTCCCCACCGTTATCCGGAAGAGGATTTATAGCACGTAGGTGCAGGGCACGCATCCTTCTCTTTCTTTTGGCTTTGTTTTTTTTAATCTTTTATATCTTTTGAACCAAAAGTCTAAGTTGAATTTTGTTTAAATATTCGTGTTTCTGGTGATGAGGGCTTTCAAATGACACCCATTTTGATTACGTTTGATGAGTTTAAAAATTTTCGTTATGTTTCAACTTTTAGAACTTGGTACGAGCGACTCACAAAATAATGAGTTTCAAATCCTGCATCAGACAAAAATGTTTCAACTTCTAAAACATGGTACGAGCGACCAATAAAATTGTAAGTTTCAAAATCTGCGACCGACAAAAACGCAAGTTTTAGAAAACTGAAACTTAAAAGGTGCTCCCAATATCCTAATAATTGAACAACGAACAATTTTCAGTTGTCGGATGCAAACCGTTTTCTGAACCAGGGTACGTAGAGATCCGGCGGGATTTGACGCCGCTCGGAAGAGGAAGGAGACGCCCACCTGCCCCTCAGGCCCGCCTCCATCTGACGCCGCAGAGCACGACGCCTGCGCCACATGGCCTTGCGAGACGGCCCAGGCCGAACCAGGGGAGCCCGAGAGTCCCAAACCAGATACCACCAGCTGCATCGAGGAGGTAACAGACGGGGGACTGCGAGATCCAGAAGCCATGGCCCGCGGGAAGGGAGATCACCAGGGCCGGAGAGGCCAGCAGCAAGGCGGGGTGGTCGCCGGGGCCGGAGCGGCCGCCGGCGAGAAGGGTGGACGCCGGAGCTAGAGCGGCTACCGGCGGGAAGGGAGGGAGCGGGGAGGGGGAGGCGCTCGCGCTAATGCTGCTGGCCGGTCGACCAATGTTGGTATCTTGGAGCTAGTTCAGTGGCATGGCAAGATGCCATCTCCAACCTTGACTCCCGAATATCAGGCATCGTATCCGTCCAGTGAGGATGTAAGAGTTGGCCATCCAAACCTAACCACAAATGTACCGTCACATTTTGAATGGAATTTAACAAAAATAAACAAATTTAATTTAAATTTAAACAAATAGAATGAATTTCATTCAAACTTGAATAATTTTTACATAAAGCCGGATGATATTTCGTCGCATGAACTAAAAGAACCTAAACTGCCATATACTTGATGGCGACCTCATACGCCATGCCAGGCTACCCGTGCTTGATCGGCATAATAAGTTAATAAGAGCATTACTAGTAGAACCCCCTAAACCCTCAAACCCTTGTAGCAGTTTTAAGGGTTGAGAAGTGCCACTTTTTGACACGTTTAAGGGTTGAAAAACAGGGGCAAAGACTAGAACCCTCAAACCCAACCCTTAAACTGCTTTAAGGGTTGGATTTGAGGGTTCTAGTCTTTGCGTCAACCCCAACCCTTTAAAACTGTCATTTCATATATCACACATTTCATCACATTTCATCATATGACATATCACAAATTCCATCACATTTGACATAAAACAATAATCATTCTAGTTATTATTACAACACCAAATAAAACAATAATCATTCAAATTATTACAACAATGTTTGAGCAAATTACACTAATTGTTCGAATCTAATAGGACATAGAAAAGTAAAACAAAGATACATCATGGGCCAATGCGCCGCCCATCCAACTGCCAGTGGTGCTCTATTAGATCATCTCGGAGCCGACTATGAGTGGTTGCATCCTCAATCTCACGATGTGATTGAAGAAAAGCGTGTATGCGAGAAGGATTTCTTTCCGGTTGCACACGGGTACCAACATTGTCATAGAAACAAGGGAGGTTTAACCCTCTTTCATCCTCTAGGATCATGTTGTGTAGAATCACACAACATTTCATGATGTTCATCAAGGTTTTTTGTCCCAAAACCGAGCTGGACCACGAACTATGGCAAATCTTGTCCATGATTTTGTAGTTGCCCATTCGGGATAGATGCCATCGTTGAGATAGTATCCCATTGAGTACTCATTGTCCATGATTTTGTAGTTGCAAGCTGGAGCATCCCCAGAAATTAATCTTTTGAACAAAGGAGATCTATTGAGGATATTGATATCATTGAGTGTTCCCGGCAACCCAAAAAATGCATGCCAAATCCATGTGTCCTGAGATGCTACGGCCTCAAGCACAATGGTAGCATCACGGCTTTTACCCCAATACATTCCGTGCCATGCCTTTGGGCAATTTTTCCACCTCCAATGCATGCAGTCAAGACTACCTAGCATCCCCGGCCATCCCCTTTTTTCATTCATTTCCATTAATCTCTTTGTATCTTTCTCGTTTGGTGCCCGAAGATACTGCTCACCGTACAGCCGAATGACCAACTTGGCAAACCTACGGACTGACTCTGTGGTTGTATCTTGCCCAATGCGAAGATACTCGTCGGTATAATCCACGGGTATGCCATAATCGAGTACCTGCATTGCCGCCGATATCTTTTGATATGTACTAAACCCCATGATACCGGCGACGGATCTACGACGTTTAAAGTAATAGGAGGCGGCCTCACAATCGTTGACAATCTTCACAAACAAACTACGCCGCATTCGGTACCTTCTGCGGAAGAGACGAGGAGGGTATGTAGGTACCTCCGCGAAGTAGTCTTCCATCAAATGCTCGTGTCCGAGAGCGCGGTTCCGGTAGATGGTGACTCGCCCCATCTTCGACCCTCTCCTCTGATCCATCAGCCTCACGCGGTTTTCAAAGGATTGCACGTCGATGAGGAGGCTCATCATCTCGACGTCGTCGTCTTGCAACAACTCGTCGATGTCAGAATCGTCGGATGACGACCAACCCGACGAATCGGACAACGAGTCCATGTCGTTGTTGTTCACCTCCATCTACACAATACAACAAACAATAAATTGTGAGTGCCAACAATGAATAAAAAGGAAAAAATAAAACAAAAAAGAAGAACATGAAGCATACCTGCGGGTTGGGGGCGGGCGACGGCCGGCGTCGAGGGGAGGCGGGGGCGTCTGGCGCGGCGGCTCGAGGAGGCCGGCCTGCCTTTGGCCTCGGGGGGAGGGGGCGGGAGGCGGTTGGGGGCGGGAGGCGACTGGGGGCGGGGGCGGGGCCGAAGGGCTGATGCGGGCGGGCGGGGGCGGGGCGCCGGGGCGGGGGGCGGCGGCGCGGGAGGCCGGGGGGCGGGACGCCGGGGCGGGAGGCGGCGGCGCGGGAGGCCGGGGGGCGGGGCTCGGGGCGGGGCGGCCGGGGGCCGGGGCGCGGGGCGGGAGGCGGGGGGCGTCGAGGGGAGGCGGGGAAGGGCGGATCCGGCGGCGGGGAGCGTGGCGCAGGGGCGGGACGGCGGCGTCGAGGGGAGGCGGGGGGCCGGCCGGATTGGCGGCGGGCGACGGCCGGCGGCGCGGGAGGCCGGGAAGCGGGAGGCCGGGAAGCGGGAGGTTGGGAAGGGAAACTTCCCTCCCGCGCGACGGGGGAAGGGAGTGCGGGTTGGGGTCGAGCGCCCCCCTCCAGCCCTCACTTCTACAGTTCGAAATTGGGTTTGAGGGTTGAACCCTTACTTTTTTTGAGGGTTTAGGGATTCTTGTCTTTGCGGATTTTTTTTTGTTGCAACCCGTAAAAAAGCGATTATTTATGAGAGTTTGAGAGTTTAGGGGTACTATTAGTAATGCTCTAACATGTTCAGTTTTTCTGAACCTGAATCCCGAATCTCGTCGACATTTCCATGTTTCACGAATTTGAACACACTAGTTAACAAACACCATAGATCTAAAAGAAAAACGAAAACTTGCAACGAAGAGGACTAGCCTTACACGTTGGTTGCCGCGGTACATACATTCCTGCAGTGCAGTGCTATGGAAGTGACTGGAGCAGCAAACTAATGGAAGCTGTTTGGCCGTGACACACTGTGTCAGGGGCGGACGCAGGATTTGGCCAGGCCCAGGGCCCTAGGCTGCTACAATACAGCTACAGTGCTGCTGCAGTGCATGATGTGCTACAATCAACGAAGAAATTCATGCTCACGCCCCAGGCCTGGGTCCTGGATCCGCCACTGCACTGTGTTATCTATAATCTTTCATAGGCCCCTCCTAATGCTCCACCTTGTACAGGTGCTAAGCCTTTCACGTAGGCAAAAAATCTGATGTGGTAAGTTATTTAAGAGGAGAGAGGTGAGTGTGGTGACCCCAGAAAGAACCAATGCTAAGCGCGTGAACCTAGGTAAAACATTTAAAGGAAGAAAACCCACCAATACATGAATAGCTTTAGTTGCTAAATCATTAAATGAAACAAGCTTAGCAACCATAAGCTAACACCTATGCATTGGGGAGTATAGTTGCTAAGCTATTTAATGTGCTTAGCACCTCATCTAAGCACCCATGCATTGGAAGCAGCCTTAGCCTACCAAACCAAGGATGGCCATGGGAATTAAGGCACATCTCTTAGTTAACCTCTGTCTCCGTCTCTCGAAGCAGAGAAGAGTTAAACCGACGCTAGTCCCGCCAGCACACGAGCATGGTGACGCACCGGCGCATGATGTAGAACCTGGCCCTCTGCTGCTTGGCCAGGCTCGCCAGCCGCCCCGGCACGGACCGGCCGGAGCCTCTCGACGCCCGGCCCTTGACGCCCACCGGACTGCCGGTGGCCGCCGCCGGCGCCACCGCCGCCGACCTCCGGCTGCCCTTCTTGGAGAGCTTCCACTTGTCGTCCATGCACATTTCCATCTCTTCTCTGTTTCTTCCGATCTCCCAATCTGCAACGTGTTCTCTTCTCTCTGTTTTCGCTTTTGGTCGTTGAGGATGGTTGTTGGTGTGAGAGCCGGGTAACTTGGGTGCTACTTATAGTGCCGGAATGCCAATCCAAGGTGGACGAGGGGGCTGGATTTGATTGGAGAGGAGAGGAGATAGAGGTTGATTAAGTAAGTAGCTTAACTAAGACTATTGTTTGTGTGTCTGTTTGGTAGCGCATCTCTTTCCAAATAATTTATGGGGAGTGAAGTGCATCGTAGGTCCTTGAACTATTTCAAAGGTGTCATGTAAGTCCTTAAACTATAAAAAGTGTCACCTAGGTCTTCAAAAATCCTTGAAATGTAATAAGTGTGTGTATGTGTGACACCTACGAAATAGTTCAAGGACCTACCTGACACCTTTGAAATAGTTTGAGGACCAGCATGACACACATATTGCACTTTGAGGATCTGGATGACGATTTTCATAGTTCGAGGACCTATGTGACACCTCTGAAATAGTTCGAGGACCTATGATGCACTTCACTCATTTATGAGACTATGTCCCCGGCGGCAATGGCCATCTCTTTCGGCGCCCATGCTCAAGTAGGTGCGGTGCAATTTTCTTAGGACCTTTTATTTGAACCGTAGCGTGCTGAACCTACAAAACTGTACTAGCATAAACTGAGCTGGGCAGGGTCCATCCATGATGATAAAAACTGGAGCGACGCTAGTAGGAGTACTAGCCACGCCTCTGTTTGTGGGGCAAATTTGACAAATCTGACCTATAGACGAAATCAAATCACAGAATGAACTGTCCGTTAAACTATTTCACGCAGCTGACCCGTGCGCCTAGCTCTCAGGCGCTGCACTAGTGCAACGCCTGGGAGCTAGGCGCTGCACTGGTGCAACGTCTGGGAGCTAGGCGCTGCACTGGTGCAACGCCTGGGAGCTAGGCGCTGCACTCGTGCAACGCCTGGCAGCTAGGCGCTACACTGTATAGTGTGGCGCCTAACTCTCAGGCGCTGCACACTGTTTTAGTAATTTTCGGATTACACGGGTACGACGCTGGCCGTGTAACGCCTATCTGTGAGGCGTTGCACAGTGTAGTGTGGCGCCGTCGTGACGGGCGCTACACAAAAGGGTCAGACGTGTGAAATAGTTTGACGGGCAGTTCATTCCATGAATTGATTTCGTTCATAGGTTAAATTTGTCAAATTTGCCAGTTTGTTGGGAACATGTAGCAGTAAACTTTGTAGGCGCGTCAGAGACGTTGGTGGGAGTTAACGGATCCACGTAGCATGCGACTGTATCATCTTGAATCGCCGAGCACGACCGGCCACCGAGCCCCCAGATCGAGTCAAACTCGCTCTCTCTCCAACGCACGCCACAGAGCACGACAAGTCACCGTCCGTGTGATTGATCACGACGCGACGTAGTTAATCAACTAATAGTAACGAGGAACACACTGCTATCTGTTGGAGCAGCAGCGAATAAAGGCTCGAGCCCTCATGACTCCTAGCGACCGCGCACTAGCTAGCTAGTACAATGGACACTGACAACGCGCGCGAGTCGAGAAAAGGCGTGCACAAACTCTAGTTTGATAGGTATCCAGCACTTAACCAACCTCATCCATCGTTAAAAAACACTAATAGTATCTACAACTACCATTATCAAATCCGGCGCCCTATACGTTTGCAGAGTCCACGAAATCGGAGCCGTGGTGGTCTTCAGTGGTCTTCATCGTTCCAGGAGGAATAAGAGATGACGATAAGCCCCTTCATCCACCGGACAGCCCGGGCCTGCCGTCGCTTGAGCTTGGCCACCTGAGCCGCTGCCTCCGCCGTCTCACGCTCCGACTACTCAGTGACTAGCCGGAGCGCCTTGGCATTCTTCCTTCGGAGCCGGCGGACGTCCGTCTCCACCATCGCAAGCGAACGACAGTAGACCCAAGCGATGAGCCGCTCCTCCTCATTGGGCACCGCCGGCAACCCGCGGCGGCGGCGGACGGATTGCTCTGCCGTGTCACACTCCGTTGCCCGCAGCCTCTCACGGCGGGCGGCGTGCGCCTCTGATTCCGACTTGTGCATTAGTGGGGCCGGCGGAGCGGACACTAGCACCCACCACTGCCTTTGCGGAGCAGCGGCCGATGGGGAAGGTGGATGACAGAGGGGCAGTACGAATTGCCCGGCCCTCATGGAGCTGCGCGCGGGCCGGGAGGGGCTAGCTCTGGTGTTCGCGTTGCGCCGACGGGGGCCCGGCGACAAGGCAGATTCGGAACTGCCCCTCCTATCCACCTTCGGCCGCTCTAATGCAATGCGGAGGGCCAGATCCTTGTCGACATCGAGATCAGAGTCGGAGCGGCTGCCGGTGCTCGACATGCTCACCGAAGTCGTCGGATTGGATCGAAGGAGGGGAGAAGAAGAGACTGAGCGAGAGCGGAGAGCAAAATGAGCTAGGGTTTCAGATTGAGATTTTTATGGGGATGGAGTGGGGTCGGCGATGGGTCGGGCTGACATGGCGAACGCGCCCGGGCCACCCCATATCCACCCTACATTTGGGCTGGATATGAGGGACGCCAAATAGCCCGAGCGTTTGAGGACGGTTTGAGGCGCTCGGGTGGGTTGAGTTTTTTTGACCAGGCAGCATGCCCGAGCGTTTGAAGCCGGTTTGAGGCACCTAACTGTAGATGGCCTAATATTATTTAAAAACATCATTACATACCAATATCGAGTATTCCTACTTGATTATGATAAGCATGAATTTGTCTAACAACAATGTTGGAATGGTATGAATTTTCATGGTTTATTCCATGATATAAAGTATGATTAAAGCAACAATTAGCATGTATGTGTCAAACATATTAGATGCATTAAATAGCATCAACAATAGCATCAGACGTGGACAACAACCATCATGAGAGATTGGATCAGATCATGGTGCATGTATTGGTCACTTGTAGATGAAGTAGCCATGGTTGTTGTGGAGGTGATGTTGGTGAAGGTAATGTTAGTGAAGAATCAGACGATAGTGAGGATGGTGCACAACAACACCTGGCATTGGAGGTAGACGACATATGGTGAATAATGTGTGCAGTCACGCGAAGCGCTTCCTAAAAACCTAATTCGCCCTCTCCTTGTAGAGGGTCACAGGGCGAGAAGTTTCGAAGACCTCCTCTCCCACTCACCAGTGCATGTTGGCATTTGGAATGGAGTAGATTACGATGGTGATGCAAACAGTGAAAGCAGGCGAAAACCTATCTTGATTTGATGTATCATTGGCGGTGGCCAATAGGTCGTCCATATAGGAGAACCGAATGGACTCGTGTCGCAATCCTGATCTAAACCGATGTTTTTCAACTTGCAAACTACTAAGCATGAAACGGAAAAAATATACTCTTCTACAAGGCCACCGATCAAATCTCGACAAATCATTCACGCGCATGACAAATGCATGTGCCCAGGCCCTGCGATGTGAGCAGGCACGAGTGGTGTTCTATCTCTCTCCTCATATCAATCACTGCGTGTACACTATATAAGTTTGTCTCAGTTTGTTCAAAAAACAGTTTGTCTTACACCACCTTCACTTCTGGGGTGGTGCTAAAGATCGCACCACCACCTCTTGCCATACATGGGCCTCTGAGATTTATTAAAAATTTCTAAAAATTCACATGGGCCAAGCCCATTAATTGTAACAAAATACACTATCACCGCGCATAAAGTTTGTCACAATTTAAATACAAACTAAGAGCATCTCCAACCAAAAGTCTCATTCTAGTCCCGAGCTCAAATCCTCACAGTAAAATCCAAATAAATAGACACAAAAAATTGAAAAATATTTTATGGAAACAAGCATTGCTCATGCGCCTAAAACTTCAAGATGAAACCACATTTGTGGATATGTGGGCAAAAAAGTATAATCAGTGCTTTAAACTACTTTAAAAAGTAGAGTATTTAGAGCATTGATTTTTTCTCTAGACTTCCACGAATGTCATAGCATCACAAAAATTTGCACACTAGTGAAACACTCATCAATGTAGCACAAAAGAAAATTCAGATTTGTTTTTTTTAATTAGCTTGAAAGATAATCTTGTGTCTCTTTCCATTGTTCAAGCAAGATTGGTTGTATTAGCTCCCTTTTTAGCATGTTATATTTTCATTTACGCAGCTTTCTTGATTTCTTCAACATGAGGCAAGTTTGGTTAATTTAGTTTTTTTACTGTATCAACACTTAGTTCATTACTCTTGATAGAGAGGGAGGATGCGCCTTCAGACTAAGGAGAATGTAATTCCATTCCCTCAGCATTGAGAAAATTAGAAGGTTTTGAGTGCGTTAACCTAGCTATGTTGGCACTTCGGGGTAGCGGTAGATCAAAATCGTAAGCTTTTTGTGGGCGGATATGAAAGGTTTTCCCTAGATGGAGGCTAGAAAGGGGTCTTTTCCAATTTTTTAACTTTGAGATAGGCGTAATTGGAATATATGAGATGAATTCATAAGTTATAGCTAAATTTGGTTCTATTCTCTTCATAGCCTTTTCCTATGTTTTTCCCGTTTTCATTGTACACGCATGAGCCATTTTTTTACTATTTTTTCTATTTTACTGCTCATTTGAGTGCTTGTGCACTTGGTAGCAGAAACTTCGTGTCCCATGGAATATACCATAATTTGGCTTCCAAAACCAATTATGCTTAGAGGAGGGAGAAGATCCTCATAGCCAATTTTTCTTTACATCATACCCAAAAATCCGACACAAATGACACAAAACATAGTTCATTGCATAACCAACCAAACAACTGAAAGCAATCACTATAATGAGCATAATTAAACATCCATATCACTACATTGAGCTTAAAACTAGCTACGTCGAGCTTAAACATAGCTAAAACAAGCTTAAAACTAGCTGAAACAAACTCTACCCTTCGTCGGAGGAGATATCAATCATCCCTGCATCGGAACCACTGGCCTCGTGGTTGTTGGCGACGGGTCGAATCCATGGTGTCACAACGACAACTTTGCCTTTGAGATACTCAAACAACTCTTCGCGCTCGCCGTCGAGGCGGATGATCTTGTGGTGTTTATGCTCCATCGTGCATACGCTTTTCCACGGATTTGAAATTTCACGGTTCTTGGTGATGAGCCACGGGCCCGTGAGACGTGTAGCCATACCGGCCACATCGACACGCTCGGCCTCAAGCTACTTTGTCGCGGCGGTGGTGAGGACGTCGAGCTTGATACCCCCTTCTCCGACTCCTCCTCCAAGCTCAGGTCCTACGAGCACAGCTCCTCACAGGATGAAAATGCATGTGGTGCAGCTCATACGCTCGCTCTGAGACCATGGCGTAGTAGGTGGAACAGTGATGCGACATGGTGAGGGAGGTCGGAGCGGTGGCGGTCGCGATGGAGCTAAAGGTGGCGGGGGTGGAGCTTGTGTTGGTGTTGGTCGTGGCGGGAGTCGCCATGACGGTGGAGCTCGAGCGGATGAGGATGAGTCTCGAGCTCGGTGGAGCGGACAAGCGCAACGAGGAGGAGTGGGGGCAACAGAGAGGTCCTGGAACCACACGACAGGGAGCGAGGCGCGGCCAACCCACCAGAATCACCAGGTGGCTGACGAGGTCATCTCCTACCGGGCAGACCCATAGTGGTTTAAACCTAATAGAAGCCCATGGAGGCCTAGGCCCACATATTATAACTATCGGAATACCAACCAACATGATGGAGGTTTACTCACTCGGGCCAGTCACCCGAGTGGAGATTCACTCGGATGATAGGACCATGATTCCACTCAGATGATCATCACTCGGGAAGAAGTAGCGCAACGGCGAGGAGCACTGATTAGGGTGTTATCATATCCATAAGATCTTAGAGTTACTTATGTACTTCAAGGCGTTTGTTACCGTTAGTAATCGGCATGTGTTATTACTATCTGAACTCAGCATGCGAGGAGGGTAGTGTACTCATCCCCTCGGCATCTAGTTACGGGTTTGGAACATTTGTACTCAGACACCTATACGCAAGAACACTCTCTTTGGAGAACGGGACTAGGATTTTCACCTCCACCATGAGGGGCCTAAATCTGTATACTTCCTTGTGTCACCCTCCTGCGTCTCGCATGATCAGACCTCGTTCCTCCCCCTCTCTTACTGTTAGAATTCACACCACGACAGTGGCGACGGAGCTCGCGGTGGCAGGGAGTCGATGTGGTGTGGTGTGGCGTGGCGAGCGTTGGGAGGGGAAGTGGGGGTAGCGTCGGAGGTGCTGGGGGCTCACGGGAGGGTTAGTGCAGGTTCCGACATGCGAAGCATGGCGGAGCCGGCGACGACGGGAGGTCGAGGTAGGCGCGGCTCTTGCTTGGGCACGCTGGACTAGAATACCTATTTTAGGATATTTGGCTGCAAAATATGGGTATCTACTAAAACAATATGGATACCCATGCACTTTTGAGTATGTTGTGATGTTGCGTTTTAGACCAAAATACATGTGTGTGCTTTTGGGGGTATATTGTGTGAAAAAATTGAGGGTGCTTTAGTATTGCCGCATTTTTGCTGCTAAAATCAACAATCTAGACAAAATATGAAAATTGCGACCAAACATGCACTTTCGGCTGCAAACAGAGAAGAAAATCAAACGGTTAGCCAGGGGGAAATCAAACACATTGCTTGGACTCCACTGTCTGCCATGTGATCAATCGACCGTCATATGACCTTAAATTTAGCTACTTAATTAATTAAATTAACAGGAACCACTTTTCACTGACTTCTCGTCACTCGTCACATGGACCGGGAGCGGATTAACATCGGGATACATGCAGTGCACATACGCATGTGCCTAATGATTTGACCGGCCAGGCCCACCGACGGCTGACACGCGTCCCCGACTGCGAAGTGGCCGCCGTTCTGCAGATCGATCAAGTGTGCCGACATGTCGCCGAAAGCTACGCGGATGGATGCATTTGTCAGTTAATTAACCATTTTTTAGCGGGGTAGTCAGTTGATTAACCTGAGGCCTCCATGATGTGCACTAACAATATATCGTGCGAGTTCATGTGCTAGAGCCAACAACAAGTGAAGCCATGTGCAGCGATTTGTCAATTCTAACCACCATTAGCTGTTAGCAACAAGACATGAGACCTTGGATACGGCAGACGTGTGAGTACAAATTAAGGTTCAAACACGTAGTAGTGCAATTTAATCAGGTCAAGTGTCCCGGAATAATTAGTGGCAGCGGACTGTCGTTCAAATGGCTGTTTCTGCAGGGAAACAATGTATGCAGCCGGCAAGATTTATGTAGGCCATATCGTGTCAGGGGAGGAGACAAAGTGACCACCCGTCCACTTGTCCAGCATGTTAGAATGTATATATGTAGCATCTGTATATCTGTATTTGTAACATTGTATTGTACCCCTTGGGTACCCCTATATAATGAGATAGCCACACCCCAGGTTAGGGGTGTCGAGCAGTTCCCAAATCCTATGTTTTACATGATATCAGATTAGGTTACGATGTCTTCCGCTGCCGCCTCCACCTCCGCCGTCGCACCGATCCAGGCTCCTCCCGCCGCCGCGGCGCCGGTTCTCGCCCCTGCCTCGCCGTTCCTTGCCTCGCAGCCTCTTGCGATGGCCCACGGAGTCTCTTCATCGCCTCACTCCCCGATCGGATCGGGAGACCGTGGCGCTCCTTCTGGTTCTGCTCCCTCTGCGGGCGGCGCTCCTGTGCTCCATGGTGGGCCGCCGCCGCCGTCGTCTTGGCCTGCGCTGCCCCAACACTATGGCGTGCCGCCGCCCCTGCAGCAACTCTACGGTGCCCCGCCACCGCACGGTTACTACGCGCAGCCGCCGCAACCCTACTCGGCGCCCGCGCCGCCGCAACCCTACATGGCGCCTTCCTCGCACCTGCATGGAGCGGGGGCTGCATCGGCGCCCACAGCTTCGACCGCGGCAGACAACGGTGCCCTCGCGGCACCCTACCATGGTGCCCCTGCGGCACCCTACGGCGCCCCCGCAACCAACTACTCGCCCTACTCGGTGTATCCCTTGCACCCTGGGGCGGCCTCGTCGATGGGCCTGTATGCATCACCGCATGCCCATGGTGATTCGGCCGCGGTGCCTGCGCCGTTCTACTTCTCGCATCTGCTGCCGGTGAAGCTCGCGCCGGACAACTACCTGTCCTGGCGTGCCCAGGTGCTCCCTCTTCTGCGGAGTCGCTAACTGGAGGGATACGTTGACGGATCCACCCCGTGTCCGCCTTCTCATCACCCGGCGTATCACACCTGGGTGGCTCAGGATCAGGCCATCCTCTCCGCCATCCAGTCCTCGCTCACCCCGAGCGTCTCGTCTCTGGTCATCTTCGCCGTTACGTCCCGGGAGGCGTGGGCGGCCCTTCACACCAGTTTTGCCTCTCAGTCTCAGGCGCGTGCTCACTCTATATGCACCGAGCTGGGCGAGACGAAGCTTGGTGACCTCAGCATCACCGACTACTTCAACAAGATGCGGGGTCTTGCCGACACGTTGGCCTCAGTTGGCCAGTCGCTGCAGGATGAGGAGTTCAACACCTTCGTGCTTTATGGGCTTGATGATGATTATGACAATCTCATTGAGAACGTTCATGGCCGTGATGACCCGCTTCCACCTCGTGAGCTCTATGCACGTCTACTTGGCCGTGAGCAGCGCATTAAGGCGCGTCGTGCCTCCCCCAGTTTCGCCTCCGCCAATGCCGCAACTCGTGGCAAGCCCCCGCGGTCGTCATCTTCCGGAGGCAGACTGGTGCCGCCTTCCCCACCGGCCTCGCGGGGCAGTGCTCCAACCATCACAGGTGGCAACCGGCCGGTGGCGTGCTGTTCTTCTTGTGGTGCCCAACAGGCCTGCCAGTTGTGTGGTCTTGAGCGCCATATTGCCTCTCGCTGTCACCGCCGCTACAAGCAAGATTTTCTGGGCCTCGGCAACAACGGCAAAGGGAACGACAAGCAAGCCGCCGCTGCCGTGACGAGTCATGATCATGGCCGTACTCCGTCTTACTCCGTTGATCCTGCATGGTACATGGACACTGGAGCTACCAACCACCTCACCGGTGAGATGGGTAAGCTCTCCACTCAGGAGCCATATCGTGGTCATGATCAGGTGCACACCGCCAATGGAGCAGGTATGCGCATCTCCCATGTTGGTCAGGCCTCTCTCCTTGCACACAATTTTCGCACATTACATCTCTCTAATGTCCTTCGTGTTCCTTCTGCTACGCGTAGTTTGTTGTCAATTCCTCAACTTACTCGTGATAATAATGTCCTTGCTGAGTTTCACCCTTTTCGTTTCTTTATCAAGGATCGGGACACGAGGGCCGTTCTACTTAGCGGTCGTCTTCGCCATGGCCTGTATGCTCTTGATGCGCCGCGCCCACCTTCCATGCCGTCCTCCCCTCAGGTGTCCAGTGGTGTTCGTGTGTCGCCTACGCACTGGCATGCGCGCCTTGGTCATCCGGCGGCTCCCATAGTTCGACATGTTTTGCGTCATGATCTTCCAGTTGTGTCCAATAAAACTGCTGAAACTATTTGTGATGCTTGTCAGCAGGGCAAGAGTCATCAACTTGCTTTTTCAGAGTCTACTCGTGTTGTGAAACATCCTCTTGAGCTTGTGTTTTCTGACGTGTGGGGTCATGCCCAGACATCTGTTAGTGGTCACAATTATTATGTCAGTTTCATTGATGCTTATAGCCGTTTTACTTGGTTATATCTTATTAAGCGTAAGTCTGATGTGTTCGATGTCTTCATTCAGTTTCAAGCACACGTTGAGCGTCTTCTTAAGCAGAAAATCATCCATGTTCAATCCGACTTGGGGGGTGAATACCACAACCTCAACTCGTTTTTTAACAAACTTGGGATTTCGCACCGCGTGTCATGTCCTCATACACTTCAGCAGAATGGTACTGCCGAGCGTAAGCATCGCCATCTTGTTGAAACTGGTCTAACCTTGCTTGCTCATGCCTCCGTTCCGTTTCGGTTCTGGAGTGATGCCTTCTCCACAGCTTGTTTCCTCATCAACAGGCTTCCCTCGAGACTTCTGAAAATGCAAACCCCTCTTGAATTTCTGCTTAATGAGATTTCAGACTACACTTTTTTCAAAGTATTCGGCTGTGCATGCTGGCCTCACTTACGTCCTTACAACAAACGCAAGCTAGAGTTTCGGTCTAAGAAGTGTGTTTTTCTCGGGTATAGTTCTCTTCACAAAGGGTACAAATGCTTGCATGTTCCTACCAACCGCGTCTACATCTCTCGTGACGTAGTGTTTGATGAAAATGTGTTCCCTTTCCGTGCACTTTCGACTAACCCTACCACTTCTACACCACCGGTGCCTGTGTCTGTACCTACGCCTGGTCAATTTGTGGATGTTGCGTATGCCCCTTCGTTGCTTCCTAATCATGCTGCAGGTATTGGACGCGGTGTCCGGCTCGAGCTCCTTGATGAACAGGGTACTGATGAGCAGACTGGTCAAAACATGCATGTGCCATGCATGACGGGCGGCACCCGCCAACCCGTCACTGTCTTGCATGACTCGCGGGCGCTGGGCTTGCCAGCGCCAGTCTCGCCTGGCCCGCAGGCCCCGCCAGCGCTTGCTTCGCCCGCCGCGCAGGCCTCGCCAGCACCTGCCTCGCCCGACGCGCAGGCCTCGTTAGCGCCTGCTTCACCCGGCGTGCAGGCCTCGCCAGCGCCACCCTCGTGTGGCCTCCCCGAGCCACTTACGGGTCTCTCGCCCGGGCAGGCTGCTGCTCCGCCCCGAACTGCCTCGGCGCTGGGGTCGCCGACCAGCCCTGTCTCGGTAACTGGCGAGTCTGACTCATCCGACTCGGTGCTGGCCTCTACTTCACCAACCTTGCCGGCTGAACCTGCTGTTTCTCTTCGTCCTCGCACACGAAGCCAGGCTGGTGTTCCTAAGAAAAGGACGGATGGCACGGTTGCGTGGCTTGCTGCATGCATGGCTCACATTGCTGGCGATCCCACTGCAGAACCTCATCACTTTCAGGCTACGCTGAGTATTCCTCATTGGCGTGCTGCAATGGAACAAGAGTTTCAGGCCCTCCAACAGAATGATACTTGGCGTCTTGTTCCTCCAGTGTCTAGTGTCAACGTAATTGATTCCAAGTGGGTTTTCAAAGTCAAGAGACATGCTGATGGCTCCATTGAACGTTACAAGGCACGGTTAGTTGCCAAGGGCTTCAAACAGAGGTATGGTCTTGATTATGAAGACACTTTCAGTCCTGTCATCAAGCCTACTACCATTCGATTACTACTGTCTCTTGCGGTTACTCGCGGATGGTTCCTTCGTCAAATTGATGTGCAGAACGCTTTTCTGCATGACATTCTGGAGGAGGAAGTTTATATGCGTCAGCCGCCTGGTTTTGTTGATCCGACACGACCTCATCACCTCTGCCGTCTGGTTAAGGCACTGTATGGGCTCAAACAGGCTCCTCGTGCATGGCATGCTCGCCTTGGATCTGTTCTTCGGGCTCTTGGGTTTGCTCCCTCCACTGCTGATACGTCATTGTTTCTCCTCCAGCGCCGTGAGGTTACGATGTATCTTTTGGTTTATGTTGATGATATCATCCTCATCAGTTCCTCTGCTGCTGCTGCTGATCGCCTTGTGATTGCTCTCCGTGATGATTTTGCTGTTAAGGACCTCGGTGCTCTTCATTTTTTCCTTGGTCTTGAGGTTTCGCGGTCCTCTGCCGGTTTGACTCTCACCCAAAAAAGTATGCCTTGGACTTGTTGCGTCGCGCTGGTATGCTCTCATGCAAACATATTAACACTCCGATGTCTGCCACTGATCGGTTGTCTGCTCTTGATGGTGATCCTCTCTCGTCCGATGATGCTACTGAGTATCGCAGTGTTGTTGGTGGTCTGCAATACCTTACTATTACGAGGCGTGATATCTCCTATGCAGTCAACCGTGTCTGTCAGTTTTTGCATGCACCAAGGACGTCTCACTGGACAGATGTGAAGCGTATTCTGCGCTATGTCAGTCTAAGTGCCTCCTATGGTTTGCTTCTTCAGTCTGCACCGTCGTATGAGCTCTCAGCTTTCTCTGATGCGGATTGGGCTGGTAGTCCAGATGACAGGCGATCCACGGGGGGCTATGCGGTGTTTCTGGGTCCTAACTTGATCGCCTGGAATGCCCGCAAGCAGGCAGCTGTGTCTCGCAGTAGTACTGAGGCTGAGTACAAAGCTGTTGCTGATGCAACTGCTGAGATCATATGGGTACAGTCACTGTTGCGAGAGTTGCGTGTTCCTCAAGCTCGTCCTCCGGTACTGTGGTGTGACAACATTGGTGCGACATATCTTTCTTCTAACCCCGTGTTTCATGCCAGGACAAAACACATTGAGGTGGATTATCACTTTGTTCGGGAACGTGTTGCACAGAAGCTACTCTGTATCAAGTTCATCTCGTCAAAGGATCAACTTGCTGACATCTTCACGAAGCCTCTTCCACAACCATAGTTTGTAGGCTGTAGGCGCAATCTTAACTTGCTTTGTACTTCAGGACATAGTTAAGATTGAGGGAGGGTGTTAGACTGTATATACGTAGCCTCTGTATATCTGTATTTGTAACATTGTATTGTACCCCTTGGGTACCCCTATATAATGAGATAGCCACACCCCAGGTTAGGGGTGTCGAGCAGTTCCCAAATCCTATCTTTTACACAGCATTCGAGCATTGCAATTTTCGCATCCCATACATGTGCGCGACCACCGGCTTGATGCCGATGCACGGGGTACACATCCTTATGCCAAAGGATCCAGTGAATATCAGCTCTAATCTAATTTGCCACCCAGGGCCGGGCCCATAGTTGTACAAACTGTGCGGCCCGCACAGGGCCCATAAATTTTGGGGCCCCAAAAATTTATAGGCCTGTGTATTTATTTTTCACGGGATGGGCACAGGGCCGCGCATGGCTGGGCCGCTCGGCGCTGGCGCTTGAGTAAGCCTTGACCATCTCCCGTCCCAGGCCGCCTGCTCGGTCGTTTTTTGATCGATGCCTCGATGGGAAAGGTAACGGAACGACGAACCGAATGCATCCAGATCAAGTCCAGATCTCCCTATGGCAGGAGGCAAGGATCGATCGCATCCAGATCAATGGAAACCGAACTCCCTCGATGGCAGGAGGCAGGGATCGATCGCATCCAGAGGAAACCGAACGACGCGGGATCTTAGTTCGCATTTAGATCCAGCGACGCGGCGACGGGCGACACAGCAATAGGTACAGGAATTACACCCCTCATTGGTTCGCATCAATGATCCATGGATTATTCCTCTCGTGGTCTCATGATCTCAAGTTCTCAGAGAGGAATTTTCGATGATATACCCATGGCACCCATGTCATGAGAGTATTAGTGTTATCAGCTAGCTAGCTATTGTGATTCTATCATTCTAGTTATTGTGATTCTAGCTATCTGCTAGCTAGCTTTTGTGTTATCAATATGGTATGTACCGTTATTGTGATTCGGGTTCTCAGGGAGGAAAATTGCTTCTTATATACGTATATATGTTGGACAGCTCTCATTGTACTCCTAATTCTACTCCTGTTCTCCTAATCCCTATTTCCAAACATTGACTCATAATCTCCAATTCATATCTGCTTCCGTATGAATAGGTATGATTTTTTATATATCCAATTGTTATCTAAGACATTATATCATATATATTATAATTGCTCATTACTTCATTTTAGTGAGATAGGGCCCCATTTTTTAATGGAAAAAGCTTACCATCAGCCGACCGATCTCACGCGCGCATCCGCCAGCTCGCTGTCCGTTGGATCGCTTTTCGCGTCACGGGCTTCATTTTCTGAAACAGAGCTATTGTTTCAGGATAAGCATTCATGCAACTGGCCTCCGTTGACTCATTTCTCTGGGAGGCAACGCTTCTGGATTTGGGAGCGTGGCGGGGGCGGCGACGTTCGGCGACCGGGGCATATCCAGCGCGGTGACGACGGCGACGGGTTCGGCGGTTGTTGACGTCAACTCCAGCAGGTATGGATCGGAGACCCCCTCTCTCATCCCCCCCGCATTTCTGGGCGACCACCGTCCTGGCACCACCAACGCTAGCCACATCACAATGCCTTACATCCACGCACACTACAAGTTTCTGCAACAACAACGTTGTTGCGGAACGGCGACGGCGAAGACTGCACGACGCGGCTGGAAATGTTTTTGCAATTTTTTTAGCAAGGGTCTTGTTATAGAAAATTAGGCGCGGCCTGAGATGTCTTTTTTAATTTTTGCAACAAGGGTCTTGTTGCAAAAAATTAGATAATAATAGTTTTTAGATAATAATAGTTTTTGCAACAGGGGACTTGTTGCAGAAAATTAGAGAAAAGGAGTTTTCGCAACAAAGCTCTTGTTGCAGGAAATTAGAGATGAGAAAGTTTCGAAACAAAGCTCTTGTTGCAGGAAATTAGAGAAGAGGAGGTTTCGCAACTAGAGTAGCTCCTACACGCCGGCGGCGGGCTGATTTTGCGATGGGTTGGCGGCGGCGCCGCGCGGGGCGCAGCTCTGTCTGAGTCGGGTCAAGACTGTTTGGTTTCTGCAACAGAGCGTTTGTTGCGGAAATAACGAGTGGGCATGCGGGGCACGGATAACGGATCGAACGGCTATCAGTTCAGGTATGCAACGGTCGTCGAGGCGACGGATAAAATGTAAACATCGGCCGGCGGACGCGTAGCAGCGCCCTTTTTTAATTGGCACAAGGCCCCCAATTTTACCGTCCCGGCCCTGTTGCCACCTGTCCTTGCATGCATGAAACGCCGTGATTACTGACCAATTAAGACATCACATGTTGTGTGATGTATTGGCCCACACCCGGACGACGGCCCAAAGCGTCCAGAAAAGAACCGAAGACTGGACCGTGTCTTCTTGGCCCAACAGGAGGAAGGAAGAAAGGGGACGGCAAGTGAGGCGAAATCACTAATTGAGCTCCCCTAAAAAAAATTTAATTGAGGAGTACTCATTATAAAGATCACTCCCACCTTCTCAAGTTGAGACAAGTGGCGCGCGTGCGCCACTTGTCGCCTGAAAGTTTTCCCCTTTTTCATAGATCTGTTTATTCAAAATATTTTATCTCTTAAAACGTGCGTCCAAATCTCAAACCGTTTTCATCATTGGATTCCTTGCGTCGAGATCTTCAAAACTAGATGCCATGTTGATAGGTTTTGATGAACTTCTTTTCACGAAAAAATCAAAAAAAAAACCGAACCGGGAGTACGGGTTTTCTCCTTTTACGAAAGAGGCACGCACATGCCTCTCGTGAAATCCAACTGTGCCTCTCATGGAAGAAAATAAAACAGAAGACGCGTTTTTTCGTTTCCGAGAGGCACAACCGTGGCTCTCGCGAAAGCACAACAGTGCCTCTCGCGGAAGAAAAAAAAACAGAAAACGCGTTTTTTCTTTTCCGAAAGGCACGGCCGTGACTCTCGCGGAAGCACAACCGTGCCTCTCGCGGAAGAAAAAAAACAGAAAACACGTTTTTTTCTTTTCCGAGAGGCACGGCCGTGACTCTCGTGGAAGCACAACCGTGCCTCTCGCGGAAGGAGAAAACAGAAAACTTATTTTTTTCGTTTCCGAGAGGCACAATGAAAGCGAAACCGTGCCTCTCGTGAAAGAAAAAAAAATATGTTTTTTCGTGCAATTTTTTTGGTACAAAAGCTAAGGAAGACCGGTGGAAAACCGAAACATCGAGAAAAAACTGAAAATAACCGTTTAAAAAGCCGAAAACACATGCGGAAAAATAAAAAATAAAATTCGAAGGAAATGCCCAGAGCGCGACACGTGGTGGGTGGCTGAGAGCACGCCAAGTGGCGCTGATTGTTGTGATGCTCCCAGCGCTCGTCAACTAGTTGCTCTCCAAGTGAGGCACCTAATGAGACGTAGTTTACCTAAAAAAGAAGCTAGATGAGGCGTAGCGGAGAGGGAAGACTCGTCAAGAAATTAGACCAATAGTTCATTTCTCTGTTTTTTCCCTTCCGGTTCTTCCTCCTTCCGCCTTTCTTGTATCCCAAGTTGGATCAAGGGTGAGACCGTAAGAGGAACCATAATAATTGATATCGGTAGTCTCTCGATCCACTGCGTGTGACACTTGATCTGATGGATCGGCCCGATGGGCACGGCGGGCAACACCATCCTCGGAGGCCAGTGCTGCGGGATCCGAGATCCTCCACTCTACCTTTGAACAAAGGTAGGCCCACACATGCACATCTTCTGTTCGATGGACAGTTTGTTGTAGACGATTGGGGCACCGCACCCGATTCACATCGATCTCACGTTGGATCCACACCTTAAATGGATTTTCCTAAGTTCGATGGGGGAATTACCACGTTTGGATAGATAATTGTGAGCTCTGTTTTGAGATTTATAGTGTTCCCGATATAATGAAAGTAAAATTTGCTTCCCTCAATTGTGTGGGCAATGCTGCCTTGTGGCTTAAGATGGTTCAGAAGCGTACCAAATTCATTCACTAGCATGAATTATGGGATGCAGCTAGAGAGAAATGGGGTAGAAACAAACACAAATTCCTCATGAGATAATTATTGCTAGTGAACCAGACAGGGTCGGTGGATGGATATACTCTAAAATTTGACACACTTAGACACCAAATTCTCCTGGCCGATCCTAACACTAGTGAAGCCCTCTTTGTTGAGTGATATCTGACCAGCCTGTGTGCCAAGATTCGTTCAGTAGTATTTTATGCATCAGCCCGAGGATGTGGATACTGCTAGTTGCTTGGCCTTATTCTAGGAAGTGGAACCGGAGAATGAGAAGCAATCGAGCCACTACAAATCAAGTCACTGTTACATGGGAAAATCATCAGCAAATTCAGAGAAAAACAAGGTTGTGACAGTGCCAGAGGAGAGTCGCGAGCTGTGCAACAAACTTGAAGCTCAGCGCGGCTATCACAAGGTCAGGAATCACCACTGTCCTGACAAGGTTCCTTTGCACATTATGGAAGAATTGCTGGAGGTCCTGCATCTTGATGAATCACTGGATCCTCAACATCTCTCTGATTCCAGCTCGGATGAGGAAGTTATGTTGGTGACTACATCTTTGACACCGGCTGATACAATTCGCCATAGAATAATTCAAATGCATGGCTTGATCGGGAAATGTAGTGTCCTGATTCTGGTGGACTCGGGCGCGAATTGCTCGTTCGTGGATGGGGCCTTGGTCAAAGAATTGCACCTACAACCTCAGGAAATGTCGCCGGCTCGGTATGTGATTGTAGGAGGGGTGACAATGGCAAGCTCTCAGTGGATACCAAAACTAGCATGGCGGACTCAAGGTCACACATTCCAGCAGGATGTGAAGTTGTTGAATTTGGGCTGCTATGACCCGATCTTGGGGGAGGATTGGCTCGAAGACCACATTCCTATGTGGGCTCATTGGGGTAAGTGAATGCTTCGATTCACACATGAAGGGCGTCGGGTTACTCTGACAAGCATTCAGGACAGCAAAACCTTGTGTCAACTCATGTCCACAAGGAATATGCAAGGCCTTCTGCATATGGGAGCCGTGAAATGGGCAATTCAGCTTCGTGCTATTCACGAGGAGCCAGATTTTATGTCGATGGATGTGTCACCAACAGCCGAATCCTCTCTGCCTCTAGAAATTGACACATTGTTGGTGGAGTTCAGTGTTTTGTTTCAAGAACCCACAACCTTGCCACGTTGGCCACCTCAAGTCCACAAAGTCCCGTTGATTCTAGGAGCTCAACCGGTGAGTGCAAGGCCTTATCGATACACTCCTCGGCAAAGGGATGAAATCCAACAACAAATCGAAGAGATGCTCCATTGGGGCATCATACGTCAAAGCAATAGTCTACTTGCATTGCCAGTTCTATTGGTCCGCAAGAAAGATGGTACCTGGCGATTTTGCATGGACTATCGATTGTTCAATGCCACCACCCCTAAAAGCAAGCACCCTGTCGGCGTTCTGAGAACGGGGGTCCCCAGACTTGCCTGCCTGCGGCGTGGCTCAAAGGGGGCCCAGCACGGCCCATCTTCATCAACACAAGACCCAAGACCTTCGCGAGGGGCCAAGCCTCGCGGGGCGGACGACGCGGAACTTCCTCAGGCACGGCCTCATCAGGCTGGCTCACGAGGAGGCGAAGAGATCAAGGTGGGTTACCTCACGAGGTGCCCATGACGCAAGCCATGACGATCAAGGGCGCCAGGCGGGCGCCAGCCCGCGCAGTGTCCTCCTTTCCTCTTTGGTGCAAAGGGAGCAAGCGCAGGCGAGAGTATCAAGCAAAGGCACCCATTTCAGTGCAACGAGACCAAGACCAGTCCAAAGGCAGGGAAGAAGTCATTGTGGAGCCCAAGCAGACGTCACCACCTGAGCCTTTGACAGGCGAGGACCAACTTTAGTCAGGATAAGTGTACCAGATGTTCCCCTTCAAAATGGCCAATTGTTGGCGCCCTTCCCGCTCGATATTTGGGAAGAGGCCAAGGGCTTTTGCCTATAAATAGGACTAGCCACCCCCAGGGTAGAGGCATCCAGAATCTGGGCAAGCAGAGAATCAGAGAGAGAGAGAGAGAGAGAAGGGCGACTGAACTCCTCCTAGCAGTTCATCGCCCCTGTCAAGAGCAGACCCTCGCGAGGCTGTTCTTCCTTGTATTGTTCATCATCATCAGCCCGAGAGGCAATCCACCACACCACAAACTAGAGTAGGGTATTACACCACAATGGTGGCCCGAACTAGTATAAACCCTGTGTCCCTTGTGCTGTTCTTTCGATAGCTCAGATCTTCGCGAGGCGGAGAGGTAGAAGGCGTAATCTCCACGCGCACCCCAGAGTTCGAACCTCAAGGGTCTGCCGGAACCCGAAATCCGACATTTGGCGCGCCAGGTAGGAGTGCGCCAGAATTCGTCTTCCACCGCTCCGTTCTCCTCCGACCGTCGTGTCCATGTCCGACGCTTGTCGGGCCCGCGCCGAGCGCCGGGCCGCCCTCGCTTCCCGCGTCGCCCAGACGGCTCCCGTCAGCGGGCGTCCTCGCCGTTCCCCGTCACCCGCCGTCAACGCCGTCACCGGCCCGACGGGGAACGAGCAGCAAGCGTCGTCCCAGCACCCGTCCGTGCAGCAAGACGGCCGCACCGCTACACCAACACCCCCGGTCGTCGCGGCCCTCCTGGGCGGCTCGTAGGCGCCGCCTACAAGTCACCACGTTAAGCCGTTCGTCCGCTGGGTCAGCGCCGTTTTCGCGCGGCAGGGGGCTCTCCCGGACCAGGCGGCGCACAAGGCCGGCCTGACCTTCAGCTGGGAGGACCACCCCTCCAACTCGGCTTTCTCGGGCGCGCTCCCCATGCTGTGCACCCCCACCATCTGCCAGGTGGCCATCACCAGAACTCTCATCGATGGCGGCACGGGCCTCAGCGTGCTTTCGGTTGAGGCCTTCAATCTCCTCCGCATACCCCTGGAACGACTGCAACCCAGCCGGCCCTTCTCAGGCGTTGGGGGCGGAACATCCAGCTCCTTGGGACAGATCCGGCTCCCAGTAACCTTCGGCACCTACGACAACTTCCGCACGGAGATGGTCGACTTCGACATCGCCTCCATCGGCCTCCCCTACAATGCCATCCTCGGCTACCCAGCGCTGGCCTAGTTCATGGCCGCGTCACACTCGGCGTACAACCTCATGAAGATGCCCAGGAGCAGCGGTGTCCTCACCGTGCACGGGGACACCGGGGACGCGCTGCGAGTGCTCAATTTCGCCTTCAAGACGGCGGCGTCGGCACAGCCCGCCGACTCAGGGACCCCCGAGCCCAAGGGGGCTGCACCCACCAAGAAGAAGGAGTTGTTCACCCAAGACAAGGCAGAAACCAAGCATATACCCGTCGATGAGGACGGGTCCACCAGTGCCACTTTCACCATAGGCGCCAACCTCGAGCCCGAGTAGGAGGAAGCCCCGGTCAGGTTCCTACGCGCAAACAAGAAGGTATTCGCTTGGGAGCCTGATCAGTTGGCAGGGATCCCTAGGAGCGTAATCGAGCATCACCTCAACGTGTGCCCAAACGTGCGCCCCGTGAAGCAGAAGGCAAGGCGGCAGTCCACAGAAAAGCAGGCCTTCATCGTCCAAGAAACCCACAATTTAGAAGCCGCTGGGGTCATTCGCGAGGTCCGATACCCGGATTGGTTGGCCAACCCTGTCGTTGTGCCCAAGAAGGGAGGGAAGGAACGCATGTGTGTCGACTTCACCAACCTCAACAAGGCATGCCCGCAAGATCCGTTCCCGCTCCCCCGCATCGACCAGATCGTCGATTCCACCGCAGAGTGTGATCTGCTATGCTTCCTGGATGCCTTCTCTGGGTATCACCAGATCAAGATGGCGGTAGAAGACGTCGAGAAGACAGCCTTCCTAACCCTGTGCGGGGTGTACTGCTACACATGCATGCCATTTGGGCTGCGTAACGCAGGGGCGACCTTTAAGCGGCTGATGCACATCACCTTGGGCCCGCAGCTCGGGAAGAATGTCGAAGCTTACGTTGATGACATTGTGTTGAAGTCTCGGGAGGCCAAGACCCTGATACAAGACCTGGAGGAAACCTTCGCGAGCCTCGACGCAGTGAACCTGCGGCTCAACCCAGAGAAGTGTGTGTTCGGGGTCCCCTCAGGCAAGCTCTTGGGTTTCCTCGTATCCCATCGAGGCATCGAGGCTAACCCGAAGAAGGTCAAGGCGGTCGAGGACATGAGCCCGCCGAAGACCCTCAGAGAAATGCAGAAGCTCACTGGACGCGTGACCGCGCTAGGGCGCTTCATCTCCAGACTGGGGGAGCGAGCGCTGCCTTTCTTCCAGCTAATGAAGAAAAAGGGGCCCTTTGAATGGACTGAAGAGGCAGACAAGGCGTTTCAAGATCTCATGAGATACCTGACCAGTCCCCCGGTCCTGGTGGCTCCGCGTCCTCAAGAGCCCCTGGTGCTCTACCTCGCCGCTACTCCCTACTCCGCCAGCGCAGCCCTGGTGGCGGTTAGGGAGGAGCGCCGAATCAGAACCACAGCAGCAGCCCGAGACAAGGCAAGACAGGAACGAGGAAGGCCCATATAAACCGCCGCCGCGGCTGAGGAGGATCGGCCGCCGAAGAGTGCACCGGAGGCGGGAGAGGCCCCTCACCCGGATGATCAGCCTCCGGAGGCCTCATCACCTCGCGAGGTACAATTGCCTCCGGAGGGCGCCGCAAGCACTGACGCACCCAGCCTCGTCGAGCACCCAGTATACTTCGTCAGCACGGTGTTGCGGGACGCGAGGGCCCGGTACCCCATGCCTCAGAAGCTCCTCCTCGTGCTACTGGTGGCCTCGCGCAACCTGCGGCACTATTTCCAGGGTCACCCCATCAAGGTCGTCTCGCAATTTCCCTTGGAGAGAGTGCTCAGGAGCCCTAACTCAGCCGGAAGGGTCGCTGAGTGGAACATAGAACTGCAAGCGTTTCAGCTCGAATTCTGCACGACCAGGGTCATTAAGGGAGCAGCATTAGCGGATTTCGTGGCAGAATGGACGGAGGCACCAGGCCTCGAGGCCGACAAGGATCGGTCCCTCTCCCCGGGGAGCGAGGCACCAGAAGGCTGGGTCATGTACTTCGATGGGGCGTTCTCCAGGCACGGTGCAGGGGCTGGGGCGGTGCTGATGTCGCCCACTCAGGACAAGCTCTACTACGCTGTACAACTCTGTTTCCAGCAAGGTGAAAAGGTCTCCAACAACATAGCGGAGTATGAAGGTTTGATAGCGGGCTTGAAGGCAGCAGCTGCCCTGGGGGTGAAGCGCCTCACCATCAAGGGCGATTCGCAGCTCCTTGTCAATTTCTCCAACAAGGTATACGAGCCGAAAGACGAGCACATGGAAGCCTACCTTGCGGAAGTTCGCAGGATGGAGAAGCAGTTCTGGGGGTTGGAGCTGCAGCACGTGCCCCGTGGCACCAATCAGGAGGCCGACAACATCGCAGACGGGCGTCCAGGTGGTTACCTCAGGAACCGGGCGTCTTCGAGGAGCGGCTCTTCAAACCCTCGGCCCTGCCGTCATTGTCAAACATGGCTCAGCCACGGGAGGAACTTCCCCAGCCACCAGCCTCAGGATCCCCGGTCTGTGGCCCGGCCTCAGGAGCACGCCTGCTCCTTACAATGGAACCTCAGAAGGGGTGCTGGATCACGGAGCTCCAGAGTTATTTAACACAAGGGACCCTGCCAGAGAAGGAGGAGGAAGCGGAGCGTGTGGCACGGCAGGCCACGGTGTACTGCATCAGGGATGGAGAGCTCTACCGGAAGCGACCAAACGAAGTATCCCTGCGCTGCATCTCTAGGGAGCAAGGAAAGGAACTACTGGAGGACATACACGGCGGAGACTGCAGGCATCATTCATCGTCGCGGACCCTCGTTGGCAAGGCATTCTGCAGTGGGTTTTATTGGCCCACCGCACTCAACGACGCTGTCGAACTGGTGAAGGCTTGTGAGGCCTGCCAATTTCACGCCAAGCAGATCCATCAGCCGGCAGGAGGCCTGCAGACTATACCCCTCTCGTGGCCATTTGCAGTCTGGGGGCTGGACATCCTGGGCCCGTTTCCTCGGGCGCCAGGGGGCTACCGCTACCTCTACGTCGCCATGGACAAGTTCACCAAGTGGGCAGAAGTAGAGGTCGTCCGCACCATCCCCGCAGGTTCCGCGGTCAAGTTCATCAGGGGCATCGTGAGCCGGTTCGGGGTGCCAAACCGCATCATTACAGACAACGGTTCGCAGTTCACCAGTAACCTCTTCAAAACATACTGTGCTAACCTTGAAACGCAGATATGCTACGCTTCGGTGGTGCACCCACGAAGCAACGGCCAGGCCGAACGAGTCAACGCGGAGGTCCTGAGGGCCTCAAGACCAGGACATTCAAGAAGAAGCTGGAGGCCTGCGGCAGAGGTTGGTACGATGAGCTTTAGTCCGTGTTGTGGTCCATCCGCACAACCGCGACCAAGCCGACTGGAGAGACCCCGTTCTTCCTGGTCTACGGAGCCGAAGCAGTCCTCCCTCACGAGGTCAGACGTCGCTCCGCACGGGTCCTGGCGTTCGACGAGGCGCAGCAGGACGCCATGCGGGGGATGGACCTCGTGCTGGGGGAGGAACGCCGCCGAGAAGCCGCGCTACGAGCGGCGAGGTACCAACAGGCGCTACGACGATATCACTGCCGCAACATCCGCCCCAGAACTCTCGAGGTAGGAGACCTCGTGCTCAGGCGGGTTCTCTCCAGGGAGGGGCTGCACAAGCTCTCTCCCATGTGGGAGGGCCTATTCAAGGTTGTTCATGTTTCCAGGCCTGGCTCCGCGCGCTTGGAGACTCAGGAGGGGGAGCCGATCCAGAACGCATGGAACATCCATCACCTCTGGAGGTTCTACCCCTAAAAGGCCCAGAGCCTGTGAAGAAGGCGAACGCCTGTGAAGATTATCCTTTTTGGAAAAGGCCCAGAGCCTGTGAAGAAGGCGAACGCCTGTGAAGATTATCCTTTTTGGAAAAGGCCCAGAGCTTGTGAAGAAGGCGGACGCCTCTGAAGATTATCCTTTTTGGAAAAGGCCCAGAGCCTGTGAAGAAGGCGAACGCCTATGAAGATTATCCTTTTTGGAAAAGGCCCAGAGCCTGTGAAGAAGGCGAACGCCTGTGAAGATTATCCTTTTTGGAAAAGGCCCGGAGCCTGTGAAGAAGGCGAATGCCAGTGAAGCTGTCGCATTTTGGAAAAGGCCCGGAGCCTGTGAAGAGGGCAAATGCCCGTGAAGCTCGTTTCCCCTAAGAAAGGCCCGGAGCTTGTGAAGAGGGCAAATGCCCGTGAAGCTCGTTTCCCCTAAGAAAGGCCCGGAGCCTGTGAAGAAGGCCAACGCCTGTGAAGCTCGCCGCCCGTGACACTCTCACGTAATAATGAGTTGGGGCTGTACACGCCCCGGAGTCTCAGGAGCGCCGGCCTCAGGCCCTGGGGCTCCCTCCCACGCCCAGTGGCAGCACTTAGCTCCGCGCTGGTGAGAAGACGTCGAAGACTAGATTAGGTGCCGGACGCGGCTTTTTCATTTGCTTTCCGCAGTTGGCTTGTTTGTTCGCATTCGAAGTCTTATTGAAACTATTGCCGTCGTTGGTTTGTGGTTTGTCGATTTTTTACTCCCCTGCTTCGATTTCTCTTATGCAAGGCCTCGCGAGGGAGGGTAGCCGAGCACCCTCGCGAGTGTTCCTGTCCTAGTCGTTCAAAGGTTCCACGACCTGGGCCCGTTACAGGAGCACCCCTCCAGTCCGTGCCCCTCGGGTACCGCGACATGAACACAGGGCCTGGGTCGGTCGCCCCCCCACGGCTGGGGCCGGGAACTATCTACACACGGACACATAGCCGGAAGGCGCGATAACGGAAGCAAGGTAATGATTAAACAACAATAACCCAAACACGCCCCCGCGGGGCTCCACGCTACTGTTTTCTTTTACGCAGGAAAAAGAAAAAGAAGGGACAAGTCGGGCGCGGCTCGCCTCACACCGGCCTGCAGAGGAGACTCGAGCTGCGTCCGGGCCTCAGGCAGACTCCCTCTCGCGCTTCACCGGGGCGCGACGGCGGGCGGATGTGCTACCGCCTCCCAAGCAGGCGCGACGGTGTGGAGGCTGACTACAGCCACCGCTAGAAGAGTCGCTTGAAGAAGAACCGATGAAGCTTGGGGAGCCTTGAGCGCCGCCAACCACGCGGGCGCTGTCCCCTCCATCATCGTCGGGGCTGGGTCCCCGGCCGCGGTCGTCGTCCTCAGGGCAGCACCCGGCGCGGCGACCATCTTCCCCAAACACCCTCACGTAGAGGGTGGCATCGCCATCAAACTTGAAGTGCAGGGTGCACCGATGCCCCAGGCCGCGAGCGCGGTCGAACGCCTGCCAACCGCGGGTCAAGGCCAGGCTCCCAGTTGCGGAGACCTCCAGTGCAGCCCATGAGGCCCGGCTGCAGCAGCCGTCCGCCTGAAGCCAGAGGCCGCCCGGGGCGCCGGCTGGGAGCTCACCGAGGAGGTAGCGAGGGAGTTGGAGCCGGGCGCTTGTCGGCTCCGCCGACCATACGACGAACTCCGGCAGCACCTCTGCAACGCGAAAGTGCGGCCTAGGGGAGCGCGCGACCAAAGCGCGCCCCTCGGCCGCAGTAGCTCGCCCGTCACCACGCTGGAAACCATCTCCACGGCCGCGGGAAGCTGCCGTGGTGGCCACAGGATGCTTGCGAGGGCGCCCTCGGCCGCGCTTGGGCGGGGGAGAGGCAGTCTCAACCTGGCGGGCCTTCCCCTTCTCTGCAGCCGAGAACCTCCTCGACGGAGCCATGAAGAAGATGGAGAAGCAAAGGGGGATGAACTGGAAAGGCGCGCGCCGCCCCGTACTTATAGCCGGCGAAGGCCAACCATCGGCCTCCACGATCACAGGTAATCATGACCCGCTTTGCATGCAGGGACTTGTCCAATCCGCGCAGTTGCCGAGGCGTCGTGGGGAAGCGGAGACGCCCACGTCCAATCAACCGCCACGCGGCGCCCAAGGCCGCAGGCTGTTAGGGCCCGCGACGCTTCGCCCTTGCCCTTTCGCCTCTCTGCACGACCAAGTCCAGGCGCGCCTTGGGCCCGGGGGCTATTGTCGGCGTTCTGTGAACGGGGGTCCCCAGACTTGCCTGCCTGCGGCCTGCGGAGTGGCTCAAAGGGGGCCCATCACGGCCCATCTTCATCAACACAAGACCCAAGACCCTCGCGAGGGGCCAAGCCTCGCGGGGCGGACGACGCGGAACTTCCTCACGCACGGCCTCATCAGGCTGGCTCACGAGGAGGCGGAGAGATCAAGGTGGGGTACCTCACGAGGTGCCCATGACGCAAGCCATGACGACCAAGGGCGCCAGGCGGGCGCCAGCCCGCACAGTGTCCTCCTTTCCTCTTTGGTGCAAAGGGAGCAAGCGCAGGCGAGAGTATCAAGCAAAGGCACCCATTTCGGTGCAACGAGACCAAGACCAGTCCAAAGGCAGGGAAGAAGTCATTGTGGAGCCCAAGCAGGCGTCACCACCAGAGCTTTGGCAGGCGAGGACAAACTTTAGTCAGGATAAGTGTACCAGATGTTCCCCTTCAAAATGGCCAATTGTTGGCGCCCTTCCCGCTCGATATTTGGGAATAGGCCCAGGGCCTTTGCCTATAAATAGGACTAGCCACCCCAGGGTAGAGGCATCCAGAATCTGGGCAAGCAGAGAATCAGAGAGAGAGAGAGAGAGAAGGGCGACTGAACTCCTCCTAGAAGTTCATCGCCCCTGTCAAGAGCAGACCCTCGCGAGGCTGTTCTTCCTTGTATTGTTCATCATCATCAGCCCGAGAGGCAATCCACCACACCACAAACTAGAGTAGGGTATTACACCACAATGGTGGCCCGAACTAGTATAAACCCTGTGTCCCTTGTGCTGTTCTTTCGATTGCTCAGATCTTCATGAGGCGGAGAGGTAGAAGGCATAATCTCCGCGCGCACCCCAGAGTTCGAACCTCAAGGGTCTGCCGGAACCCGAAATCCGACACACCCAATGCCGATTGTGGATGAACCATTGGACGAATTGGCCACGACGTGCTAGTTCACCGAGTTAGATCCTCTATCAGGATATCACCATATTCGAGTGAGAAAAGGAGATGAGTTCAAAAGGCCTTCCGTACACATTAGGGTTTGTATGAAGGGACAATTCCATTTCTCCCCCTAACTTGAACCCACACCTGGCATTTGCCCTTAAATTTTGAGTATGCTCAAAAATACCCCTGTGCCATTAGGTGGTGTTATAAAAATACCCTTGAGCGCCGTTTCTGTTAGGTCAAAGGGGTTTGACCGTGCACTTTGCCCAAAATGCCCCTCGATGGTACCGGTGCAAGTTTGGGTAAAGAAAAAAATTAAGTCAAGTTAGACTAGGGACTGGTCAAATTAGATTTTGGAGGCCCACATGTCATTGTCTCTTTAAGACTTTTATTATAATAACTATCTTATAGTTAAGTAAAGGGCCCACGTGTCAGTGGGACAATTAATAGGAGGTTTAGTGAAAATAATAGCAGCTAAACGCCGGCGCGTGCGCGAAGCCACAACTGCGGCGACAGGCGGCGCTCATGAGGATGCTGGAGAGTATGGGCTTCGAAGGGGTCCTGCAAGCCTGCCGGCGTGAAGACGAACTTGACTAAGGTGGATTGGGACAGTGGGATGGCCGGTAGGACAGGCAACAGTGACCTCGAGCGGCGGAGACGGGCGGCGCTCATGGGGGGATGTTCTCGGGGATGCGGGGAAGCTCGAGGGCGCGCAAGGACATTCGGGAGGTTGTCTTGGAGCTAAGCAACTCCACCTAGATTCATCGGTAGAGGAGATCGGGCAACGGCCATGCTCCACCGGAGTTGGGGAAGACAAGAAGTGAGCCATCGATTCCAGGTGCCCGGGTTTGATTCATCCCGCTGGAAAATGAATCGGAAAGTGCTCGATCTAATGGGCATGCTATAGATGCTTGAGGCTGCTGTTGGTCACACATGCGTGAGAAGATGCCGGCGATGACATGAACCGTGTGCCTGTTCCGTCGGGGTGTTGGTTCTGATGGTCGACTCACGCCAAACTATTGCCAATCGACGGCTGATTACACGGCGCTAAGCGCAGCGGGACCACGCCGGCGAGCCCCCACACCACCTCCTGCTGTTGGCCATCGCCAGAGGTGAGCGCGAGAGACAGAGACAGAGAGATAAGAGAGAATAGAGTTTTATTTTTCCTTTTTTGGTGGGTCCACTTGTAAGTGAGAGAGGGGATGAGAGAGAGAGAGAGAGTTTTTTCTTATCCCTAGGTTAGGTCCCATCTATAAGTGTCATAAGTGCAGAGGGGCAAAATTGGCCAGAAAGTTTCGTGTAGACGGTCAAACACTTTTGACCACACGGAAATGGTACGGAAGGGTATTTCTATAAGAACCTTTGACGGAAGAGGGGTATTTTTGAGCATACTAGAAATTTAGGGGCAAATGACAGGTGTGGGTTCAAGTTAGGGGGAGAAATGGAATTGTCCATTGTATGAATCCCTTTGTCGGTATGAAATCCGGTAGACGTCAGGGTAGGGGGTGATACATCTCCAACGTATCTAAATTTTTTACTGTTCTGTGCTGTTATATTATCATTCTTGGCTATTTTACAATCATTTTATACCAACTTTATATCATTTTCTGGGACTAACCTATTGACATAGTTCCCAGTGCCAGTTGCTGTTTTTTGCTTGTTTTTTACATCGCAGAAAATCAATACCAAACGGAGTCCAAACGCAGTGAAACTTTTTGGAGATTTTTTCTGGATCAGAAGACACCAGATGGGCCAAAGTACCAGTGGGTGCTCCGAGGGGAGCACAACCCACCAGGGCGCACCTAGGGCCAAGGTGCGCCCAGGTGGGTTGTGCCCACCTCGGTGGCATCCCACACCACCTCTTCGCCCTATAAATACCCGAATATTCCAGAAACCCTGGGGGAGTCGATGAAACACAATTCCAGCCGCCGCAAGTTCTAGAACCACGAGATCTAATCTAGACACCGTCACAGAGGGGTTCATCATCCTCATTGGTGCCTCTCCGATGATGCGTGAGTAGTTTATCATAGTCCGCAGTCAGTATCTAGATGGCTTCCTCTCTGTCTTTTGATTCTCAATACAATGGTCTCTTGGAGATCTATTTGATGTAACTCTTTTTGCGGTGTGTTTGTTGGGATCTGATGAACTTTGAGTTTATGATCAGATCTATATCCATGAATATTATTTGAGCCTCTTTGATCTCTTATATGCATGATTATTTATAGCCTCATATTTCTTCTTCGAATCTTTGGTTTAGTTAGGATAGCTAGAACGATTTTTCTTGCCATGGGAAGAGGTGCTTTTTGATGGTTTCGATCGTGCAGTGTTCTTTCCCAGTGACAGAAGGGGCAACAACACATGCATGTATCATTGCTATTAAGGATAACATGATGGGGGCTATTCCTACATGAATAGATCTCGTCTACATCATGTCATCGTTCTTACTGCATTACTCCATTTCTCCATGAACTTAATACACTAGATGGATGCTGGATAGCCGTCGATGTGTGGAGTAATAGTAGTAGATGTAGGCAGGAGTCGGTCTACTAATCTTGGACGTGATGCCTATATATTGATCATTGCCTGGATATCGTCATAATTATTTAAGGTTCTATCAATTGCCCAACAGTAATTTGTCTACCCACCGTGTGCTATTTCTTGAGAGAAGCAACTAGGTAAATCTACGACCGCCGGGTCTATTCTTTGTCATATTTGCTTTGAGATCTATTTTTATTTGCTTTTGTTTTCAAATCTATTATTCCAAAAACCCAAAAATATCTTGCTGCACCTTATTTTGTTACTTATTTTATTTTATGTTATTGCGAGATCTATTTATCCAAAATCATATAATCCAATCTATCTTTTGCCCGAGGAGGGATTGACAACCCCTCTTACGCGTCAGGTTGCAAGTATTTGTTGTTTGTGTGAAGGTACCGTTTACATAGTGTTGCTTGGTTCTCCTACTGGATTGATACCTTGGTTTCACAACTGAGGGAAATACCTACCGTAGTTGTACTGCATCATCCCTTCCTCTTTGGGGAAATACCGACGCAGTTTCAAGCGACATTGATGTCTGCTTGAACTACGTCGGTATTTCCCCAAAGAGGAAGGGATGATGCAGCACATCAACGGTAGGTATTTTCCTCAGTGATGAGATCAAGGTTATCGAACCAGTAGGAGAACCACGCAACACTACGTGAACGCACCTGCACACAAATAACAAATACTCGCAACCCGACGTATTAAAGGGGTTGTCAATCCCTTTCGTGTAACAGTGCCAGAAATTGGCAAATGGACGTGAGAAACTTGTAACAAATTTATAGATCGAAGGCCAAATAAAAGAAAGTACAGCAAGGTATTTTTGTATTTTTGGTTTAATAGATCTGAAAATAAAAGCAAATAAAAATAGATCGCGAAGGCAAATATAATAAAGAAGAGACCCGGGGGCCGTAGATTTCACTAGTGGCTTCTCTCGAGAAAAATAGCAAACGGTGGGTAAACGAATTACTGTTGGGCAATTGATAGAACTTCAAATAATCATGACGATATCCAGGAAATGATCATTATATAGGCATCACCTCCAAGATTAGTAGAACGACTCCTGCCTGCATCTACTACTGTTACTCCACACATCGACCGCTATCCAGCATGCATCTAGTGTATTAAGTTCATGGAGAAATGGAGTAATTCAATAAGGACAATGACATGATGTAGACAAGATCTATTTATGTAGAAATAAACCCCATCTTGTTATCCTTACTGGCAACGATACATACGTGTCGGTTCCCCTTCTGTCACTGGGATCAACCACCATAAGATCGAACCCATCACAAAGCACCTCTTCCCATTGCAAGATAAATAGATCAAGTTGGCCAAACAAAACCCAAATATCGGAGAAGAAATACGAGGCTATAAGCAATCATGCATATAAGAGATCAAAGAAGACTCAAATAACTTTCATGGATAAAAAGATAGATCTGATCATAAACTCAAAGTTCATCAGATCCCAACAAACACACCACAAAAAGAGTTACATCATATGGATCTCCAAGAGACCATTGTATTGAGAATCAAAAGAGAGAGAGGAAGCCATCTAGCTACTAACTACGGATCCGTAGGTCTACAAAGAACTACTCACGCATCATCGGAGAGGCACCAATGGACATGATGAACCCCTCCATGATGGTGTCTAGATTGGATCTGGTGGTTCTGGAACTGGCGATGGCTGGAATTGATTTTCGTCGACTCCCCTAGGGTTTCTGTAATATTGGTTTATTTATAGAGCAAAGAGGCGGTTCGGGAGGCCCCCGAGGTGGGCATAACCCACCAGGGTGCGCCTGGGCCTCCAGGCGCGCCCTGGTTTCTTGTGCTCACCTCGGTCTCCCTCTTCGGGGCCCACTGGATGTCTTCTGGTCCAAAAAAGATCCACAAAAAGTTTCGCTGCGTTTGGACTCCGTTTGGTACTGATTTCGTGTGATGTAAAAAACATGCAGAGAATAACAACTGGCACTTGGCACTATGTCAATAGGTTAGTACCAAAAAATTATATAAAATTATTGTAAAACACCCAAGAATGATAATATAACATCATGGGATAATTAAAAATTATAGATACGTTGGAGACGTATCTGCATCCCCAAGCTTAATTCCTGGTCGTCCCCGAGTAGGTAAATGATAAAAACAGAATTTTTGATGTGGAATGCTGCCTAACATGCTCATCTCTTATTATTTTCTTTGTAGCATGGACGTTTGGACATGAGGACTTAAATACTCAAGTATATCAACAAGCAACCATGTCTTTCAAAATATCAACGCTAAAATAAGTTATTCCTAACCCATTATGCTCAATCATTGATCCATTCATGAAACACACTCGCATATTAGCTACACCCAATGCTCAAGTACGATCATAGTGCCCCTTAGTTGGTGCTTTATAAGAGAAGATGGAGACTCAAATTAAAAATAAAAACTGCATAAAGTAAAAGAAAGCCCCTTCGCAGAGGGAAGTAGGGATTTGTAGAGGTGCCAGAGCTCATAGCGAAAAACAAAGAGATAAAAACATTTTGGGAGGCATGCTTTTCCTGTCAACGAGAACGATCGAGTAATTCCCAATACTTTCCATGCTAGATATATCATAGGCGGTTCCCAAACAGAAATTAAAGTTTATTCTTTTTTCAACCATACTTTCACTTTCCATGGCTAGCCGTATCCACGAGTGCCTTCCATACCAACACTTTCCAAGGAATTTATTATTTGACAAGATAAAGTAAATTCATTTTCATTTCGGGACTGGGCATCCCTAATACCTTTGCCTTACTCTCGTGCAATGACAAGTGAATAAACACTCACCGTGAAAATAACATATCAGACATGGAAATATATTAGCCACCCCCTACCGTTTCATGAGCGGTACGAACAAAAGAGAAGTTTATTTTGAAAATTAGATATGGCACATACAAATTTGCTTAGGACGGCAAAAGAATATCGCATATAGATAGGTATGGTGGACTCATGTGGCAAAACTGGTTTAAAGGATTTTGGATGCACAAGTAACGATCATACTTAGTGCAAAATGAAGGCAAGCAAAAAGATTGAGAAGCGACCAACCAAGAAACGAAAAATCTCATAAGCGAGCATTAAGCATAATTAACACTGAATAATGAACCACAAGTAGGATGTAATTTCATTGCATAACTACTGACTTTCGTGCTTGCATAGGGAATCACAAACCTTAACACCAATATTCTTACTAAAGCATAATTACTCATCAACATGACTCACATATCACATCATCATATCTCAAAACTATTACAAGGAATCAAGTTTATTTTGTCCAATGATCTTCATGAAAGTTTTTATTATATCCTTCTTGGATATCTATCACTTTGGGACTAATTTTCATGTGTTTCTTTTGATAAGCTCAAACAAATATAAGTGAAGATCATGAGGATAATATTTCTTTCTCTCAAATTAATTGAAGTGAAGCAAGAGAAATTTTATTAAAAAAAATTACTAACTATAAAATAAATCTAAGTGAATCAATAAAGTATTTCTTCCAAAAATACTAAAGCACACCATTCTCAAAAAGATATAAGTGAAGCACTAGAGCAATTCCATAGCTCATAAAGATTTAAGTGATGCATAGAGAGCAATTCTAACAAGTCATGGCATAATTTTGGCTCTCTCAAATAGGTGTGTCCAGCAAGGATTCCTAACTTAAAACAAAAAGAAAAACAAGCAAAGACTCATATCATACAAGACACTCCAAGCAAAACTCATAGTATGTGACGAATAAAAATATAGTTCCGAGTAAAATATTGATGGTCGTTAGAAGAAAGAGGGGATGCCACTCGGGCATCTCCAAGCTTAGTTGCTTGCTTATCTTTGGATAATACTTGGGCCTTGGGCATCCCCAAGCTTAGGCTCTTCTTACTCCTTATCCCTTCATCCATCGTAACATCACCCAAAACTTTAAAACTTCAATCACACAAAACTCAACAAAACCTTCGTGAGATCCGTTAGTATAAGAAAGCAAACCACTACTATAAGTACTATTGCAAACCCATTCATATTTTATTATTGCATTATATCTACTATATTCCAACTTTTCTATGGCAAAAACTCTTCAAAGAAAACCATAGAAACGTCAAAACAAGCACACAACGCAAGCAAAACAGAATCTGTCAAAAACAGAACAATCTGTAGCAATCTGGGAATTTCGAATACTTCTGTAACTCCAAAAATTCTGAAAAATTTGGACCACATGAAAAAATTATATATTAATTCTCTGCAAAAGAGTTGGTATTTTATCACGCACCTGTTAAAAATGAGAATTATGTTCGTGGGCGCAAAAGTTTCTATTTTTCAACAAGATCAAATCAACTATCACCCAACATGATCCTATAGGCTTTGCTTGGCACAAACACTAACTAAAACACAAAAAACACAACCATAACAATAGAATAATTTTGCAAACACTCAATAACTGAAAGAAAAGGACAAAAGTAAATTTTATTCATTGGGTTGCCTCCCAACAAGCTCTTTTTTCTTTATAGCCATTAAGATAGGCTTAAGATTTCAACGATGCTCACACGAAAGATAAGAATTGAAACACAAAGAGAGCACCATGAAATATATGTCAAACACATTTAAGTATAACATACTTCCTATGCATAGAAAGTTTATAAGCAAACAAATTATCAAGACAAGAAACATCTAACATATGCAAAGAAGAGGAATAAAATATTGACGATCTCAACATAACAAGAGATAATTTAGTAACATGAAAATTCCTACAACCATATTTTCCTCTCTCATAATAATTACACGTTGTATCACAATCAAATTCAATAATATAACTATCACATAAAATATTCTCTGCATATCCACATGCATGCAAAGTTGACACTCTTCCAAAATAGTGGGATTATCATCAAATAAAGTCATGACCTCTCCAAGCCCACTTTTAACAAAAATTTCATAAGATTGAACAGTTTCCAAATATGTGGGATTATTTTTAGCTAAAGTTGACACTCTTCCAACCCACTTTTAATATTATAGCCATCATACTCATCACGAGGTTTAAATAAATTTTCAAGGTCATAAGAATCATCACCCCAATCATGATCATTGCAACAATTAGTGGACATAGCAAAATTAGCATCCCCAAGCTTGGGGTTTTGCATAGTATTAGGACAATTGTCATTAATAGAATTTATAATAACACCATCGCAATCATGCTTTTCATTTAATGAGCTATCATGAATCACTCTATAAATCCCTTCGTCTAACACTTCATCACAATTTTAAGATTCATAAATTTCAAGCAAAACTTCATAAAGATAATCTAGTGAACTCAATTCATTAGCAACTGGTTCATCATAATTGGATCTTTTGAAAAGATTAGCAAGTGGATGAGGATCCATATCAATAATTTTTTAGCAAGCAAAGATGCAAGCAAATAGAAGGAACATGGCAACACAAGCAAACATGAGATCTAACGAGAAAAGGGCAAATGAAAAAGAGGGCGAATAAAACAACAAATTTTTGTGAAGTGGGGGAGATGAAAACGAGAGGCAAATGGCAAAAATGTAAATTGCAAGGAGATGAGATTTGTGATTAGGAACCTAGTATATGTTGATGATGTCTCCCCGGCAACGGCGCTAGAAATTCCTTTTGATGTCTGCTTGAACTACGTTGGTATTTCCCCAAAGAGGAAGGGATGATGCAACACAGCAATGGTAGGTATTTCCCTTAGTGATGAGACCAAGGGTATCGAACCAGTAGGAGAACCAAGCAACACTACGTGAACGGCACCTACACACAAATAACAAATACTCGCAACCGACGTATTAAAGGGGTTGTCAATCCCTTTCGGGCAACGGCGCCAGAAATTGGCAAATGGACGTGAGAAAGTTGTAATAAATACATAGATCGAACGCCAAATAAAATAAAGTGCAGCAAGGTATTTTTGTATTTTTGGTTAAATAATCTGAAAATAAAAGCAAATAAAAATAGATCGCGAAGGAAAATATAATAAAGAAGAGGCCCGGGGCCGTAGATTTCATTAGTGGCTTCTCTCGAGAAAAATAGCAAACGGTGGGTAAATGAATTACTGTTGGGCAATTGATAGAACTTCAAATAATCATGATGATATCCAGGCAATGATCATTATATAGGCATCACGTCCAAGATTAGTAGATCGACTCCTGCCTGCATCTAGTACTATTACTCCGCACATCGACCACTATCCAACATGCATCTAGTGTATTAAGTTCATGGAGAAACGGAGTAATGCAATAAGAACGGTGACATGATGTAGAAAAGATCCATTTATGTAGAAATAGACCCCATCTTGTTATCCTTAATGTCAGCGATACATACGTGTCAGTTCCCCTTCTGTCAGTGGGATCAAGCACCATAAGATCAAACCCATCACAAAGCACCTCTTCCCATTGCAAGATAAATACATCAAGTTGGCCAAACAAAACCAAAAATTCAAAGAAGAAATACGAGGCTATGAGCAATCATGCATATAAGAGATCCAAGAAGACTCAAATAACTTTCATGGATAAAAAGATAGATCTGATCATAAACTCAAAGTGCATCGGATCCCAACAAACACACGGCAAAAAGAGTTACATCATATGGATCTCCAAGAGGCCATTGTATTGAGAATCAAAAGAGAGAGAGGAAGCCATCTAGATACTAACTACGGACCCGTAGGTCTACAAAGAACTACTCACGCATCATCGGAGAGGCACCAATGGACATGATGAACCCCTCTATGATGGTGTCTAGATTGGATCTAGTGGTTCTGGAACTTGCGGCGGCTGGAATTGATTTTCGTCGACTCCCATAGGGTTTCTAGAATATTGGGGTATTTATAGAGCAAAGAGGCGGTTCAGGAGGCCCCCGAGGTGGGCACAACCCACCAGGGCACGCCCTGGTGTCTCGTGCTCACCTCGGGCCCCCTCTTTGGTACTTCTTTGGCTCACTGGATGTCTTCTGGTCCAAAAAAATCCACAAAAAGTTTTGCTATTTTTTGCGATGTAAAAAACATGCAAAAAACAATAACTGGCACTTGGCACTATGTCAATAGGTTAGTACCAAAAAATGATATAAAATGATTGTAAAACATCCAAGAATGATAATATAACAGCATGGAACAATCAGAAATTATAGATACATTGGAGATGTATCAGACATCAGGGGGTCCCGAAGTGTGGATCTCAAATCGGTGGTAACATGAATAGGGGAGACGATGTGTACCCAGGTTTGGGACCTCTTGATGGAGGTAAAACCCTATGTTCTGCTCTTGTTTATATTGATGGAGATTTATCAAGTATAGAGTTTGATCTACCTTGAGATCGTATGTTGTGTTCTACCTCTAGGGTTAGGGGAATGAAGTTGTGATTCGGTCCCCTCTACGGGCTAAACCCCTTGGCTTATATACACGCCAGGTAGGGCATCTAGGGTTACATGGTTGGTATCCAGAGGATCGCATGGAGGCTGTAGGAGATGTCTTGGAGTATACTCAAGTCTTCGACAGGCTCGGTCTTGATCACAACCAGGCGTGCATCTTCTAGAGTCTTCCTTAATGAGAATGTGGGCCCACAGGCCCAGCCCGAGGACTATGGGTTGACTAGGTTAGTACCCCCTTGTCTAGGACACCGTCAGTACCCCCCGAACTAATCTCTATGCCGAGGACGACCTCCTTGAAGCAAACAACTACGAATCTGAAGTCCTTGGCTTGGCAGACGAGTTCTCCTTCACTAGAAATTCGAGGTTTCTTCCCTTTAAAGAATACCATGAACCATTTATCAAAGGAACATCGTTTCCTGGCCTTGGCGTAGCCGAACTCGCTCAGCGTCCAAAGATGCAAGATTACTTAGCCTCGAAGGCCAGCCACATAGGTGTGAATAGTACTTTCTAGCCTGACAACTTTATTTAAGCGGCACTACCCATGACTGGTCAAGCAGTTACTATTCACCAAAATCATGGCCCGAGGCAATATTTTTTACTTTCGTGTCCCATCGGAGCGGAGATAGTGCCTGTTTTCTTAGGGATATCATTAAGATTTTGTTTCTCCCTCTGCACATAATGGCATCTTTTGTGGGGAGTAGCGATTTCACCGGTGCGGGTGAGGGAGTCCTGGATTATGGGGTCCTCACGTGTCCGGGCTATGTAACATGGGCCGGACTGATGGGCCGTGAAGATACAAGATAGAAGGCCTCCCCCCGTGTCCGGATGGGACTCTCCTTTGCGTGGATGACAAGTTTGGCGTCCGGATGTATGATTTCCTTTCTCTGTAAACCGACTCTGTACAACCCTAGGCCCCTCCCGTGTCTATATAAACCAGAGGATTTAGTCCGTAGAGGCTATCAGAATTTACATAGGCTAGACATCTAGGGTTTAGCTATTACAATCTTGAGGTAGATCGACTCTTGTAACCCCTATACTCATCAAAGTCAATCAAGCAGGAAGTAGGGTATTACCTCCATTAAGAGGGCCCTAACCTGGGTAAACATAGTGTCCCCTTTGTCTCCTGTTACCTTCGAGCTTCAGACGCACAGTTCCGGACCCCCTACCCGAGATCGGCCGGTTTTGACACCGACATTGGTGCTTTCATTGAGAGTTCCACTGTGTCGTCGACGGCAGGATCGATGGCTCGCCTTGTCATTAACGACAACATTACCTCTAGAAGGGCCCTAGCTCCAGGACAGGTCCTCCAGCTCAGCGGTTTTACCATGGGCACCCGCTTGGCCGTCAAGCCTAAGGCAGCACCCAAAATCGCTAAACATCGTCTTCACATCGGCCTTGAACACCCCGAAAAGATGGATCCAGCGGATATCTCATCCTTGAACGAGCTACTAGATCGCATCGCCGCCCTGGGGGTTGCAACAGACTATGATCGGATTGGGCTTAAACCCGGTCAGAGGGAAATCAAGTCCCCGCCAATCACCCATGTGGTAGCAGTCATGGAGGAACAAGCCGAGCATACTTCTTCCCCTAAGTTAAGAACAAGCTATGTTGGGATTTCTGAGCCCTGCGAGCCAGATACCCATCTTTGGGAAGAGACCTCATGTCCTCCGAACATAGAACCGGGCGTTGAGACCAAAAGCCACCAGGACACTCCGGATCCTGGGCTGGTGACCTCGGAAATTCTTCAAACTCCGAATGCAATAGTAGGCCAGGGTTCAAATTTTAGCCCCCACCCACCACAAGAAATATTCCCCAAGCAATTCAGGTCCTCCAGACGTATGCGACCTAATGTATGTGCGGCAGCAACCTGAGGAAACGGTCCATCACTTCTGGGCCAGATTCCTCGTTAAAAACAAGATTAAAGATTAGTGTGACGACGACGCGGTTTCAGTATTTTGTCGCAACTGTACGGACGAGGGAATCCTCAACGCCCTCAACTGCCGCTGCATACTGCACTTTGCAGATTTGGCACACATCATACATAGGTACTGCGCAATGGAAAGCGCCTGGAAAGCCCAGACAGCCCGGTGGGAACCTCCTGCCTTCAAGCAGCCCACCGGACGGACAAAAAGGATGCACCCTTACGGGGCACCCGATCATCATCTCATGGACAAAAAAATCAAGCCCTTCATAGGACACAGAATTGTCCTTGACGACCTGCTCGACAAACCCTCTTAGATACATACGACGCCGCATACCGAACCAACACATAGCCTTCGGGCTTGTTGGGTACTCCGGCAGGTAGCTAAGAGTGGCGAGGCCATCCTCACCAACATCACTCCAGAGAGGCACTCTTTGGAGGACGCCGATCTTAATGTTTTTACAGTCTTTGAGACCTTTTCTTCCAACAATCGGCGCAAAAGGGCATAACACGACCTCGCTGAAGTCAACCAGGTAGCCGCAATAAATCCTTGGAACGATATGGCGATAACTTTCACCGCCGATGACGAGCCAAGGGCCAGATTAGTCTGAGCACGAGCCGCCTTGGTCTTAAACCCAATTGTGGATGTCTTTCGGCTAACTAAAGTGCTCATGGACGACGGCATTGGCTTGAACCTCATCTACGAAGATATGCTCCCAAAAATGCAAATGGACAAAAGTCGGATCGAGCAAAGCGGCACCACCTTCCGAGGTATTATCCCCAGTCGAGAAGCACGAAGCTTGGGGAAGATTAAACTTGACGTCGTATTCGGCACACCAGAGAACTACAGGCCCGAAGAGTTGCTCTTCCACGTGGAACCTTTCAATAGCGGATATCATGCCCTGTTGGGGCGAGACGCATTCACACGCTTTCAAGCCATACCCCATTATGGGTACATGAAGCTCAAAATGCCAGGGCCCAACGGAGTTATCACTATCACTAGTGATCCGAATATAGCACTTCGCACCGAATACAAAACTGCATCCCTGGCCCTTGAGGCGCTATCTGAGGCCCTCGCGACCGAGGAGCTAACCACTCTACGCTCCATAGTGGACAAGAACGATGTAATACTCGACAAGAGGCCCAAATCCACTTCCTTCAAGCCAGCAGACGAAATAGTCAAATTTCAAGTACACCCAACGGATCCTAACAAAACAACAACCATTGGAGCACAACTGGATCCAACGATCGACGCCGCTCTAAGAGCGTTCCTGCGCGAGAATTGGGACATCTTTGCCTGGCATCCTCCGGATATGCTAGGAATCCCACGCAGACTGGCCAAACATAGGCTCAACATAATGAAGGGGTTCAAACCAGTCAAGCAAACGCTGCGGCAATTTTCGGAACCCAAGCGACAAGCTATGGGGGAGGAGCTAGCCAAACTACTTGAAGCCGGGTTCATCAGAGAGATCAAACACCCGGACTGGCTAGCAAACCTGGTCATGGTGCCAAAGAAGGACAAATCCTAGCGCCTTTGTGTCGATTTCAAAGACCTCAACAAGGCCTGCCCTAAGGACCCCTTGTCGTGGTTCTAAGTCTGACAGTGATGTAGGGGGGTAAGTATGGAGAGGCTAGATCTTAGCTATGTAGAAGCTGTAAGCACATGAAGATGTACGAGTTCAGGCCCTTCTCGGAGGAAGTAAAAGCCCTACGTCTCGGTGCCCGGAGGCGGTCGACTGGATTATATGTGTGAGAATGACAGGGGTGCGAACCCTTGATACTGAGGAGGGGGGTGGCTTATATAGAGTTCGCCAGCCCTCTCCCGCCCTCAGTAATGCAGGGTTTAAAGTACATTAAGGCTGGGCGTTACTGGTAATGCCCCTAATAAAGTGCTATAATGACCATAAAGGCTACTTAATGACCGACCGTTTGCCTGCAGAGTGACTTTAGATCTCCTGGCAGTCGAGTGGTTGGCTTCATGGTCGAGTGATAGCTTCTTGGTCGAGTGTCTTGAACCCGTCGAGTGGGATACCTTCAAGTCGATTGAAAGGTGACTTCTTCTAGGGATGTCCTTGGGTAGGGCTCTTTGGATAGGTCCGTGCCCCTACCCTAGGTACATAGCTTCATCACCCCTTCTTGCTGCCTTGCATTGACCAAATCATTGACGCGACTGCAGGACACGATTCACTGTGTTTCCTCGACGCATACTCCGGATACCATCAAATTAAGATGAAGGAATCCGATCAGGCCGCAATGGCATTCATTACTTCGTATGGGCCTTTCTGCTTCAACACTATGCCTTTCAGACTCAAAAATGCCGGCGCCACTTACCAACGCATGATTCAAACATGCCTGGAAAAGCAAATTGGAAAGACAGTGGAGGCATACGTAGATGATGTAGTCATGAAAACCAAACATGTCGAATCTTTGGTGGACGACTTACGCCTTACATTCGACAACCTCCGAACATATGACATACGACTCAATCCGGAAAAATGCGTTTTCGGTGTTCTGGCTGGAAAGCTGCCCGGGTTCATCATTTCTAATAGAGGAATAGAAGCAAATCCAGCCAAAATCAGAGCCCTATCACAATTGGCAACGCCAATAGACCTAAAGCAGGTCCAAAAACTAGCTGGGTGCATGGCAGCTTTGAGCCGCTTTATCTCCAGATTGGGAGAAAAGGCACTGCCACTTTATCGCCTGCTCCGACGTACCGACCACTTTGAGTGGACGGAGGTGGCAACAGCCGGATTGGAAGAAATAAAAACTTTGTTAGCAAGCAACCCAATCCTTGCCACACCAAACGTCGGCGAACCTATCTTGCTCTACATATCTGCAACTCACCAGGTGGTGAGCGTGGTGCTCGTCGTCGAATGAGAGGAAGAGGGACACAATTTCCCACTCCAAAAAGCAGTATACCATGTATCGGCGGTCCTTACACCATGCAAATCCCGATACCCACACTATCAAAAGATAGCGTATGTGGTCTTTATGGCATCCCAGAAGATGCGACACTACTCTCAAGAGTGTTCGATCACGGTGGCTTTCGAAGTACCACTCAATGACATCATAAACAATTGGGACGCCACCGGCCGCATTGCCAAATGGGCTATCAAGCTCTTACCATTTGAAATAACATAAAAGCGACGCCGAGCTATTAAATCTTAGGTGTTGGCCGACTTTGTCGCCGAATGGCTAGAAGCCGAACTCCCTAAAGAGTACAACACATACTCCAACTGGGTGATGTACTTTGACGGCTCTAAAATGTTAGCCGGATTGGGGGCTGGTGTCATCCTAACATCCCCCACAGTGGACACAGTCCGTTATGTATTACAAATCATGTATACGGACTCCAGTAACGCGGCCGAATATGAGGCACTACTGCATGGTCTCCGGATGGCTGTTTCTATGGGCATACAACGCCTCGAGGTTGATGTCTACTACACAACCTTCTTCCTGTAGACGTTGTTGGGCCTCCAAGTGCAGAGGTTTTTAGGACAATAGCAAATTTCCCTTAAGTGGATGACCTAAGGTTTATCAACCCGTGGGAGGCGTAGGATGAAGATGGTCTCTCTTAAGCAACCCTGCAACCAAATAACAAAGAGTCTCTTGTGTCCCCAACACACCCAATACAATGGTAAATTATATAGGTGCACTAGTTCGGCGAATAGATGGTGATACAAGTGCAATATGGATGATAGATATAGGTTTTTGTAATATGAAAATATAAAAACAGCAAGGTAGCAAGCGATAAAAGTGAGCGTAAACGGTATTGCAATGCTAGGAAACAAGGCCTAGGGTTCATACTTTCACTAGTGCAAGTTCTCTCAACAATAATAACATAATTGGATCATATAACTATCCCTCAACATGCAACAAAGAGTCACTCCAAAGTCACTAATAGCGGAGAACAAACGAAGAGATTATGGTAGGGTACGAAACCACCTCAAAGTTATTCTTTCGGATCGATCTATTCAAGAGTTCGTACTAGAATAACACCTTAAGACACAAATCAACCAAAACCCTAATGTCACCTAGATACTCCAATGTCACCTCAAGTATCCGTGGGTATGATTATACGATATGCATCACGCAATCTCAGATTCATCTATTCAAACCAAAACAAAGTACTTCAAAGAGTGCCCCAAAGTTTCTACCGGAGAGTCAAGACGAAAACGTGTGCCAACCCCTATGCATAGGTTCATGGGCGGAACCCGCAAGTTGATCACCAAAACATACATCAAGTGGATCACGTGATATCCCATTGTCACCACAGATACGCACGACAAGACATACATCAAGTGTTCTCAAATCCTTAAAGACTCAATCCAATAAGATTACTTCAAAGGGAAAACTCAATCCATTACAAGAGAGTAGAGGGGGAGAAACATCATAAGATCCAACTATAATAGCAAAGCTCGCGATACATCAAGATCGTGCCAAATCAAGAACACGAGAGAGAGAGATCAAACACATAGCTACTGGTACATACCCTCATCCCCGAGGGTGAACTACTCCCTCCTCGTCATGGAGAGCGCCGGGATGATGAAGATGGCCACCGGTGAGGGTTCCCCCCTCCGGCAAGGTGCCGGAACAGGGTCCCGAGAGGTTTTTGGTGGCTATAGAGGCTTGCGGCGGCGGAACTCCAGATCTATTCTGTCCCCCGACCGTTTTAGGGTATATGGGTATATATAGGAGGAAGAAGTACGTCAGGGGAGCCACGAGGGGCCCACGAGGGTGGAGGGCGCGCCCTAGGGGGGTGGGCGCGCCCCCCTACCTCGTGGCTCCCTCGTTTCTTTCCTGACATGCACTCCAAGTCCAGCGGGTAGCTTTCCTTCCAAAAATAACTTCTCGAGAAGGTTTCATTCCGTTTTGACTCCGTTTGATATTCCTTTTCTTCGAAACACTAAAACAAGGGGAAAATAGGAACTGGCACTGGGCTCTGGGTCAATAGGTTAGTCCCAAAATTAATATAAAAGTATTTAATAAAGCCCATAAACATTCAAAACAGATAATATAATAGCATGGAACAATAAAAAATTATAGATACGTTGGAGACGTATCAAAGGTGCGTGGAGATTCGAACCTTGCAATATCCCAAATAAATTGAGAATTCGATGCAAAAGATCCAAAGATGGCGGCCTACTACAATGCGGTACTCAAAATATCAGCTCGATTTGAGGGGCTCGAGTTTCATCACCTGGCTCGAGACAGTAATCAATCTTCTTGATGATGAATCTGTCCGTCATCTCTTCACTCCCTAAACCGGCAATCTCATTTGTGATGAGAGCAAGCCTAGAGTACATTTCAGCGACACCTTCCCCATCCTTCATTTTGAACTTGTCAAGTTGACTTTGAAGCACATCCAATTTGGATTCCTTGACGGAGTCGGTACCTTCGTGCATATCAATCAAAGTATTCCAAATTTCCTTTGCATTCTCAAGACGGCTGATTTTGTTGAATTCTTCGGGGCACAGTCCGTTGAAGAGAATATCACAAGCTTGAGCGTTGTATTGCAGCATCTTCAACTCATCCGCGGTAGCTTCACGGTTCGGTTCTTTCCCTTCGAAGAAGTCACCTTGCAAACCAACACACACAATAGCCCAAACGGCAGGGTTATGTCCAAGAATATGCATTTTCATTTTATGCTTCCAACTAGCAAAGTTAGTACCATCAAAGTAAGGACCTCTACGGTGATAATTTCCCTCACTAGACGCCATACTCTCCTAGGTTGTGAAACCAAGGCTGTGACCACCAAAAGCTATGGGAATCAAAGCAAATGGAGACCAAAGCTCTGATACCACTTGTAGGATCGGAAGTATGTCTAGAGGGGGGGGGGTGATTAGACTACTTGACCAAATAAAAACTTAACCTTTTCCCAGTTTTAGTTCTTGGCAGATTTTAGCAACTTTAGGGTAAGTCAAGCAATCATCACACAATTCAAGCAAGCATGCAAAGAGTATATAGGCAGCGAAAAGTAAAGCATGCAACTTGCAAGAATGTAAAGGGAAGGGTTTGGAGAATTCAAATGCTATTGGAGACACGGATGTTTTTCCCGTGGTTCAGATAGGTGGTGCTATCCTACATCCACGTTAGTGGAGACTTCAACCCACGAAGGGTAATGGTTGTGCGAGTCCACGGAGGGCTCCACCCACGAAGGGTCCACGAAGAAGAAACCTTGTCTATCCCACCATGGCCATCGCCCAGAAAAACTTGCCTCACTAGCGGTAGATCTTCACGAAGTAGGTGATCTCCTTGCCCTTACAAACTCCTTGGTTCAACTCCACAATCTTGTCGGAGGCTCCCAAGTGACACCTAGCCAATCTAGGAGACACCACTCTCCAAGAAGTAACAAATGGTGTGTTGATGATGAACTCCTTGCTCTTGTGCTTCAAATGATAGTCTCGCCAACACTCAACTCTCTCTCACAGGATTTGGATTTGGTGGAAAAAAGGTTTGAGTGGAAAGCAACTTGGGAAAGGCTAGAGATCAAGATTCATATGGTAGGAATGGAATATCTTGGTCTCAACACATGAGTAGGTGGTTCTCTCTCAGAACATATGAGTTGGAAGTGTAGGTGTGTTCTGATGGCTCTCTCCACGAATGAAGAGGAGGTGGAGGGGCATATATAGCCTCCACTTAAAATCCAACCGTTACACACAATCTACCAATCTCGGAGGGGTATTGGGCACCTATACACGGTCCTCGAACCATAAGGTGTCGTGCTCATCCTTACGAAAACCTTTGGCCTTTCCTTTGCTCATCCTCTCTTTTACCTCAGCAACCTCTTTGTCATCCCTCCGAGCTTCACGGATATTTCTCAACAATGTAGAGTGAACTTCCATTGCTGCAACAAAACCTTTGGGAACAATCTCCAACCGAAGTTCCCTGAGACCCTCGGCTAACTCCTTTCGTAATCCTCTGCTTAGGAGGGTATTTGTCCTTGTTTTCTTTATTGTTGTGTCCTATTTCTCCACAAAGCTTGTATGCACAAGGTTTCTTCATATCCTTTCTATAAGGCCTCAACTTCTGGGACACCAGACAAGATCTTTGCAGAGTCAACTTAAATTCTTCCCAAGTTGTTACTCTTTGCCATCCATTGATGGTTTGGTGCATCCTCCACCAAGTAGCAGCAACTCTTACAAAACACTTAAGAGCATGTTGGGCCATATCCTTTCCGGCTATAGTGTTATTCTCCATATGATCCTCCATGTTTTGAATCCATCGGTCTGTCTTCAATTGATTCATCGGTCCAGAAAATACAAGCTCATCTCCATTCATCCTCTATGGGGTCTAGGGGTTTTATGGTGGGATAGGAGAGATAGAGAGGGATACACACAATGCAAACAAAAGATTTGAAAAGACAGATTTTATTTGTGGCTGTCAGAAAAACATCAAACAAATGACAGCTCAGAAACATCGCATCTAACGTAAGTATAAAACAGGGGTTTGGTCTTCTAAAGGTTCATAATTCATCAATGTCATCAAACTTTTCAGGTCTTGTTCATGTCTCCGATGGCTTCTTCCGATCATGCTTGTCCTTCTGAAGTTCTTTTGCCAGATCATCTCTGTTGACGTGAAGTCTCTCGTGACATCCTTTAATATTCTTTAGTTGCATTCCAACTTCTGTGCTTCATCAACCTCGACATGGACCATGATCCTACTGTCCTTCAGTTCCTGACGAATCTTTGATGTCTCAAGGTTTTGCTCCTCTAGCTTGGCTACTTTCATCTTCTAGGTCCCGAGTTCTTCACGAAACGCTTCCATATCAAATACTGTTTCTTGTAGGTCCATCTTAACTTCTTGATATAACACTCCTGATCCTGGTGACACACTGGCAAAGGTTAAAACTTCTTCTTGCTGATAGGTGCTCCATCAGCCTTCTGCCATCCAATCCTTCCATGCATATGCATGCTTAACTCACCACGGTGAAAATAGCATAAGCGGGCGATAACATCATGGATAGCCGTGTTTCTGCTCTTGTCATTTCCATGAGCTATCTCTCCATAGTTGATATCTCCTGCCTTAGGGTGTTCCTTGACAGAACTTTGGGTTTTTAACTCTCCATGCTCCGGTCTTTCTCCGATACACCTTGATCTCGGGTATTGACAACTTCCATAATCTGCGAGGTTCCATAAGGGTAGCCTTCCTAGGTCATACAAAATCTGGAAATTCTTCAAAGCCTTCAAGTTCTCCTAGTCTTCGGAATCTTCAACTGTTGTAGTTTCCATTATTCAGATGCACAATAAAATCTCCTTCATTCCGTAGTGGTCGTGGTTGTCCGATATCTTGTACTTCTTGAAGTGGTCTCATCAGTCGAATCTTCGAGTGGTCAAAAGGGGAAAGGGATATGGTCTCACTAAAAGGGGAATTTTTGAATAAGCTCAGAAGAGAAGAGAGGTAAAAGATCTTTTTTGAAAAGAAAGTTTTAGAGAAAATCCTTCCTATGGGATTGCCAGTTTCTAGGGTCACGTCCTATAGTCAACATGTGCTCTGATACCATCTTGTAGCGACCCGACCCGAATGGATCAAGTCTCTGTGCTTAAGTGTCATCCCTGGATCGGTATGCTGACACACACAGTACATGAGGATTTATAACGGAGGTAAATTGTCAGGACCCCGATCCTAAGTCACACCGATCTAGCATGTAACACATCATATCACTTTGCGGCCTCACGCACGGTATTCCCACGGGTGCCACCTTACCTGGCCCGGGACCGTTTGCGCCTTTTGGCTCACGTATATGATAGTGTTGCTAGCATCCATATGACAAAGAACCCGGGCCGACATGGCTAGTCGTGAACCCAAGGCGGCACTAACCCATGAGGACAGGCATACATGAATCACATCGAGCATGTCGGTCATCAACGTATAAATCTGGGCTGTAGCACTGGGCTAACAGGACTCCGGTAACCCGGGCTGTAGCAGGCTAGGCAGGACTCCAGATAACACCGCGTGACATTTCCCCGAAGGGACAGACACAGGAACGACGTGAATCACATGCCGGCCAGTCAAGTGTTCCGAGCAGTAGTGCTAGGCTAGCAGGACTCCGGTGAACCGGGCTGTAGCGGACTACTATCGCTCAGAAGCACTAGACTACATTTCCCCATGTGATAGGATGCCAAAGATAAACAACTAGATAGTCGGATCCCACTCATACCAAGCATTTCAATCATACACACAATATGCCCGATATGAGTAAATACAACATGGCATGACAACAAGACTCTACGACTCAAGTATTTAATCATTAGGCTCCGAAGAGCGAGATATTACAAACATGGGTCTCATGACCCAACATTCAGAGCATACAAGCAACAAGCACATGCGGAAGCTTAACATGTCTGAGTACAGACATCTACAAATGAAAAGGCTGAGAAGCCTGACTATCTACCAGATCCTGCCGAGGGCACAAGATCGTAGCTGAGGTAACAAGTTAAACGTCGAAGTCCAAGCGGTACTACTAGCGAGACTGAAGTCTCTCTACAAAAACATAAAATAGGCAAACGTGAGTACAAATGTACCCAGCAAGACTTACATCAGAACTAACTACATATGCATCGGTATCAACAAAAGGGGTGGTGGAGTTTAACAGCAGCAAGCCAACTTTGACTCGGTGGCTATCTTGAACTACGACTGCAAGTAACTCTTTTGAGGTGGCGCACACGAGTCCACATATTCACCATATCAATACACCTCTATGGATCCGCTCCCGTCTTCCTACGAGAAGGCCATCCATAGCACTCACGCTTATCTTGCGCATTTTAGAGTATCCACTTTCACTTGTCTATGAACTATGCAAGGGGTCCAAGTTTCCATATCCGAGGAATCCGGCTATTCGAATAGATAATGATAACCCTGCAGGGGTGTACTTCTTCACACACGCTCTCGCCACTTACCGCCCTGTACACGTCATGTACCTCGGCAACCTTCAAACGGAAACCGGGCGAGGGAGTCGGCCACGACCTGACTAACCACACAAGTCTCTCGTCCAGGTTTATCGCCTATTCGGGTTCCATCCGCAAGGAGATCCGGCCGGGGTGTCGCTCACGGCCCCAAACGATGTGAGCAGGGTTCCCAAGCCCACCAACCGGGTGCCACTTGGTACACCGTGCCACTGTGCCTAGTCTGTCCCAAGCCCACCTGTACCGGGTGCCACTTGGTAGACTACTAACACTACCTACAAACACCAGAAACTAGTTACAACTCCTGGACAGAGATCAAGTGGATTAATAAGTCGAGAGGGGCACTTAAGCATTCCAATGCGTGGTAGTAACTGTTCATGGATCACAAACACATAACTCAGTTCCTGAGGACGGCTACAATGAGACAACTCACCATGTACTCCTACATGGCCTCTCACCGCTACCTTTACCAAATCGTGTTCACACACTTAGCTCTCACCAGTAGGACATGTTCACCACATTCCAATTCATTCCCGATGAATCAGACCCGACTCAACTCTAAGCAGTAGCAGGCATGACAAACAAGCATGAATGAGTAGGCACATCAGGGCTCAAACAACTCCTACTCATGCTAGTGGGTTTCATCTATTTACTGTGGCAATGACAGGTCATGCAGAGGATAAGGGGTTCAACTACCGCAGCATGTAACAGTTGAATCGATGTTGTCCTAATGCAGTAAAAGAGAGCAGGAGCGAGAGAGTGGGATTGTATCGGAATGAACAAGGGGGTTTTGCTTGCCTGGCACTTCTGAAGATAGTATAGTTCTTCATCGGTGTCATCGAACTCATCATCAGAACATACGTCTACCGAGGGGGAACAACCACCGGCAAACACAGAAAGAACACAATCAACACATGGCGATATGCAGCAATATGATGCATGCTATGACATGGCAATATGAATGTGTTTTGGGCTAATGTAACTAAAACCAGAAGAGTTTGAGCCAATTTGAACCAAGGGTTCAAATCCAAACTCAAGTTATGAATTTATAATGTGCATCACCTCTGGTTGTTGTTTGCAACATTTTCCAAAGACCATGAACATTTTTGAATAGCATTTTGGGTTAATTGAAATTCCATTTTTAATTTGCAACTATTTGAATTTGCTTTGGTGCTAGGGTTTGAAACATTCGCCATTTCAAATTTAATTGAAACTTAAACATGATGCACCACAAGATGAAAGCACTAGGCAGCACCAGAAGCTAGGGATGTGACAACTCGCCCCCACTAAATAAGAATCTCGCCCCGAGATTCAAGACGTGAGGTAAGAAGACAAAGGGGACACCAATCTAACACGATCTCCATGGTCCAATTGCCATCTCGAAGACATTGATTCATCGCTTCAAATTGGTCTTGACATCCTTGCTTTCGAGATCTTCATCCAACATGATGATGACAGAAGGAAACTCTATAGAAAACGATCTTCTCAAAGATCAAGCAACTCACGATCAACTCACGGGATGAGACATAGCAACATCTCTCGAGTTGAGACAGAAAACACACCTCGAGAGGGTTGGAAGAAACATATGACAAAGGTTCGATTTGGTAGGCAAAAATCCCATGCTTAAGAAGATGGTGAACTAGTTTCAAAGTAGCGATGGGATAAATTGCCATGATTCCATAACGGGACACCTCGGGGAAGGTGACTCGTAGAGTTATTCCCTTAAGTGGCAAAAAGAATTACTTTTGATGCATAGATCATTGAAACTCTTCATCCCAGCCTAAGGAAAATTCACAAAGAATCGTTTGAAGGAGTTCGAAGAAATGGCATATATCGACTAGAATGGATGATGTGGACTACCTTGTTGAAGATAACGCAAAGGATGAGTTTTGCTTATCACCGGAAGTGGATGGGACTCATGGTAGACTGACACCATGACGGGTGCAAGCTGGGAACAAAATGCAAATACTGAGAATGACCCAACCATCATAACTGCCTGAGATTCAGATCTGGTTGGTAACGGGATATTTCAGACATCATGCCTGGAGAAGAAAGTTTGCAACACAAATCGACGAGATGATTTCGCAAGATTCTCAGGTAATGAACTACGATAGCAAGCTCCAAAACATGAGCTGGTTCTGCTACAGACCTGTGAACACGCTATCCAAGACAAGCATGACCACGTGGTAGTCTTATAATAAAACGCTACCGAGCTCAGGTGGGGAACCATCATTGAGGTATCGAAGTCCTTGTAAAAACCCCGGGTCTTAAGAAGGAACTTCTTTTCCTTGTACAAATCAATCAGTGGCTTGGTGTGCTAGGGATACATATGGAATGGAGATGATCAGTCTATCAAACCATAGAATACTTCGCACATGCATGACTGACTTGGGATGATTCCAGAGGAAGCAAAAACAAGCTTTCTCGAATTCACGGCGGCAACTTGCATCGATTGCACGTGAACTTAGAGGAAGTCGCTACTTTCATCCAGACATATGCTTCATGAACGAAACACGAAGACATTGCTTATAAAATTTTCAACACTAGGTTAATGTTCAGCATGAATCATGGGGGGGGGGGACAAAATGCTGCTGATGGGCTCAACAACAACTCATCGGAATTTCCATATCACTGGACTTCCACCATCATGTGAACACGGTGATAGCATTGGTCAGACCAAAAGATATAATGGTGTATGCTCGAGGGATCAACCACGAGTAAGACAACATTACGAATATCGTTGGTTCTAACTTGATTTGATGATAGCCCACACTCAAATCAAAGTTTGGACAAGACGATAGATTCAACAACCGATCACGAGGAACAATCAATGAAAATATCATCTTTCTTCAATACACATACACAAAAAGATATCCCTTAACATGAACTAAGTCAGACAAGCTTTTATCTTCCAACTCTCCAAGTTGTTGTTTAGCTTAACCAACTAGCTCAGGGATATCCAACACAGATTCTTGGAGAAAGGGTGGTTCACAAGAAACCAACTTGATCACGAGCTCAACATAACAGTTAGGTGACAACTAGGTAATACATCCGAGAAGATCTTCGGAAAATCACGAACCACCGATATGTTACCAAGCTCGAGAACAATCTTGCTTTTCAGGGCAAGACGATATGATCAAATAAGAAAGGATTGACATTATCCTAACTCATCGATCGAAGGGTGCACCAACAAAAATGGACTAGGTAGCACGATCAATCTTAGGATGATGATTTGATAACCAACACGCTAAGAATGAGAATAGTGTCCATTAACTACCAAGCAACACAGTTGCTAGGAGTATTGATTTCACACAACACGACTCACTTGTCGGCATTCCGGTTATAATAACACGGGGTCGAGGAATGAATAATGATGGCGAGAAGTATTACCGTGTCAAGAATTCATAAGAGGTGGTGCAATTCTCATGACACTCTTGACATAAATATGGTAACACTCCAAGGTGGGGCAGAGCAGAAGCTGGATTGGCATTTTGATCTGCGAAGTACAATTGCTTTGACCCAATCCTAGATATGGACGAAGTACTGGAGTTTGTTTCTCCTAGCCATTCTGGAATAGAATGACTTGACAGACCACAAGAATAATTAGGCATCGATGAACGAATGCATGCATACTCTTGACTATCAATCGATAGAAGATGGTCGGAATACAACTGAAGATGGACAACTCAAGGAGCATATAACTTTCTGAGTTGTGGATGCATAGATTAGTATGTCGAACCAAGTTCAACGGGTTTCTTCCGGATAATCCATGCAAAGAGGTAGGACTGGCAGAGTCACAATATGAATGGGGGAACTCATCGAGGGCCCTCCTGTTGTGATCTTTTGATCCAACAAACTTCTGCCATAAGTGGTTCATAGTATTTGGAAGAAGGAAATACCAAGGACCTTGAGGACTAATGCAAAGGTTACTAATATCCTAATGGAACTAGCAAACACTATCAACAAGAAGTGAGTAGAGTGAATCTCGGGTTCGAAAACCCAGGAGTAGAATACCTACTACTAAATGGCATCACGGGATGCTTTCGAGAATGGTGGCCAGAATCATCTCACTGGGAACACAAAACATGGCCAGATTACTAGGTGACTCCCTAAGCACCTAGGGTCATAATAATAGCTCCAACATATATGTCAAGGCAACGGATTACCTCAACAGAACGATTAATGTGCTTATTCTGACCAAAAGGGACATCGGAAACAGAGAGAAAGGATTTGCAAATGCATCAGATTATTTAGAAACCTGGGATGACTCGGACAGCATAATGGCTGTAAATGCTCAAAAAGATTTGAGACAACCTGCAAAAATGGTGGCATAACCACTCAACATCACAATATCAAGGTTCTGAGGCCAGCTATGAACATAAGGAAGTAGTAGGAACTGAATTGGGGCTTGAACTCAGCAATCCTAGGCAACTACGGTTTAGTAACACGTCATCCTGGGAGATAGAAGAGAAGGCCTAGTTCTTAATCCCCGTAGAAAGGAAGAGGTTGACTCAGACAGAAGGGCATAAGGTAAAGGAGTAAAAGGAGCCTTACGTTCCCTTCCACAATCAATTCCCTTATATAACTAAGCATTTCTAGACACAACTTCGACCAGTTTGGCTTGGTAATCCTACAGGCAGTCAGGCTCTGATACCAAAGCTGTCAGGACCCCGATCCTAAGTCACACCGATCTAGCATGTAACACATCATATCACTTTGCGGCCTCACGCACGGTATTCCCACGGGTGCCACCTTACCTGGCCCGGGACCGTTTGCGCCTTTTGGCTCACGTATATGATAGTGTCGCTAGCATCCATATGACAAAGAACAAGGGCCGACATGGCTAGTCGTGAACCCAAGGCGGCACTAACCCATGAGGACAGGCATACATGAATCACATCGAGCATGTCGGTCATCAACGTATAAATCCAGGCTGTAGCACTGGGCTAACAGGACTCCGGTAACCCGGGCTGTAGCAGGCTAGGCAGGACTCCGGATAACACCGCGTGACATTTCCCCGAAGGGACAGACACAGGAACGACGTGAATCACATGCCGGCCAGTCAAGTGTTCCGAGCAGTAGTGCTAGGCTAGCAGGACTCCGGTGAACCGGGCTGTAGCGGACTACTATCGCTCAGAAGCACTAGACTACATTTCCCCATGTGATAGGATGCCAAAGATAAACAACTAGATAGTCGGATCCCACTCATACCAAGCATTTCAATCATACACACAATATGCCCGATATGAGTAAATACAACATGGCATGACAACAAGACTCTACGACTCAAGTATTTAATCATTAGGCTCCGAAGAGCGAGATATTACAAACATGGGTCTCATGACCCAACATTCAGAGCATACAAGCAACAAGCACATGCGGAAGCTTAACATGTCTGAGTACAGACATCTACAAATGAAAAGGCTGAGAAGCCTGACTATCTACCAGATCCTGCCGAGGGCACAAGATCATAGCTGAGGTAACAAGTTAAACGTCGAAGTCCAAGCGGTACTACTAGCGAGACTGAAGTCTCTCTACAAAAACATAAAATAGGCAAACGTGAGTACAAATGTACCCAGCAAGACTTACATCAGAACTAACTACATATGCATCGGTATCAACAAAAGGGGTGGTGGAGTTTAACTGCAGCAAGCCAACTTTGACTCGGTGGCTATCTTGAACTACGACTGCAAGTAACTCTTTTGAGGTGGCGCACACGAGTCCACATATTCACCATATCAATACACCTCTATGGATCCGCTCCCGTCTCCCTACGAGAAGGCCATCCATAGCACTCACGCTTATCTTGCGCATTTTAGAGTATCCACTTTCACTTGTCTATGAACTATGCAAGGGGTCCAAGTTTCCATATCCGAGGAATCCGGCTATTCGAATAGATAATGATAACCCTGCAGGGGTGTACTTCTTCACACACGCTCTCGCCACTTACCGCCCTGTACACGTCATGTACCTCGGCAACCTTCAAACGGAAACCGGGCGAGGGAGTCGGCCACGACCTGACTAACTACACAAGTCTCTCGTCCAGGTTTATCGCCTATTCGGGTTCCATCCGCAAGGAGATCCGGCCGGGGTGTCGCTCACGGCCCCAAACGATGTGAGCAGGGTTCCCAAGCCCACCAACCGGGTGCCACTTGGTACACCGTGCCACTGTGCCTAGTCTGTCCCAAGCCCACCTGTACCGGGTGCCACTTGGTAGACTACTAACACTACCTACAAACACCAGAAACTAGTTGCAACTCCTGGACAGAGATCAAGTGGATTAATAAGTCGAGAGGGGCACTTAAGCATTCCAATGCGTGGTAGTAACTGTTCATGGATCACAAACACATAACTCAGTTCCTGAGGACGGCTGCAATGAGACAACCCACCATGTACTCCTACATGGCCTCTCACCGCTACCTTTACCAAATCGTGTTCACACACTTAGCTCTCACTAGTAGGACATGTTCACCACATTCCAATTCATTCCCGATGAATCAGACCCGACTCAACTCTAAGCAGTAGCAGGCATGACAAACAAGCATGAATGAGTAGGCACATCAGGGCTCAAACAACTCCTACTCATGCTAGTGGGTTTCATCTATTTACTGTGGCAATGACAGGTCATGCAGAGGATAAGGGGTTCAACTACCGCAGCATGTAACAGTTGAATCGATGTTGTCCTAATGCAGTAAAAGAGAGCAGGAGCGAGAGAGTGGGATTGTATCGGAATGAACAAGGGGGTTTTGCTTGCCTGGCACTTCTGAAGATAGTATAGTTCTTCATCGGTGTCATCGAACTCATCATCGGAACATACGTCTACCGAGGGGGAACAACCACCGGCAAACACAGAAAGAACACAATCAACACATGGCGATATGCAGCAATATGATGCATGCTATGACATGGCAATATGAATGTGTTTTGGGCTAATGTAACTAAAACCAGAAGAGTTTGAGCCAATTTGAACCAAGGGTTCAAATCCAAACTCAAGTTATGAATTTATAATGTGCATCACCTCTGGTTGTTGTTTGCAACATTTTCCAAAGACCATGAACATTTTTGAATAGCATTTTGGGTTAATTGAAATTCCATTTTTAATTTGCAACTATTTGAATTTGCTTTGGTGCTAGGGTTTGAAACATTCCCCATTTCAAATTTAATTGAAACTTAAACATGATGCACCACAAGATGAAAGCACTAGGCAGCACCAGAAGCTAGGGATGTGACAACTCGCCCCCACTAAATAAGAATCTCGCCCCGAGATTCAAGACGTGAGGTAAGAAGACAAAGGGGACACCAATCTAACACGATCTCCATGGTCCAATTGCCATCTCGAAGACATTGATTCATCGCTTCAAATTGGTCTTGACATCCTTGCTTTCGAGATCTTCATCCAACATGATGATGACAGAAGGAAACTCTATAGAAAACGATCTTCTCAAAGATCAAGCAACTCACGATCAACTCACGGGATGAGACATAGCAACATCTCTCGAGTTGAGACAGAAAACACACCTCGAGAGGGTTGGAAGAAACATATGACAAAGGTTCGATTTGGTAGGCAAAAATCCCATGCTTAAGAAGATGGTGAACTAGTTTCAAAGTAGCGATGGGATAAATTGCCATGATTCCATAACGGGACACCTCGGGGAAGGTGACTCGTAGAGTTATTCCCTTAAGTGGCAAAAAGAATTACTTTTGATGCATAGATCATTGAAACTCTTCATCCCAGCCTAAGGAAAATTCACAAAGAATCGTTTGAAGGAGTTCGAAGAAATGGCATATATCGACTAGAATGGATGATGTGGACTACCTTGTTGAAGATAACGCAAAGGATGAGTTTTGCTTATCACCGGAAGTGGATGGGACTCATGGTAGACTGACACCATGACGGGTGCAAGCTGGGAACAAAATGCAAATACTGAGAATGACCCAACCATCATAACTGCCTGAGATTCAGATCTGGTTGGTAACGGGATATTTCAGACATCATGCCTGGAGAAGAAAGTTTGCAACACAAATCGACGAGATGATTTCGCAAGATTCTCAGGTAATGAACTACGATAGCAAGCTCCAAAACATGAGCTGGTTCTGCTACAGACCTGTGAACACGCTATCCAAGACAAGCATGACCACGTGGTAGTCTTATAATAAAACGCTACCGAGCTCAGGTGGGGAACCATCATTGAGGTATCGAAGTCCTTGTAAAAACCCCGGGTCTTAAGAAGGAACTTCTTTTCCTTGTACAAATCAATCAGTGGCTTGGTGTGCTAGGGATACATATGGAATGGAGATGATCAGTCTATCAAACCATAGAATACTTCGCACATGCATGACTGACTTGGGATGATTCCAGAGGAAGCAAAAACAAGCTTTCTCGAATTCACGGCGGCAACTTGCATCGATTGCACGTGAACTTAGAGGAAGTCGCTACTTTCATCCAGACATATGCTTCATGAACGAAACACGAAGACATTGCTTATAAAATTTTCAACACTAGGTTAATGTTCAGCATGAATCATGGGGGGGGGGACAAAATGCTGCTGATGGGCTCAACAACAACTCATCGGAATTTCCATATCACTGGACTTCCACCATCATGTGAACACGGTGATAGCATTGGTCAGACCAAAAGATATAATGGTGTATGCTCGAGGGATCAACCACGAGTAAGACAACATTACGAATATCGTTGGTTCTAACTTGATTTGATGATAGCCCACACTCAAATCAAAGTTTGGACAAGACGATAGATTCAACAACCGATCACGAGGAACAATCAATGAAAATATCATCTTTCTTCAATACACATACACAAAAAGATATCCCTTAACATGAACTAAGTCAGACAAGCTTTTATCTTCCAACTCTCCAAGTTGTTGTTTAGCTTAACCAACTAGCTCAGGGATATCCAACACAGATTCTTGGAGAAAGGGTGGTTCACAAGAAACCAACTTGATCACGAGCTCAACATAACAGTTAGGTGACAACTAGGTAATACATCCGAGAAGATCTTCGGAAAATCACGAACCACCGATATGTTACCAAGCTCGAGAACAATCTTGCTTTTCAGGGCAAGACGATATGATCAAATAAGAAAGGATTGACATTATCCTAACTCATCGATCGAAGGGTGCACCAACAAAAATGGACTAGGTAGCACGATCAATCTTAGGATGATGATTTGATAACCAACACGCTAAGAATGAGAATAGTGTCCATTAACTACCAAGCAACACAGTTGCTAGGAGTATTGATTTCACACAACACGACTCACTTGTCGGCATTCCGGTTATAATAACACGGGGTCGAGGAATGAATAATGATGGCGAGAAGTATTACCGTGTCAAGAATTCATAAGAGGTGGTGCAATTCTCATGACACTCTTGACATAAATATGGTAACACTCCAAGGTGGGGCAGAGCAGAAGCTGGATTGGCATTTTGATCTGCGAAGTACAATTGCTTTGACCCAATCCTAGATATGGACGAAGTACTGGAGTTTGTTTCTCCTAGCCATTCTGGGATAGAATGACTTGACAGACCACAAGAATAATTAGGCATCGATGAACGAATGCATGCATACTCTTGACTATCAATCGATAGAAGATGGTCGGAATACAACTGAAGATGGACAACTCAAGGAGCATATAACTTTCTGAGTTGTGGATGCATAGATTAGTATGTCGAACCAAGTTCAACGGGTTTCTTCCGGATAATCCATGCAAAGAGGTAGGACTGGCAGAGTCACAATATGAATGGGGGAACTCATCGAGGGCCCTCCTGTTGTGATCTTTTGATCCAACAAACTTCTGCCATAAGTGGTTCATAGTATTTGGAAGAAGGAAATACCAAGGACCTTGAGGACTAATGCAAAGGTTACTAATATCCTAATGGAACTAGAAAACACTATCAACAAGAAGTGAGTAGAGTGAATCTCGGGTTCGAAAACCCAGGAGTAGAATACCTACTACTAAATGGCATCACGGGATGCTTTCGAGAATGGTGGCCAGAATCATCACACTGGGAACACAAAACATGGCCAGATTACTAGGTGACTCCCTAAGCACCTAGGGTCATAATAATAGCTCCAACATATATGTCAAGGCAACGGAGTACCTCAACAGAACGATTAATGTGCTTATTCTGACCAAAAGGGACATCGGAAACAGAGAGAAAGGATTTGCAAATGCATCAGATTATTTAGAAACCTGGGATGACTCGGACAGCATAATGGCTGTAAATGCTCAAAAAGATTTGAGACAACCTGCAAAAATGGTGGCATAACCACTCAACATCACAATATCAAGGTTCTGAGGCCAGCTATGAACATAAGGAAGTAGTAGGAACTGAATTGGGGCTTGAACTCAGCAATCCTAGGAAACTACGGTTTAGTAACACGTCATCCTGGGAGATAGAAGAGAAGGCCTAGTTCTTAATCCCCGTAGAAAGGAAGAGGTTGACTCAGACAGAAGGGCATAAGGTAAAGGAGTAAAAGGAGCCTTACGTTCCCTTCCACAATCAATTCCCTTATATAACTAAGCATTTCTAGACACAACTTCGACCAGTTTGGCTTGGTAATCCTACAGGCAGTCAGGCTCTGATACCAAAGCTGTCAGGACCCCGATCCTAAGTCACACCGATCTAGCATGTAACACATCATATCACTTTGCGGCCTCACGCACGGTATTCCCACGGGTGCCACCTTACCTGGCCCGGGACCGTTTGCGCCTTTTGGCTCACGTATATGATAGTGTCGCTAGCATCCATATGACAAAGAACAAGGGCCGACATGGCTAGTCGTGAACCCAAGGCGGCACTAACCCATAAGGACAGGCATACATGAATCACATCGAGCATGTCGGTCATCAACGTATAAATCCAGGCTGTAGCACTGGGCTAACAGGACTCCGGTAACCCGGGCTGTAGCAGGCTAGGCAGGACTCCGGATAACACCGCGTGACATTTCCCCGAAGGGACAGACACAGGAACGACGTGAATCACATGCCGGCCAGTCAAGTGTTCCGAGCAGTAGTGCTGGGCTAGCAGGACTCCGGTGAACCAGGCTGTAGCGGACTACTATCGCTCAGAAGCACTAGACTACATTTCCCCATGTGATAGGATGCCAAAGATAAACAACTAGATAGTCGGATCCCACTCATACCAAGCATTTCAATCATACACACAATATGCCCGATATGAGTAAATACAACATGGCATGACAACAAGACTCTACGACTCAAGTATTTAATCATTAGGCTCCGAAGAGCGAGATATTACAAACATGGGTCTCATGACCCAACATTCAGAGCATACAAGCAACAAGCACATGCGGAAGCTTAACATGTCTGAGTACAGACATCTACAAATGAAAAGGCTGAGAAGCCTGACTATCTACCAGATCCTGCCGAGGGCACAAGATCGTAGCTGAGGTAACAAGCTAAACGTCGAAGTCCAAGCGGTACTACTAGCGAGACTGAAGTCTCTCTACAAAAACATAAAATAGGCAAACGTGAGTACAAATGTACCCAGCAAGACTTACATCAGAACTAACTACATATGCATCGGTATCAACAAAAGGGGTGGTGGAGTTTAACTGCAGCAAGCCAGCTTTGACTCGGTGGCTATCCTGAACTATGACTACAAGTAACTCTTTTGAGGTGGCGCACACAAGTCCACATATTCACCATATCAATACACCTCTATGGATCCGCTCCCGTCTCCCTACGAGAAGGCCATCCATAGCACTCACGCTTATCTTGCGCATTTTAGAGTATCCACTTTCACTTGTCTATGAACTATGCAAGGGGTCCAAGTTTCCATATCCGAGGAATCCGGCTATTCGAATAGATAATGATAACCCTGCAGGGGTGTACTTCTTCACACACGCTCTCGCCACTTACCGCCCTGTACACGTCATGTACCTCGACAACCTTCAAACGGAAACCGGGCGAGGGAGTCGGCCACGACCTGACTAACCAGACAAGTCTCTCGTCCAGGTTTATCGCCTATTCAGGTTCCATCCGCAAGGAGATCCGGCCGGGGTGTCGCTCACGGCCCCAAACGATGTGAGCAGGGTTCCCAAGCCCACCAACTGGGTGCCACTTGGTACACCGTGCCACTGTGCCTAGTCTGTCCCAAGCCCACCTGTACCGGGTGCCACTTGGTAGACTACTAACACTACCTACAAACACCAGAAACTAGTTGCAACTCCTGGACAGAGATCAAGTGGATTAATAAGTCGAGAGGGGCACTTAAGCATTCCAATGCGTGGTAGTAACTGTTCATGGATCACAAACACAGAACTCAGTTCCTGAGGACGGCTGCAATGAGACAACCCACCATGTACTCCTACATGGCCTCTCGCCGCTACCTTTACCCAATCGTGTTCACACACTTAGCTCTCAACAGTAGGACATGTTCACCACATTCCAATTCATTCCCGATGAATCAGACCCGACTCAACTCTAAGCAGTAGCAGGCATGACAAACAAGCATGAATGAGTAGGCACATCAGGGCTCAAACAACTCCTACTCATGCTAGTGGGTTTCATCTATTTACTGTGGCAATGACAGGTCATGCAGAGGATAAGGGGTTCAACTACCGCAGCATGTAACAGTTGAATCGATGTTGTCCTAATGCAGTAAAAGAGAGCAGGAGCGAGAGAGTGGGATTTTATCGGAATGAAAAAGGGGGTTTTGCTTGCCTGGCACTTCTGAAGATAGTATAGTTCTTCATCGGTGTCATCGAACTCATCATCGGAACATACGTCTACCGAGGGGGAACAACCACCGGCAAACACAGAAAGAACACAATCAACACATGGCGATATGCAGATGCATGCTATGACATGGCAATATGAATGTGTTTTGGGCTAATGTAACTAAAACCAGAAGAGTTTGAGCCAATTTGAACCAAGGGTTCAAATCCAAACTCAAGTTATGAATTTATAATGTGCATTAACTTGTTTCACCTAAACAGCAAGGTTAAAGTGTTCTGACATGCATAAAAATGGTACGGATGGATTCCTTGAATTTTTCTGATAATTTTTCATATATAAATTATTTTAATCTGAGCTACGGTTGAATTTATATGAATTTTTGAAGTTTTGGCTATTTTCTGGAATTTCCTGTAAAAGAAAAAATCAGAAAAGAGTTATTGCGTCAGCATTAAGTATGCATGATGTCAGCAAGTCAACTGCGGCTGACCGGGGTCAAACCTGACCAGTGCGGCCCACTGGTCAGTGACCCATTAATTAATCCCGGTCAAAACCCGTGCTGACGGAGTTTGACCCAGCGGTAGGGCCCGCTGTCAGTGGCAGTGAGGTGGCTAATGGTGGGGATTAGTCCTAATGACCGTGCCACGTCGGCAGTCGCCGGAGTTTCGCCGGCGGAGACCAAAACCGTGGCGGAAGATCGTCAGAGTGGCGCTACGGGTGGTTTTGGGCCAAGCCAAGGGCACCGGAGGGTTGCCCATGCTCGCGCGCATCCAGGGGAGGCACGCAGGAGGCGCGGGGTGGAACGAGCTCGCCGGAGTCGAGCTCGTGGCGGCGGCCGGCGTTCGGGCACCTGCGGGTTTGGCGTTGTGGTGCACGGGAGGAGGAGCCGGTGGGTGAAACGTGGTCCTGGGGGTGTACTGAGTGCGGCGACGTGCTTGGTTTGGACGGAGGCCGGCCAAAACGACGACGGCGACATGGCCGGCGCCGGCGAGGTCTCGGTCTCGACGGAAAAGAGAGCTAGAGCTTGAATTAGCACACGGGAGTAGGGGTAAACGGTTTAGAGGCTCACAGTGCATCGCATGGTTGGGTCGGCAGCTCGGGGGAGGCCCTGGCGACGACGAAGTGGCGACGGCGATCGCCGGAGTCCAAGGAAGAAGACGGAGCTAATGGCGGCATTGTAGGGGCTCCCGCGGGGCGTGGCTCGGTGGGGAGGAAGAGGGGGTCAAGGCGGAGCTTCTGAGCACGGGGAGAGGGCGAGGGGGAGGCGGTGGCCGCGGCTATGGCGAACGGCGGCGACGAGCTCGTTCGGCCGAGCTCGAGATCGAGCGAGGAGAAGGGGGGAGAGTGACCAGAGGGAAAAAGGGGGGGGGTCGGTTCGGGGCTTCGTCCACGTCTCCTGGGCGTCGCGAGAAGGGCCGGGAAAGGAGGAAGCAGACAGGGAGGTGGCCACGGCGATCGCGCGCGCGTCGACACGCCTCTGCCAGTAGGCAGAGGTTGAAGACATCGGTGCCCCTGGTGGGCTGGGCCGCCAAGTGGGCTGGCCAGCTGGGCTGTAACAGTGCCAGGCCTCAGGTAGGTGGCCAAGGTAAGCCTTTTCCGTTTCTTGTTTTCTTTTCTATTTCTGACATTTGTTTTTGACTTAACAATAAATACTAGCACAATTATAAAAATGTTGGGATTGCTTGTGACCACTAGTTATAATATACCAGAGTTCCTCACCAATTTCCAACATTTTTGGAGCCTTTAAAATATTTATATTATTTTAAACAGCTCCAATTCAAATACATATGGGTTCATTCAAAAATCCAAAATGTTTAGAAAAAATGTGCATCACCTCTGGTTGTTGTTTGCAACATTTTCCAAAGACCATGAACATTTTTGAATAGCATTTTGGGTTAATTGAAATTCCATTTTTAATTTGCAACTATTTGAATTTGCTTTGGTGCTAGGGTTTGAAACATTCCCCACTTCAAATTTAATTGAAACTTAAACATGATGCACCACAAGATGAAAGCACTAGGCAGCACCAGAAGCTAGGGATGTGACATAAATCACATGTATAAAGTAACGCAAATACTATTACCTCAATCCAAAATAGCGGAAGTAACAACAAGGTTGTGGATTCCCATCAACACCAACGGCAAAGTTGAGTGTAGAAATCGTAACCCTAACGTATCACTTACTCGTCATAAGATAATCCTGCAACATGAGACGTTGCAGCCACAAAGGGTCAGTACATTGAATGTACTGACAAATTCACACTGAAGAGCAATGATGAATAATGGCTATCACTACATGCATATATGGCTGGTGGAAAAGCTCTATGGTTATAAGGTTTTTGTGAAGAGCCCATAGTAGCTTGTGGCTGCACACAGAAGTTTCTAGTATGAATAATCTCATGATCCCTTTGAGCCTGGGTGGCGGTCCATAAAAAACAGGCAATCCTGGTCTACCCAGGTGCCTAGATAGGCAATCCTGGAATACCCAGGTACCTCAATCCACCCAGATGTGTGTTTAAGTTGCCACCTTAAGTAAACCATTAATTAACAATCTCACATCTGTCATGGATACTCTCAAAACCCAATCCACGTCTACGAGCATAGCATGGCAATATAAGCATAACGTAATAGTAACTCCCAAGGTTTGAATGCAGGGCAATAGGTTCCTACCTCATCAACTACTTCCCAATACCCACATGTTATCAATCCTACTCATGCAATGTTTGAGGGTGAAACTAATGCATAAAAACTGGGTATGAAAGGGATATGATCAAAGTGTGAACTTGCCTGCAATGTTGATGAAGATGATTCGCACTCAAAACTCTTGATGGATCTTCTCGTCACACTCCGGTCAATCTATCGTAAGCAAGCAATAGTAACCACACATAAGCACTCACTCAAAAGATCGAGAAGAACGAAGAAGACGATTCGGAAAACATCAAAACCAAGCAAATAACTATTGCAACATAAAACAATTTCTAACAGTACCAAAATTGTGTGAATTTGGCCTTATCAGAAAGTTTAGGTCAAGAGCTTTAATTTGCAAAAAGAATCAACTCAAACGGAGCTACGGAACTCAAATTATGATCAAACGAAGTTTGAATTCAAATCGTGTCCAATTCAAATTTAAACTTTCAAAAATATGTTTGAGTTGGATTACAGGATAGAGAAGATCATAACGAAGACGTGGGCGTTGGTTTCGTTGGTTTTGGATAAACGAGTAAAAAGATGTGGTCGTTTGAAGTACAGTGACTAATCTGAAAATAGAATCATCACAGATAGGTCCCTGGCCGGAATTTAAAAGAAAAAGAAAAATTCTAAACAACGAACGTTCGCTATAGAAGCATACGTGACGAAAAACGTTCACTACCGAACCTAATCAGATGAACGCTCACTAAACAAACTAAACTAAATAATAAACCAGAAACGATAAAAAAAACAAAATCGGCGAATCGGGGCTATTCGGTTTAACTAAACCCTAAGAAAAACTAAACCGATCTGTTCTAATAAACCTAACACTACGATGACAGAGATAAAAAGAAACGAATGGAGGGAGGCGCTTACAGAGGGCATGGTCGCTGGCTCAGGTGACGACTCCGGCAAGGTAGGCGAAGGCAGGGAGGGGCGGCGGGTCGTGAGGCGAGGGGCGGCGACTCTGGCATGGGGTCGGGCGGCGCTGGATGACGGGGTCGGGCAGGAGGCGACGCTGGTGGAGTTCAGGCGAACCGTGGCTCCAGCGAGGTAGCTTCGGTCATGGACGACGATGACGAGGCGGTGGCTCCGGTGGTCCTCCATCTCGTACGAGAGCACGGGGAGGTGCAGCGCGGCAACGTGGACGTGATGGTGTTGCCGGAGGTGATTGGAAGGGGAGGGTAGTGGCGCGGCAAGGCGGCGGAGCTCGGTGAAATTTTGCGAACTCCGGCGAGATCGAGAGGACTCCCTAGGGCACGGTAGATCGAGGTTTTCGCGAAAATTGGACGAGGAGGAGGTGGGAAGTATTTATAGGGGGTTGGGCTTGCGCGAGGGGCAACAAACGGATCGAATCGGGAGAGATTTGGGATTGGGGCTCTCTGTCCATGATGAACACGAAAGAAGGAGACAGAGGAGGGGGATGACAAGCGGGGTCTACTCGTCGGTGGCAGCGGGGAAAGGGGCGCGGGTCGGGTGGCCGCCTCGACGGGGACTCGGGCGCGTGTGAAGCAGCTGGGCTGGGCTTTGGCGTGGCCCACTCGGAGGAGAAAGGTTCTTTTTTTAAGACATTTTTTTCCAGAAAAACAAAAACAAAAAAATAAAAAAATACTATATAGGCATATAATATATCAAAATTTTCAAAAAAAGATTTCCCACAAGCTGAACATTTTTCTAGAGACAAATAAAATACACACAAATCCAAATAAAGCAAAGAGTGCTTCTGCCCTAGTAAAATCCAGTAAAAAATCATTTTAAAAATACCAAAATGATTTCAAATTTATTTCTCTCCAATTTTCTGATGTAGGGAATCATGTTACCCTATATTCCATATATTTTATTTTTGGAGAAAAATAATTTGAATAAAACTCAAATAACTCCAAATTAAAAATAATTTCCAAAAGGACTTTGAATTTGATCCTTTGAAACTCCCAACTCATATTTCATATGTCTTGAAGAAGTCATTTTATCTTCGCTCATGAAAATCATTGAGTTGCATAAAGTTTCAGAATTGGAAATATTCTCAAATGAAATTCAAATATTTTCAACACCCCTTGTCATTTTAAATAAATGGAAGAAGTCATGTCATCTTCTCTCCAGGGTTTTGTGGTGAAAAGAACTTGAATTCATGGAGATCATAAAATGGAAAAATGGAAGTTTGGGAAAGTCCTTTTATTCCCTCTCATTTAACTTTCAAAAAGTTCGAATTTCACTCACGTTCAAACAATCAATCAAACAAACAATCAAATCTATCTATTTAATATAACATTCCAAAATTTAGAATTTTGGGATGTTACAAAACTCCTATGGTTAAGTGAAAGTGTTAAAGCAATATAGTCTGTTTGCCTCGTTCGCCGCGCTACCACCTCCTTAATGGACCAAGACGTTGGATCAAGTGTGAACACGTGCTTTTGCGAACACCCCCGCATTATATGCGTGGGGGCGAAAACCAACGACTGCAAACTTTCAGGTTATATACATATATACATAAACGGCCGCAAATGAGGCAGCATAATATTTTCAGGCAAAAGTATAAACACAGCCTTTATAATTCAAGTAACATTGTTATTACAATTGAGATACATGTCACTCGAACATGACACTCTTCGAGCACCGAGCCTCTATTAAACGAGCACCTTCCAGGACTTCTTCAAAATAGTGCTCGGCCGAAACCTGGCCTACGGCCGGATTCTGGGTTGCAATTGCGGTGACCTCCATCTCTGCACAGTATGTCTTGACACGGGCAAGAGCCATCCGCGCACCCTCTATGCACGCCGACCTCTTTACAGCATCGATATGCGGCACACCACCAAGGAATCGTTGCACAAGACCAAAATAACTATTCGGCCTTGGTCCTTCCGACCAGAGACGATCCACGACAGACCTCATGGCAAGCCCGGACAACCTATGGAGCTCGGCCCACTCGGCCATTTGCTCATTTAACAGCAGCGGACGCGCCGGAGCATTGAACTGCGACCAGAACAACTTTTCCACTTCGTGATATTTTTGATCTTCGAAAAACTTGGTCGCATCAGCGACACTTGCTGCCAAATCCAGGTACGCGTCCGTAGAACTCCATAATTGATCCAAAAGGGCATACTTAGTGAGGGAGTCCGGGATTAGGGGGTGTCCGGATGGCCGGACTATACCTTCAGCCGGACTCCTGGACTATGAAGATACAAGATTGAAGACTTCGTCCCATGTCCGGATGGGACTTTCCTTAGCGTGGAAGGCAAGCTTGGCGATGCGGATATTCATATCTCCTACCATTGTAACCGACTTTGTGTAACCCTAACCCTCTCCGGTGTCTATATAAACCGGAGGGTTTTAGTCCGTAGGACAACCTCAACATACAACAATCATAGGCTAGCTTCTAGGGTTTAGCCTCCTTGACCTCGTGGTAGATCTACTCTTGTACTACCTATATCATCAATATTAATCAAGCAGGACGTAGGGTTTTACCTCCATCAAGAGGGCCCGAACCTGGGTAAAACTTCGTGTCCCTTGTCTCGTGTTACCATCCGCCTAGACGCACAGTTCGGGACCCCCTACCCGAGATCTGCCGGTTTTGACACCGACATTGGTGCTTTCATTGAGAGTTCCTCTGTGTCGTCGCTTTTAGGCCCGATGGCTCCTTTGATCATCAACAACGATGCGGTCCAGGATGAGACTTTTCTCCCCGGACAGATCTTCGTCTTCGGCGGCTTCGCACTGCGGGCCAACTCGCTTGGCCACCTGGAGCAGATCGAAAGCTACGCCCCTGGCCATTAGGTCAGATTTGGAAGTTTAAACTATACGACTGTCGGTGTCAAAACCGGCGGATCTTAGGTAGGGGGTCCCGAACTGTGCGTCAAGGCCGGATGGTAACAGGAGACAAGGGACACGATGTTTTTACCCAGGTTTGGGCCCTCTCAATGGAGGTAATACCCTACTCCTGCTTGATTAATATTGATGATATGGGTAGTACAAGAGTAGATCTACCACGAGATCAAGGAGGCTAAACCCTAGGAGCTAGCCTATGGTATGGTTGTTGTGTATGGAGTTGATTGTCCTACGGACTACAACCCTCCGGTTTATATAGACACCGGATAGGGTTAGGGTTACACAGAGTCGGTTACAATGGTAGGAGATCTTGAATATCCGCATCGCCAAGCTTGCCTTCCATGCCAAGGAAAGTCCCATCCGGACACGGGAAGAAGTCTTCAATCTTGTATCTTCATAGTCCAGTAGTCCGGCGAAGGTATAGTCCAGCTACACGAACACCCCCTAATCCAGGACTCCCTCAGTAGCCCCTGAACCAGGCTTCAATGACGAAAAGTCCGGCGCGCAGATTGTCTTCGGCATTGCAAGGCGGGTTCCTCCTCCAAGTCCTTCATAGAAGATTGTAAACACCAAAAATAGTGTCCGGTTCTGCAAAATAAGTTTCCACAGATTGCCATAGAGAGAATAATATTAACACAAATCAAATCTGCTGATGTATTCCGCAGTGCGTCATCACACTACGGCCAAGTTCTTTACGAATCGTTTTTACTTTTCCACCTCAGCACATTTTGCGAGGCGGTTTCCTTGGCACGTCCCGTCAAGGCAGAGATCGTGTGCCTAATACGGACGTGGGTAACCCAATCGTGCCCGTTAGCACGTTTCCTCGATTAAAGGCGAGTCCCGAACGGTTACGGGGAGGGCTCTTGGTATTCAACCTCTTATAAAGAGACCAAGGCCTTACAACTTTTTTCAATCTCAAGCGAGTTCGCCCGTCGCCTCAAGTTCCAACACCCTAGGCTCCAGATTCCAGGCGCTTCGGACCTTCAACAATGTCCGGTTCTGACCTTCAAGGCCGATGGACGCCCTCCTCCGTCACGGAGGAGGACGTACTAAAGTTGAGGGAGGCTAAGTTCCTGAACGGCAAAATTTCGCATAGGTTGCCTGCTCAAGGGCAGGCCATTCCCAGTTCCCAGCCCGATGAGAGCATGGTGTTCATGTCTCACTTCCTTCGGGGGTTGGGCTTCCCAATGGATCCCTTCGTGAGGGGACTGCTGTTTTATTACGGGCTGGAATTCCATGATTTAGCCCCGGAGTCCATCCTCCATATCTCCTCGTTTATTGTCGTGTGTGAAGCGTTCCTCCGCGTTACCCCTCACTTCGGATTATGGCTCAAGACTTTCAAAGTGGAGCCGAAGATGATCAAGGGACGGCACGCAGAGTGCGGAGGCGCTGTTATAAGCAAAAATGCCGATGCTCCATGGCCCGAAGGCTCTTTTCAAGAGGAGCTAGGTTTGTGGCAACGAGAGTGGTTTTATATCACCGCTCCCCGGGGCACCAAGTGGGTGGCGCCTCCTGCCGTTCGCTCGGGTCCCCCACCACGGCTAGCGTCATGGGTCAATAGAGGGTTGGACTGGGGTTTGCCCAAAGACGTGCCCTTGTTGCAGGGCCGCATTAAGGACCTCTTGGAAGGAGGTGTCAGCCTGGTCAAGGTGACGCAGGTCATGCTGATTCGCTGAATACTGCCCGGCAAACGTCGCTCCCTTCGCCTGTGGGAATTTAATCCAGAGGGACCATGAGCTCTCCGGAACTTTATGGGTGCAACGCCCGCGGAGATGTATAAACTGTTCTTCGGATCACAAGAGATGTGTCCAGATTTGACCGAGGACGCAAGCCTAAGCTGCAATCGCCCGGATACTCAAGTAAGTAACCTTGTGCCCGGACCTTCTATCCGTATAATTGTCATAAACTTGACCCTGAAAGAGCTGTCCTTTTTAACAGGAGTGGATAGCGAAGGCAAAGCTGATCAGGTGTCCGGCTCCCCTTCCCGAAACTAGGCCGGATCCCGTGCTGGTCAGGATGCTGGAGATAGTGCCTTTGGAGGGAAGCAAGGGGGAGGACAAGGAAACTATGGCCTCCTCGAAGGAGGCTACTCCGAAGGGAGGAACCGACAATTCCTCTCCTAAGGGGAAGAAGAGGGCCGCCTCTGACGACCCGAAGACCATAGCCTCGAAGCGTGGGAAGAAAACCTCGTCAGAGGGTCCGACGCCGGGGAGTTGCTCGGCCGAACTACGACCTCAAAGGGATCAGCCCTCCAGCGAGCCGTACGTAGAGAAAGATTTTCTTTTTGAGAGATGGGAGAAATCCTTGATTTATATCTGAGAAGATTAACCGAAATGTTACCTTGTAGCTCGGACCTTAGCCCTTCTCAGCAGAGCTCGTCTTTCGGGGATCTTCTTCCGGAGATGATGGAGAGCGGGACGCCTCCCCCTGCCGTACCGCCTAGCGAGGCGGGCGACCCTGAGGTGTCATCGCGGAGGGTTGCTTTGAATCCGGCAGGGGCGAAAGATAGCTATGTGGCCCCCCAAGGTTCTCCGCGTCCGGCCTTCGAAAGAAGTCATGGGACAAGTCCGGCACCGTCTGGTGTTCGGCCGGAGGAGCTAAAGATTCTGCTGGGGCGAGCTTCTGTCTCAGAGGAGCACCGTGCATTGATGGGCATGGTGATTGAAAGGATCTCATTCGCAGAAAGCGGATTGCATGAGGCCGTCAAAAGTTTACTGACGGGTTTTGAGGTACGTTAGATAATGTACACTTTTGTCAGTTGCGCATAAATAAGATGGGCCCTGTGTATATAGTAGCCCCTGAGACTCTGCGCGTCGTCAAGGAATGATGGCACGCGGAGGATCCTAATCCCAGGTCTAAGATGTCGCCTTTGAATGTAGGCGGCAGGGTGTCCGGAATCAAGCCGAACCGATGATTTTGCCGAACTAAAGCGGCAACTGGACGTGGCAGATGCCGACATCGCGCTTGTCAACAAGCGGCTTGATGAGGCTCAAGGTATGTAATTCCTCGGGAGGCATTAGGTAAGAAGAGCTTTATGCCAGTGTCTTACGATGTGTGTGCTTGACGCAGATGGTGCGGCCGCCGCGGAGAGTCTTAGGGCAGAACTAGCCCGAGCTAAAGAACAAGCCAGAGAAAGTGATGCGGCTGCCAAGAAAGCGCTTGAAGAGCTGAGAGCCGAACAGGCTGCTCATTGCCGAAGCAAGGAAGAGATGGCCGAGATGGCCGAAAAGTTAACGAGCGCTGCATACCATTGTAGACTTCTTGAGAAATAAGACTAGGCGAAACAGACGGACCTAGAGAAGGCCGTTGCTGATGCCAAGGACGCGCGCTCTGCGATGACAGCTGCGAAGGAGGAGCTGCGTCAGGCCGAACAGATTGCGGCTGGAAAGCCCTTTATGCTGCGAAGAAAATTTTGTGATCCGAAGTTTGGTCCGTTGGACCGGATGTGGAGTGTGGAGGATACCTATCTGGATTTGGCAGCGAGTGCTGCTGATGCGACCGAACACTTTTGGGATAAAAAAGATCACGAAGTGAAAAAGCTTTTCTCGTCGCAGTTTCACAATCCAGAGCGTCCACTTGCAGTGGACGACCGTTTGGCTCAATGGGCCGAACTTAATAGGTTGTCCGGACTCGCCATGAAGTACGTCATGGGTCATCTATGGCCAGGGAGATCGGAGCCGAAGAGTTATTTCAGCTTGGTGCAGCAATTCCTTGACGCGGTGCCGCGTATTAATGCAATGAAGAGGTTAGCATGCATAGAGGGTGCAAGGATGGCTCTTGCCCGTGTCAAGACATACTGAGCAGAGATGGAGACCAACGTTGTTGCGTTCCAAGATTCGGACAAAAGCCGAGTACCCTCCGAGCACTATTTTCAGGAAGTCCTTGAAGGCGCTCGTGTAATAGAAACGCAGTGCTCGAAAGATGCTATGTTATTATAGCATATGTAATGATAAAGTAATATCTTGATAAACTGTAGTGGCCTTTTTATACTTGTGCCTTCAAGTATTGGGAACACCTCCTGTGCGGCCGTTTTTTTAAAATATATATATAAGATCTGAAAGATGGCAGTCGTTGGCTTCAGCCCCCACGCACATAGTGCGGGGGTGCTCGCAGAAGATGCATGTTCACACTTAACCCAACGTCTTGGTCCTACAAAGGAGGTGATAGCGCAGCGGGCCAGGCAACCGGACTATAATGCTTTAACACTTTCACTTAGCCGTAGGAGCTTGACAGTGGGGCTATTTAGGTAGCCCCTTGGTGGCGACTGCGCTCGTCCGAGTTCGGGGCGCGTGTGTGCCTGACCAGGAAGCGGCCCTTCGTTAAAGCGGAGGAATCCGATAGATTCCGATAGGTCATCGAGTGGCTGACCAGTCTCACGCTACATCATGACAGTCACTTTTTGGCTTTCTCTACTGAGGTGCTCGCCCGGCCGAACCGGGGCACAATCGCAGTAGTTCTCCTAGTGCTACCTTAGCCGATAGAGCGGAACGTAAGGTAGCCGAACTCAGGAGCCGGGCAACCCAACATTTGACCAAAGACATGATTCGGAGCTGATGCATATAATGCCAAAACTCGCGACGCCGAACACTCCCTAAGGTGTTCGGTCTTTAGGAGTGCAGGCGAAACAACACTCTTTACTAATAGGAAAGCCCCTAGTGTCCAGGTACGAGCAAAAGTTCTGACGTGGCCACATGCCAATACGCCAGCCTCCTCGGTTATATCGGAAAAAACCAGGTGATGTGCAGCAACAAGAGACAGTAAAAAAGGTTTACGTAGGGTCTTAATCTAAAAAGAATCCTTTAGGACGGGTCCCTACTGCACGTCTGCGCCCATGTCTCCGTTGTGCCGTATCCTAGACGGGCGCCGCACGACGTTCATTTGTAAAAGAGAGGAACTGAATTGAAAACGGGTCGTGCCGAACAAAAGTTTAAAATAAACAAGGTATAAAGTAAATTATAAAATTGAGCTTTATTGTCTCTGCATGTAACCCCTAGTGCGGGGGTATATGACCACTAAGCCTGCATCAATGATGATTTTGTACCGAACTCGTCTATCCTCTTTCGTGGTCTTTAGTGACCTATTTCGAAGTTTTTTGGCCGGTCAGGCCATTTTACTGCGGGGCTGTCAAAGCGGCCGCACAGTCCTCCGCTTGGGGGAGGCACGCTTTAGTGCTTCCCCTTTAAAGAAATGATGCCACGTGGACCGGGCATCTTAAGTGTGAGGGATGCATAATGCGGTATCGCGTTGAAGCGAGCGAAAGCTTCGCGTCCTAGTAGTGCTTGATAGCGACTTGAGAACGGGACGATATGGGAGGTCAGCTTTTCACAGCGGAAGATATCGGCAGAGCCTAATATAACTTCAAGCCGGAGAAAACCCATACAACGGGTGTCTGGACCAGGTGTTGCCCCTTGAAATGAGGTTTTGCTGCGGCGGATTCTTGCTGGGTTTATCCCCATGAGATGGATTGTATCCTAATATATCAGGTTTAGTCCACTGTCGCCGTCCATAAGGACATTTGAAAACTGGAGTCCGCCAATTATTGGATCGAGTATCAAGGCAGTCCAGCCTGCATTCTTGATATTCCTAGAATAATCTAGCTGGTCGAAGATGATTGGTTTTAACAACGAGTGGCGGGACCCTTTATGGATAGGTCGTGTGGTGCGTGCCTTTATGGGCGCCGCACGTTTTGTTATGTGAAGTAAGTTCACTGTTTTTACTTCTTGTGGGAAGTTCTTCTGTTTCCTGGTGCTCTGCTTTTGGGGTTCGTCCCCATCTTCGCTTGGTGTGTCGAGCCCCTTGTGTTCGGCGTTGAGTCTGCCGGATTGTTTGAAAACCCAACAATCTCTGTGGGTATGGTTAGCAGGCTTCCCGGGAGTACTATGTATCTGACATATCCTGTTCAGGATTTTATTTAAGTTGGATGGATCATCTCTATTATCCTGGAGGGTCGGTTTCGTCTGATTTTGTCGTGAGCCTTTGAATCCGGCATTAACTGCCGTGCTCTTCGGACTTTTTTCCTTAGTCCGGCGACGGTCCTTGTTGCGTCGCGGTTTTCCGTTTCCATCCCTAATTTCGGATGTACTTGGGTCGCTGGGGCTGCATCTTGCCAACCAGCTGTCCTCTCCTGCACAAAAGCGGGTCATGAGGCTTGTTAGTGCGGCCATTGTTCTTGGCTTTTCTTGGCCGAGGTGTCTGGCGAGCCATTCGTCTCGGACGTTATGCCTGAAAGCTGCTAATGCTTCGGCGTCCGGACAGTCGACTATCTGATTCTTTTTAGTGAGGAATCTATTCCAGAACTGCCGAGCTGATTCTTCGGGCTGTTGGGTTATGTGACTAAGATCGTCTGCATCCGGAGGCCGGACATAGGTCCCTTGAAAATTTGCTCAGAAAGCATCTTCGAGCTCTTCCCAACTTCCAATTGTGTTTTCAAGAAGGCTTTTAAGCCAATGCCGGGCTGGCCCTTTAAGCTTTAGGGGTAAATATTTGATGGCATGGAGATCATCTCCTCTGGCCATATGTATGTGGAGGATGTAGTCCTCAATCCAGACTCTAGGTCTGTTGTTCCATCATATGCCGCTATGTTGACGGGCTTGAACCCCTCTGGAAATTCATAGTCCAGAACCTCATTGGTGAAACATAGGGGGTGTGCAGCGCCCCTGTATTTGGGTGTGCCGGATTCTGATGATGGCTTTTTTGCATTGCTTACGGGAGCTTGCTTTCTTGGCCCATAAATGGACCTAACAGGGCCATGATGCGAATCCTTTTGTGGGTCGCATGCCGTTTTCAGTGCGGCGCCGCTTGCCGCTTTATGGGGTCGTCTATCGGACCGTGTGGCTTTCTTATTTTTTGAATTCGAGGGCTCTAGGGCCTCTTCGCCGAATTCAGGCAGCAACTTTCTTTTCGGATAGCTTTTAGTGTGGCGACCGTCGCCGTATTTGTCTGCGGTATTGATTACTTTGCTCCATCTAATCCGGAGTGCATCTTCCGCTGTTTTTAGCTTCCGCTTCTGCTTTTTCAAGCTGCGTGCAGTTGCAACGAGCCTCTTGTGGAGACTCTTCTGCTCTATGGGTTTATCCGGCGTAAAGTCGTCCGGAATGCCGTTTTCGCTGGGGGAGGGATGTTCGGTTTCTTTATCCGTGTTGCCCTGTTCGGACGGTTGCTCTGAGGCCTGCTCGTCGTCTACCGACTCGTCCTGCTCTATGGCTGGGTTTTTATCGAGGCGAGGCTTGGGTCGGCGTTTACGCCGACGCTTTGATTGCTTTCTGGGGGGTCGATCTCCCGTTCCATCCCCTTTTTCCTCGTTGTCGCTTCCTTTAGGGGTATCCACCATGTACACATCCTGAGATGGGGTGGCTGTCCAATGCTCTATGGGCGTTGGTTCATCGGTTTCTCCTGCATCATCATCCATGCTGTCGATGTCTGTGGAGTCGAAGTTGAGCACGTCGTTTAAATTTTCGACAGTGGCTACAAAGTGGGTGGTGGGTGGGCTTTGAATTTCTTCATCGTCCGTATCCCATCCTCGCTGACCGTAATCCGGCCAGGGCTCCCCTGATAAAGAGAGAGACTTAAGAGAATTCAGGATGTCGCCAAAAGGCGAGTGCTGAAAAATGTCCACGGCGGTGAACTCCATTGTCGGCGCCCAATCGGATTCGATTAGCAGGGGCGCGGGGGGTTCGGAGTCCGGGGAGGAGTCCGGACCCTCGGAGTCACGGGTCATGCAGAGTACGGGGCTGGCGTTTGGCTCGATCGCCTTAGAGATCGCAGCCCCCGAGGTGACGTCCAACCGCTCATCCTCGATCGGCGCAACAGGCTTTGAGTTAAGGGTCGGAACCGTTGCGCGTGCGGCCTCCAGGACACTATTCGGAGGCAGAGCTAGATCATGCCCCTCGAGATAGTGCGGCGCGCTTGGCCGTGGCTCGAACCCGTCGAAGATCAAGTCTCCGCGGATATCAGCCGTGTAGTTTAAGCTTCCAAACCTGACTTGATGCCGAGGGGCATAGCTTTGGATCTTCTCCAGGTGGCCAAGCGAGTTGGCCCGCAGAGCAAAGCCGCCGAAGACAAAGATCTGTCCGGGGAGAAAAGTCTCACCCTGGACCTCGTCGTTGTTGATGATCAAAGAAGCCATCGGGCCTAAAGGCGACGACACATAGGAACTCTAAATGAAAGCACCAATGTCGGTGTCAAAACTGGCGGATCTCGGGTAGGGGGTCCCGAACTGTGCGTCAAGGCCGGATGGTAACAGGAGACAAGGGACATGATGTTTTTACCCAGGTTCGAGCCCTCTCGATGGAGGTAATACCCTACTCCTGCTTGATTAATATTGATGATATGGGTAGTACAAGAGTAGATCTACCACGAGATCAAGGAGGCTAAACCCTAGGAGCTAGCCTATGGTATGATTGTTGTGTATGGAGTTGATTGTCCTATGGACTAGAACCCTCCGGTTTATATAGACACCGGATAGGGTTAGGGTTACACAGAGTCGGTTACAATGGTAGGAGATCTTGAATATCCGCATCGCCAAGCTTGCCTTCCACGCCAAGGAAAGTCCCATCCGGACACGGGACAAAGTCTTCAATCTTGTATCTTCATAGTCCAGGAGTCCGGCAAAGGTATAGTCCGGCTACCCGAACACCCCCTAATCCAGGACTCCCTCAACGGACGACATCCACGGGGACTTGATCTTCGACGGATTCGAGCCACAGCCAAGCGCGCCGCACTATCTCGATGGGCATGATCTAGCTCTGCCGCCAAACAGTGCCCTGGAGGCCGCCCACGCATCGGTTCCGACCCTTAATTCGGAGCCGGTTGCACCGATTGAGGATGAGCGGTTGGACGCCGCATCGGGGGCTGCGATCCCAAAGGCGGTCGTGCCATACACCAGCCCCGCACGCTGCAAGGCCCGTGATTCCGAGGGGCCTGACTCCTCTCCGGACTCCGAGCCCTCCGTGCCCCTGCCGATCGAATCCGATTGGGCACCAATCATGGAGTTCACCTCTGCAGACGTCTTTCAGCACTCGCCCTTTGGCGATATTCTGAAGTCACTGAAGTCTCTCTCTTTATCAGGAGAGACCTGGCCGGACTACTGTCAGCAAGGATGGGATACGGACGATGAAGAAATTCAAAGCCCACCCACCACCCACTTTGTAGCCGTTGTCGATGATTTAACCGACATGCTCGATTTCGACTCCGAAGACATCGACGGTATGGACGCCGATGCGGGAGACGATCAAGAACCAGCGCCTATAGGGCACTGGAAGGCCACCTCGTCGTATGACATATACATGGTGGATACTCCAAAAGATGGAGATGGTGATGGAACAGCGGGGGAGGATACCTCCAAGAAAAAGCCCAAGCGCCGGCGTCAGCGGCGCCGCTCTAAATCTCGCCAAAGCAAAAACGATGATTCCGGCACAGGAGATAATAATACTCCGGATAGCACCGAAGAACACCCCTCCAGCAAGATTCAGCACAGGAGGATGGAGAAGCCAGCCCTCACGAGAGAGCGGCAGACAGAGAGGTTGAGGATGACAATTATTTGCCTCCCTTCAAAGATGAGGCAAGCCTCGACGACGATGAATTCGTCGTGCCAGAGGATCCCGCCGAACAAGAGCGTTTTAAATGCAGGCTTATGGCCACCGCAAGCAGCCTCAAGAAAAAGCAGCAACAACTTAGAGCTGATCAAGATTTGCTAGCCGACAGATGGACTGAAGTCCTTGCTGCCGAAGAGTATGAACTCGAATGCCCCTCCAAGAGCTACCCAAAGCGCAGGCTGCTACCCCGATTAGAGGAGGAAGCACTTAAACCTACATCACCAACGCATGACATGGCCGACCGGCCACCTCGTGGCCGTGACAGAGAAGCCTCTCGGCCCTCCACTCAAGCCGTGCCCCGGCGCCGCTCAAAGCATACTAAGGCACGGGAAAATGCGCTAGACCTGCGAGAGATACTGGAGGACAAGGCAAGGCAAACAAGATCGATCTACGGATCGCGTGGGTGCCCCACGGCACATGACGGGGATCGTCACTCCGGATATAATAAATCCGGCCGGGCCAAACACAATAGACAAAGCTCCTTCGAGCTACGTCGTGATATAGCCCAATACAGAGGCGCCGCACACCCACTATGCTTCACAGATGAAGTAATGGATCATAAAATCCCTGAGGGTTTCAAACCCGTGAACATCGAGTCATATGACGGCACAACAGATCCTGCGGTATGGATCGAGGATTATCTCCTTCATATCCACATGGCCCGCGGCGATGATCTCCACGCCATCAAATACCTCCCGCTCAAACTTAAGGGACCGACCAGGCATTGGCTTAACAGCTTGCCAGCAGATTCAATCGGTTCTTGGGAGGACCTGGAAGCCGCATTCCTCGATAATTTCCAGGGTACCTACGTGCGACCACCAGACGCCGATGACCCAAGCCACATAATTCAGCAGCATGAGGAATCGGCCAGGCAATTCCGGACATGATTCCTAACAAAGAAAAACCAAATAGTCGATTGTCCGGACGCAGAGGCCCTAGCGGCCTTCAAGCCTAATATCCGCAATGAGTGGCTTGCCCGGCACCTTGGACAGGAAAAGCCGAAATCTATGGCAGCTCTCACAACACTCATGACCTGCTTTTGCGCGGGAGAAGACAGCTGGCAAGCTCGCAGCAACAATTTAACCAAGAACCCTGGTAATTCGGATACCAAGGACCAAAGTGGCAGGTCGCGTCAGAACAAGCAAAAACGCCGCATTAGCAGCGACAGCAACGAGGATACGGCAGTCAATGCCGGATTCCGAGGCTACAAATCCGGTCAACGGAAAGAGCCATTCAAAAGAAATACTCAGGACCCGTCCAGTTTGGACCGAATACTCGACCGCTTGTGCCAGATACATGGCACCCCCGAAAAGCCAGCCAATCACGCCAACATGGATTGTTGGGTGTTCAAGCAGGCAGGCAAGTTAAATGCCGAAAATAGACACAAGGGGCTGCGTAGCGACGACGAGGAGGAGCCAAGGCCGCCGAACAACAGTGGACAGAAGGGTTTTCCCCACAAGTGCGGACGGTAAACATGATATACGCAACCCACATCCCCAAAAGGGAGCGGAAGCGTGCATTACGGGACGTATACGCGCTGGAGCCAGTCGCCCCAAAGTTCAACCCATAGTCCTCCTGCCCGATCACTTTTGATCGAAGGGACCACCCCACTAGCATCCGTCATGGCGGGTTCACCGCATTGGTTCTATACCCAATTATTGACGGATTTCATCTCACAAGAGTCCTTATGGACGACAACAGCTGCCTGAACCTGCTTTACCAGGATACAGTGCGGAAAATGGGCATAGATCCCTCGAGGATTAAGCCCACCAAAATGACCTTTAAAGGCGTCATACCAGGTGTAGAGGCCAACTGTACAGGTTCAGTCACACTTGAAGTGGTCTTCGGATCTCCGGATAACTTCCGAAGCGAGGAGTTAATCTTCGACATAGTCCCGTTCCGCAGTGGCTATCACGCACTGCTCGGGCGAACCGCATTCGCAAAGTTCAATGCGGTACCGCACTATGCATACCTTAAGCTCAAGAAGCCTGGCCCTCGAGGAGTAATCACGGTCAATGGAAACACCGAACGCTCCCTCCGAATGGAGGAGCACACGGCGGCGCTCGCAGCAGAAGTACAAAGCAGCCTCTCTAGGCAATTCTCCAGTCCGGCCGTTAAAAGACCGGACACTGTCAAGCGCGCCCGGAGTAACCTACAACAAGACCGACTGGCATGTTCTGAGCAGGCGTAGCAATGCGGCCCCAACCCCAGCCCTCGCGAAATAGCGAAACTAGCGCTTCGCGTACATAACTACGCTCTCGAAATACCATGGGCGCAGGGGAAGGGGCACCATCACGGCACGCCCAAAACACGGCTTAAACCGTACTAGGGGCTGCCGAATTCCTTTTTATTTTTCTCTTACTTTCAGGACTCCATACTTCGGACGACCTGTTCGGCAATTCAACTGCCGCACAAACGATGCAAGAACCAGGGAAACAGACAAGCCATGCCACATTATGGAACTCCCAGGTGGTCTCTATTACGAGTAGTATACCTGTTATGCATAAAATTCCACGGCCTGCCCCTGGACAGGACATGTTAAATAGTCCAATTTTTTCTTATTGCACTATTTGTATCGTTCTGCTTGGATCGCAGCCTTTCTATAAACAATGCATAGCTTTTTGTCTATCTTCTGCATTACTCTCTTTTTACATATATGTTCATTAATAATATGCTGCACCCGTACACTATGGTACGGCAAATACGCCAGGGGCTCCAGTACCCCTTAATATGGTGTGTGAAGTCCGAACACTTTCACAAGTGCGGCACCCCGAACTTATAGCATTATATGCATTGGATCCGAATCATGATTTGGGTCAATAGTTGGGTTTGCCCGGCTCCTATGTTTTGGTGCCTTACGTTCCGCTATATCGGCTAAGGTAGCACTAGGAGAACTACTGTGATTGTGCCCCAGTTGAGCTGGGCTGAGCACCTCAGTAGAGAAAGCTAAACCTGACTGTCATGATGAAGCAAGAGACCGGTCGCTGTTCGAGAGGTTTTTCGAGTCGTTAAAGACTTATGCCGCTTGAAGCGAGGAACCAGATTTGTCTGGCCAAGGCGTGGATAGCGCCCCAAACTCAGTCTTCCGAATACTAGGGGCTTCGCCGAAATTTAAAATTATAGAGTTCTATGGCTAAGTGAGAGTGTTCAAGCATTATAGTCCGATTGCCTCGTTCGTTGTGCTGAGCGCCTCCCTCGAACGACCCAAACATAGGAAAAAGAGCGCTCAGGTTTATCCCGAACACCCCAGCACTGGTGGCATGGGGGCAGAAGCCGACGACTAGCCATCTCTCAATTTTTTGATAAACGGCCGCACAGAAAGTAATATTTTAAATTCAAAAAGCATTGCTTAGCGCATATGAACAAGTTTTCAGCGCACAGGACAACATGAGCAAGTTTATTCAAAGATTACATCCTTGGTACATCCATCCGCCATAAGGCGGGCACCCTTTAGTACATCCTTATAATAGTTCTCGGGTTTGCGATGCTCTTTCCCCAGCGGCGGCCCGTCCTTCATAAGCTTCTCACCGTCGAGCTTGCCCCAGTGCACCTTAGAACGGGCAAGGGCCCTCCAGGCACCTTCGATGCAGACGGAGCGCTTGATGACCTCGAGCCTTGGACAGGCCTCCACCAGCCGCCGCACCAGTCCGAAATAGCTCCCAGGGAGGGCCTCTCCAGGCCACAGCCGAACTATGAAGCCTTTCATGGCCTGTTCGGCCGCCTTGTGGAGCTCGACCAGCTTCTTCAGCTGGTCGCTCAAGGGCACAGGGTGTCCGGCCTCAGCATACTGAGACCAGAACACCTTCTCCGTCGAGCCGCCTTCCTTGACTCGATAGAATACGGCGGCATCGGATACGCTACGGGGAAGATCTGCGAATGCCCCTGGAGAGCTCCGGATTCGGGTAAGTAACAAGTAGCTTACTTTCGTATGTTTGCTTTGCATAAAGAATGCCTTACCCGCCGCTATCTTTTTCATCGCATCCAATTCCCGGAGGGCCTTCTGGGATTCGGCCTTGTCAGACTTGGCAGTTTCAAGGGCCGTCGCGAGCTCGGACGCTCACATCTTCGAGTCAAGCTCCAAACTCTCATGTTTTTTCATGAGAGCCTGAAGCTCTTGCCGCGCCTCGCCGACCCGCGCCTCAAATTTCTCCCGCTCGGTGCGCTCCATGGCCGTTTTATTCTCGGCCTCGGACAGCGCCTGCTTGAGGGTCGCCACCTCAGTTGTGGCACCTACAATAAGCAGCATAATCCTGTCATTTTTCGCAATTGCATCTTTTTATATACATTTTTCTATAAGGTATCTCTTACCTTCTTTCTCCTCGAGCTGCCGCTTGGCAAGGCCGAGCTCTTGCTCGGACCGCTCGAGGCCCTGCTTCAGGGCACCCACCTCCGCAGTCAGTGCAGCGGTTGCAAGCAACGAAGCCTGCGAACGCGCATTGACTCTTTTTTGTTAGACTCCTGCAAAATTTATTAGATCGTCTATTCGGCTTTTCTTTCCGAACGCCAAACAGAGCACCAGGGGCTACTGTCTATGCAGTAATATTTCTACATATTTTTTACTTACCTCGAAGCCTGTTAGAAGGCTGGCACAAGCTTCAGTCAGTCCGCTCTTGGCAGACTGAACCTTCTGGATCACCGTTCTCATAATAGTACGGTGCTCCTCGTCGATGGAGGCGCCCTTAAGCACCTCCAGCAGATTGTCCAGCGCCTCCGGTTGGACAGAGGCCGCCGGCTTAGTAGGCTTGATCCTCTTAGAAGGTGGTCGCCTTCCGCAGTCTGGAACCGTTGAGGATTCCGGTGCGGTGTCCGGCACAAAGCCGGACTTGGAGCCCTGGGGGGCCTTGTCCCCTTTGCTTCTGGAGTCCGGGAAGTCGCCTTGTGGCGCCTCCAGGACCACCTCCTCCTGGCTTGGAGCCTGTTGGGACAACACTTCGGCGTCGTCCGTAGGGCGGGGGGAGGTAGCCGTCGGAAGTGAATTCACATCCGACAAATCCAGGGAGCTGCTCGACGACTCGTCGAGTCCGGTCTTGGACGGACTGCATAATTACATTCGGCATAAGGAAAAGCTGTGCAACAAGGGAATTCTATGAGTTACTCCGGTATCCGAATACTTACGATTTTGCCGGGCGCTTGGCCCTGTGCGGCCACTCCTCTTCGCCCTCGTCGGCGTTGCTGGAGTAGTCAGGAGGAAGGGTCTTCCCCTTCTTGGACCCTTCGGCCTCCCCTGTGGGGGCGGCCTTCCTCTTTTTTCCTCCCCCCGCTGGAGGGGGAGAGGTTTCCTCTTCCTCCTCCTCGTCTTCACGGGAGGAGTGCGTCTCGGATTCGTCGGACGACGAGTCCGACACCACCATATGCCAGGAACTCTTTCGAGTCCCCGTGGCCTTCTTCTTGGCCTTCTTCTCCGGCACCACATAAGGTGCCGGAACCAGCAGCTTCACTAAGCGAGCATCGGCTGGGTCTTCGGGCAAGGAAGCCGGACAGTTAACCGGTCCGGACTTCACCTGCCAAGCCTGTCAAAGGTAAGGGACTTTAGATCAAGCATAGAGTCAAACTATGAAAAAACTAACATCTTGTAAAAAGGTGAAAATAGCTTACCTCGCTAGCGTGACGCTGCGAGCTGAATCCGCGGTCCTCGGAGGCGGATGCGGGAGCTTCAGCGCCTTTGGTTAGCACCTTCCAGACGTCTTCGTACATCGTGTCGAAAAGCCTGCTAAGGGTTGGGTGCTGCGCCGGGTCGAACTCCCATAGATTAAAGTCCCGTTGTTGACACGGGAGGATCCGGCGGACGAGCATAACCTGGACTACAATGACAAGCTTGAGCTGCTTGTTCACCAGGGACTGGATGCATGTCTGCAGTCCGGTCACCTCTCCTTTGTCGCCCCACGATAGGCCCGTCTCCTTCCAGGACGTGAGCCGCGTAGGGGGTCGGGATCGGAACTCAGGGGCTGCGATCCACTTCGGATCGCGCGGCTCGGTGATGTAAAACCACCATGACTGCCACCTCTTCAGGGTCTCCACAAAGGAGCCCTCGAGCCATAGGACGTTGGCTATCTTGCCCGCCATGGCGCCTCCGCATTCCGCCTGGTTGCCACGCACAACCTTCGGCTTGACATTAAAAGTCTTGAGCCAAAGACCGAAATGGGGGCGGATGCAGAGGAAGGCCTCGCACACGACGATAAACGCCGAGATATTGAGGATGAAGTTCGGGGCCAGATCGTGGAAATCCAGGCCATAGTAGAACATGAGCCCCCGGACAAATGGGTGGATAGGAAAGCCCAGTCCGCGGAGGAAATGGGGAAGGAATACAACCCTCTCATGGGGCCTAAGGGTGGGGAGGAGCTGCCCCTTTTCAGGAAGCTGGTGCGCGATGTCGTTAGACAAGTATCCGGCCTTCCTTAGCTTTTTGACATGGCCCTCCGTAACGGAGGAGACCATCCACTTGCCTCCCGCTCCGGACATTGCTGGAGAAGGTTGAGGTGGGAAGTGCGGGCTTGGGCGCTGGAGCTCGGGTGCGCAAAAGATGGATAGGCAGAGGAGGAAGAAGGCATAGGTAAAAAGGTGGATCCTTATCCCCTTATATGGGCGGATGCGGCTATGCGTCCCCACCAGCCTGGTAAAACTCGCTTGCCTCCTAAGCGCCGTGATAAATGGCGCGATTGGGTTACCCACGTCCGTATTGATGAGAATCCCGTAAATGGGGGACACGATCTCTGCTTTGACAAGACGTGCCAAGGAAACCGCCTCGCAAAACGCGCTAATGTGGGGAAGTAAAAACGATTCGAATAAAGGCTTGGCCGTAGTGTGATGTCACACTGCGGAATATGTCAGCAGATTGGATTTGTGTTAATATTATTCTCTCTATGGCAATATGTGGAAACTTATTTTGCAGAGCCGGACACTACCCTTAGTGTTTACCAACTTTTATGAAGAACTTGGAGGAGGAACCCACCTTGCAATGCCGAAGACAATTTGCGTGCCGGACTCGTCGTCATTGAAGCCTGGTTCAGGGGCTACTGAGGGAGTCCGGGATTAGGGGGTGTCCGGATGGCCGGACTATACCTTCAGCCAGACTCCCGGACTATGAAGATACAAGATTGAAGACTTCCTCCCGTGTCCGGATGGGACTTTCCTTGGCGTGGAAGGCAAGCTTGGCGATGCGGATATTCAGATCTCCTATCATTGTAACCGACTTTGTGTAACCCTAACCCTCTCCGGTGTCTATATAAACCGGTGGGTTTTAGTCTGTAGGACAACCTCAACATACAACAATCATACCATAGGCTAGCTTCTAGGGTTTAGCCTCCTTGATATCATGGTAGATCTACTCTTGTACTACCCATATCATCAATATAAATCAAGCAGGATGTAGGGTTTTACCTCCATCAAGAGGGCCCGAACCTGGGTAAAACTTCATGTCCCTTGTCTCCTATTACCATCCGCCTAGACACACAGTTTGGGACCCCCTACCCGAGATACGCCGGTTTTGACACCGACACTTAGGATCTCCGAACTTCGTCCGCAAAAAAAGGGCTTCCCAGCCGTGATATTTCCGGTTTGACGTAGCTCCTCCTTCACCGCTCTGATTTTAGAGCGGGTTTCCTTAGCTGCTACCATGGCTTTCTCCATGTCCGCCGTCTTCATTTGACTTTCCCTTTCGAGAATCTCATAACGGTCGGCGGCATCTTTCAACTCAACAGCTATCTTGGCTATTTCTCTTTGCTCTCGCAATGCGCAGCTTGTTCGGCTCTTAATTCTTCGACCGCCTTTACGGCGGCCGCATCATTCCTCCTGGCTTGTTCCTTGGCTTGGGCAAGTTCTGCCCAAAGGGTCTCCACGGCGGCAGCTCCATCTGCAGTCACAACATATTCTAGATACTAGCATCATGCCCCTCTTAATATATGTTGACCATCAGAGAATACATACCCTGTGCCTCGTCAAGCCGCCTGATTACAAGCACGATGTCGGCATCCGCCGCATCAAGTTGCCGCTTCAGTTTGGCAAACTCACCAGTCCGGCTAGCCATCGGACCCTCAGCCACCTGCACATGAAGGAGGCATGATTATTACCTGGGACTATGATCCTCTATTTGCCACCTTTTTTGACAGCAACCAGAGTCTCAGGGGATACTATCTGTACATGGCACACCTAGCGTGTGCGGTACCGTCAAAAACATACATATTACTTTGCGTACCTCAAAGCCTCTCAGCAGGCTCATAAAAGCTTCATGCAACCCGCTTTCGGCGGATGAAATCTTCTCAACTACCGTACCCATTAACGTACGATGCGATTCTGTGATAGTCGCGTGCTCCAGAAGATTCCTTAATGAGTCTGGTTGCGCACCGAATAGTTCCGGACTCTTTCTGTTGCTCCCCTTAGGAGCCGAATACTCCAGACTCCGGGTGGCCGAAGGGTTACCTTCCGGCCTTGGCGGATCAGGAGAAATCCTTCGTGACGACACCTCAGGGTCGTCCGCCTCATGAGGCGGGGATGCATGGGGAGGTGTTTCGCTCTCGATCATCTCTGGAAGAAGATCCCCCGAAGACGAACTCTGTCGAGAAGGGCTACGATCCGAACTACAAGACATACATCTCGGTTATTGTCTTCGGAAATGAAGGAGGATATATTTACTATAGAGTACTTTTGTTTACTTACAGCTCGGTGGAGGGCTGATCCCCTTGCGGGCACTGTGTGGTAAGGATGCCCTCTGGGGTAGGGCCCCCTGACAAGTATTTCTTCCCTCGTTTGGAAACCATTGTTTCCAAGTCTTCAGAGGCGGTCCTCTTCCTTCCTTGGGCAGAGGGGATTTTAGATCCTTCTCCCCGGTTATCCTCCTTCGTGGAGGCACTAATTCCCCCGGTTTGGATAAATAATCAGTGAGGCCCGCTTTCAGCTTCTTTATTCCTCCCTTTATCTTCCCCTGATGGCGCTTGATAAGGCGCGAGCTCAAGCATTCTGGCCAGTACCGGATCTGTTGAGCCTTCGGGAAGGGGGCTGAACACCCGATCATCTTTGCCTTTTTACCCAGTCATGGTCAAAGCATGACTCTTCAGAATGATGTCGTGATGAATAAAGACACAACATGTTCGGCCAAAGAAATACTTACTTAGGGTGTCTGGACAATTGCAGTTTAGACCCGCATCCTCGGTGGTGTCCGGACACTTTATTCGTGATCCAAAGAACAATCTGTACATCTCTTCGAGCATCACATCAAAGAAGTGCTGAATAGTTCGCAGTCCTTCCGGGTTGAACTCCCACATACGGAGAGGTCGACGTTTGCAAGGCAGGGCTCGACGAACTAGCATGACTTGCATTACCTTCACAAGGCTGACATCTCTCTCGAGGAGATCTCGGATGCGGATCTGCAATGTCGGCACATCATTTACTGGCCCCCAGTCCAGCCCCTTGTTGACCCATGACGCCAGTAGTGGCGGGGGGGGGGGGGGGGGGCGAGCGGAAGGCAGGGGGGCTACCCACTTAGTACCTCGGGGAGCTGTGATGTAAAACCACTCCCGTTGCCATAAGCTGGACACCTCCGGGAAGGAACCCTTTGGCCATGGAGCATCGGCGCCCTTGCTTATTATGGCACCTCCGCATTCTGCGTGTCGCCCATTAATTATCTTCGGCTTCACATTAAAGGTCTTGAGCCATAAGCCGAAGTGTGGGGTGACGTGGAGGAAGGCCTCACACACGACGATGAACAACGAGATGTGAAGGATGGAATCCGGGGCCAGATCATGGAAATCGAGCCCGTAATAGAACATGAGCCCTCTAACAAAGGGATCTAGACTAAAGCCTAGCCCTCGGAGGAAGTGGGAGACGAATACGACACTCTCGTTGGGCTCGGGAGTATGTATGACCTGCCCTCGAGCACGCAGCCTGTGCGAGATTTCGGTGGTCAGATACCTGGCTTCTCTTAGCTTTTCTTGATGTCCTCCTCTGTGACGGAGGAGGGCATCCACCGACCCTGAAGGTTGGATCCGGACATGATTGAAGGTCCGAAACGCCTAGCCTGAGCCTTGGGTGTTGGAACTCGGGGTGGGGGAAGGATTCGATTGAGCGCGAGAAGAAAAGGATAGGCCTTGGCCCCTTTATAAAGAGGGTGAATATCAAGCGTCCTCCGTGTGGACGTTTGGAACTTGCCTAAAATCGAGGAGTCATACCAACAGGCACGATTGGGTTACCCATACCCGTATTGATGAGAATCCCATGATAAGGGGAACACGATCTCTGCTTCGATAAGACGTGCCAATAAAACCGCCTAGCGAAACGTGAAGTGGCAGGCTGGGAGAAACGGTTCGAATAATGACCAGGCCGTGGTGTGATGTCACGTTATGAAAAGCTGTCAGCAGATTAGATTTGTGGAAATATTGTGCTCTCTACGGTGGTATGCGGAATTTGTTTTGCAGAGCCGGACACTATCCTTGTGTTCAAAATCTTTTATGGGGTATTCGGAGGAGGAACCCGCCTTGCAACGCCGAAGACAATCAGCGCGCCGGACTCATCGTCATTGAAGCCTGGTTTAGGGGCTACTGAGGGAGTCCTGGATTAGGTGGTCCTCGGATAGCCGGACTATATACTTTAGCCAGATTGTTGGACTATGAAGATACAAGACTGAAGACTTTGTCCCGTCTCCGGATAGGACTCTCCTTGGCGTGGAAGGCAAGCTTGACAATATGGATATGTAGATCTCCTCCCTTGTAACCGACTCTATGTAACCCTAGTCCCCTCCGGTGTCTATATAAACCGGAGGGTTTAGTCTGTAGGACAACAACAATCATACCATAGACTAGCTTCTAGGGTTTAGCCTCTACGATCTTGTGGTAGATCAACTCTTGTAATACTCATATCATCAAGATCAATCAAGCAGGAAGTAGGGTATTACCTCCATCGAGAGGGCCCGAACCTGGGTAAACATCATGTACCCCGCCTCCTATTACCATCCGCCTTAGACACACAGTTTGGGACCCCCTACCCGAGCGCTGAAAGATATCCGTGGAGGTAAACTCCATGATCGGTGCCCAATCGGATTCGATAGGCACGGACACAGGCGGCTCGGAGCCCGTGGCCGGGGACGAATCCAAGTGTTCGGCAACACGGGTCTCATAGGAGGTGAAGTCAGTATTCGGCTCTATCACCACTGAGTGTGCAGCCTCCGAGGCGGGGTCCATCCACCCGTCCTCGATGAGGCAATCTGCTCCGGTTTGAGGGCCAGAGTAGTCACAGGTGTGATCTCCCGAGCATAGTCCGACGGAAGAGCTAAATCATGCTCGTCGTGACTGTGCGGCGCACCTGACATGGGCTCGAATCCGTCAAAGATTAAGTCTCTATGGATGTCGGCAATATAGTTCAAGTTTCCAAACCTAACCTGATGGCCAGGGGCGTAGCTCTCGATCTGCTCCAGATGGCCGAGCGAGTTGGCCAGCAGTACGAAGCCGCCGAATACGAAGATCTGTCCGGGGAGGAAAACCTCACCCTGGATCGCATCGTTGCCGATGATCGAAGGAGCCTTCAAGCTTTGCGGTGATGGCACAGTGGAACTCTCAATGAAAGCACCAATGTCGGTGTCAAAACCGGCGGATCTCGGGTAGGGGGTCCCGAACTGTGCGTCTAAGGCGGATGGTAACAGGAGGCGGGGGACACGATGTTTACCCAGGTTCGGGCCCTCTTGATGGAGGTAATACCCTACTTCATGCTTGATTGATCTTGATGATATGAGTATTACAAGAGTTGATCTACCACGAGATCGTAGAGGCTAAACCCTAGAAGCTAGCCTATGGTATGATTGTTGTTGTCCTACGGACTAAGCCCTCCGGTTTATATAGACACTGGAGGGGGCTAGGGTTACACAAAGTCGGTTACAAGGGAGGAGATCTACATATCCATATTTCCAAGCTTGCCTTCCACGCCAAGGAGGGTCCCATCCGGAGACGGGACGAAGTCTTGAACCTTATAAGCGGAGTGCGGAAGCCCCTGCCAGTCGAATCCGATTGGGCGCCGATAATGGAGTTCACCACCGCAGACATCTTTCAGCACTCGCCTTTTGGCGACATCTTGAATTCTCTCAAGTCTCTCTCTTTATCAGGAGAGCCCTGGCCGGATTACGGTCAGCGAGGATGGGATACGGACGATGAAGAAATTCAAAGCCCACCCACCACCCACTTGGTAGCCACTGTCGACGATTTAACCAACATGCTTGACTTCGGCTCCGAAGACTTCGACGGTATGGACGACGAGGCAGGAGACGAACAGGAACCAGCACCTGTAGGGCGCTGGACGGCCACCTTGTCATATGACATATATATGGTGGATACTCCAAAAGATGGAGATGGCGATGGAACATCGGGGGATGACACCTCCAAGAAACAGCCAAAGCACCGGCGTCAGCGGCGCCGCTCAAAATCCCGCCAGAGCAAAAATGGTGATTCCGGCACCGGAGATAATAGTACCCCGGATAGCGCCGAAGAACACCCTCCCCAGCAAGATTCGGCGCAGGAAGATGGAGAAGCCAGCCCTCATGAGAGAGCGGCAGACCGAGAGGTTGAGGATGATAACTACATGCCTCCCTCCGAAGACGAGGCAAGCCTCGATGACGACGAATTCGTCGTACCATCAGACCCCGCCGAACAAGAGCGTTTTAAATGCAGGCTTTTAGCCACGGCAAACAGCCTCAAGAAAAAGCAACAATAGCTTTGAGCTGATCAAGATTTGCTAGCTGATAGATGGACTGAAGTCCTTGCGGCTGAAGAGTATGAACTCGAAAGCCCCTCCAAGAGCTACCCAAAGCGCAGGCCGCTACCCCGATCATAGGAGGAAGCGCCTACATCACCAGCGCACGACATGGCAGGCCGGCCACCTCGCGGCCCGCGACAGAGAGGCCTCTCGGCCCTCCACACAAGCCATGCCCCGATGCCGCTCAACTAAGGCACGGGAAAATGCGCCAGACCTGCGAGATGTACTGGAGGATAAGGCAAGGCAAACAAGATCGATCTACGGATCGCGCGGGCGCCCTACGACACGTGACGATGATCTTCACTCCGGATACAACAAATCCGGCAGGGCCGAACACAACAGACATAGCTCTTCCGAGCTGCGTCGTGATATAGCCCAGTACAGGGGCGCCGCACACCCACTATGCTTCACAGATGAAGTAATGGATCATAAAATCCCAGAGGGTTTTAAACCCGTAAACATCGAATCATACGATGGCACAACAGATCCGGCGGTATGGATCGAGGATTTTCTCCTCCACATCCACATGGCACGTGGCGATGATCTACATGCCATCAAATACCTCCCGCTCAAACTCAAAGGACCGGCCCGGCACTGGCTTGATAGCCTGCCAGCGGACTCAATCGGTTCTTGGGAGGACCTGGAAGCCGCATTCCTCGACAACTTCCAGGGCACTTACGTGCGACCGCCGGATGCCGACGACCTAAGCCACATAATCCAGCAGCCAGAGGAATCAGCCAGGCAAATCTGGACACGGTTCCTAACAAAGAAAAACCAGATAGTCGACTGTCCGGACGCAGAGGCCCTAGCAGCCTTCAAGCATAACATCCGCGACGAGTGGCTTGCCTGGCACCTGGGACAGGAAAAGCCGAAAACTATGGCAGCCCTCACGACACTCATGACCCGCTTTTGCGCGGGCGAAGATAGCTGGCTAGCTCACAGCAACAACTTATCAAAGAACCCTGGTAATTCGGATACCAAGGACAAAAGTGGCAGGACACGTCGAAATAAGCAAAAGCGCCGCGTTAACAGCGACATCAATGAAGATACGGCAGTTAACGCCGGATTTAGAGGCTATAAATCCGGTCAGCGGAAAAAGCCATTTAAAAAGAATACTCAGGTCCCGTCCAGTTTGGACCGAATACTCGACCGCTTGTGCCAGATCCATGGCACCCCCGAAAGGCCATCCAATCACACCAACAGGGATTGTTGGGTGTTCAAGCAGGCTGGCAAGTTAAGAGCCGAAAAAAAGACAAGGGGCTGCATAGGGACGACGAGGAAGAGCCCAGGCCGCCGAACAACAATGGACAGAATGGCTTTCCCCCACAAGTGCGGACGGTGAACATGATATACGCAACCCACATTCCCAAGAGGGAGCAGAAGCGTGCGCTACGGGACGTATACGCGATGGAGCCAGTCGCCCCAAAGTTCAACCCATGGTCCTCCTGCCTGATCACTTTTGATCGAAGGGACCACCCCACTAGCATCCGTCATGGCGGCTTTGCCGCATTGGTTCTCGACCCAATCATCGACGGGTTTCATCTCACAAGAGTCCTCATGGACGGCGGCAGTAGCCTGAACCTGCTTTACCAGGATACAATGCGGAAAATGGGCATAGATCCCTCAAGGATTAAGCCCACAAAAACGACCTTCAAAGGCGTTATACCAGGTGTAGAGGCCAACTGTACAGGCTCCGTAACACTTGATGTGGTCTTCGGATCTCCGGATAACTTCCGAAGTGAAGAGTTAATCTTCGATATAGTCCCGTGTCGCAGTGGCTATCACACCCTGCTCGGACGAACCGCATTCGCAAAGTTCAATGCGGTGCCGCACTACGCATATCTCAAGCTCAAGATGCCAGGCCCTCGAGGAGTAATCACAGTCAACGGAAACACCGAACGCTCCCTCCGTATGGAGGAGCACATGGCGGCTCTCGAAGCGGAAGTACAAAGCAACCTTCTTAGGCAATTCTCCAATCCGGCTGTTCAAAAGCCAGACACTGCCAAGCGCGCCCGGAGTAACCTACAACATGACCGCCTGGCACGTTCTAATCAGGCGTAGCAATGCGGCCCCAACCCCAGCCCTCGCGACATGGCGAAATCAGTGCCTCGCGTACATAACCACGCCCCTGAAATTCCATGGGCACAGGGGAAGGGGCACAATAACGGCACGCCCGAAATACGGCTTAAAACGAACTAGGGGCTGCCGGATTCCTTCTTCTTTCTCTTACTTTCAGGACTCCATACTTCGGACGACCTGTTCGGCAATTCGACTGCCACACAAATGATGCAAGGTCCAGGGAGGCAGACAAGCAACGCCACATTATGGAACTCCCAGGTGGTCTCTGTTACGAGCAGTATACCTGTTTTTATTACAATTCCGCGGCCCGCCCCTGGTCAGGACATGTTAAATAGTCCAATATCTTTTTGCTTATCGCACTACTTGTATCGTTCGGCTTTGATCAATAGCCTCTTTATAAACAATGCATACCTTTTTGTCTAATTTTGCATTATCCTCTTTTCATATATATGTTTATTAAATAACATGATCGCACCCGTACACCATGGTACGGAAAACACGCCATGGGCTTCAGTACCGTTCAATCTGGTGTGAGAAGTCCGTACACTTTCCCAAGTGAGGCACCCCGAACTTATAACACTATACGCATCGGCTCCGAATCATGATTTGGGTCAATAGTTGGGTTTGCCGGCTCCTATGTTTTGGTGCCCTACGTTCCGCTATATCGACTAAGGTAGCACTAGGAGAACCACTGCGATTGTGCCCCGGTTCAGCTGGGTTAAGCACCTCAGTGGAGAAAGCTAAAACTGACTGTCATGATAAGGCGAGAGACCGGTCGCTGTTCGAGAGGTTTTTCGAGTCCCTAAAGACTTATGCCGCTTCGAGCGAGGAGCTGGCTTTGTCCGGCCAAGGCGTGGATAGCGCCCCGAACTCGGTCTTCCGAACTAGGGGCTTCGCCGAAATTTAAAATTATAAAGTTCTATGGCTAAGTGAGAATGTTCAAGCATTATAGTCCGATTTCCTGGTTCGTTGTGCTGAGCGCCTCCCTCGAAGGACCCAACTATGGGAAAAAGAGCGCTCAGGTTTATCCCGAACACCCCAGCACTAGTGGCATGGGGGCAGAAGCCGACGACTGGCCATCTCTCAATTTTTGATAAACGGCAGCACAGAAAATAATATTTTAAATTCAATAAGCATTGCTTGGCACATATGAACAAGTTTTCAGCGCACAGGATAAAACACGAGCGAGTTCATTGAAAAATTACATCTTTGGTACATTCATCCGCCACAAGGAGGGCACCCGCAAGAACATCCTTGTAGTAGTTCTCGGGCTTGCGATGCTCCTTCCCCGGCGGCGGCCCGTCCTTTACAAGCTTCTCACCGTTCAGCTTACCCCAGTGCACCTTTGCACGGGCAAGGGCCCTCCGGGAACCTTCGATGCAGACGGAGTGCTTGATGACGTCGAGCCTTGGACAGGCCTCCACCAGCCGCCGCACCAGCCCGAAATAGCTCCCAGGCAAGGCCTCTCCAGGCCACAGCCGAACTAGGAAGCCCTTCATGGCTTGTTCGGCCGCCTTGTGGAGCTCGACCAGCTGTTTAAGCTGGTCGCTCAAGGGCACAGGGTGTCCATCCTCAGAATACTGAGACCAGAACGCACTCTTCGTCGAGTTGCCCTCTTCAGCTCGGTAGAATGCGGCGGCGTCAGATACGCTGCGAGGAAGATCTGCGAACGCCCCTGGAGAACTCCGGATTCGGGTAAGTGACAAGTAGTTTACTTTTATATTCCTACTTTGCATTAAGAATGCCTTACCCGCTGCTATCTTTTTCATCTCCTCCAACTCTTGGAGGGCCTTTTGGGCTTCGGCCTTGGCACCCTTGGCGGTCTCAAGGGCCGACGCGAGCTCAGATGCTTGCGCCTTTGACTCAAGCTCCAAGCTCTCATGTTTTTCCATGAGAGCCTGCAACTCTTGCCGCACCTCGCCGACCTGAGCCCCAAGTCTTTCTCGCTCGGTGCGCTCCTCGGCCGCTTTCTTTTCAGCCTTAGATAGCGCCTACTTGAGGGTTGCCACCTCAGTCGTGGCCCCTACAATAAGCAGTACAATCCTGTTATTTTTTGCAATGACGCCTTTCTATAGGCACCTTTTTCTGTAGGGTATTTCTTACCTTCCTTTTCCTCGAGATGCCGTTTGGCAAGGCTGAGCTCTTGCTCGGTCCGCTCGAGGTCCTTTTTTAGGACACCCACCTCCGCAGTCAGTGCGGCGGTGGATAGCAGCGAAGCCTGCATACGCATATTGACTCTTTTTTGTTAGACTCCTGCGAAATTTATTAGATCCTCTATTCGGCTTTTCTTTCCGAACGCCAAACAGAGCATCAGGGGCTACTGTCTATGTGGTAATATTTTGACATATTTTTACTTACCTCGAAGCCTGTCAGAAGGCTAGCGCAAGCTTCAGTCAGTCCGCTTTTGGCGGACTGAACCCTCTGGATCACCGTACTCATGATAGTACGGTGCCCCTCGTCGATGGAGGCGCTGTCAAGCACCTGCAGCAGATGGTCCAGCGTCTCCGGTTGGACGGAAGCCGCTGGATTAGAAGGCTTGCTCCTCTTGGGAGGAGTTCGCCTGCCGTGATCCGGAACTGTTGAAGTTTCCGGCACGGTGTCCGGCTCAAGGCCGGACTTGGAACCCTAGGGGGTCTTGTCCCATTCAATCCTGGAGTCCGGGAGGTTGCCTTGTGGCTCCTCCAGGACCACCTCCTCCTGCCCCGGAGCTTGTCGCAACGCCACTTCGGCGTCGTCTGCCGTGCGGGGGGAGACAGCGGGCGGGACCGAGTCCACGTCCGACGGGTCCAGGGAGCCGCCCGGCGATTCGTTGAATTCGGTCCGGGGCGGGCTGCATAATTATGATCGACGTTAGGGAGAGCTGTGCACTAAAGGAGCATCATGAGTTACTCTGACATCCGAACTTACGATTTCGCCGGACGTTTGGCCCTGTTCGGCCCTTCCTCCTCGCCCTCTTCGGCATCGTGGGAGTAGTCCGGCGGAGGGGTCTTCCTTTTTCTAGACCCCTCGCCCCCCCGGCTGGGGTGGCCTTCTTCTTCTCTTCTCCTTCCGCTGGGGGGGAGTCTTCTTCTTCCTCCTCCTCGTTTTCTTGGGAGGAGGGCGTTTCGGACTCGTCAGCCGACGAGTCCGACACCACCACGTTATGGTCACTCTTTCGAGTCCCGGTGGTCTTCTTCTTCTTGACTTTCTTCTCCGGCACCACATAAGGTGCCGGAACCAGGAGCTTCACTAGGAGCGCAGGGGCTGGGTCTTCGGGCAGGGGAGCCGGATAGTTAATTGGTCCGGATATCGCCTGCCAAAGGTATGGGAGTTTAGATCCCGCATAGAGTCAAACTATGAAAAAATAAAAAGAGCTTGATATCCTGTCAAAGGTGAAAGATAGCTCACCGCGCTAGCGTGACGCTGCGTGCTGTATCCGTGATCCTCGGAAGCGGATGTTGGGGCCTCGGCACCTTTGATTAGCGCCTTCCAAACGTCTTCATACATCGTGTCAAAGAGCCTGTTGAGGGTTCGGTGCTGCGCCGGGTCAAACTCCCACAAATTGAAGTCCCGTTGTTGGCACGGGAGGATCAGGCGAACGAGCATGACCTGGACTATATTGACAAGCCGGATTGGCTTGTTTACCAGGGACTAGATACATGTCTTCAGTCCGGTCACCTCTTCCTCGTTGCCCCATGACAGGCCGGTCTCTTTCCAGGACACGAGCCGCGTGGGGGGTCCGGATCTAAACTCGGGGGCCGCGACCCATTCCAGGTCGCGTGGCGTGGTGATGTAAAACCACCCGGCTTGCCACCCCTTTAGGGTCTCCACAAAGGAGCCCTCAAACCAGAGGACGTTGGCTATCTTGCCAGCCATGGCGCCTCCGCACTCCGCTTGGCTGCCGCGCACCACCTTGGGCTTGACATTGAAGGTCTTGAGCCAATGGCCGAAATGGGGGCGGACGCGGAGGAAGTCCTCACACACGACGATAAACGCCGAGATGTTGAGGATGAAGTTCGGGGCCAGATCGTGGAAATCTAGGCCGTAGTAGAACATGAGTCCCCGGACGAATGGGTGAAGTGGAAAACCCACTCCGCAGAGGAAGTGGGGAAGGAAAACTACCCTCTCATGGGGCCTTGGGGTGGGGAGAAGCTGCCCCTTCTCGGGAAGCCGGTGCGGGATGTCCTTGGACAGGTATCCGGCCTTCCTTAGCTTTTTTACTTGAGCCTCCGTGATGGACGAGACCATCCACTTGCCTCCCGCTCCAGACATTGCTGGAAAAGGTTGAGGTGGGAAGGGCGGGCTTGGGCGCTGGAGCTTGAGTGCGCAAGAGATGGATTGGCAAAGGAGGAAGAAGGCGTAGGTAAAAAGGTGGATCCTTATCCCCTTATATGGGCGATTGGGGTTATGCGTCCCCACCTACCTAATAAAACTCGCTTGCCTCCCAAGCGCCGTGGTAAATGGCGCGGTTGGGTTACCCATGTCCGTATTGATGAGAATCCCGTAAAAAGGGGCACACAATCTCTGCTTTGACAAGACGTGCCAAGGAAACCGCCTCGCAAAACGTGCTGAGGGGGAAAAAGTAAGGACAATTCGTAAAAGGACTTGGCCGTAGTGTGATGACGCACTGCGGGATACGTCAGCAGATTTGATTTGTGTTAATATTATTCTCTCTATGGCAATATGTGGAAACTTATTTTGCAGAGCCGGACACTATTCTTGGTGTCTACAATCTTCTATGAAGGACTTGGAGGAGGAACCCGCCTTGCAATGCCGAAGACAATCTGCGCGTCGGACTCGTCGTCATTGAAGCCTGGTTCAGGGACTATTGAGGGAGTCCTGGATTAGGGGGTGTTCTGGTAGCCGGACTATACCTTCGCCGGACTCCTGCACTATGAAGATACAAGATTGAAGACTTCGTCCCGTGTCCGGATGGGACTTTCCTTGGCGTGGAAGGCAAGCTAGGCGATGTGGATACTCAAGATCTCCTACCATTGTAACTGACTCTGTGTAACCCTAACCCTATCCGGTGTCTATATAAACCGAAGGGTTCTAGTCCGTAGGACAACCATCTTCATACACAATCATACCATAGGCTAGCTTCTAGGGTTTAGCCTCCTTGATCTCGTGGTAGATCTACTCTTGTACTACCCATATCATCAATATTAATCAAGCAGGAGTAGGGTATTACCTCCATCGAGAGGGCCCGAACCTGGGTAAAAACATCGTGTCCCTTGTCTCCTGTTACCATCCGGCCTTGATGCACAGTTCGGGACCCCCTACCCGAGATCCGCCGGTTTTGACACCAACACCAACAGTACGGCTAAAGTATATAGTCCGGCTGTCCGAGGACCCCCTAATCCAGGACTCCCTCACCTACCGCCTTCGCAATGCATCAGATAATCGCTTAGAGCTAAACCCTTGGAATGCCACCCGGCTCCGAAGATTCTACGCATAAGTCCGGCCATACTTCTTATTCGTTCCTTTGTCTCCTTTTCAATTTTTTTATTTTTATATGTTTTCCATGACGTGTTCGGATAAGCCGAACACTTGAGGGGTACACATCCTTAAATGTACACACCTCACCATGACTGGGGGCTTCTTTAAGTAGAAGCTTATTATTATCCCGAGCCTAGAGCTCACAATATATGTGTCGTTTGCTAATATACATCCTTTTCGCCATTATATGCACCTCTATGACTTAAGTTTCTGCCAAGCTGGGTTGCCTTGCTCCTGTGCTTATGCCCTACGTTCTTGATTGTTCGGCTAGGGCATAAAGGGAGCACCTCTGCGATTGTTACAATTGGGTTATCCGGACATGTACCTCAAACGGGTGAAGCCGAAAGCTAGTGTTCTTAAGGGAATAATTGGTCGGCACTCAAATGACAGATTGTTGCCGTACTGCAACCACTTTAAACACCGCGAGATAGTTTTTTCGTACTACGGATCACACACCCCGGCACGTGTATTCATAGTATGCTGACCCAAGGAAAGGAACCCTTAACAAAACTATTTTCCTTGGAAGAAGTCTCTTACATACGTAATACAACATATATTCCGAACTCCAATTTTTGTCTGTTCGAGCACAATGACTGGGTTTCCTGGTTTCCGGATATAATAACTACTTCCTTTTCATTTCGAGTAAGTATCCGGAGACACTCCACCATTTTGGTTTGGAGGTTAAAGCCGAAAGCCTGCGATGACAAATCATTTCACATGTTCGGATAGAAACAAAGGTTGATTATAAATGTACATTGATACATTAAGTCAAAAACCTATTCCTTATCTATTCCATCTATAAGACTGTCTAACCTACAGTCTTCCTGCGAATATTTCGCAGCTATCATTACTTGATCATACACCAAATTTAATGGGATTTCTTTCCCATCTGGTCCCTGTGATCCTACTTGGGCCATATGATTTGGGTCCAGTTTAGTGAAGCGTGTCTTCACCATGGCCCAGGCTTCTCGTGCGCCTTCACGATAGGCGGATGACTTTCATAGCTCGAACCGGCGCCGGGCACCTTTGAACAGGTTTGCCAGGCCCTCCATACTTTCTGGAGGGGTATCAGATGGCCACAATGCCTTCACCATACTCTTCATTGCTTTCCGGGCCCGAGCATGCACCGCAGACAACTCCTTTAGCACGTCGCCTTGAAATCCGGATACTTCCTATTCCGGCCGACCAGTTAACAGACCTGCGGCAACAAAGTCATGATATTCCACATTATGGACTAAACATGAGCACCTAGGGTGGTTCTAAATAAAAGTGGAAGACATACAGAACATGCCGCCCTTCAGTTTTTTATTCTCCTTCTGAACGGCAGATAACTGAGCCTTTAAGCTCTCTATCTCTTTGGATTGTTTGTCCTCTCCCTCCTCGAGATTTTTCTCCCTAGATGCACCCGTCATGATCTTTTTCAATTCCGCTAATTCGGCGGTGACCGCGTTCAACTGCGTCTGGTTTGTGTTTAGCTCCTGGGCTAGCATAGTGTTCTTTTATTTGAGAACCTGCAAATATTATCGATCCTTAAATCGGTTTGCTTCACCACTTCAAGTCTCGGGGTCTACTGGCATATGACAATATAAATTGCATAAAATTTTACCTGTATATCCTTCGAGAATAGCTGAATGACTCCGGCAAGTCCGACTCGAGCAGCTCGAATATATGCATCCATTGAACTAAGTGCGGCAAACTCTTGTTCGGAAAAGGCCGGAGCATGCATAGCCTCTTTTAATCGACGGTGATTCATCACGCTCTCCACTTCGGAATTTGTGACTGATACGTCATCTGAATCGTCTTGAGGAGGCGGAACGGGCATTGCATCGGCTTGCGTCCTAGTGGGCGAGTCCGGCACCGGATCAGCGGACATTTGGCTGATCAGGCGTTTTCCCACCGTCTGCCGCGTACTCCTCCTGATGTCAAGGATAAAAGGAGACTTTTAACAATCCAGACTCATGCCTAGGCATGTATTAAAGCACACATGCCTCTTGGAAGACTGTGAGGTCTCTGCAGTACTCCCGGTCCCTTTTCGTTTAGAACGACGACCTTGTGCAGGGGCCACCCTTGAGGAGATACGGTCCCTAGAGTGCCGATCCTACTAAAGTACAGATCAGTACAACGGGTAAAGATGCAGATAAGAATTTCCTTTTAAGAGCCCTCCGGATACTCATGATGCAAATGGGATAGAGGCGAGGGTAGTCGGCGGCGATAGCCACTTCCGAACCATCATGGCTCGCTTGATAGAATACCCCATCGTCGAACTCTATATATATGTTCGGATCCTCGCAAAAGCCAAGATCTTTATCATGATTATGATCCTCTGGCTGGGGAGCAGGACAGTGGACGTCCTCGGTCATTTTCCTCCATGACTGTTGGTGGCAACAAAGGGCAAATTTGATTAGTGTCTGTAACGCAATTAAATAAACACAGACGATCGAGATCTTACCCATTCAAACCAGAGAAAATCTTCTTTCTCGCCCTTATACAGATTAGCCAAAATTAAGGCCAGTTCGGCTGGGGTATCCGGACCTTTCCGTCCGTAGCGGGACGCGTCGTCTTGTCCATTGTAGCACCATAAGGGAGTTACTCTGGATTGAAGAGGCTGGACACACCTCTTTATTGCAATGGCCATGACCTCGACTATCTAGAGCTTGGTATGGGCTAGCAACCTGACCTTGTTGACCAACCTCTTTATCTCCGCATTGTCCTCTTCCTTGGGACTTCCGGGACGCCAGTTGAGGCGCTTCTTTAAAGGAGCAGTAGAAAATTCTAGGAGACCACGCCGAACTGGGTCCGGCAGTGGGACATCGTCTATGTAGAACCATTTTGAAGACCATTGCGGGTATACCTCTTTGGGAGTTCCTATGAGGTATCCGGATCCAGCTATACGCCATACTTTGGCACCACCCACTTCAAATATGGGACCTCCTCGATGGCGGGGATTGAGGCAAAAGAACTTCCTCCATAATTCAAAATGGGCCTCGATGCCTAATAATAGCTCGCAGAGGGCAACGTAACATGAGATGTGCAAAATCGAACCTGGGGTGAGGTTGGGTAGTGGGATGCCATAAAATTCTAATAACCCCGTGAGAAAGGGATGGAATGGAAATCCTAGGCCCCACAACAGGAATGGGACAAAGCACACCCTCTCCTCCTTATTGGGGTTGGGGAAGTTCTCAGCCATCACATCGTTGCCGATTGAGGCCAATCCCACTCGAATAGAGACTAGATCTGCGAGGGGAAGGTAGCCCTGCGTCTGGAGACGGCTCAGCTAGAGATGAGGCACGGAGCAACTCTGCCAATCACCCTCTTGAGGGCCATCGGGACGCGAAGAGGAGCTTGGGGCACTGGCCATAGTGGAAGGCTTTGTCTGTGGCTAACCTTGGCAGTTTTCCTTTTCGCGCGATGTGGAATTGCTTTAGGGGATCTACATCTCCTCATATAGATGCCACCCGAGCGTGGTGAGGGGCCTGTTTGTAAAAAAGCATGAACCGTTCGTATTGGCTCAGCGCACAGGAATCGAAGCGACAACGGGGAGGAAGCATAAGCAGCAGGAACATCAACGCCACGACCGGAATGTCATTGGTCCGAAGTATAATGAAGAACCCGCCTTGCAAAGCCGAAGACATAAGCCGGATACTACATCGTCATTGAAGGCAAGTTCGGGGCTACTGAGGGAGTCCTGGATTATGGGGTCCTCAGGTGTCCGGGCTGTGTAACATGGGCCGGACTGATGGGCCGTGAAGATACAAGATAGAAGGCCTTGCCCCGTGTTCGGATGGGACTCTCCTTTGCGTGGATGACAAGTTTGGCGTCCAGATGTATGATTTCCTTTCTCTGTAAACCGACTCTGTCCAACCCTAGGCCCCTCCTGTGTCTATATAAATCGGAGGGTTTAGTTAGTAGAGGCTATCAGAATTTACATAGGCTAGACGTCTAGGTTTTAGCCATTACGATCTCGAGGTAGATTGACTCTTGTAACCCCTATACTCATCAAAGTCAATCAAGCAGGAAGTAGGGTATTACCTCCATTAAGAAGGCCCGAACCTAGGTAAACATCATGTCCCCTTTGTCTCCTCTTACCTTTGATCTTCAGACGCACAGTTCGGGACCCCCAACCAAAGATCGGCTGGTTTTGACACCGACGACGGGGAGGGGCTCTTGGCCTTTTACTTGATCCAATATCGCCTTCCTCCTTTGTTGCACACCCTAGCTCCCATTCCCTGCGATGGCCGACGCCACCCTCAAAGGGTACTGGGCTGGAGCTCCTCTATTACAGAGGGCACCAGTCTGGAGCTGTGTAGTGCAGGGTACATCTCCTGCCAATGCCGCTACCCGAGCACTAGACCCCAACCAGCAGGTGCCCGCTCCCAACCCAGGGGAGAGGGTGATCTTCGTTCCCCACCTCATTGGAAATCTGGGGTTCCCATTGCACCCTTTCGTGCGCAGGGTCATGTTCTACTACGGGCTGGATTTCCACCATCTGGCCCCAAATTCCATACTCCACGTCGCCTCCTTCATCACGGTCTGCGAGGCCTTCCTTCGTGTCGAGCTGACTTCGGCCTATGGCTGAAGATCTTTGGCCTCAAGCCAAAGTCCTGTGGCTCCGACCTCGCGGAATGTGGGGATGCCATGATCAGTAAGAACCAGAAGGTTGACTGGTTCAAGGGAACCTTCATAGAGACTGTCAAAAAATGGTAGCGCGAGTGGTATTACATCACTGAGCTGTTTGCTGCTGGCCAGGCTGAAGTCCCAACATTCTCGGCTGGGCCCCCGAGGAAGTTCCTGTCCTGGAAGAAGAAGGGCATCGCCTGGGGGAACCCAGGGGAAGTGGAGGCACTAATCAAGAAGATCGAGTGGTGGTCGGATCAGAAAAACCTCTAGCTAGCAGACATGGACAATGTCATGCTCCAGTGCTGCATCCCCCTCCTCCAACTCTGGGTCACCCCATATGTGAGAGCACAAGTCCGAGGCTACATGGCCCGTCCTCAACTTCTTCCGCTCCACCTTGGCCGTGATGTGGACGCAACTGTTCAAGTCGTCCAAGGATGACTTTCCTTCGGAAGGGCACAACCTCGGCTTTGAAACCGGCTATGATGCCCCGAGGTAATTTTCTGACACACAGTTCTATACCCTGCGATGCAAATCTTGCCTAATCAATTTGTCTTACATTTGTAGACGCGGATCTCCAAGGGACAGCGGATTATGTGCTCGGCTCCACTACCTAAGGGCGACAGAACCCCCTGCTCACGGCCCTCCTGGTCGTGGAGCCGCATGTGGTGATCCCCAAGGGATCGAAGCTCCTGAAGGGCAAGGCGGGTTCTGAAATCCGGGAGACCTCGATCACTCGATCCGAGGACACCCAGGCCTCTTCCACCTATGAAGACGACGTGGAGGAGGACAAGGAAGAGGAAAACCCTTCCCAAAAGGGAAGGGGGCGGCGTCCGAGGACGTCGAGGCCGAAGTGTGGGCGAAGGGCCAGAAGAGAGCATGCAAGGTCTTTGCCTAGTCCGCCAGTAGGCACGCACCACCGGAGAAGATCACCATTCCCTACGAGCCAGACGACGACCTCCTCGAGATGGGGAGGGAGAAGCCTGCACCTAGGAGCTATGCTGTCGTTACTATATCTATTATTTAATAAGTCTTTCCATCAAGATAAAATTTATATGAGTAATTTCTTTAGCTCGCTGCGGACACGTCAAACCAGCGACTCCTCGAACAAGCTGCTGATGTCTACTACGCAACTTTATTCTTGTAGACACGTGTTGGGCTTCCAATCGCAGAGTTTTGTAGGACAGTAGCAATTTTCCCTTAAGTAGATGACCTAAGGTTTATCAATCCGTGAGAGGTGTAGGATGAGATGGTCTCTCTCAAACGACCCTGCAACCAAATACAAGAAATCTCTTGTCTCCCTAACACACCCGATACAATGGCGAATTGTATAGGTGCACTAGTTCGGCCAAGAGATGGTAATAAAAGTGTAATATGGATGGTAGAAATATATTTTTATTACCTGAATAAATAAAAACAACAAGGTAGCAAATAGTAAACGGGCACAAAAACGGTGTTGCAATGCTTAAAAATGAGGCCTAGGGTCACTAGTGCAATCTCTCAACAATGCTAACATAGTTGGATCATATGATTATCCCTCAAAGCGTAACGAAGAATCACTCCCGAGTTCCTATTAGCGAAGAACAAAAGATAGGAATTGTTTGTAGTGTACTAAACCACCTCAAAGCTATTCTTTTTGTTCGATCTATTCAAGAGTCCGTACTAAAATAACACAAAGCAATTTTTTTCCGTTCGATATATCCTAGAGTTCGTACTAGAATAACACCATAGCATATTCATATTCATAATACTCAATCCATACAAGGAACTACAGAGAGACCCCAAAGTTTCTATCGAAGAAAAGATAATAAAACATGCACCAACCCCTATGAATAGATTATCCCAATATCACCGCGGGAATCCGCGAGTTGAATGCCAAGACACATATCAAGTGAATCAACATGATACCCCAATTGTCACCTCAAGTATTCATACTGCAAGACATACATCATGTGTTCTCATCTCTGAATATTCAATCCGACAAGACAATATGTCGGTGTCAAAACCGGCGGATCTCGGGTAGGGGGTCCCGAACTGTGCGTCAAGGTCGGATGGTAACAGGAGACAAGGGACACTTTATTTTACCCAGGTTCAGGCCCTCTCGATGGAGGTAAAACCCTACTCCTGCTAGATTAATATTGATGATATGGGTAGTACAAGAGTAGATCTACCACGAGATCAAGGAGGCTAAACCCTAGAAGCTAGCCTATGGGTATGATGATGAATAATGTTGTTCGTCCTACGGACTAAAACCCTCCGGTTTATATAGACACCGGATAGGGTTAGGGTTACACACAGTCGGTTACATTGGTAGGAGATCTTGATTATCCGCACGCCTAGCTTGCCTTCCACGCCAAGGAAAGAACCTTCCGGACACGGGACGAAGTCTTCAATCTTGTATCTTCATAGTCCTGGAGTCTGGCTGAGGGTATAGTCCGGCTAGCCGAACACCCCCTAATCTAGGACTCCCTCAGTAGCCCCTGAACCAGGCTTCAATGACGACGAGTCCGGCGCGCAAATTGTCTTCGGCATTACAAGGCGGGTTCCTCCTCCAAGTTCTTCAAGAAGATAATGAACACCAGAAAATAGTGTCCGGCTCTGCAAAACAAATTTCCACGTATTGCCATATAGAGAATAATGCAAACACAAATCGAATCTGCTGACGTATTCCGTAGTACGTCATAATACTGCGACCAAGCCTTCTGTATGGAGTATTTTTACTGTTTCACCGCAGCACGTTCAACGAAGCGGTTTCCTTGGCACGTCTTGTCGAAGCAGAGATCGTGTGCCCTCTTTAACGGGATTCCCATTAATACGAACGTGGATAACCCAACCGTGCCTGTCAGCATGTCTTGCCTTAACTTAAGGCTAGTCCAATACGGTTACGGGGAGGGCTCTTGGTATTCTGCCTCTTATAAAGAGACCAAGGCCCTGTTCCCTCTTCTATTCTCAAAACGAGCTCGCCCGTCGCCTCGAGTTCCAACACCCTAGGCTTCCAGATTCCAGGCGCACCGAACCTTCAACAATGTCCGGCTCTGACCTTCAGGGTCGATGGATGCCCTCCTCTGTTACGGAGGAGGACATATCAAAGTTGAGGAAAGCGAGATTCCTAACCAGCGAGATTCCGCACAGGTTGCCTGTTCAAGGACAGGCTATCCCTAGCCCTCAGCCAGGTGAGAGCGTAGTATTCATCTCCCACTTCCTTCGGGGATTAGGCTTCCCAACGGATCCTTTCGTAAGGGGGCTGATGTTCTATTATGGGCTGGAATTCCATGACCTAGATCCGGAGTCCATCCTCCACATCTCCTCTTTCATAGTTGTGTGTGAAGCGTTCCTCCACGTCACCCCTCACTTCGGATTATGGCTCAAGATCTTCAAGGTAGAACTGAAGATAATCGAGGGGCGTCACATAGAGTGCGGAGGCGCCGTTATAAAAAGAATTACCGATGCCCCATGGCCCGAGGGCGCTTTTCAAGAGGAGCTCGGTTTATGGCAACAGGAGTGGTTCTATATCACCTCTCCTCGGGGCACCAGTTGGGTGGCGCCTCCAGCCTTTCGCTCGGGCCCCCCACCACGTTTAACATCGTGGATCAACACAGGGTTAGATCGGGGCTTTCCCAAAGACGTTCCTTTGCTGCAGGGCCGCATAAAGGATCTCTTGAAAGGAGACCTCAACCTGGTCAAGGTGACTCAAGTTATGCTGATTCGCCGGACATTGCCCAGCCAACGTCGCCCTCTCCGCTTGTGGGAGTTCAACCTAGAGGGGCCGCGAGTTCTCCGAAATTTCATGGGCATGACGCCTATGGAGATGTATAAACTGTTCTTCGGACCACAAGAAGCGAGTCCGGATTTGACTGAGGATGCTGGTTTAAGCCGCAACCACCCGGATACCAAAGTAGGTGACCTTGTGTCCGGACCTTTCTTCCACACAATTAACTTGTTTTTAATAACGCTTTTCCTATTATGCAGGAATGGATAGCAAAAGCGAAGCTGATCCGGTGTCCGGCTCCCCTTCCCGAGACCAGGCTATATCCCGTGCTAGTCCGGATGTTGGAGGTAGCGCCTCTAGAAGGAAATGAAGGGGCGGACAAGGAAACCGTGGTCTCTTCGAAAGAGGCCATTCCGAAGGGGGGAATCGATAATTCCTCTCTTCGGGGGAAGAAAAGGGCCACCTCTGACGACCCGGGAGCCGTAGCTCCAAAGCGGGGGAAAGCATCCACGTCAGAGGACCCAGAGCCGGGGAGCCCCTCGGCCGAATTAAATCCTCAAAAGGAGCAGCCCACCAACGAGCCGTAAGTAGAAAGAGAGTTGTTCTTTTAAGAGAAGTCTTTGATTTATATCTGAGAAGTTTTAACCGAAACCTTACCTTGTAGTTCGGACCTCGACCCTTCTCAGCAGGGCTCGTCGTCTGGGGACCTTCTTCCGGAGATGATGGAGAGCGGAACGCCTCCTCCTCCTGCATCGCCTAGCAAGGCGGGCAACGCCGAAGTGTCGTCGCAGAGGGTTGCTCCGGATCTGCCAGGGGCAGAAGGTGATCATGCGGCCCCCCGAGGTTCTCCGTGTCCGGCCTCCGAAGAAGGCCATGGGACGAGTCTGGCACCATCTGGTGTTCGGTCGGAGGAGCTGAAGGTTCTGCTGGGCCGAGCCTCTGTTTCAGAGGAGCATCGTGTGTTGATGCACACAGTGATTCAAAAGATTTCATCCGCGGAAAGCGGGCTGAACGAGGCCGTCAAGAGTTTATTGGCGGGCCTTGAGGTACGTTTTAAATAACGAACATTAGTTTTAATTGCGCATAATAACATGCGCCCTGTGTAGATAGTAGCCCCTGAGACTTTGTGTGGCGCAAAGATGTGTGGCGCGCAGAGGATCTTAGTCCCAGGTCCTTTTAGTGGCACCTTTGTATGCAGGTGGCAAATTGTCCGGAATCAAGCCGGACTCGAGATTTTGCCGAAATGAACGGCAACTTGAAGTGGCAGAAGCCGACATCGTGCTTGTTAACAAGCGGCTTGATGATGCTCAAGGTATTTGAGATTATTTGGCGATTGTTAGTAAGAGTAGCTTTATGTCAATATCTTACCTTGTGTATGCTTGATGCAGATGGTGCGGCGGCCGTAGAAGGACTTAGAGCCGAACTCGCCAAAGCAAAGGAGCAAGCCAGAAAAAGTGATGCGGCTGCAGGAAGAGCCCGCGAAGAGCTGAAAGCCGAACAGGCTTCCCATTGCCGAAGCAAAGATGAGATGGCTGATCTTGCCGTAAAATTGAAAAGCGCTACTGACCGTTGCAAACTTCTTGAAGAGGAAGGTCGAGCCAGGCAGACGGATTTGGAGAAGGCCGTTGCTGATGCCAAGGACGCCCGCTCTGTTATGAGAGCGGCAAGGGAAGAGCTACGTCAAGCCGGACTAATTGCGGATGGAAAGCCCTTTCTGCTGCGAAGAAAATTCTGTGATCCGAAGTTCGCCCCGTTGGACCGAGCGTGGAGCATGGAGGACACCTATCTGGATTTGGCGGCTAGTGCGGCTGATGCGACCAGGTACTTTCAAGATAAGAAAGATCATGGAGTGGAAAAGCTCTTCTCGTCACAGTTCACCAATCCAGAGCGTCCACTGGCAGTGGACGATCGCCTGGCCCAATGGGCCGAGCTGAATAGGTTGTCCAGACTCGCCATGAGCTATGCCATGGATCGCCTGTGTCCGGGGAGCTCGAAGCCCAAAAGCTATTTCAGCTTGGTGAAGCAATTTCTTGACGTGATGCCTCGGATTGAAGCTTTGAAGAGGTCAGCTTGCACAGAGGGCGCTCGGCTAGCTCTTGCCCATGTCAAGACATACTGGGCAGATATGGAGCCCACCGTTGTTGCGTCCCGTGATTCGGATAAAAGCCGAATGCCTTCTGAACACTATTTTGAGGAAGTCCTCGCGGGCGCTCGTATAATAGAGACGCAGTGTTCGAAAGATGCTGTGTTATGACAGCATATGTAATGGATCAACGGTTTTATGAATTGTAATGGCGTATTTTAGACTTGTGCCTTCAAGTATTAATAACACCTCCTGTGCGGCCGTTTTAATATATAAATTCTGAAAGATTGCAGTCATTGGCTTCAGCCCCCACGCACATAGTGCGGGGGTGCGCGCAGAAAACGCATTCACACTTAACCCAACGTCTTGGTCCTACAAAGGAGGTGATTGCGCCGCGGGCCACGCAACCGGACTATAATGCTTTAACACTTTCACTTAGCCATAGGAGCTTGACAGTGGGACTCTTTAGGTAGCCCTGAAGTGGCAACTGCGTTTACCCGAATTCGGGACGCGTGTGAGCCTGACCGGGAAGCGGCCCTTCGTCAAAACGGAGGAATTCGATAAATCCCTATAAGTCATCGAGTGGCGACCAGTCTCCCGCTACCCATATCATCAATATTAATCTAGCAGGAGTAGGTAAAACCCTACTCCTGCTAGATTAATATTGATGATATGGGTAGTACAAGAGTAGATCTACCACGAGATCAAGGAGGCTAAACCCTAGAAGCTAGCCTATGGGTATGATGATGAATAATGTTGTTCGTCCTACGGAGTAAAACCCTCCGGTTTATATAGACACCGGATAGGATTAGGGTTATAGAGAGTCGGTTACGTTGGTAGGAGATCTTGAATATCCGCATGCCTAGCTTGCCTTCCACGCCAAGGAAAGAACCTTCCGGACACGGGACGAAGTCTTCAATCTTGTATCTTCATAGTCCTGGAGTTCGGCTGAGGGTATAGTCCAGCTAGCCGAACACCCCCTAATCCAGGACTCCCTCACAATACTTCAAAGGGTAAAGATTCAATTCATCACAACAAGAGTATAGAGGGGAGAAACATCATATGATCCGATTATATTAACAAAGCCCATGACATAGATCACGAGAGAGAGAGAGAGAGAGATAAAACACATAGCTACTGGTACAAACCCTCAGCCCCGAGGGTGGACTACTCCCTCCTCATCGTGGTGGCCGTCGGGATGATGAAGATGGCCATCGTAGATGATTCCCCCCTCCGGTAGGGTGCCGGAATGGGTCTAGATTGGTTTTCGGCGGCTACGAAGCCCTGCGGCGGCGGAACTTCTGATCTAGTGTTTCCCCGAAGGGTTTCGGAATATTTGGGAATTTATAGTGCAAAGAGGGGGTGCGGGAGGCCACCGAGGTGGGACAACCCTGGTGGGTTGTGCCCCCTCAGGGCACCCCCCAGGTGCAGCTCTGGCCCACTGGGTTCCTTCTGGTCCAAAAAAAATCCCCGTAAAGTTTTGTTGCATTTGGACTCTGTTTGATATTAATTTCCTGCGATGTAAAAAACAAGCAAAAACAGCAACTGGTACTGGGCATTGGGTCAATAGGTTAGTCCCAAAAAATGATATAAAGTTGCTATAAAATGATTATAAAACACCCAAGTATGATAAAATAACAGCATGAATACTTCATAAATTATAGATACGTTGGAGACGTAGCAGCATCACCAATCTTAATTGTCGGCGTTCTGGGAACGGGAGTCCCCAGACTTGCCTGCCTGCGGCCTGCGGCGTGGCTCAAATGGGGGCCCAGCATGGCCCATCTTCATCAACACAAGACTCAAGACCCTCGCGAGGGGCCAAGCCTCGCGGGGCGGACAACACGGCACTTCCTCGGGCCCGGCCTCATCAGGCTGGCTCACGAGGAGGCGGAGAGATCAAGGCGGGGTACCTTGCGAGGTGCCCATGACGCAAGCCATGACGATCAAGAATGCCAGGCGGGCGCCAGCCTGCGCAGCGTCTCCCTTTCCTCTTTGGTGCAAAGGGGGCAAGCGCAGGCGAGAGGATCAAGCAAAGGCACCCATTTTGGTGCAACAAGACCAAGACCAGTCCAACGGTGGGAAGGAGGTCATCGTGGAGCCCAGAACGGCGTCACCACAGGGCCTTTGGCAGGCGAAGACCAACTTTAGTTAGGATAAGTGTACCAGATGTTGCCCTTCGAATTGGCCAATTGTTGGCGCCCTTCCCGCTCAATATTTGGGAAGAGGCCCAGGGCCTTTGCCTATAAATAGGACTAGCCACCCCCAGGGCATAGGGCATCTGATCAAGCATTCCGAGCAAGAAAAGAACAAGCAGAGAGCAAGTAGAGAGAGAGAGCGATAGAAGGGCGATCGAACTCCCCCTAGCAGTTCATCCCCCAAGCCTAGAACAGACCCTCGCGAGGCTGTTCTTCCTTGTACTGTTCATCATCATCAGCCCAAGAGGCAATCCACCCACCACAAACTAGAGTAGGGTATTACACCAGAATGGTGGCCCGAACTAGTATAAACCCTGTGTCTCTTGTGTTGTTCTTTGAGTAGTTTAGATCCTTACGAGACGGAGAGGTAGAGGGCATAATCTCCGCGCGCACCCCAGAGTTCGAACCTTAAGGGTCTGCCGGAACCCGAAATCCAACATTAATTCCTACTCATCCTCGAGTAGGTAAATGATAAAAGAAATAATTTATGAAGTGTGAATACTAGTGATGTGTACAAGTTTGATCAATGATAATTTCAATCACTTTTCCTAGCATCATAACATCATTTCTTTCTCATAGAACTTCTCATGTTATAGTAGCAACCAATTCACATGTTAAGGTTTAAACAATGAACTCTCTTGAAACTCAACAACCTATGTTCTTAGTCACCAAGCAATCTGTTGGGGATATTACTACTGGGCGTAAACCGGCCTATCTGGGCCGGGTTAACTTCATCAGGAGCTCAAGAATGTTAAAGCCCAAGAAGCCATTGTAAAGGCCCAAGGCTATAGTCGGTTTAGTACCTGCAGCCATAAACCGGCCTGTGTATAACTTGTATTGTAAGTTAGGAATAAGAAAGAGGCCAACCCGGGTACGAGTATAAACCGGAGGTTGGGACTCTATGAACCGACGGGCGTCACCCGTGTATATAAGGGGACGACCCGATAGCGGTTCAAGGACAGACAACCACAACTCGAGGCCTAGGTGAAGCGATTTGCTCCCTAGTCATCGAGACTTCATCAATTCCACTACAAACTAGACGTAGGCCTTTACCTTCATCGAAGGGGCCGAACTAGTATAAACTCTCTGTGTCCTTTGTGTCCGCTTTAACCCCTTTGAGTTAACCCGTTGCAATGGCTCCACGACTAAATCCTTTTGCTAGGACATCTGCCGTGACAAACCCACGACAGTTGGCACCCACCGTGGGGCTATCGCACGATGGTTTCGAGTTCTCGGAGGGCTGCTTCGAAGGGCTCAAGGGATACGCCGTGGGCCGGATGACCAGGAGTCGTCGTGGCAAGATCTACATCGACGACGCAGGCTGGGGCCCCGAGGCCGGCTCAATTGAGTACGGGTACCGGGTCCCCTTTGGTGGCATACACGTTTTCATCGGCAAGATTGGTGAACCGGGCCCTGAGCTGGACACCTGCACCGACCTCGTCGAGACAGCTCAGCGTGCGCGACCTTCCCGGGTTAAGCCAGCCGTGAAGCGTGCCTTTGTGGGAGTCATCCATGGAGGAAGCTATGAGGACGGATCAGCATCCGGTGGCGAAACCGTTGTTTATTCCGGCAATGAATCGTCAACCGGGGAAACTGAGTCTCTATATCAAGTGCAAGATGGTCGGATTAGGGGCTGTTCCGATGTCGACAGTATTCCGGACCCCTTTGATCTACCAAGCCGGGTCGGCATATTCATGGCCGGTACCGAGGCAGCGCCTCATTCATCGACGGCTGCAGCAATAGTTTCCGGTTCAACGGCTGCCGGAGCAGGAGGCTCTGTGCGCCCATCGGCTCAAGTATTATCCGATCTGTTCGATGCATTGGCTGCGCTCATGGGAGAGGCTAATCCGACGGATCAGGATGCTCACAATGCAGAGATTGCAAAGGTGAGAGAACAGATTCACCAGGCTAAAGCGGATCTGGCAGCTGAGGAGGTCAGGATGGCCGCCGAGCGGGCCGCTTTGGACGTGCAAGCTTATAAACTCATGCTAGATCAGAACGCTTCACATGAAGTCATGAGGAGGAAATACCGATCTCGCCTGCCATCGGTCTTTGAAGGAAGGGATCTTTTCAATACTCCTGGAGCAGGGACCAGTAATCAACCAGTGGTAAACCAAGCAGCGGCACCCGGGACAGGCGCGCCGGTTCAGCCCCGCGGGATAGATCTGCCCCGTCATAACCCGGAGCCGCGGATTGTGACCACACCTCCGGATCACTATTCCAACCCGCTGGATAATCTTGTTGCTGCGGCGGTGCGTCTGGAGGCTATTCCGGTCGAGGGAGATTCGTTACAGGCAATAGAAACGCGCCGGGTCAAGGAGCTCCTCAGAACGGCACTGGTCCAGCAGGAGGCGTATTCGTACAGCCGGGAGCGGATTCATTGTACTCCACGTCCAACCCGGAGTTATAGAAGGCACATGGAAGAGTAGGCTGAATCCAGTAATGCACGGCGTGGTGTGCCCCGTGGTAACAATCGGGCCCCCGATGCCCAAGAATTGGTGGACCGGGCCCGTGCATGCAGGGAAGCCGAATTAGCAGCGCAACATCAGACCCGTCCGCTTACGCCGGTTCGTCCTACCAGTTCAGTTGAACCGGGACTTACTTCCAGCGCTTTGGGGGTGCCTTGCCTTATCCCTGCTTTGCGCAATGTGCGCCTGCCTAAGGACTTCAAAGGGCCACGCAAGGTACCGAACTATACAGCGGATCAACCCCGAAGGCGTGGGTAGAGAGTTATGAGATGGCTATGGAGATGCTTGACGTGGATGAGGCTGCATGTGCAAAGTATTTCACTATGATGCTTGAAGGAACGGCCCGCACTTGGTTGAAGAGCCTGCCGCCCAATACATCGGTTCATGGGCCCAATTGCGAGCTTGGTTTATCAGTAATTTTAAGGACACGTGCGAGCAGCCCATGTCGATAGTGGATTTGGCTGCCTGCGTCCAGGCGGAAGGGGAGTCAACCACTCACTGGGTACGCCGCGTTTCACAAACCTTGCACTCATCAGACCGCATCAATGCTGACACGGCGGTTGTAACTTTGGAAAGCAATTGCCGGTTTGGACCCCTGAAATTGAAATTGGGACAAATGAAGCGCCATTGCACTGACATGGGGACTCTCATGGCCGCTTTGGTAAAGTATGCTGATTCTGATAGTACCAAGGATCCCGTGTCTGATGATGGAAAGGCAGGGAAGGGAAAGAAGAACGACAACTCCAAAGGTCAGCAGCACCACCTAGGGAGCAGCGGTGGAGGCAAGCGTAAAGCGGATGGCAACATGGATTTTGTGGCTAACACCAATGTGCAAAACAGGGGCCGACAGCGTAGGGGCAAAGGCCGCGGTGGCGGGCCCAGTCCCAATCCGGAGCGCTTAAATAGTTTGTTGAATCAGCCATGCCCAAAGCATGGGACAACGGAGGAACCATCAAACCATCTGTGGAAGGATTGTTACATCATGCGAGAGTTCAAGAATTCCAACGCTTTTCGGTATGATCATAATCCTGGTGGCGGTTCTGGATCCAGGCTAAGCCACGGTGGAGGAAACCCCGGTTCAGGGTTTAATGTTAATCCGAACGGGCATGGCAATCCGAACGGACATGATAATCAACATAACCAGAATGACCAAGGGGGCTATAGGCAGCAGCAGTAGCAGCAGCAGTCGGGTTACCAGAGTAATCCAAAACAGCTAAATAGTGGCCAATATCATGTATTTACCACTAGCTTGGACAAGCGAGACCAGAAGATCCGGAAAAGGGCAGTTAACAATGTTGAACCGGCCGTGCCCCGGTACTTACGATGGTCAGAGCAGCCGATCACATGGAGTAGAGAAGATCACCCTCCCCAGGTGGATAATCCGGGTCAGCTGGCTTTAGTGGTGGCGCCTCAGGTGGGAGGTTATAAGTTCACCAAGGTGCTCATGGATGGGGGTAGCAGTATCAATATACTATATTATGAGACCTTTCGACGTATGGGGCTCAGGGATAAAGATCTACGGCCTTCGAATACGGTTTTCCATGGTGTAGTGCCAGGCAAGTCTGCATACCCCATGGGCAAGATAGCATTAGAGGTGGCTTTCGGGGATGATCACGATTCCCGATCAGAAACGCTGACATTTGTGGTGGTGAAGATTCAAAGCCCATACCATGCCTTGTTTGGTCGGCCGGCTTATGCCAAATTAATGGCACGGCCCTGTTATGTGTATCTGCAGCTCAAGATGCCGGGTTACAAGGGAACCATCACGGTTCACGGAAGTCGCATGATCGCTTTGGAGTGTGAAGAAGGAGATGCTGCCTATGCGGAATCGGTTTGTGCTACTGAGGAGCTCAAGTACTACAAAGATAATGTTGATCCGACAGATATGACCCCTTTGAAGAAGCCTACTACAGAGCATGATCCGGCTTTAAAATTCACATCAGCCGCGGAAACCAAGCTGGTTGACTTCGTGGCTGGTGATCCTTCCAAGCAATTCAGCATCAGTGCCAATCTGGATCCGAAATAGGAAAGCGCGCTCATCGAGTTCATCCGTGAGAATCGGGACATCTTTGCATGGAAGCCTTCTAACATGCCTGGTGTACCGAGGCAACTCGCTGAGCACACCCTTAATGTGGATCCTAAGTACAAACCGGTGAAACAGTACCTCCGTCGGTTCAATGAGGAGAGAAGAAAGGCTATTGGAGAAGAGGTGGCCAGGCTTTTGGCAGCTGGCTTCATCATTGAAGTTTTCCATCCTGAGTGGCTTGCTAATCCGGTGCTGGTCCTTCAGAAAAACGGCACCTGGCGCATGTGTGTGGACTATACGGATCTAAATAAGGCCTGCCCTACAGACCCATTTGCCCTCCCCCGTATTGATCAAATCATTGATGCTACGGCGGGTTGTGAGCGTTTGTGCTTTCTGGATGCATACTCCAGCTATCATCAGATTAAAATGGCAGTTAAGGACCAGGAGAAGACGGCGTTCATTACTCCTTTTGGAGCCTTCTGTTATGTATCTATGCCTTTTGGGCTCAAGAGTGCCCAGGCAACTTATCAACGGTGTGTGCAAAATTGCCTCCACAAACAAATTGGCCGTAATGTGCATGCCTATGTGGATGATATTGTGGTCAAGTCAAGAAAGAAGGAGACGTTGGTCGATGATTTGAAGGAGACCTTTGATAACCTAAGGACATACAAGATGATGCTCAATCCGGCCAAATGTGTTTTTGGCGTACCAGCTGGCAAGTTATTGGGTTTCCTGGTGTCCAATAGGGGAATTGAGCTGGCAAGATTTGAAGGAGACCTTTGATAACCTAAGGACTATTCATTTTGACGGGTCCAGGCAATTGGAAGGCTCGGGGGCTGGAGTCGTTTTAACTTCCCCACGAGGTGATAAGTTTTGTTATGTTCTCCGTTTAATGTTCCCTTGTACTAACAATGCAGCAGAATATGAGGCCTTGCTCCATGGCATCCGGATGGCGAAGGAGATGCATTTAAGCCGGGTTAAGTGCTTTGGCGACTCTGATCTAGTGGCCCAACAGGTGTCTGGTACATGGGATTCTAAAGATCCACTCATGGCTGCTTATCGCCGTGAGGTTGATATGGTCGCAGGTCACTTCAAAGGGTATCAGGTGGATCATGTGGACCGACAAAAGAACGAGGCGACAGACGCATTAAGCCGGCTCGGTTCACAGCGTAAACCGGTACCACCTAATGTGTTCCTTGATGTGCTTTACAACCCATCGGTTCAACTACCTGGCGAAGCAGATTTGGCGGTTCCTGACCCGGAGGCTCAATTGGTGGCGGCGTTACATGTCATCCCGGATTGGACGCTACCTTATCTGGCGTACATGAACCAAGGCGAGTTGCCAGAGGACGAGACTCTGTCCAGGCAAATTGTGCGGCGGTCTAAGTCCATGGTAATTGAAAACGGCGAGCTGCATCATCGCAGTGTGACAGGAGCGTTTCAACGATGTGTATCTCCTGAGGAAGGCCGTGAAATTTTGCGTGAGATCCACGAAGGAGATTGTGGTCACCACGCCGGTTCAAAGTCTTTAGTGGCAAAAGCATTCCGTCACGGTTTCTATTGGCTGACTGCTCATGCTGATGCGGAGGATCTGGTCAGACGATGTGATGGTTGTCAAAAATTCTCAAGACGCGCTCATGTTCTGGCTCAAGAATTGAGGATGATTCCAATTACTTGGCCGTTTGCAACCTGGGGGCTGGATATGGTCGGGCCTTTCAAAAGGTCCAAGGACAAGAAGACCCACCTCTTGGTGGCGGTTGACAAATTTACGAAATGGGTGGAGGCGGAGCCCGTGAGCAAGTGTGATGCAGCCACCGCGGTTCAGTTCATCAAAAAGGTGATTTTCCGGTTTGGCTTTCCACACAGTATCATTACAGATAATGGTACAAACCTATCCAAGGGTGCCATGAAGGATTTCTGCGAAAGAGAACACATCCGCCTCGACATTTCATCAGTGGCGCACCCGCAGTCCAATGGTTAGGCAGAAAGAGCTAATCAGGAGATCTTGCGAGGCATCAAACCCCGGCTTATGGTTCCCTTACAGAGAACACCGGGTTGTTGGGTCGAAGAGTTGCCCTCTGCGTTATGGAGCATCAACACCACGCTTAACAGATCAACAGGGTACACACCGTTCTTCATGGTCTATGGGGCAGAGGCGGTTTTACCTAGTGATATCCGTCACTATTCACCCCGTGTTGCGGCATATGTTGAAGCAGACAACGAAAGCTCTCGGCAGGACGCTTTGGACCGGCTGGATGAAGAGCGAGACATAGCAGCTGCCCGCCCGGCGATCTACCAACAGGATCTTCGTCGCTATCACAGTCGTCGGATCACAACCAGAACCTTTCAAGAAGGAGATTTGGTGCTTCGACTTATTCAAGATCAAACCGAGATGCATAAATTATCTCCACCTTGGGAAGGGCCTTTCGTGGTCAGCAAGAATCTGCACAACGGATCATACTACCTGATAGATGTTCGAGAGCACAAAGACTCACGCAAATCAGGGCAGGAGACCGACATGCCGAGGAATATGGCTCATCTTCGACCTTACTATACTTGAGCCATGGGCTCTGCTTATGTACATATCATGACAATGTATATATTATAATAAACCGGATCCTCAGCTAAAGCGGGGTATCTGTTTCTGTTATATCATGTGTGGTTACATGGAGTTGTTTTCAAGCAACATCCGGTTTACCCCTTGCAAGTCTTGACAAGATCACTTGAAGCTTCCTGTTCAAACATAGGTCGTATTCGAACCAAAGAGAACATAGCTATCCTTATAAGGTCATTTGGGGGCTCGGTCGTGTCCGAACCAATGCAATACCTCTTGGCCGGTGAAAGCCACTAGAGTCATTTGGGGGCTCGGTCGTGTCCGAACCGATGCAATACCTCTTGGCCGGCGAAAGCCACTAGAGTCATTTGGGGGCTCGGTCGTGTCCGAACCGATGCAATACCTCTTGGCCGGCGAAAGCCACTAGAGTCATTTGGGGGCTCGGTCGTGTCCGAACCGATGCAATACCTCTTGGCCGGCGAAAGCCACTAGAATCATTTGGGGACACGGTCACGTCTGAACCGGTCACGCCTCTTGGTCGGCCTACGGGCCTAGAGTCATTTGGGGGCTTGGTCGAACCCGAACCATAGCAATGCCACTTGGCCGGCGTAATGCGACGCGTCATTTTGGGGTCCTGGCTGACTGGCACCATCGCTACGCCTTCGGGGGGCTTGGTTGCGTCTGACCATGGTAATTCCATCTGACCAAGCTCAATAGAGCTCTTCTTTTGCAAAAGGTTTTTGTCACTGCTTTTGCTCTTTTCCTTTTTTAAGAGTTGATAATTTATTGCTTTCCTCTTAAACCGACAATATTTTGAGCCGGTTCAACATAGCCAATTTGGCGGAACACGACCCTCTTTTTTAAGAAAAAACCTGAGTTTGTTGGCTCGGTTTGAGTTTTTCTGTTAAACATCCTTTTTCGAGTAACAAAGGTTGCTATCATCAAAGGACGGTTTACATTGTAAACCGGTGTTATATACACAGGAGCTCGGCTCTCTCATGACGGTTTAAGAGTTATCAACTCCCGCTTCAACATTGGCTACAGACGCCTACTTTATGCCCATTACATGGCAGGTATTTCGTATCATAAAGGTTGATCATACTTGCAAGTTTCCTTGCGTATCTATATAAAGACTTACAAACCGGAGGACGGTACAACCGCCCTGGTAGTTTAAAATTTTATGATTGCAGGAGATATAAGTTGGCAATAATGATTTTCCAAAGGATGGTATCAGTACTGATGCACGAAGGCATCTCATGAAGCATAAAGTACGGTCTATCCTATTACAAGGCAACATGGTGCCCAAATAAGATGATTGTTTCTTGACAAGAGTATCAAAAGGAAGCTAGTTAAAGCTGCCCTCGGTTCACGCCTGCGTGCCATCCCGGTTTGATGGTTCTGGATCATCTTGCGCCGCTTCAGCCTCCTCCTCCCTACCCAGCGGCTGGAAGTCAACAGTGGTCCAGTCGATCCCCATTAATGCTTGAAAAACAGCTTCCTCATGTATCAGTGAAGACGGTTCAATATCAGGGGCATAGGTGTGCTTACGGATTGGAGGAATTAAGTTTTCTGCTTCAGGGATTGGCACAGCCACTCGCTTGTTCTGATCATTATACTGGGCTTGATAATGGGACAAGTTTGCCTCTTCAGCCAATTGGCAGGCCAGAGGGCGCACTGCCCGGTTTATCTTTCTCAATTCTTCTTCATCGAATTCGGAGCCATCCTCCTTCAAGCGAGGGTAGCCTTGAGCCGCTTCAACGGGATCAAAATCGGGCACCCATGCTTTGGCCCAGATTAAGGCATTAATGGCTTCGGTTCGAGCAGCAGATCTCTTTAACTCTTCAATCCGAGCAGGGAGCATCGACAGCCTCTTCAGTGTGTCCTGGATCAATGTGGGCGCCGGATTGTTGTGTGAAGCAGTGGTGATAATCCGTTGTGCGCCCGTATACAGCTGCTCGACTAAAGTATAGACGGCTTTCAGCTTCATACGCACATCTGATCCCAAGTGATGGACGCAAGTGCCTGTAATACGATCAACAGATCATAAACCGAGGTGTCTTATAGAAGAATCAAGGTTATTGCACAAGTCACAGGAGGCTTACCAAAGATGGCTGCAGTCATTGCGTGCACTTGTCGCTTCACGCTGGTTAATTCATCTGTTATCGGTTTAAGGGCAGCTTCTGCGTTTTCAATCTTTTTGGTTAAAGCGGCTTTTTCTGTGACCCATTCAGCCCGTTCCTTCTTGAAACCTTCCTTCAATTGTTCCATACTGCCTAAAGCGCTGGTTAGTTCCTCCTTGGCTTTGGAAGTTTCTGCTTGTTGGGACTTCAAATTTTCTTGAAGATCAGCGATTTGGCTCTCTTTGACCTTCAGTTCAGCCTGCAATCCGACAGTTATATGGTTTCAATAAAGGAAGTACCAAGTACATAACAAGTTAGGTACTTTGTACTTGGGGGTTAATGCTTATTTGATCTCCAGCTATCAGTTAATTATCAAAGTCCCAAGCTCAATACAAGTATTCAACTTGGCACTTGGGGGCTAATGTCTATTTGCTCTAATGATATTTCGGATGATATGGTATGATGACTACAAGTGTCGATTCAATTATGATAAAATTAAACCGACCCTTGGGGGCTACGGTGGTAAGAAGCAGGAGCGAAGGCATGGAAATTACCTCGAATTTGTCTTTCATCATCTTCACGAGATTGGCTTCATAGTCACGGCTAGTATATAGCCGGTTTAAATAACCAGAGTGAATGTCTTGGGCACCAAGAGCAGAATATGTTGCCAGATCAACATCCCATTTACCTTTGCTTAAAGCAGAAAACTCTTCTTTAGCAGTGTGCTTGGCTAAAGCGATGGGATTGCCCGGTTCAGTACGACCTATGCCGGTAATTATGACTTCATCATCTTTGAGGTCGCCGGTTTGAACTGGCACGGTCGGTTTGTCGGCAGGCTTTGAGGAGCTGATGGTCTTCTCGGTACGAATTGGACTAACTTGCTGAGCCGTAGGGTCGGAGGGGTTAACAGAACCCTCTTCAGGAGCAACAACTTCATCTCTTTCTGGTGGGTCATCAACAACATCTTCATGGATGGTTGCTTACACATTTGGAATGGTGTCCGGTTCAGGAGGGGCATTTTCTTCAGCTGTTTTATCTTGACGAGCTTTTTTGGTCGGCCTCGGTTTGGCCCTGAAAGAAGCAGCAAATTTAAAGACAGTATATGTTGAAGGCTACAACAGTTGACAACTTGATGAGGTAGGCAAAAACTTACCCAACCACGGTTTTGAGTGGGGGCAGTTGAGTACCAGTTGACTCGCCAGAGGATGAGTGCGAGGTGACCTGATAATCAGAGTCAGACGGATTAAGCGGTTGACGAAAATGGCAAATTAGAGACCTCTGAATGACGTCTCCGAACCGGACTGTTCGGTAAATCGGCGGAGGTAACTACCTGGCCACTGTGCCGGGTTGTACGACGCACCTCATGCTGATGGGTCTTCATAAGAAAGTTGGGATCCAAGTAAGCAAGAGGATGGGAAAATTTAACTTTGCGATTTGCTTGACGGATTTTGTGTGAAGGCAGAAGGCTTGAATCAGAAGAAAGAGTAATTACCCTTGCATCATCACCATGGCTCGCTTCAGCATCATCCTGACAAGTTGTATCATCAATAAATTGCATAAACAGTAAACCGAGAGAATCAAGTTCAGCTTCAATATCCGGATTACCCACATCATCATCGGCAGGATCAGAGGAGGCTGTAGTTTTCCTCTTATGAGCAGACTTTTTGACAACCCTCGTCTTAGGCCGGATTGGCTTCTCCGGTTTATCCGCCTTTTCTTGAGGGAGTTTTTTGCTCCAAAACGGATCGTCACCCTGTGTCAACCGATACTGGAATCAGTCATAAACACACATGATAGCGTCAGACTTAATGAGAAGAAATTCGGTTTACCGCTGGTGGTTTATTGATTGCGCAGAAGGGAAGATTGCCGGTTTGTGCACAGACGCGTCCCGGTTCATTCAGAATTTTCTTTACAGCTTCGGTGACCTCGTCATCCGTAAGCTGGATGTTCACATGACGCAACGGATCATCAACGCTGCCTGTATATTCGCACATTAAACCGGAGCGCTGACTGAGTGGCAGTATACTCCAGGATATCTAGCAACGAGCAAGGTCGACTCCTATTAAACCGTTGGCCATGAAACTCTGAGTTTGGACAGTTGGGGAGCATATTTACTTCTCTCTTTCGCAGTCAACCTCTGAGGAAAGGGGTGAGTGTTGCTGAGCCGTTCTGGACGAAAACCGGGCAAGATATTCTCGTTTTCTGGGGAAGTGTCTTTACAATAAAACCAGGAGTTGTTCCACTCTTGGGGGTGACTATGCAGTTTTGCGTGAGGGTAGGTGACCTCTTTCCTCTTCTGGATCGACACGCCACCCAATTCCATGTTGGAGCCATCAGTAAATTCAGTGCGGCGGTTTAAGTGAAAGCAATCTCGGAACAACTCCACTGTGGGCTCCTCTTGAAAGAATAGCTCACAGAGCACTTGGAAGTGGCATATGTTGGTGACAGAATTGGGGCCAATATCTTGCGGATGGAGTTCGAAATTAGCCAAAACGTGATGGTAAAATCTTGAACCAGGCGGGTTAAAACCGCGGGCCAGGTGATCCGCGAACACGACAACTTCTCCATCTCGAGGTGTAGGGGGGCACTCCTTGCCTGGCACTCTCCAATGAATAGCGTTTCTGCTGCTCAAAGCACCGGTCAGAACCAGATTGTTCAGTTGAGTTTCCGTGACCCGGGAAGGAGCCCAGTTGCACTCATACACTTGTTTGGCCATGAGGAAATCTACAAAAAACGAAAATGGTTCCGGTTTAGGATTGTGTTGTGCACAGATGCTTCGTGTTGATACTATCAGTGTTAAACCGGAGGAAATCAATTACAAACCGACATTGGTAAAGCGGTGCGGTCTATCAAGGGATTACTGGCGGTTTAATAAGGGGACTAATGGTATATACCGATTTGGTAATTTTCTCCATCCATGTTAAACCGCTAGGTCTGAAAACCGTGGAACTATGGAATTACAAATGTACAAGTATGCAGAAACAGGTTTTATACAACCTTATTATGGCAGCAGGATCTGAAGGGATCTCGTAAAAAGGTAAAATATTCATGATTTAAATGAAGCTGTGTAAGAACAGCAGGGAAAGCTATGGATCAGATCTACAGTCCTGGTGCGTTGCGGTAAAACCAGATGCCAGAGACTACGGTTGTACGGTGCAAAAGTTATGGGGCATCTGATGATACAGTTCAGTCGAAACGGAGGCGGATGAGGAACGCGAAGAACACCATGAACACGATAAACCCTAAGAGGCAGATCTAAGTTGAGAAGGCGGAGATCTTACCGGAGTTCGGAGGGATGCGGAAGCGCACCGCGATTTCTCTGGTCCAGTCAGGTCGATGCAGTGGCCCGAGACGATGCAGAGGTCAGCGACAGCGGCGGAGCTTCGAAGCTGGCGGCGTGGAGAAGACGAAGAGGAAAGGGATGAAGGGGAAAAAGAAATGACCCCTCACCCCTATTTATGAGGCAAGACACATGTGTCAGGCACGCGAATCCAGGAGCCATAGGTCTCGGAAGCAGAGCCGTCGCCTCGATTGTCGCGGGTCTATTAAATAAAGAAAGTATCATTTCACAATGACAGTTGACGTCATCCCGGTTTACAACAATCATAGAAGGTGACGACACAATGGTTCAACAATTACGAGAAGATGCTAAAGATGAAGATTTCTGCTAAGGGTTGACATGAACTCATTCAAATCAACCTGGGGCCTAATGTTGGGGATATTACTACTGGGCGTAAACCGGCCTATCTGGGCCGGGTTAACTTCATCAGGAGCTCAAGAATGTTAAAGCCCAAGAAGCCATTGTAAAGGCCCAAGGCTGTAGTCGGTTTAATACTTGCAGCCATAAACCGGCCTGTGTATAACTTGTATTGTAAGTTAGGAATAAGAAAGAGGCCAACCCGGGTACGAGTATAAACCGGAGGTTGGGACTCTATGAACCGACGGGCGTCACCCGTGTATATAAGGGGACGACCCGATAGCGGTTCAAGGACAGACAACCACAACTCGAGGCCTAGGTGAAGCGATTTGCTCCCTAGTCATCGAGACTTCATCAATTCCACTACAAACTAGACGTAGGCCTTTACCTTCATCGAAGGGGCCGAACTAGTATAAACTCTTTGTGTCCTTTGTGTCCGCTTTAACCCCTTCGAGTTAACCCGTTGCGATGGCTCCACGACTAAGTCCTTTTGCTAGGACATCTGCCGTGACAAACCCAAGACACAATCGCAATTCGACTTATTCAACGGAGTTTAAGTAAGAGCTTGCTACCTCTTGAGCTTGCGTTGTATTTCCCCGAAGAGGAAAGGATGATGCAGCAGAGTAGCGTAAGTATCTCCCTCAGGTTTTGAGAACCATGGTATCAATCTAGTAGGAGGCCACGCTCAAGTCCCTCGTACCGACACAAAAGCAATAGATCAATGCAACCAACGCGATTAGGGGTTGTCAATCCCTTCTCGGTCACTTACGGGAGTGAGATCTGATAGAGATGATAGATAATATTTTTGGTATTTTTGATATAGAGATGCAAAGTAAAAAGTAAACGGCAAAGTAAAAAAGCAAAGCAAGATTAAAGTGATGGATATTGATATGATGAGAATAGACCCGGGGGCCATAGGTTTCACTAGTGGCTTCTCCCAAGAGCATAAGTATTCTTCGGTGGCTGAACAAATTACCGTTGAGCAATTGACGGAATTGAGCATAGTTATGAGAATATCTAGGTATGATCATGTATATAGGCATCACGTTCGAGACAAGTAGACCGACTCGTACCTGCATCTACTACTATTACTCCACTCATCGACCGCTATCCAGCATGCATCTAGCGTATTAAGTTAAAAACAGAGTAACGCCTTAAGCAAGATGACATGATGTAGAGAGATAAATTCATGCAATATGAAATAAACCCCATCTTGTTATCCTTGATGGCAACGATGCAATACGTGACTTGCTGCCCCTTCTGTCACTGGGAAAGGACACCGCAATATCGAACCCAAAGCTAAGCACTTCTCCCATTGCAAGAAAAACCAATTTAGTAGGCCAAACCAAACTAATAATTCGAAGATATTTGCAAAGATAACCAATCATACATAAAAGAATTCAGAGAAGATTCAAATACTATTCATAGATAGACTTGATCATAAACCCACAATTCATCAGTGTCAACAAACACACCGCACAAAGAAGAACATTACATCGAATAGATCTCCACAAGAGAGGGGGAGAACATTGTATTGAGATCCAAAAAGAGAGAAGAAGCCATCTAGCTACTAACTATGGACCCGAAGGTCTGAGGTAAACTACTCACACTTCATCGGAGGGGCTATGATGATGTAGAAGCCCTCCGTGATGACGGCCCTCTCTGGCGGAGCTCCGGAACAGGCCCCAAGATGGGATCTCGTGGATACAGAAAGTTGCGGCGGTGGAATTAGGTTTTTTGCTCCTGTTCTGATTGTTTGGGGGTACGTAGGTATATATAGTGTCGGCGTTCTGTGAACGGGGGTCCCCAGACTTGCCTGCCTGCGGCCTGCGGCGTGGCTCAAAGGGGGCCCAGCATGGCCCATCTTCATCAACACAAGACCCAAGACCCTCGCGAGGGGCCAAGCCTCGCGGGGCGGACGACGCGGAGCTTCCTCCGGCACGGCCTCATCAGGCTGGCTCGCGAGGAGGCGGAGAGATCAAGGTGGGGTACCTCACGAGGTGCCCATGACCCAAGACCCTCGCGAGGGGCCAAGCCTCGCGGGGCGGACGACGCGGAGCTTCCTCAAGCACGGCCTCATCAGGCTGGCTCGCGAGGAGGCGGAGAGATCAAGGTGGGGTACCTCACGAGGTGCCCATGACGCAAGCCATGACGACCAAGGGCGCCAGGCGGGCGCCGACCCACGCAGTGTCCTCCTTTCCTCTTTGGTGCAAAGGGAGCAAGCGCAGGCGTGAGCATCAATCAAAGGCATCCATTTCGGTGCAACGAGACCAAGACCAGTCCAAAGGCAGGGAAGAAGTCATTATGGAGCCCGAGCTGGCGTCACCACCAGAGCCTTTGGCACGCGAGGACCAACTTTAGTCAGGATAAGTGTACCAGATGTTCCCCTTCAAAATGGCCAATTGTTGGCACCCTTCCCGCTCAATATTTGGGAAGAGGCCCAGAGCCTTTGCCTATAAATAGGACTAGCCACCCCCAGGGTAGTGGTATCTGAAAATCAGTTAGAAAGGCACAGGCAACAGAAAGAGAGAGAGAGAGAGAGAGAGAGAGAGAGAGAGAGAAGGAAGGGCGACTGAACTCCCCCTAGCAGTTCATCCTCCCAGCAAAGAACAGACCCTCGCGAGGCTGTTGTTCCTTGTACTGCTCATCATCACCAGCCCAAGAGGCAATCCACCACACCACACTGGAGTAGGGTATTACACCACATCGGTTGTCCGAACCAGTATAAACTTTGTGTCTCTTGTGCTGTTCTTTCGATAGCTTAGGTCCTTGCGAGGCGGAGAGGTAGAGGGCGTAATCTCCGCTCCCGCACCCCAGAGTTCGAACCTCAAGGGTCTGCCGGAACCCGGAATCCGACATTTGGCGCGCCAGGTAGGGATGTGCCGGAATTCGACTTCCACCGCTCCGTTCTCCTCCAACCATCGCGTCCATGTCAGACGCACGTCGGGCCCGCGCCGAGCGCCGGGCCGCCCTCGCTTCCCGCGTCGGCCAAACGGCTCCCGTCGGCGGGCATCCTCGCCGTTCCCCATCACCCGTTGTCAACGCCGCCACCGGCCCAGTGGGGAACGAGCAGCAAGCGTCGTCTCAGCATCCGTCCGTGCGGCAAGACGGCCGCACCGCAACTCCCTCGCTCACCCCAGCCGGTTCTTCGTCCCGCGCGCTCCCCGCACCCTTGGAGGCCCGAGCTGCGCTCATCGCAGCAAACGAGCTCCTGCACTACCGTCCCGTCGACGACGTCTACAAAGAGTGGCTCGACCGCGTCGCCGAGCTCGTCCGCGCCGCAGGGGGCTCTCCCGCGTCGTCCGTTCTGCTGCGCCGCACCCCGCCCCACGCGGGCTACGAAGCTCCGGGGGCGCCCCAGCCGCCTCCTCATCAAGAAGACGCCATGGCTCCAAGGCGCGTGGCCGATGGGCGGAATCCGCTCCATCAGGTGCCGGCGTAGTAGTAGCAGAGCTGCCAAGAAGTCCCTCGCCTGCAAGAAGCTGCCCGGGCGCTCCCTGCTCCGGCACGTCACGACCATGCTCCTGCACCCGCACGTCAAGACCCCGCGCTGCTCCCAGCTGCAGCGCATGGGGACCGGCAAGACCAAGCTCTCCGTCACCCAAGGCCTCCCGTGGCCACAGCAGGCTGCCGTGCCTACACCACCGAGCTGCGTAGCGTCGCGTGGCCCGGCAAGTTCAAGCCAGACCTACCTCCTCGCTACGACGGCACGGCCGACCCTGCGGAGTTCCTCCAGCTCTATGAGCTGGGCATCGAAGCTGCCAACGGAGACGAGAAGGTCATGGCGAACTGGTTTCCCATGGCGCTCAAGGACGGGGCCCGCACCTGGCTCCTGAATCTGGCTCCAGGCACGATCTCTTCCTGGGACCAGATGCGCACCCGCTTCATCGCCAACTTCCAAGGCACTCGCGACCTGCCACCCGCCGTGAGAGACATGCGCTGCATCAAGCAACAACCCGGAGAGACCCTGCAGAAGTACATTCAGCGCCTCAAGATTCCCAGGGTGTCCGAGGAGGCCATCATCTCAGCCTTCTCCGACGGCGTGCACGACGTCAAGATGAAGGAGGAGTTGGCGATGCATGAAGACTTGTGCACTTACTTGGAGATGTTCAACTTGGCGACCAAGTGCGCCAGGGCTGAAGAAGGGCGTCTCTCCCTCCTCGAACCCACAGACCCAGACGAGAAGAAGATCAAGGCCAATGACATGAAGCGCAAGGGGGCTGCCGTGCTCTCGGCAGAACCAGACACCAAGCGGGGCAAAGATCAGCCTGAATCCTCCATGGGCAGTCGGTACTGCGTGTAGCACGACCACCACACCCACAACACCAACGAATGGCAAAAGCTCCGAGCCGTGCGAGAAGGAAGGATCGGCCATCGTCCCGACCGCGCTGACCGGGGCTACGGCCGAGGAGGAGGAAGAAACGCAGGACGCTGGGAAGACCGCGGCCCGCGCCAAGGGTGGCACGATCAACCTCGCGAGGATCGCTGGCGAGACCCGCCTCGCAAGGGGGATTGGAGGGATCATCCTCGCGAGGACCGCCCACAAGGCAACGCAGGCCTCCCTCCGCTGCCGCCTCAGCCAAGGAGAAACGAGGACCGCCATCAGGACGAAGGGGCTGGGGGCTTCCAGGAGCCGCGCGCGATCGCCTGCATCCTGGACGGAGCTCAAGCCCCGGCCTCTCAGCGCAACTTCAAGCAGTTCGCCCGCAAGGTGAACGCAGTCCTATCCAAGCTCGAAGCCACGCGCCCTCTCAGGTGATCGGCATGCGCCATCACGTTCAGCTCAGTGGACCAGCTCAAGTGCGCGGCCACAGCCGGAGTCCTCCCAATGCTTTGTTCCCCAATCATCAGTAACGTGGTGGTCACCAAGACCCTCATCGATGGTAGGGCAGGGCTCAACGTCCTGTCCGTGGAAACATTCAACAATCTCCAAGTGCCCTACAACCAGCTTCAGCCAACCAAGCCCTTCTCAGGAGTCACCGACGGCTCCACGGTCCCGATAGGGCAAGTCCGTCTCCCTGTCACCTTCGGGGCACGCAACAACTACCGCACCGAGCTCATCGACTTCGACGTCGCTCACATCCGCCTGCCGTACAACGCCATCCTCGGGTACCCGGCGCTGGCCAAGTTCATGGTCGTAACTCACCATGGCTATAACGTCCTCAAGATGCCAGGAAGTGGCGGAGTCATCACTGTACCCTGTGAAGAGAAGGATGTGGTGTGTTCCCTAGAGCGAGCCTTTCAGGCCGCGTCACTGGAAGACCCGGATCACGGAAGCAGGAGGCTTCCCGAGACACCCCCAAGAAGAAGAAGACATCGCCAGACTCAGCTCCTCAGGAGGCAGGCCCCTTAGGGCCCGCGCCAGCCCAAGGGGAACCTCCTTCCATCGCATTGGAAAGCGCGCCCGGCACCCTCCTCAGGAAGGGCTCGGGGGCTCTCCCCTGGAGGGCCACCGACCTGACTAAGGTCACGAGGGAGGCGCTTGGGCACCACGTGGAGGCGTGCTTCAAAGCATGTTTCCCTCGAGAAGGAGCAAAGCAAGGAGGGTCAGACCCTCAGGAGTTCGTCAACAAGGCCATTCAAGAACTATAGGAATCAAGAGTCATGAGAGGCTGCCGCCGCCTACCAGCTGTGGCTCCCCATCCAGGCAAGGATGGTGGGTTGCGCGTCTGCATCGACGTACCAGGGCTCAATCGAGTCGCCTCTCTGGAGCGCCTTTGGCCCTCGCGAGTAGGGCGCTGCGAAGGTCCACCCCACAGCTACGTCGCATGCCTTATGGTCTGCCGAACGCGGCTGCTACGTACCAGCACCTCATGAGGGGAATCATGGAGGCTCAAGAGTCCAGGCGCTCCGCAGCCTTGGCGGAGATGGAGATGATCCACGAGGAGCCACCAGCGCCTCCGGAGCCTCCTGAGGCCCCTGGGCCAAGGGGCTCGTGAGGATCGGCTTCCGCAACCCACCGAGTCTGCTGCACCAACACTCCTTCGTCCTCGACATCATCAGGTGACATCTTTCAAGTTTCATTTCCAGCTGGGAGCGCCCCCCAGGGCTGCATGATTCCCAGGCCGCGTGGGTCCGTCCCTGCGGCATGTATGCCCTTTATTTCATGTTGTTAGTTTACTTTGTTGGGGGCGCCCCTCGGGCTGCTTCATCCCCAAGCCGCTCGGGCCAAACCCAACGGCATGTATCCCTCTTGCGTTTATTTATGGTTAGGCGTTCGACCCACCATGCTTGATTATTTGTTGCCGGTCCACGGCACCTTTTCTTCTCCATGTCGACCACTTGCACGTTAAAGGGGGGGGGGGTACCTGAGCATCGCGACTCAGGGCTCTTACTGGCTCTCCAGCCCTCACCCTCTGGCCTTGTCCACGGCATCGCGACCTGGCATACCAGCGACGGCTGAGACCAGCTCGAGGGCCGGGACCCGAGGATGTAGAGTGTCGGCATCTAACCAAACTTGCAGGAACACATCACAAGATAAGGCCCAGTGCCAGGCGCAACACGCCTAGAGGTATGGCCCCGTGAGTCCCGCGCTGGCTCACGGGTGCCCAGATACACATCATCAGGCCCTACCGTGCCAGCCACGTGTCAGGGCGGGGCTGTACACGCACCGGGGGCTCCTTCCGGAGGGGAGCCCCCTCCCACGTACCAGTGGAAGCACCATGCTCTGAGCTGGCTGACGACACTTCCGAGGAGCGGCTATGCCCGTACACATACGGAAGCGCTATGGTCCGCGCTGGTGATAAACAACTAAGGGTGGCCCCCGGGCCGCATCAACCTCAGGGAGCCCAGAGCTCAGTGTCTAGCCTCATCGCAACGCCTCCCCTCGGGAGTGCCGCGCGAGGGGGCTGGGCACGGGGGCTGCGCCTGGGTCACGCCCAGACGCACGCCACCCAGCCAGGCCCCCCCGGGCCTGGTTCGTCACGCGTCTCTCCCCGAGCGGAGCGAAGGTACGAAGGCCGTTTGAGTGTCAAGGGGGACTCCTGAGCATCGGGACTCAGGAGCCTAACTGGTCACGTAGCCCCTCACTCCTTTGGTCCCGTCCTGGTTTCCGGTCGGGGCTAATGCTGGGTGAGGTACGCGCGGGGCCGGGCTCTGCAGACGTAGAATGGTACATCCACTTACAATTTTCTATTCGTGCATCAAGGGGGACTGCTGAGCATCGTGACTCATGAGCCTAACTGGTCACGTAGCCCCTCACTCCTTAGTTCCGAAAGGCTAATGCTGGGTGAGGTACGCGTGGGGCCGGGCTCTGCAGACGTAGAACGATAAATCCACCCGCATCTCACCTCCCTACTTCCTGTTCGTGCGCCAAGGGGGACTCCTGAGCATCGCGACTCAGGAGCCTAACTTGCCACGTAGCCCCTCACTCCTTTGGTCCCATCCTGGTTTCCGGTCGGGGCTAATGCTGGGTGAGGTACGCGCGGGGCCGGGCTCTGCCGGCGTAGAACATAAGCAAGTAGGAACGAAAGCGTAATTTCAGGGAATTTAAAAGCAAATATTACAGTCCACACTGTCATCTAAATACCAAACGCAAGTTTAAACGCCTCCCCGAGGCATGATACATGTGTAGGAATTAAAAGCAGAACAGGAGCCGCAGCGGAGCCACTTGTCGGCGGTGGAGGAAAGCGGAGTGGCTTCGCCTCATGGAGCAGCAGGGCCGGCAGCGCCTTGCTTCGGCTTGGTGCTGAAGGCCCGGAACTTCCCCAGCAGAGCATCCGCGCGACCCTTCACAGCCTCGGCAGCGGCAGCGGCACACTTGCCGCTCACTGGCTCCAGCAGGCTGTCGAGGTCGACGTTGGGGTCGTGAAGTTAGATGCGGGTGAAGACCCGCGTCAGCGCTGCGGAAGACAAGACACGCGCCTCGGCCTCGGCCGTGGGGCCAAGGCCAAGGGAGACATCCTCAAGAGCACGAACCAGGAAGGGAAGCAGCTTGGCGGGGCCATCCTCGGTGCCAGCCAGCGGGATCTCCAGGCCGCTGGCGTAAAGCATCTTCAGCGAAGAACGAGCCTTCTCCTCCATGTCCGCGAAGGCCACGCCGTCCTCGGCGAGAACCCGGGCCTTGTCGTCCAGCTCGACCTTCACCGCCTCCAGCTCCTTCTCGAGCGCACGTAGGCGGTCGCGGCGCTTCTTGAGCTTAGCCTCCCGGCCCTCGACGGCCGCCTCGCGAGCCTTCACGCCTTCTTCTTGCTCCTGGCGAAGGTGAACCTCCTTCCCGAGCTGATCCCGCAGGCCTTGCAGCTCGCCCTCCAGCGCCTTGCAGCGGCCGTGGACGTCGACCACCTCCCCCAGGGCTGCGTCACGCGCAGCCTTCGTCTCAAGGATGGCCTGCCGCTCCTCATCGTAGGCTGTTGAGGCCTGGACCAGCGCCACCCGAATCGAAGCGTCGGAGCGAATCCACCCTGAAGCCAGCTCCAAGCGCCCTGCCACCAAGCGAGGGTCGGCGCCAAGAAGATCCTGTCGCAACTGGTCCAGTTCAGCAGCAGCATGCTCTAGAACGGCGGGAGGAGTCGGAGAGACAGCAGTCGGTGGAGCAGGAGGAGAAGGCGGCGGCAAGACCACAGCATCCTGAGGCGGAGCCTGCTGCGCCCCAACGGCTGTGGTGGCGGCAGTAGGGAAAGGCACCTCGGGAGTCACTTGGGCCATGGGGGCTGAGCTCGCCCCAGCCAGCTCAGCCAGGCCTCACGAGTACGACCGGGCAGGAGAAGCCCGTGCGTCGCGGTCACCTTCCTCCGCGGGCAGAGGCGCTGCCGCGGATGGGACCTCAGGAGCCCCCTTCAGCTTCTTTGCCGCGGGCGCCAACCTATCCAAGAAACGCGGACGTCAAGCCTCAGCAGCAGGACAAGAAATAAGGACAAGAATCAAGCACTTACGGGTCGTCGCCAGCAAGCTCAGGCAGCCTCCGGCCAAATTTGAAGCCTGAAAGCCGGCTGGAAGGGTCAACCTCGGAAGCATAAGGCGTGTCTGTGGACCGCCTCGGGGCAGGGGCAGACCCGCGGGAGATCAACCCAGTTCTGTCCTTCATCGGGATCGGGGGCAAGCTCCCGCCGACCTGCTCGTCATCATCCTCGTCGTCATCACTCGGAGAGACGTGGAGAACGCAGGACCTACGCCGGGGGAGGGGAGCCCTCGACTCTCCATCAGTCGCCTCGGAGTCAGGCCCCTTCTCCCGCTCCTCTCCATCCTCCTCTTCGCCGGAGTCGTCGGAGGACACATCCACCGGTCCCTTGGGAGCCTCCGCGGGCACGGGCCCGTCCCCGTTGAAGACGGGCATGGACTCCACCACCTGCTCCCAATCGTCGTGGAGGAACAAGGGCGTCGGAGCGCCCTCCAACCTTGCCACCTCGCCCCCGACCAGAGATTGGAGGACCGCGGCCAGATCTCCATCGCCCAAGGCCGCGGGGCTCGGATGAGGCCTCCACATCGGGGGTGAGTACTGCCGAAGCGGAGCCAGCTGGTGCTCCAGGAATTCCCTCAGCAGCGACGCGCCGGTCAGCTTCGCCGGCGCCGTGCTGGTCGGCCTCAGATCCGCGTCCATCTTCTCCAACACCAGTTTCATGCGGGGGTCCGTGAGCTCCGCTCGACCCCAATCACCGCAGCTCGTGGGCAGCTCCGTGGGCAAGATCAACCGAGGATGGATGCACCCAGCATCTGCCAAGACCCACTTGCTCCTGAAGCCCTCAATCCTTTTTCCCGGGCTTCGAAATGGCAATGGTGCCACCGTACACGACGAAGCTCGCGCACGCGGAAGGAGAACCGTGAGAGACCCGGAGGGAGAAGTAGTGGCGCAGCAAGGCCACTGAGGGATGTACCCCTACGTGAGCCTCACAGTAATAGGTGAAGATCGCCAGGAGAAGCACGGAGTTGGGGTGGAGATGCAAAGCCTGTAAGTTGTAATGGCGGAGGACAGAGAAGAAGAACACGGAGAAGGTAGGCACCAGGCCGGCAGCAATGGAGCTTACAAAGAGCGGATAGAAGGTGCTCCCTCGGCCCTCAGGGGTGGCGGAGCCGGCCTTGAACACGTTCGGCGAGTCCAGAACAGAGGAGTACCCAACTTCGGCCGGGGACTGACGAGGTGCCATGGCTTCCTAGGTCGCGCAGTCGAAGTGGATCTGGAAATTTGGAGGAAGGAAGGAGAGGCGCAAGAAAGGGGATCTGAGCAGCAACCGAAGAAAGCAAAAAGCAAAGCCTAGGCAGATGCCGCTCTTTTATCAACCTGCGCGGTTGCTGAAACGCCCACGTCCAATCAACCGCCACGCGGCGCCCAAGGCTGCAGGATGTTAGGGCCCGCGGCGCTTCGCCCTTGCCCTTTCGCCTCTCAGCACGGCCAAGTCCGGGCGTGCCTTTGGCCCGGGGGCTACTGTCGGCGTTCTGGGAACGGGGGTCCCCAGACTTGCCTGCCTGCGGCCTGTGGCGTGGCTCAAAGGGGGCCCAGCACGGCCCATCTTCATCAACACAAGACCCAAGACCCTTGCGAGGGGCCAAGCCTCGCGGGGCGGACGACGCGGAGCTTCCTCAAGCACGACCTCATCAGGCTGGCTCGCGAGGAGGCGGAGAGATCAAGGTGGGGTACCTCACGAGGTGCCCATGACGCAAGCCATGATGACCAAGGGCGCCAGGCGGGCGCCAGCGGGCGCAGTGTCCTCCTTTCCTCTTTGGTGCAAAGGGAGCAAGCGCAGGCGAGAGCATCAAGCAAAGGCATCCATTTCGGTGCAACGAGACCAAGACCAGTCCAAAGGCAGGGAAGAAGTCATTGTGGATCTCGAGCTGGCGTCACCACCAGAGCCTTTGGCACGCGAGGACCCACTTTAGTCAGGATAAGTGTACCAGCTGTTCCCCTTCAAAATGGCCAATTGTTGGCGCCCTTCCCGCTCAATATTTGGGAAGAGGCCCAGGGCCTTTGCCTATAAATAGGACTAGCCACCCCCAGGGTAGGGGTATCTGAAAATCAGTTAGAAAGGCACAGGCAACAGAGAGAGAGAGAGAAGGAAGGGCGACTGAACTCCCCCTAGTAGTTCATCCCCCTAGCAAAGAACAGACCTTCGCGAGGCTGTTCTTCCTTGTATTGCTCATCATCACCAGCCCAAGAGGCAATCCACCACACCACACTGGAGTAGGGTATTACACCACATCGGTGGCCCGAAACAGTATAAACCTTGTGTCTCTTGTGCTGTTCTTTCATAGCTTAGATCCTTGCGAGGCGGAGAGGTAGAGGGCGTAATCTCCACGCGCACCCCTGAGTTCGAACCTCAAGGGTCTGTCGGAACCCGGAATCCGACATATAGGAGGAAGGAGTACGACGGTGGAGCTCCGAGGGGCCCACGAGGTAGGGGGCGCGCCCAAAGGGGGGGGGGCACCCTCGTGACCGCCTCTTTGACTCCTTCGAGTAGGGTCCAAGTCTCCTGGATCACGTTCGGTGAGAAAATCACGTTGCCGAAGATTTTATTCCGATTGGACTCCGTTTGATATTCTGTTTCTCCGAAATACTGAAATAGGCAAAAAAAAACAGCAATTCTGGGTTGGGCCTCCGGTTAATAGGTTAGTCCCAAAAATAATATAAAAGTGGAAAATAAATACCAATATAGTACAAAACAGTAGATAATATAGCATGGAGCAATCAAAAATTATAGATACGTTGGAGACGTATCAGAGCTCCACATACTCAACCATCATATAGTCTTCTATGATTGCTAACACTCACCTTGTACACATGAGCAAAACGTTTCAACGGAAACATAGAAATATAGGGGCTTATTGTTTTGCCTCCCAATGTATTCACCACAAGAATGATGTCAACAATAATAACTCATGCTACCCATATTCAACTGGACATATGTGCCTAGATCTTTCCTCACCACATGATGCTTGACAAAAGATAAAAATAAAAAGGAATAGAGAGAAAAACTTTGACTCTTTGCATAAAAGTAAATACTGAATAGTAAAAGATAGCCCCTTCGCAGAGGGAAGCAGAGGTTGCCATGCGCTTATTTGTTTGTATGCTCAACCCCTTAGTGCAAGAGAACGTCACGTTATATTGCCCCTTATGATAGCAACCTTTATTATGCAGTCTGTCCCTTTTATTGCTTTGCCATCACAAGTTCGTATAACACGCAATTTTCTCTTACACTAAATGATCTAACACTTTTAGAAGCAATTTTAATTGCCTTATTGCACCAATGGCAACTTACTCTAAGGATCTTGCTCAATCCTTAGGTAGGTATGGTGGACTCTTGAAAATAATATTTGGGTTTAAAGGTTTTTGGATGCACAAGTAGTATCTCTACTTAGTGCGGAATTTTTGGCTAGCAAAGACGGGGGGCAAGCACCACATGTTGAAGGATCTAAGACAATATGACTTCTATGTGAATATGAGCAAACATAAATCATTACGTTGTCTTCCTTGTCCAACGTCAACAATTTTGGCATATAATATTTTAACGGGGGCTCACAATCACAAAAGATTTCTAGGATAGTATATTTGCATGTGAAATTTCTCTTCCTTACACTAACTGTCGGTGGGAACTACACCTATGGGATCACAAGAATCCCTACTACGGTTGCGGGGCGCGGGGTCATGAGAAGAGCAGATCAAACAGATAGCACATGGTTCGTTTATCCAGGTTCAGGCTGCAAGGATGCGTAAAACCCTACTCCTGCTTTGGTGGATTGTATATCTGTGTTCTTGAGGTAGCTATGGGGCGTGAGGAGCTCCAAAGAGCCGAATCCTCTTCCTGGTCGCCTTGGGACTCCTTTTATAGGGAAAGGGGTTGCCATAGTGGCACACAAGATGTGGAAAGGGTACAGTGATGCGAGGTTATCCCTCGCATTACATGACAAGGCGCATTTAATGCGTCTTTCTTAGGTGTCCTTGCTTTATCGGGGATGGGGGAGAGCCCTGTCTCGTCCGTCGCCGCTCCCTCTTGTGTCGACACCCACCCTGGCCAGCGGTGCCCGCGGTGCCATGTAGGCAGGTAGGCAGCTGAGGTGGCGCAGTGGTGGGTCTCCACGAAGATCCGCATGCCGCCACGCAGGTGCCTGCCCAGCTGGTTGGGTCGGCAGCTGCATGCGAACGGCGGTGGAGGTTTGATTGGTGTGGGCCTAATGGTGGCCCTACGGGTGTTCTTGGCAAGGGCCTTGCCGGGGCCCCGGCAAGGGTCTTGCCGTGGCGCCTGCTGTCATCCCCGCCAAGCCTCTTGCCGGGGGCCTTGTGGTCCTCCTTGGCTGGGATCCCGCCAAGGATCATCATCTTCTGTAGTGTGACTGATCTTGAATGTCTTCACAAAGATCGGCATGCCACCACGGGGATGTCTCCCGAATCCTTGCCCCATGGGGGCAGTGGACTCAAGGGTGACTCGCTCCGTAGGCGTGGGGCGAGCTACCATGGCAAGGGTCTTGCCGGGTTTGCTAAAACCGCCTCCCAGCAAGGATCTTGCCAGGGGGGTCCGCTTCGTCCCCTTTGCCCTTTGTGGTCTTGGTCTTGGCGTCGTTCTGCTTCTCCTGAGCTTCGGCCTTACCTTGGCTCACCTCCCTTGTCGTGCTTGGCGTGGTGGTGCCCGTGGGTCAGACTGCCCGTGCACAATTATAGGGGTACAAAAAGTGTACCCCTCTTTTTGTACACCGACAAGAGCCCCCGGGCCTGGGCCACACATGAGCGCAACGATTTGTTGGGCCAGGGCCAAAAACGGTGCGCGGGCAGGCGGGGCGGTTTTTACCGCGGTAAGTCTCTTCGCGCGCTGCGCTTCCACGCTTCCCGCGCGTGGCGCATCATGGGGAGGCGTGTGTGACATGGGCGGCATGCGTGGGGCTGAGCTCTGCACGCATGTGTCACGTCGTAGTAAAGGGGGCGGTTCGCGCCTTCCCCATAAACGGAGGGAGGCATGGAGGCGCGGCCCATTTACTGAACGGGGCCGAGGCGTGGTCTTCAAGGCGTCCACTCCCCACGATCACGGGGTGGGGAGAGGTCGCCTCACCTGTCCCCTCGGTCCTGCACGCCTGGCACATGGCTCTCATGCGCTTGGGGTGGCAAATGGTGGAGGCGGGAAACCGGGCCGCCGCGGGCTGGGGTGGGTCGGTCCCAGTTCCTTGTGCCTTCCGTGTCTTGATTGGACGAGCGGGGCGGCCGAGCCCCCACCCCGTTCCTTTATAAAGAGCGGGAGGGGGGGATGGTGTCCTGCATTCCTTCATCTCCTCCTTCCTTAAGCTTCTGCTCCCTCCTTCCATCCGCCATGGAGAGAGGGAATCCTGGTCCTTCAAGGGTGGCAGCAAGGGTCGCCGCTCGACAACGCGTCCCTCCTTCTCCTGCACCTGCGGTGGCAGAGCCAGCCGCGAGGGGAAGGGGGAGGGGGCGAGGCCGTGGGTGAGGCCGAGGCGCTCGAGGAAGAGGAGGACGGGGCGGCGCACCGGCCTCGCCTCTGCCAGCAACTCCTCCTCCCATTGAGGGCCATGTTGGTGACTACCCTTGTGAGTTCTTTGTCAGGCTGCGCCGGCCGCCGCGTCGTCGCCTTCGTCTCCCGACCCCATTCGCGCGGGAGATGGAGCTGGATCCGCCGAAGTCGCTGCGGGTGCACATGAGGGGCTGTGGGATCGGCGGCACGCGGGTCCTGGTCGACTTTCCCGCTCCTCACGTAATGTATCTTCGTCGGGGATGGAAGACTTTTTCTCATATCCACCGCCTGGCGGAGGGGTTCACTCTCCATTTTAAGCTAATGGAGGGCGGCCTTCTCTCGTTCAAGGTCTTCGGCGATTTTGGAACTCGCCTGAAGTGTTGCGTGGAGAGCTCCTCCGACGATGAAGATTCCTCCTCGGGCGAGAGTGACAAGGAGGACATCGACAACGGCGACGAGGGTGGTAGGCGGCAGGATGATGGGTCCGACTAGGCGTCGGTCCCGTTGTCCTGGGGCGATGTTGGCAGGAGCATCATCTGCATCGAGCCCCCACCAACTCCTCGTGGCTGTCTCCTTGGGTGGCTGGCGTAGGAAGTGTGGGAAGGCGAAGAAAGCGGATGGCGGGCCGTCAGATTGGAGTACACGGGCATCGACGCCTTCGCCGCGTAATGCCGGTCTTGCCGCCTCGTCTTCCAGCTCTTCTACCGTCATGATCATCAGCAGCTTCCCGTGGAGGTGGCCGCCGGGATGTTTTTCTGGTGCCTTCTGCCACTCGTACCTCGCCTAGGTGCTCCTTTTGTCCTTTTCGCCTCTTTGACCTTCCTCCTGAGGAGAGGGACAAGAAAGGGATTACGGGCACCTTATCTCTTTTTAGTTTGTAAGCCTTCGGGCCTTAGCTGCATTTAAAACATGTAATCCCATCATTCATGTTTTTCATTCCCTATGGACTGTACCTGAGTGGAATGTTTTTAATGAGAAAGGGATGCTTGCCGGGTCATTTGTTTGCGGGTAGAACCCACGACAAGGAGTAAATCCTTGATATCTTTAAGATAAACATTTCCTTGCCCGGAAACAGGCCTTTCCGTCTCCCCTCTTCGCTCGACCTTCCTCACGCCTTTGGCGGAGGCAGGGATGAGGCGGGTTCAGGCTCCTTGTTTCATCCTTTTGCTGCCGCGACTACGACCAAACCTGACCCCAGGAACGAGCCCTAGGGCCTAGAGTTAGGGGAGCACGGTAACTTTAGGGAAAAACGAGGTTTCACATACCTCAGTCCATAAGGGAATGCATGATAATGGATGAAGAACTTATCTAAAGCTGTAGCCCCTGGCAACTCTGGTTTGCGATGGGTGAATCTTTGCTCTTGCAGCGCCCGGCAATACTGGCTTGCCGGGGTCTAGATGCTGGTCTATCCCTCTTCTCTTTTTCGTCCTCAAGTGATCCGGCAAGGATATTTGTGAGTCCTGTGAACCAAATAAGACGAAAGAACGGCAAAGAGACGCACACTCGACCTCCAAGCTAGGGGTTAGTCGCCACTAGGCACTATCAACCCTAACCAAGGACGAGACTCGACCTAGCATGCATGCTATAACTTGGGGCGCCAGCGCTTCATTTATTTATGCTCAGGGTCTGCGCCTGGCTTTGTACAAAGGGTTACATGCATCATCGGCAATGCTTGTACAGAAGGTGGCTTGCCGGGGGGCCCTGCAAGTCGCGCCTCACGGGTAAAACTTGCGAAGATGCTCAATGTTCCAGGAGTTACTCACCGGAACGGCATCTTCGGTCTCCAAGTGGACTGCGCCGGGCCTGGTGACTCGTATTACCCGATATGGGCCTTCCCACTTTGGCGTCAACTTGTTGGCATTCTTGGCCGATTGAACGCGCCGAAGGACAAGGTCGCCTTCCTCAAGGCTTCGGGCATGAACCTTGCGGCTATGGTAGCGGCGCAAGGCTTGCTGGTAGCATGCTGCTCTCATAGCCGCCCGAAGACGATCTTCCTCAAGGAGCATTGCGTCATCTTGCCGCAGTTGCTCCTGCTCAAGCTCATCATAAGCGAGCACTCGAGGTGACCCGTATATGAGTTCAGTGGGGAGAACTGCTTTTGCCCCGTATACTAGGGCAAAGGGTGTCTGGCCGGTGGCTCGATTTGACGTCGTCCTGATCGACCAAAGAACCATCGGCAACTCATCAATCCAGCGCCTTCCACTCTTGTGCAGCCTGTCAAAGGTCTTGGTCCTTAAGCCTCGCAGTACTTCAACATTTGCCCTCTCAGCTTGACCATTGCTTCGTGGTTGAGCAACGGAAGAGAAACAGACTTTGTTGCCGAGGTCTTGGGTATATTGCATGAAGGTGCAACTCGTGAACTGTGTGCCGTTGTCGGTGATGACCCTGTTGGGTACACCAAAACAGCACACTAGTCCCTTGAAGAACTTGATGGCTGACTGAGCTGTGACCTTCCTCACTGCCTCCACCTCCGGCCACTTTGTTGACTTGTCGATTGCAACGTACAAGTACTCAAAGCCCCCGACAGCGCCGGGGAAAGGGCCCAGTATGTCGAGCCCCCAGACCGAGAACGGCCAGGAGAGAGGAATGGTTTGAAGGGCTTGAGCTAGCTGATGAAGCTTCTTTGAATGGAACTGACACGCTTCACACCTGGTGACTAGTGTCGTCGCATCCTGGAGGGCGGTGGGCCAGAAGAAGCCTTGCCAAAATGCCTTGCCGGCAAGGGCCCTTGACCCGATGTGGGACCACATATGCCTCCGTGTATCTCTGACAACAGCTCCAGTCCTTCCTCTCGAGGGATACACTTTAATTTCACACCGTTTCGGCCTTTTCCTGTACAGGACGTCATCGACGAACTGGTACATGGTAGAGCGACGGGCTACTTTTTCTGCTTCTTCCTGCTCCTCAGGAAGTTCCCCTGTCTGGAGGAATCAGACGGTATGATGTGCCCATGCTGGAGCCTGGGGCTCGACAGCGAGGACTAAAGGCACTTCCTCTGCTATAGGAGCGGTTGTCTCGACGGCAAGAGCTTGATGCTCCGCCGGAGCCAGCCGTCCTGTGGCGGGCTCAGTGTCTCCGGCAACATCCTCGCCGGCGGCTCCGGGGAGCTCGACGGGAAAGTACTTGCCAGGCCCTGATTTCCTTCTCTTGTTCTGCTCTGTTGATGGATCAACGGATGGTTGAGTTAGCTGAAGCACAAAGGTACCTGGTTCCACAGGTAGCTTGAGGGCAGCGCGTTTTGACAGGTAATCGGCGATGTCGTTCTCCGCTCGGGGAACGTATTCAGCCTGGATACCGTCAAAGCGCTCTTCCAGCTTTCTCACTTCATCAACGTAGGCCTTCATCAACGGGATCTGGTAATCTTTGTTGACTTGCTTGCCGACAAGCTCCGAGTCGCCTCTGATGATGAGTTTCTTGATTCCGAGGTCCGCCGCGATCCTAAGGCCGGCAAGCAACCCTTCATACTCTGCTGAATTGTTTGTTGACACCTCCCTGGGGAAGTGCATCTGGATCACGTACTTAAGGTGCTCTCCGGTGGGCGCGACAAGCAGTACGCCAGCCCCGGTGCCTTGTAAGGAGAAAGCTCCATCAAAGTACATGATCCAAATGCAACTTGCCTCCTTGCTGGGGAGAGTAGTCTCTTGGGCTTCTTCGTCAGGCGTTGCAGTCCATTCTGCAATGAACTCCGCCAGGACTCGGCTCTGAATCGTCAAAGTACTTTCAAACTTGAGGCCAAAGCTGGACAGCTCCAGTGCCCATTCCACAATTCTTCCCATTGCCTCCGGATTGTGCAATATCCGTTGCAGAGGGAGGCGAGTGACGACAGTGATCTCGTGTGCCTGGAAGTAGTGACGCAGCTTCCTCGAGGCCATAAGAAGGCCGAAGAGCAGTTTCTGCACGCCGGAGTACCTTGATCTAGCCCCCTGCAGGAGGGAACTAACAAAGTAGACCGGGTGCTGCATCATTTTCTTCTTCGGCGGCACTTCAAATGGCTGTGTCGTCTCCGCATCGGTGGTGTCGGGCTCTGTCGCTACCATTACCTCGTCGTCAACCTCTCTCTGCGCCACTAGTGCGGCGCTGACCACCTGGTTCGTTGCCGCCAGGTATAGCAACAATGGCTCCTGTGGCCTGGGTGAAACTAGTGTGGGCGCGGAGGAGAGGTACTTCTTCAAATCTTGCAATGCAGCTTCGGCTTCTGGCGTCCACTCCATCGGGCCCGCCTTTTTCAAGATCTTGAAAAAGGGAAGGGCACGCTTGGCAATCTTGGAAATGAACCTGCCCATGGCGGCGACGCAACAATCTAGCCGACGCACATCCTTGATTCGCTTGGGTGCTTCAATCTGTTCTATAGCTTTGATCTTGTCCGGGTTGGCCTCTATCCCACGCTGTGACACAAAGAACCCAAGAAGCTTGCCGGACGGGACGCCAAAAACGCACTTATCAGGGTTCAGCTTGAGATTGATCTTGTGTAGGTTTGCAAATGTTTCTTGCAAATCCGGTATGAGGGTTGCCCTGTCCTTGGTTTTGACCACTATGTCATCCATATAAGCTTCCATATTTCTATGGAGCTGGGGTTCAAAACCAATGTGGACCGCCCTTGCAAACGTCGAACCAGCACTCTTCAACCCGAAAGGCATCCGCATGAAACAATACGTACCACATGGGGTGATGAATGTTGTTTTCTCTTCGTCTTCTCTTGTCATGAAGATCTGGTGGTAGCCGGAGTAGGCATCGAGGAATGACAACATATCACACCTAGCTGTGGAGTCAACAATCTGGTCGATGCGCGGCAACGGGAAGGGGTCTTTAGGACAAGCCTTATTGATATCTGTGTAATCAATACATAGCCTCCACTTCCCATTTGCCTTGCGCACTACGACCGGATTGGCCAACCACGTTGGATGGAGCACTCCTCTTACCAAACCCGCTGCTTCCAGTTTCCGGATCTCCTCTGTGATGAACTCTTGTCGTTCCAAAGCTTGCTTTCTGACCTTCTGCTTGACGGGCCGCGCATGAGGACAGACAACAAGGTGGTGCTCAATCACCTCCCTGGGAACGCCGGGGATGTCGGAAGCTTGCCATGCAAACACATCGACATTCACCCGCAGGAGGTGACGAGCGCGTCTTCCTGTTTGTCATCAAGGGTGGAGCTTATGGTGAAAGCCCCTCCCGTGCCGTCCTCATTGACAGAAACCTTCTTGGTTCCCTGCGATATGGCCCTGGGCTTCTTGTTTCCGTCGGTGGAGCTCTCTGGCACGTCCTCGACGGGAGCGCTACACTCCGAAGAGGTGCGCTTGCCGGAGTGGGTGTCCGAGGTCTCACTGGTCTTCTTCTTCTTCTTTCCTCCCGGGGTCCCAGCGGCAGGAGCAAGTGCCCTAGTGGCGGCAGCTGCGGCAACTGCTTGCTGGTATAGTTGGTCAGCGCAAATCAGCGCATCTTTCTTATCGGAGGGGATGGTGATGATCGTCATAGGTCCTGGCATCTTCAGGGTGTTGTAGGCGTAGTGTGACGCCGCCATGAAATTGGCCAGCGCTGGGTGGCCAAGGATCCGGTTGTAGGGCAAGGGGATCTTGGCAACATCAAACACGATCATCTCTGTCCTGTAGTTCAGATCGCTTCCAAAAGTCACGGGCAGCGTGACCTTTCCCTTGGGTTGGCTTCTTCTCGGGTTAACCCCTTGAAACGTGCCCGCCTCTTCGAGGTCTCCATCAGGAATCAGCAGTTTCTCGATCACGTCAGGCGAGATCAAGTTCAGACCGGCCCTGCCATCGACTAGCATCTTTGTCACCTTGAGGTTGCGTATTGTTGGTGAAACCAACAATGGCAAGCACCGACCGCAGTAGTGCGATCAGGGTGATCCTCAGTGTAAAAAATGATAGGTGTGCTGGACCACTTTAGTGGCCTTTGGGCATCAAACGACGGCTCTGCCGTTGTAATCTCTCGCGCCCACTGTTTAAGCTGGTAGTGAGAAGTATGCAGTGAGGCGCCGCCGTCGATGCACATGGCCTCTGTAGCTTTCTGAAACTCTTGGTCGCCGGATTCGTCGTCCTCTTCGTGATCGTCATCTTCTGGCTTTCTATCATGGCCCCGGGCGGGCATCTCCTGTTGTTTATCCTTGTCGTGACAGCCCGCCTGGCCGTCACGCTTCTTGCCGGACCCCTCAGCACCGTCTTGGCCCTTCTCCTTGTCTCGCCTCTCATATTCAGCCCTCTGCTTCTCAGCGAGGAGCTCAACCTGTCGGCAGTCTTGGAGAGCATGGCCTTTGGTGCGATGGATCTTGCAGTATCGCTTGTCGGAGTTTCCTGGCTTCTCGGCAGCCGCCAAGGCCCGGCAGGCGACACATTAGGCAATTTCCTTCCCGGGGTCATCTGCCTTGGTTTTCTTGGTGGAGCCGGTGTCATCAGATCCCTCGACGGCAAGCACGACCTTTCCCTTGCGCTTCCTGTTGCGGCGCCGACCTTTCTTCGCCGGGGCGGCAGTATCCTCATGTGAGGAGTCGGTTTCCACGCCGGCATTTTCGCCGGGGTACTTCCTCCCCTCTTCAGCTCAGGCACATCCGTCAGCAAGAACATAGAGTTCTACCACATCTTTCACCTTGTTCATTGCCAGCTCTTCGCGCATCTTGCGGTTACGCATGTTCTGATGGAACACGCTGATGATGGCGGCAAGGTGAACATCAGAAATATTGTACTGTATCCGACTGAACCTCTGTATATACTTGCGGAGACTCTCGCCTCCCTTCTGGGAATGACGTGCAGGTCGCTCGCTTGGCCATGGGCTTGGTGGCCTCCAGTGAAGGCGCCCACGAACTCATGGCACAAATCCAACCAGGAGGAAATGGAGTCTACCGGCAAGTGCATCAACCATGACATGGCGTTGGGTTTAAGAGCCAACGGAAAGTAATTCGCAAGCACATTATCGTCGCGGGGTCCGGCAGCTTGCATTGCGATGGTGTAGATGCTCAGGAACTCGGACAGGTGGGTCTTGCCGCTGTACTTTTCCCCCACGTCAGGTTTGAAGGTGCGGTGAGTGGGCCACTGGAACTGCCGCAGCTCACGGGTAAAAGCCGGACACCCTACCTCATAAGGTAGGCCTCCAGGGCTCTCCGGTGCCGGGTGGTCCACAGCAGGCCCTGCTCGCCTGCCTGACTGGTGGCGCGCTCCGCGCCGGCGCTCGATAGTGGTTCGAGCGTCTTCATGTTCTTGTTCCCGAAGAACTTGGAGCTGGTCACAGTGGGTCTGCGGGTCAGACGACGCTATGGAGATTTCATCGCCCGTAACGTCGCGACAGGCTGGCGTCCGCAGTACCGGGCGAGGAGGAGGCGAGTGCACTGTGGTCGCGACGCCGCCGACTTTCCTGCCACTGGTGCGTGGGACTCCGTCGGAGCGTCGACCCGGGGGCTTCACCGGACTCGGTTCGTCTTTGTTGGCCACCGCAACAAGGCTTCGGATAGTGGCTCTCCATTCGTCGAGTTTCCCCGTAGTGGGAGGAAAATCAAGGAGCAACTACGCGCGCGCCAAGGCTTCTGCTGGCGTTGGTGGCAGCAAAACCTGCACGGATCGCGACGCGCTTCGACTTCTGACCATGTCAGAAGGAGTTCTATCACGACCCCACGGTCGCATGCCATCTTCACCAGTGCCTCGGCGAGCGGGCAGGTCTTCTACATCCCGGGAGTGGCGCTCGGGGCTCTTCCCGTGGCGACGTCCGGGGTCTTCGGCGTGATTACGCCGTTCGTCGCGCGCCGCTTGAGAGGAGCGCGCCGCCAGCGCCGGCGTGGGAGTCCTGGAAGCCCTCGCGTCTCCTTCGGGCGGGGTGGCAGCGATCTTGGAAGGCCCCGCGCCACCCGCGGAGGGCCTGGCTCCGTCTTTGGATTTGGCGGCGTGCGGCCCGTTACCAGGCGCACGAACATCACCGCCTCCCAAACTCCGGCTGCTGGGACAGTGTTGGTGTTCGCGAACGGCGCCCCAGGTCCTTTCTGCGACCGGTCCGCTGCTCGCCCGCGTCGGGACGAGATGTCCGGCTTCCGACGGGCCAACCGCCACCGTCGTCTTCTTCTTGGGTGCCATGACGATGAAGAAGCGTCGAACTAACTGCTAAAGCCGATTCTCACAACTGCCGCCCCTACCTGGCGCGCTAAAGATGTCGGTGGGAACGACACCTATGGGATCACAAGAATCCCTACTATGGTTGCGGGGCGCGGGGTCGTGAGAAGAGCGGATTAAACAGATAGCACACGGTTCGTTTATCCAGGTTCGGGCCGCGAGGATGCGTAAAACCCTACTCCTGCTTTGGTGGATTGTATATCTGTGTTCTTGAGCTAGCTATGGGGCGTGAGGAGCTCCAAAAAACCGAATCCTCTTCCTGGTCGCCTTGGGCCTCGTTTTATAGGGAAAGGGGTTGCCACAGTGGCACACAGGAGGTGGAAAGGGTATAGTGATGCGAGGTTATCCCTCGCATTACATGACAAGGAGCATTTAATGTGTCTTGCTTAGGTGTCCTTGCTTTATCGGGGACGGGGGAGAGCCATGTCTCGTCCGTCGCCGCTCCCTCTTGTGTCAACACGCGCCCTGGCCAGCGGTGCCATGTAGGCAGGCAGGCAACTGAGGTGGTGCAGTAGTGGGTCTCCACGAAGATCCCCATGCCGCCACGTAGGTGCCTGCCCAGCTGGTTGGGTCGGCAGCTGCATGCGAACGACGGTGGAGGTTTGATTGGCGTGGGCCTGATGGTGGCCCTACGGGTGTTCTTGGCATGGGCCTTGCCGGGGCCCCGGCAAGGGTCTTGCCGTGGCGCCTGCTGTCATCCCCGGCAAGGCTCTTGTCGGGGGCCTTGTCGTCCTCCTTGGCTGGGATCCCGTCGAGGATCGTCATCTTCTATAGTGTGTATCTGATCTTGAATGTCTTCACAAAGATCTGCATGCCACCATGGGGATGTCTCCCGAATCCTTGCCCCATGGGGGCAGTGGACTCAAGGGTGACTCGCTCCATAGGTGTGGGCGAGCTGCCACGACAAGGGTCTTGTCGGGTTTGCTAAAACCGCCTCCCGGCAAGGATCTTGCCGGGGGGTCCGCTTCGTCCCCTTTGCCCTTTGTGGTCTTGGTCTTGGCGTCGTTCTGCTTCTCCTGAGCTTCGGCCTTACCTTGGCTCACCTCCCTTGCCGTGCTTGGTGTGGCGGTGCCCGTGGCTAAGACTGCCCTGCACAGTTATAGGGGTACAAAAAGTGTACCCCTCTTTTTGTACACCGACACTAATTATTCATGAATTGCTTGTATGACCAATATTGCGATTGTCAAGCCTCAAAAGATTTAACTTTCTAAACCCAATGTGAAGCTACCACTAGGCATGATATTATTTCAGCTTTATGATATTCAATTTATTCAAATTTACTCATAGGATATAAGTGAAGCACAAGAGTAAATGACAAGCTACTCTAAAAAGATATAAGTGAAGATCAAGCAAGTAGTTAAGTAAATAGGTGGCTAAGTGAAGACTCTCTTTTATTTAAGAACTTTCAGATCTAAGTATTTTATTCAAATAGCAACAAAATAAAATGACATCCCAAGGATAGCACAACTCATGTGAAGAAGCAAAAACTTAGGCTCAACCGATACTAACCGATAATTGTTGAAGAAGAAAGGTGGTAAGCTTAGATGCTTGAGACTTCTTGAAATATTATCTTGGGATGCCTTGGGCATCCCCAAGCTTGAGATTTTGTGTCTCCTTAATTCCTCTCATATCAGGGTTTTCCTAAATCTCAAAAGCTTCATCCACACAGAACTAAACAAGAACTCGTGAGATAAGTTAGTATAAACCAATGCAAAAACCTTATCATTATCTACTGTAGCAAATCACTAAAATTATTATTCAAAATTGCATACTAAATGCCTCTGCATATTTAATACTTCTGTCCTCAAATAGAATCATTAAACAAGCAAACATATGCAAACATAACAACAATCTGCCAAAACAGTAAAGTCTGCAAAGAATGCAAGAGTATCAATACTTATTCAACTCCAAACATTATGAAAAATTGCCACACTGTATAAAATTTATCAGAGCTTATTGTGCAAAAAGTTTCAACATTTTATCATGTTCTGACTTTTCTAGAGAATTTTTGCAACAGCAGTAAACTTTCTGTTTTCAAACAGCAACATGTATACTTGCAAAATAAGCATGGCAAAGGCTATCAATGCCACTTTTATTTAAATAAAAGATGCAAAACATTATTCTAAATAACAGCAAGGAAATCTTAACAAAATAAATTGACACTCTAAGCAAAACACATATCATGTGACAAATGAAAACATAGCTCTAAGTAAGGTTACCAATATTGTTGGAGACGAAAGAGGGGATGCCTTCCGGGGCATCCCCAAGCTTAGTTTCTTGGATCTTCCTTGGATATTACCTTGGGGGTGCCTTGGGCATCCCCAAGCTTAGGGTCTTGTCACTCCTTATTGAAAACTTCAATCACACAAAACTTAACGGAACTTCGTGAGAGAGGTTAGTATGATAAAGAGCAAACCATTCCTCTTTTGGTACTGTCAAAGAGAAGATTCATAATTGTTGTCACACAATTCTTACTATATCATATCATTTCTACAATTTATATTGAGCAATATAAGCCATAGAAACTAGAAGACAAGCAAACTATGCATTGAAAATAGAATCTGTCAAAAAACAGAACAGTCTGTAGTAACCTGTACTCAAACCATACTTCTGCTACCCCAAAAATTCTATAAATTTAGGAACATGTGAGAAATTTGCATAATAATCTTCTTCAAAAATAATTAACTCAAAATCACCCTTCTGTTAAAATGAGAATTATTTTCGTGAGCGCAAAAGTTTCTGTTTTTCAGCAAGATCATGTCAGCTATCACCCAACATGATCCCAAAGGCTTTAGTTGGCACTTTATTGTAACAAAAGCTATAAAAAATGATTACTATAGTAGCATAATCATGTGAACACACAAAAACAGTAGGTAAAAGTATTGGGTTGTCTCCGAACAAGCGCTTTTCTTTTATGCCTTTTAAGCTAGGCATGATGATTTCACTGATGCCCGCATAAAAGATAAGAATTGAAACATGAATAGAGCATCAAGAAACATATGACTAGCACATTTAGGTCTAACCCACTTCCTATGCATAGGGATTTTGTGAGCAAACAACTTATGTGAACAAGAATCAACTAGCATAGGAAGGCAAAACAAGTGTAACTTCAAAACAATCAACAGATAGGGAAGAAACTTGATATTATTGAGATATGTAAGGGCGTAAGTTCCTTTTACATAATAATTTTCAAAGGCCTCATGAATTGATTAAAGAATATAACTATCACATACAACACTCTTTTCATGATGCACAAGGATAGAAGATTTATCACTCTTTATGGCATACATGTCATCATAGATAGCAACTTCATTAACATAATCAATTGAAACCTCTTCCAAAATAGTGGATGTATCAGTAAATAAAGTCATGACCTCTCCAAATCTACTTTCATCAATGTAATCATCATAAATAGGAGGCATGCTATCATCATAATAAATTTTCTTATCGGAAGTAGAAGGAATCAAAGGATCATATTCATTAAGCAAAGCATCCCCAAGCTTAGGACAAGCATTATTTCCAGGAAATAAATCTTCAAACATATCATACTCATTAAACATAGCACCCCCAAGCTTGTGGTTTTGCATATCATCACAATCATTCTTATCAATAGCATGAATGGCACCAATAGTATAGCAAACATTATTATCATATTCTTCCAAGCAAGTGCTAAAAAGATTTTCAAGATCATAATGGATATCATTGTCTTCCCAATCATAATCATCACAACAAGCAATAGGCATAACAAAATCATCATCAATATCATCATCCTCCATCAACATATTTGATTCACTTTCATGAGGCACGATGGTGATGGGAGCAACATTATTTGGGAGAGATACCTTTTTACCTCTTTTCTTTCTTCTTTTCTTATTCTTCACCACATCATGTGTGGGTTTAATTATTTTTTCCAAGCTTCTTGTTGAAGAGATTGATTGGATAGGAAGCTCCTCCTCGTTACCTGATTCATCACAATAAACACTAGGAGGGTATTGGGAAATATTTTCCCTTTCATTAGTACTCTCTTCATATTCCATTTGCTTTCTTGTCTTTAGTTAGTTGGTAATATAAGGATTCTCAATGCAATTTACCGCACAAAACATATAAATTTCCTCTAGATCAAAATCAAGAAATCTCTCGAGATTAAATGTTGGAATATCCTTAGTTATACGTTTCATTTCTTCATACCCAAAAGAAGGCTAAGCTCTTTATGATGCTCAATGGTAATCAAGTTATCACAATTTTTGGACACGATTTGATCATGAAATAAATTGCATTGGAGATTTAAATGACCACGTTCATTGCAAAGTTCACAAGGATGGCGAAAAAAGTTACATCTTTCAGCACAATCATCTAGCCTCTCTTGCAAATTTTTCGTTTCTAAATATTTATGCTTCTTGCAAAATCTATCGTTCCTTTTTTCTGTGCAAAGGCGCTCCCAATTCAGCCCGCAAAAAGTGACATGCTTATAAGAAACATGTTTGTCATGACTTGTACAATCATCATTTGCATTTTGGATATTCAAAGAATTCACACTAACAACGTTGAACTCATGCTCATCATTCAAATATTTTGTGCCAAGCATTTTATTGACTTCTTCTTCTAACAATTGAGCACAATTTTCCGAACCATCATTTTCAAGAAATATATTATAAAGATGATCAATAATAGGACGCAACCTAAATTCCATTTTTTGTATTTTTTCTTTTATAAGCCAAACTAGTGATAAAACAAGAAACTAAAAGATTCAATTGCAAGATCTAAAGATATACCTTCAAGCACTCACCTCCCCGGCAACGGCCCCAGAAAAGAGCTTGATGTCTACTACGCAACTTTATTCTTGTAGACAAGTGTTGGGCCTCCAAGCGCGGAGTTTTGTAGGACAGTAGCAATTTTCCATCAAGTGGATGACCTAAGGTTTATCAATCCGTGAGAGGTGTAGGATGAAGATGGTCTCTCTCAAAAGACCCTGCAACCAAATACAAGAAATCTCTTGTGTCCCCAACACACCCGATACAATGGCAAATTGCATAGGTGCACTAGTTCAGCGAAGAGATGGTAATAAAAGTGTAATATGGATGGTAGAAATATATTTTTGTAATATGAATAAATAAAAACAGCAAGGTAGCAAAGAGTAAACGGTCACAAAAACGGTGTTGCATTGCTTAAAAATGAGGCCTAGGGTCCGTACTTTCACTAGTGCAATCTCTCAACAGTGCTAACATAGTTGGATCATATGATTATCCTCAAAGTGTAACGAAGAATCACTCCCGAGTTCCTATTAGTGGAGAATAAAAGATAGGAATTGTTTGTAGGGTACTAAACCACCTCAAAGCTATTCTTTCCGTTCAATCTATTCAATAGTCCATACTAATATATCACAAAGCTATTTTTTCCATTCGATCTATGCTAGAGTTTGTACTAGAATAACACCAAAGCATATTCATATTCATAATACTCAGTCCACACTAGGAACTACAGAGATACCCCAAAGTTTCTATCGGAGAAAAGATAATAAAAACGTGCATCAACCCCTATGCATAAATTACCCCAATATCACCGCGGGAATCTGCGAGTTGAATGCCAAGACACATATCAAGTGAATCAATATGATACCCCAATTGTCACCTCAAGTATTCATACCGCAAGACATACATCATGTGTTCTCATGTCTGAATATTCAATCCGACCAGACAAAACTTCAAAGGGTAAAGATTCAATTCATCACAACAAGAGTATAGAGGGGAGAAACATCAGATGATTCGACTATATTAACAAAGGCCATGACATAGATCTCGAGAGGGAGAGAGGGAGATAAAACACATAGCTACTAGTACAGCGAGGGTGGACCACTCCCTCCTCATCATGGTGGCCGTCGGGATGATGAAGATGGACACCGGAGATGATTCCCCCCTCTGGCAGGGTGCCGGAACGGGTCTAGATTGGTTTTCGGCGGCTACGGAGCCCTGCGCCGGCGGAACTTCTAATCTAGGTTTTCCCCAAAGGGTTTCAGAGTATTTGGGAATTTATAGTGCAAACAGGGGGTGCGGGAGGCCATCAAGGTGGGCACAACCCACCTGGGCGCGACAGGGGGGCCTGTCGTGCCCTAGTGGGTTGTGCCCCCCTCGGGATTCCCCCAGGTGCAGCTCTGGCCCAATGGGTCCCTTCTGGTCAAAAAAAATCCCCGTAAAGTTTCATTGTGTTTGGACTCCGTTTGGTATTGATTTCCTGCGATGTAAAAAACAAGCAAAAAATAGCAACTGGCACTGGGCACTGGGTCAATAGGTTAGTCCCAAAAATGATATAAAGTTGCTATAAAATGATTGTAAAACACCCAAGAATGATAAAATAACAGCATGAATACTTCATAAATTATAGATACGTTGGAGACATATCAGCTGCCACCCGCGAGCGGGACGCCCGACCCTGCCACTCCCCCTCCAGCTCAAGAGGGGATGGGGGAGGCGACTTCTAATCTGCCCCTGGTCAACACGACGGGGGCCGATGTGTTGGTCTTCATGGCCAAGGTCGAGACCTCGGTCCAACAGAACCAAGGGGACGGGGTCCCCGAGGTCGTCAAACAAGGGTTGGGCCAAACATCGGCCCAGTCGAAGCTATGTCCGGCGCGAACACCACAGCTGGAGACCCTCATGCCTAGTACTTCGGTGCTGGGTTTTGAGGTTCTACCACCTCGCCTCCCGCTCCAGGGTGGGCCTGTGCGGTGTGGACCAAAGAGATGGAGGTAGCCCTATTGGGCTCCTCCCTCAAAGAAGAGCACCGCGCGCTGATTGGCAAGACGCTACAAGGCTTCCGGTCCGCAGAGGCCGGAATGCGTGAGGTATTCAAGGGCCTCGTCGCCAGCTTCGAGATATTGTTTTGCACTTATACTAAGAATAACCTCCTTGCATAGGTTTATTTACAATCTGTGTAACTGTCCAAGGACGTTTTCTCTTATATTACGACGTAGTATTTAGACAGCATAGCCAGTGAGTATCCCCCGAGCCCAAGGTTGGTTTTAAGAAACTAGCTTTGGGATCAAAGTAGAATATCATAAAGTTATGAATGAGCAGCCCCCAAGGCTCGGGCATATGTGTCCAAAGTTTTGATGGCGGGGACAAGGCTAATTGGAAAATGCGTGTGCGCAGGCTTCTACCTCGGCTCTGAGCTCCGTCTTCGAGGAGATTGTGGGAATGAACTGGAAGCTCATGAGCTCGGAGAAGGACCTCGATCTAATGAACAATCAGATCGAGCAATCAAAAGGTAAAATCCAACAAACCATCAAATTTACTTTGCGTGAGGATAGCTTTGTGGAATAGAAGCTTATGCCTAACTATTTGAATGACAACGGCTTTATCCAAGCATGAGGGGCTCAAGGCTGAGCTTGTGAAAGCTCGGCAGGAGGCCCAGCAGTAGAAGGCTGCGGCCGCCAAGGCGGAGAAGGACCTAGGCACCAAAAAGGTGGCTAGGGCAAGGACCAGACGTGTGTCCTGGAGGTGGAGGAGACCCCGAAGGGCGTGTATGAGGCATGCGATGCCCTTCAGGTCAAGGAGGAGATGGCGAGTAAAGAGGTCAAAAAGCTCTGTCTTGTGCACTACGAGCTCCAGACCCAGACCCGGGCCTACCGCGAGGTGCTCCAGCAGGTGGAGCAAATTTACACGGGTAAGCCATATTTACTTCAGTGTGTGTTTGGCAGCAAGGGGTTCGTCGATCTCACCCAGCTGCGGTGCTCCACAGAGGTCTTCACTGATCTTCTGAGGAGTGCATCAGACGACGCCTACCACTTTGGTGAGTGGGAGGGCCATGAGGCGGAGAAGGTGTTCTCGCAGCAATTCTAGGCGTCGCCACGTCCAGAGCTGCTGAATCGTCGGATGAAGCGCCTAGTGGAGCTTCTTCGTATGGCTAGGCCGGAGTTCCAAAATCTCTGCATCAAGTTGTGGCCCGTGGAGGTGCTTCCCACCAACTTCATCGGGCTAATAGCTCTGTTGCAAGAAGTTGTCCTGCAAGTAGCCTGCTGGAAGCAGTCCGCGTGCCTGGAAGGGGCTCAGAGGGCATACGCCTATGTGAAGATGCATTTTCTGCGCCTTGAAGCATAGGATGTTTTCGGCATTTCGGGATCAGGGGTACCTAGACCATCCTGCCTGCAGCCCATGGCATGGATCCCTCGATGGCCTGGTATGGCCTAGCTACAAGGCCTCCAAGACAAGGCCCTCGCGAGGGCCCCTAGCCTCGCGAGGAGGACAACATCCATACCTCTAGAGGAGTAGCCTCCACAGGTTTCCTCCCAAGGAGCACAGATTTCTACGCAGGTGCCCAGCCTCACGAGGGTGCGATGACGTGAGCCATGACGACCAAGGCCAGGCGGGCGCCAGCGGGCGTAAAGGAGGCATTTTCCCTTTCGGTGCTAAGGGAGCAAGGACAGACGCAGGTTCTCGAGGAAGGCCCCAAAGCTTTCCATTCTGGCGCAACAAGACCAAGACCACGGGCTCGGCAGGACGGATGTCACCACCAAGCCCACCGCTGCATCACGACCAGAAGCTTTGTATGTGAAGACTACCTTTCATCAGGATTAGATGTACTTCTTGTCCCCTTTCAAATTAGCCGTTGTGGGATCCCTTGCCGCCTAAGTTTTGAGGGAAGAGGACCAGGCCACTATAAATATAGGTTAGTCTCCCCATTAGAAGAGGACGGACCAGATCGATTGCACCCTAACCACCAGAGTCCTTGCGAGGCAACATAGACACTTTACTAGTTCATCCTCTGCCTCCTCGTGAGGCCAATCCGCCACAAAGTAGGAGTATGGTTTTACACCACAAGGTGGCCCGAACCTGGGTAAACTGTTGTGTTCATCTTGTTCCCCGCTCGCACGAGCTCGATGAGGCTAGGCTGTGGGGTGGCGAGCTTGAAACTTGAGCTGGTTGAGGTCTTCGCACACGCCCCAGAGTTTGAAACTTCTTGGGTCCGCGGAGCCCTGAATCTGACATTTGCCACGCCAGGTAGGGGGCGTGTCAAGGCTTCATCTCTTCGTCGACCATGCTTCACCCTCGCCTCATGTGTCCCATGGCAGATGTCGTTCCATCGACTTGGCCGTTGGATGCCTACGGGGGTGTCGCGGGTCATCCGGCCTTCACCCCCAGCGTGCGTCAGGTGCAGTGGCCAGAGAGGTTCAAGCCGGCACTGCCCCCGCGGTATGGCTGTGTTGCAGACCCTGAGATGTTTCTCTGGCTGTACGCGCAGGCCATCCAAGCAGTGGGTGGCGATGACATTCCTGGCTACGCAGCCTCCCGGAGGCCTCACTGTCTTCCTGGGAGGAGCTTGGCAGCCGGTTCATCATGCGCTTTGTGGCAACGGCGGCTCATGCAGTCGCGTGCATCGTCGGCGGGTCACAAGCGCCTGCTTCTGGCCGCCACGTCAAGAAGATCTTCCGTCAGGCGAGCACTATTTGACCGCAACATGAGGCTCCTCGAGGCCACGCTACACCAGAGGCCCACATTACCTTCGACTTCAGGGATCATCCCAAGACCATGGTCGCCACGAGCATGCTTCCCATGCTATGCACGCCCACCATTAGCAACGTTGCGGTCACCAAGACCCTCATCAAGGGCGGCGCCAGACTCAATGTCCTCTCCGTGGAAACTTTCGGCCCGCTTTAGGTGCCTTACGACTGGCTCATGCCCACCAAGCCCTTCCCGGGGGTGGTCAACGACTCGACCACCCCCCTGGGGCAGATACTCCTCCCCGTCACCTTCGGCAAGCTCGACAATTATCGCACCGAGCTCATCGACTTTGACGTCGTGCACATCAACCTCCTGTGGATTGCCATTATTGGGTATCCGGCCCTCGCCAAGTTCATGGCGGTGACCCACCATGGCTACAACGTCCTCAAGATGCCAGGGGTGCAGCGGCCTCATCACGGTCACCTGCGATGAGAAAGACGCAGTCTGATCTCTTGAGCGCGCCTACCAGGCTGCGGCGGCGGAAAACTCTGACTATGAGGGCGGCATCCTGCCCCCGAGGCCACCCCCAAGAAGAAGAAGTAGCCCCTCCCCAAGAGTCGGTAGGAGGCTGGCACGCCCGCTAGCGCCGCCTCAGGCCCCGCGCCCACTAATAGGGAGCCTCTTCCTCCTGCATAGGAAGGCACACTTGACGCCTCCCTCAGGACGGGCTCGGGGGCTTCCATCTAGCAAGCCTTTGACCTGACCGGTGCAACAAGGGAGGTGCCCGGGCACCACTTGGAGGCGTGCTTCGACGCGCGCCCCCATAAGCAAGGAGCGAGGCGCGAGGCACTAGACACACTAGAATTCATCACCAAGGCGATCGAGGAGCTTCAGGAGGCGCGGGCATGCGTGGCGAGTGTCGCCTCGCACCACCCAGTGTAGCTACACCCCGTGATGCGGGCAACGAGCTGCGTGTCTGCTTCAACATCCCGATCCTTAAGAGGGCTGCTTCGCAAGATGTCTTCTGGCCTTCCCGCTTTGGCCGAAGTAGGGGCTACCCCTGGCACTCGCACCAGCGCCTCGTGCATCGTGCTATGGCATCTCATGAGGCTAGGCACTTGGCGGTCATGTCTTAGGAGGTCCCGGGTCACGAATTCCCAGAGGGTTTTAAACCCGTAAATATCGAATTGTATGATGGTACAACAGACCCCACGGTATGGATTGAGGATTTCCTCCTCCACATCCACATGGCCCGCGGTGATGATCTACACGCCATCAAGTACCTCCCACTGAAACTCAAAGGACCAGCTCGGCATTGGTTGAATAGCTTGCCAGCAGAGTCCGTCGGCAGTTGGGAGGATTTGGAAGAGGCATTCCTCGACAACTTCCAAGGCACTTACGTGCGACCACCAGAAGCTGATGACTTAAATCATATAATTCAGCAGCCAGGGGAATCAGCCAGGACATTCTGGACACGGTTTCTAACCAAGAACAACCAAATTGTCGACTGCCCAGATGCAAAGGCCTTAGCGGCATTTAAGCATAGCATCCGTGACGAATGGCTCGCCCGACACCTCGGCCAAGAAAAGCCAAAATCCATGGCAGCCCTCACGACACTAATGACCCGCTTTTGTGCTGGCGAAGATAGATGGTTGGCTCGTAGTACCAATACAGCAAGCAAACCTGACACATCAGAAGCCAGGGATGGCAACGGCAAACCGCAACGCAACAAACATAAGCGCCGCAAATATGGTGAAAACGCCAAAAACATGGCAGTTAACGCCGGGTTCAGGGGCTCAAAGTCCGGTCAGCGGAATGGGCAACCCAAAAATAAAAATCCAGGTCCTTCCAGTCTGGACCGCATACTCGATCGGCAATGCCAAATTCATGGCACGCCAGAAACACCAGCCACCCATACCAACAGACAATGCTGGGTCTTCAAACAAGCTGGTAGGGCAGGCGTCAGAGACAAAGGGGAGTCTCAAAGCGATGATAGCGACAAAGAGCCCAGACCACCGAACACAGGGCAAAAGAAATTTCCCCTACATATTCAATCGGTAAAGGTGGTACATACCACCCAAATTACAAACTCGGACCGAATATCCATCCTTCGGGATGGCGCATCAACGGAACTTGTCATCCCACAATATAAACTGGGGCCAGTTACCTTCAACCGCACGGATTGTCCGGTCAACGCCAGTCAGGGCAACCCAGCCGCACTAGTCCTAGACCAAATAATTTATGGGTTCCACCTCACTCGAGTCCTCATGGACGGCGGAAGCAGTCTAAATCTGCTCTACCAAGACACAGTGCACAAGATGGGCATCGATCATTCAGCGATCAAACCCACTAAAGCCACTTTCCGAGGCATCATACCAGGTGAGGAGGCTTGCTGTATAGGCTCCATTACCCTTGAGGTAGTCTTCGGACCACCAGAAAATTACCGTATCGAAGTGTTAGTCTTCGAAATCATCCCCTTCTGCAGTAACTATCAAGCACTGCTCGGACGAACCGCATTCTCTCGATTCAATGCGTTGCCACATTATGCCTATCGTAAGCTCAAGATGACCGGTCCACGTGGCGTCATCACGGTTAATGGCAAGGCCGAACATTCCCTCGGCCCCAAAATACTCACCACGGTCCCTAGTAACAGAAACAACGAGGAGCACCTCGCAGCCGAACCTCGAGCAGACGTTCAGGCTTCCGGACACCGTCAGGAGACTCCGACCCACTTCATGGAAGGATAGCCCGGCCCGTCCAGGTCTCAACTAAACACTCTGGCGAAGGCCAGGACAGGCCGCACTCGGCGGCTCAACCGCCCAGTGGCACATAAATATTTCTTACATTTCCCCCGCAGGTTCACCTTTGCGCCGACCAGGATGGACTACATGAAGGCAGCTTGAACGCGTAAGGGAATCCTTAGACATTCCCCACATTGACCATCCGGTTATACTACGAATCCGCACTCAGCCTCTTCCACCTGGTTTCGGCAGGTTCCGCAATCATATTCCTTTCTTTTATATATCACATTATTTGTACCTATACGCATAGACGTACCACCTAAATACAACATGTGGATTTATATGACGCTTATCTGCTGTTATTTCTTATTGAAATTCTTTTGTCAAAGTGGCATCTGCACATAGCAATACGCCTTAAAGTATGCCAGGGGCTGTGTTTTACCCATAATATGGCAGTAAAGTCCGAACACCTTCATGGAAGTTCGGCACCCCGAACTTATAGCACTATATGCATCGGCTCCAAATCATGTCTTGGGTCAATAGTTGGATTTGCCCAGCTCCCATGTTTTGGTACCTTACGTTTCGCTATCTCGGCTAAGGTAGTACTGGGAGAACTACTGTGATTGTGTCCCAGTTCTTCCGGACGAGCACCTCAGTAGAGAAAGCCAAAACTGACTGTCATGATACGGCGAGAGCTGGTCAGCTATTCGAGAGGTTACAAAATCTTTAAGGATTTATTCCGCACAATGCCATAACCAATGCAGTGTGTGACGGATCGGGTTTTCTTCCGATCAGGCGCCTATAGAGCCCCTCGTGCGGTCTTCCGAACACCAGGGGCTACGCCTACCATACTAAAGCTCCTATGGCTTAGTGAGAGTGATAAAGCCCTATAGTCTGATTGCCTAGTTCGTTGTGCTGAGCACCTCCTTCGAAGGACCCAAAATTGGGGTAAAGAGTGCTCAGGTTTACCCGAACACCCCCGTATTTTTACGTGGGGGCAGAAGCCGACGACTGGCCAACTCTCAGGATTAACAAATAAAACGGCCGCACAGGAGGGTAAACTTTTATACAGCAGGCAATAAATAAATGACCTCGTTCAAACTTTACAAAGGACAACATGATTGACATTCATGGAAATATAATGTCCTTGGCACATTGCTCTGCCGCAAGTTAGGATCCCTTCAGGACTCCTCCATTATATAATTCAGGCTTGCGGTGCTCCTTCCCCTCTGGCGGCCCTTCGGTCATCAGCTTTTCAGCATCCATCTTCCCCGAGTGCGCTTTTGCGCGGGCGAAGGCCATTCTCGCACCCTCAATACAGACGTCCGCTTGATGACCTCAAGTCGAGGGCAGGCATTTACAAGCCGCTTCACGAGCCCAAAGTAGTTGTTTGGAATTGGCTCGGCAGGCCAAAGCTGGATAATCAAATCCTTCATGGCTAGATCTGCCGCCTTCTGCAGTTCGATCAGCTGTTTCAATTGATCGGCAAAAGGCACCGGATAATGCGGTGCCAAATACTACGACTAGAGGAGCTTATCCGCAGTGTTCTTTTCTTCGGCTTGGTAGAAATAGGCAGCATCAGATACGCAGCGGGGGAGCTCCACAAATACCCCTGAGAATTCAAAGTTTAAAACTAGAAAGATAATTCTCTCCACAAATACTTGTTTCACAGAGAAAAATCCTTACCCGCCGCGATATTCCGCGCCTCTTGGATTTCCTGCTGGACGCCGTGGGTTTCCTCCCGGGACTCGCTTAGGGCCTGATGAGCCCTGGTAAGTTCGGATTCCTTCTCCTTTGAACTCTGCTCCAAGGTCTCGCACTTCGTCACGGCCTCTTGCAGCTCTTGCTCAGCCTTAAAGACCCTGGCCTCGTGCTTCTCATGACGAGCCCGCTCACTGGCTACCTTCTTTTCGGCCTCGGCCACAGCATTCTTAAGGGCTTCGACTTCGGTCACAGCCCCTAGCGCAAGTCATAAAGCTCAAATCATACTAAACATTCATTCGCAATTAACGGGAACATGACTGGAGCATACCTTGCTTATCCCTCAATTGCACTTTCAATTGGCCAAGTTCTTCTGTGGCCCGCTCCACACTTTGATTCAGCCCGGAGACCTCCAAAGTATGAGAAGTAGCAGCCGCTACAGACGCCTGCTTATAATAGAAGAGAAATTGATGTCATTCACCGAGTCTTCCTGCGATCATAAATTTGATCCTCTGTCCGGCTCTCTCTCTCTCTCGCCGAACAGTGTATCAGGAGCTACTATCTATACCATGACACTTCTAGACAACCAATAAAAACATACCTCAAAGCCTCTTATAAGGCTGGTACAGGCTTCGTTCAGTCCACTCTCGGTCGACTAAATCTTCTCAATCACCGCACCCATAAGGGTGCGATGTTCATCAACAATGGAGGCGTCTTCCGATGCCACCAACAAAGCATCCGACACTTCTGGGTAGACAGAGGTCGTCGATGGAACAGGCACGCCCCTTCCAGCCAAAGGAGGCTACCTGCTGATACGTCTCCAACGTATCTATAATTTTTGATTGCTCCATGCTATATTATCTACTGTTTCGGGCAATATTGGGCTTTATTATCCACTTTTATATTATTTTTGGGACTAACCTATTAACCGGAGGCCTAGCCCAGAATTGCTGTTTTTTGCCTATTTCAGTGTTTCGAAGAAAAGGAATATCAAACGGAGTCGAAACAGAACGAAATCAACTGGAGAAGTTATTTTTGGAAGGAAAGCTACCGGATGGACTTGGACCCTACGTCACGAGATAAGAGAGGTGCTCACGAGGGTGGGGGCACCCCCTAGGGCGCGCCCCCTGCCTCGTGGGGCCCCCGAGGCTCCACCGACGTACTTCCTGCACCCATATATACTCTCGTACCCTAAAACTTCGAGAACGGAGATTGGATCAGAAGTTCCGCCACCGCAAGCCTCTGTAGCCACGAGAACTCAATCTAGGCCCTCTCCGGAGGGGGCCATCATCACCGGAGGCCATGGAGGAGTATCCCGGAGGGTCCATCATCATCATGAAGGCCAAGGACCAGAAGGTGGAGGCCATGGAGCAGGAAGCATAAGGGGGAGAACCTCTCCTCCTCTCTTCCGGTGGTGCCGGAGTGCCATCGGGAGGGGAATCATCGCCACGGTGATCGTCTTCATCAACATCACTATCATCATCACCATACTCATCTCTTTTACGCGGTCCACTCTCCCACACACCGCGGTAATCCCTACTTGAACATGGTGCTTTATGCCACATATTATGATCCAATGATGTGTTGTCATCCTATGGTGATTTGAGTAGATATCTTTTGTCTTTGGGTTGATTGATGATCTAGGTTGGTATGAGTTGTATGTTTTTCTTTGGTGCTGTCCTATGGTGCCCTCCGTGTCACGCAAGCATGAGGGATTCCCACTATAGGGTGTTGCAATACGTTCATGATTCGCTTATGGTGGGTTGCTAGAGTGACAGAAGCTTAAACCCGAGTAAGAGGATTGTTGCGTATGGGAATAAAGAGGACTTGATGCTTTAATGCTATGGTTGGGTTTTACCTTAATGATCTTTAGTAGTTGCGGATGCTTGCTAGAGTTCCAATCATAAGTGCATATGATCCAAGTAGAGAAAGTATGTTAGCTTATGCCTCTCCCTCATATGAAACTGCAATAGTGATTACCGGTCTTGTTAACAATTGCCTAGGACAATTCCGCACACCGATCCACCATTATTCCACACTCGCTATTTATAATATTTAGTAATATATTCTAACTTTAGGATAACAGCACCTACTTTTATGTTTTAGTTCTCCGATACCATGCAAAGTCATCCTCTTCATACCCACAACATAGTTTTATTCCTTGTTGCTAGTTGGAAGCAAACTTTCGGTGCACGTAGAGTCGTATCAGTGGCAGATAGGGCTTGAGAGAATATTGATCTTACCTTTAGCTCCTTCTGGGTTCGACAATCCATACTTATTACTTCCACCTTTGGAAAGTGCTATGATGATTCCTTGCACTTGGGGATTATCACCTGCTTGATCCTGGAGCCATATAGGTCTCTGGAATCGCATCCGGCTGGGAGCTGAACTCATAATCGCCCCCGCCACCAGCCCCCATGGGGATCTTTTCCCTCACGTGTCCGGCCCCTGAGGTTTGACCTCCAGGCGCCGTCTTCACGGTCTTTTCATTTCCTCCTTGGCCGGGGTCCTTTTGGGACGAAGCCTCGGTGTTATGCGCCTGTTCGGAGGAAGGGGCCTTTGTGGGCGTCCCACTCTCCATAGCGTTTGAGCTTAGCAGGTCCTCTAACGAGGATCGCTCGATACGGGCTTCGCCGGACTTCAAAAAATATGGCATAAGTTAAAATACTAAGCCACAATGAGTCCGGACGCCTAAAAATACTCGGATTTTACACACTTACGAGTTCACCAGGGGCTGGGCCTTGGGATCCCATACCATGCCGCTGTCGGCGGCGGCAGTGGACTCCTCCGGAAGGGGAACCTTTCCCCTTTTGGGCAGCTCGGCCTCCAAGTGTGCGGAGGCTGTCCTCTTCTTTCTTCCCCCCGCAGGGGATTCATCCTCCTCCTCCTTGTCCTCTTCGGAGGCGGAGTGGGCATCGGAACCTTTGGATATTGTGTCCGAAGTGCCGCGACAACGAAGGCCGCCCCGGGTCGCCTCCTTCTAGGCCGCCTTCTTCGGCACCTTGTAAGGCGCCGGGACCAGCATCTTCGTTAGAAGTGGGATGGCCGGTTCTTCGGGCAGTGGGGCCGGACAATGGATCCGCTCCGCCTTCGTCGTCCAGCCCTGGAGGTTGTACAAAACACATTAAGCGCTTCCTTTGGGTTACACAGGTAAAGGTATGATGACTTACCGAACTTGCAGGACGGGATAGTTGGTACCCGCGGTCCTCGGCGGAGTCCGGCCATGATTTGCTGGACTTGAAAAGCACCCTCCAGATGTCCTTGTGTGATGAGCCGAACATCTCTCATAAGGTCTGATGCTTGGCCGGATCGAATTCCCATAGATTGCAAGTCCGGTGTTGGCAAGGCGGGATCCGGCGGATTAGCATCACCTGGACCACATTGACAAGTTCAATGATCTTGTCCCCCATGTCCTTGACGCGCGTCTGGAGCACAGACAGTTCGTCGAGCGAGGACCAGTTCAAGCCCTTTTTGACCCAGGATGTAAGCCGCAAGGGGGGAACAGATCGAAATTTGGGAGTAGCATCCAGTTCCGCGCTGCACGGCTCAGTGATGTAAAACCACTGCTGTTGCCACTCCTTAACGGAATCATTGAAGGTGCCTGTCGGCCATATGACATTGGGCATCTTGCTCACCATAGCGCCCCCACACTCGGCGTGCTCGCCTCCCACTACCTTGGGCTTCACATTAAAAATCTTCAGCCATAGGCCGAAGTGTGGCGAGACGCGGAGAAAAGCCTCGCACACGACAATGAATGTCGAGATGTTGAGAAAGGAATTAGGGGACAGATCGAGAAGATCGATCCCATATTAATACATGATGCCGTGAACAAATGGGTGGAGCGGAAACCCCAGCCCGCGGACGAAATGAGGGAGGAATACAACCCTCTCGTGGGGTTCCGGACTAGGGACGATTTGTCCCGCCGTCGGAAGACGGTGGCCGATTTTCTTGGCCAGGTACCCGGCCTTCCGAAGCTTTTTAATATCCTTCTCTTGGACGGTAGAGGACATCCATTTGCCTCCCGCTCCAGATCCAGACATCTTCGGAGGACCTCTTGTGGGCAAGGAAGAGGAGCACTTGAGCATTGGAGCTTGAACAGAAGGGAACGAGCTGGGAGGAGGCGTGGGTTAGAAGGATAAATCCTTGTCCCCATATAAGGACGGAAGAGGCGATGCGCCTCCCCACTTGCCTAGTAAAACCTCTTACTCCCCAAACACCGTAATTGATGGCGCGGCTGGGTTACCTGCGTCCGTATTGATGAGAATCCCGTGATAAAGAGACACGATCTCTGCTTCGACGGGACGTGCCAAGGAAACCGCCTCGCGATATGTGCCAAGGCTGGTTGAGAAAAATGGTTCGAATAAAGACCGGGACGTGGTGTGATGTCATGTTACGAAATACGTCACGGTCGGTAGATTAGATGTGATGAGATATTATTCTCTCTATGGCGGTATGCGGAACTTGTTTTGTAGAGCCGGACACTATCCTTGTGTTCAAAATCTTCCATGGAGTATTCGAAGGAGGAACCCGCCTTGCAATGAAGACAATCTGCGTGCCGGACTCATCGTCATTGAAGCCTGGTTCAGGGGCTACTGAGAGAGTCCTGGATTAGGGGGTATCCGTACAGCCGGACTATATCCTTTGGCCGGATTGTTGGACTATGAAGATACAAGATTGAAGACTTCGTCTCGTGTCCGGATGGGACTCTCCTTGGCGTGGAAGGCAAGCTTGGCGATACGGATATGTAGATCTCCTCCCATTGTAACTGACTCTGTGTAACCCTAGCCCCCTCCGGTGTCTATATAAACCGGAGGGTTAGGTCTGTAGGACCAACAACAATCATACCATAGGCTAGCTTCTAGGGTTTAGCCTCTACGATCTCGTGGTAGATCAACTCTTGTAATACTCATATCATCAAGATCAATCAAGCAGGAAGTAGGGTATTACCTCCATCGAGAGGGCCCGAACCTGGGTAAACATTGTGTCCCCCGCCTCCTGTTACCATCCGCCTTATACGCGCAATTCGGGACCCCCTACCCGAGATCCGCCGGTTTTGACACCGACAAGCATTGCGCCTCACGAGCTCCTACTGGCTTTCGAGCCTTTACACCCTGGCCTTGACCACGGCATCGCAACCTGGCATAGCAGCGGCGGTTGAGTCCTGCTCGAGGGCCGAGTCCTGAGGATGTAGAGCTTTATGATGGGCAAAGAAAGGGGGGTCACTAGCCTCGCGGAGGAGTGCAGGGAGAGGGGTGTGGCCCAACACCGACGGCGTTTTTTCGGAGTATGATGGGCATCAGTCTCCTCACACACCACTCGCGGGGTTTACCTTAATTCATTAAAGAACAGGTAAGATGTGCAAGATCAAAAGCTTCAGAGACGCTCGCCCTCACGACGAAAGAACCGCCACGGACCGCAAGCCTCATGAGCCTTACCACTGATGCTTTGTTTTCTCGCGGCCTCGCTCAGGCAAGGAATCCCCCCTCTTAATCTTTTGGGAGCTTCTTGCACGCCAAAGGGGACCTTCTGAGCATCGCATTTCAAGGGCTCTTACCGGACCTCAGGCCGCTCAGCTCCTGGCCTTGACCATGGCATCGCGACCTAGCGTACCAGTGACGGCTGAAGCTTGCCTGGGGACTAGGTCGTGTCGACGTAGAGCATTGAGCCACCGTAAGAACGAAAAGGGTACCCGTGCTCAAGCGAGAAACGTGAACATGGCATGAGCTAGAAACATTAATATAAAGGCAACCACGGTTCTTAAATGCCTCGCTGGGCCCCCTCATGATTTTGATGCAGGAAATAAAACAAAAGCAAAGGCCTCCCGAGGGCCGCAGTTCAGGAGGTGCCAGCTTTGGTGTCGTGGCACCTAGTCAGTGTCCTCCTCCTCCTTGACCTGGGCACGGCAACGTGGAGGCTCATCGTATTCGTCGTTGCCCGAGCTTTTCTCGGAGGAGGTGTCGCCCCTGCCAGAGGTGTCGCGGGCATGGCCAAGGGCAAGTTCATCGCCGAGGGCCTCGCCGCCGCTGTTGCTGCGCACCAGGCAGCACTCCAGGCTCCCACCATCTTCCTCGAAGACCTTAAAGAAGAGTGTCGCTGCCCCGTCATACTTGAAGTGGAGGGCTAGCCTCCCCATTGAGCCGCAGGCTCGGGCAATCGCTCCCCATCCCCGGGTCATGAAGACATAACCATAGAAGGTGGCCTCGACCTCCGCCTGCGAGGACTGGCCGCAATAGCCGTCGTGCTGTAGCCACAGCTCGACGGCCCCCCCTCGCTGGTAGCTCCTTCACCAAGGACTGTGGGAGCCGGATCGAGGTGTGCGGCGGCATCGCCACCCACACCACAAACTCGCGGGGCGTGCCGTCGGTATGGGTCCACAAGGGAGGTGGTCGGGCGGCCATCACCTGCCCCCCGCCGCACACCACAAACTCGCGGGGCGTGCCGTCGGTATGGGTCCACAAGGGAGGTGGTCGGGCGGCCATCACCTGCCCCTCTCCTCAGACTCATCCTCCGCAGCTTCCACGGCCGCCCCCACGGGAAGAACCCTGTGCGCGAAGGCTTGAGCTGGCATGGACTCCAAGCGGGGCACACTCACATCGGGGAAGGGCCGCCGCGGGCGTTGCAGTGATCTTGACGGGGTGGTCGTGCCCTCTCTTCGGTGGGGGAAACGCTGGCTCCTCACGAGGAGCTATCCCCTTCTCGGCGGTGGAGAACCTTCTCACTGGCGCCATGGATGTTGCTGCAATAATGCGGTATAGGGGAGCAAGAAGATGAAGATGGGCTGGGGGCTCCGTCTCCCTCGCCTTCTTATGGGCGGTCGGAGGCCAACCGGTGTCCCTTCGCATTCTGGTAATCATGGCTCTGCGACATGCGCCAGTCTTTTGTCAGCCTGGGCAGTTGCCGAGGCGACATGGGGGAGTGGAGGCATCTGCATCTCGTCGATCGCAACATGTCAAGCCTAGCCCGCAGGCGATTGGGTCCCATGGCGCTTCTGCCTTCCCTCTCTGGCTTCGCCTCGAAGCCAGCCCGAGCGTGCCTTGGTCCCGGGGGCTACTGTCGGCGTTCTGGGATCGGGGGTACCCAGAACTGCCTACTTGGGGCCCACGACATGGCTCCCTCGACGGCCTGGTACGGCCTAGCTGCAAGGCCTCCAAGACAAGGCCCTCGCGAGGGCCCCCGGCCTCGCGAGGAGGACGGCATGAAGACCTCTAGAGGAGAGGCCTCTCCAGGTTGCCTCCCAAGGAGCGGAGATTTCTATGCAGGTGCCCAGCCTCACGAGGTTGCGAGGACATGAGCCTTGACGACTAAGGCCAGGCGGGCGCCAACGGGCGCAGAGGAGGCAGTTTCCCTTTCGGTGGTAAGGGAGCAAGGACAGATGCAGGGTCCCGAGGAAGGCCCCAAAGCTTTCCATTCCGGTGCAACAAGATCAAGACCACGGTCTTGGCAGGATGGATGACACCACCAAGCCCATCACTGTGTCAGGACAAGAAGCTTTGCAAGCGAAGACCACCTTTCGTCAGGATTAGATGTACTTCTTGTCCCCTTTCAAATTGGCCATTGTGGGATCCCTTCTGGCCTAAGTTTTGAGGGAAGAGGACCGAGGCCACTATAAATATAGGTTAGTCTCGACCGTAGAAGAGGACAGACCGGATTGATTCCACCCTCACCACCAAAGCCCTCACGAGGCAACTCATACACTGTACTAGTTCATCCTCAGCCTCCTCGCGAGGCCAATCCACCACAAAGCAGGAGTAGGGTTTTACACCACAAGGTGGCCCGAACCTGGGTAATGTTCATCTTCTTCCACGCTCGCACGAGCTCAATGAGGCTAGGCTATGGGGTGGCGAGCTTGATATTTGAGCCGGTTGAGGTCTTCGCACACTCCCTAGAGTTAGAACCTTCTTGGGTCTGTGGAGCCTGAATCTGACATTTGTTGCTGTGGGACTCCGCGAAGGGAAGGTTTGGACTGCGGAGCAGTTCTTCGCCGAAGTAGCAGAAGGGGCCCAAATTACCAAGGCCAAGTGTCCCAAGAACACTTTGTATTTTTAGATAATACTTCAGAATGCCGAAGTGTGTAGGATGTACAAAACTATATTTTGTTTGAATGAATGCAGCTTTGATTCCATCATGTTATTGTGTTATTTTATTTTTATGTAGTATGCCTCATGTTTAACCGTGTTGAACTGAAAGTGGCCAGTAGTCGGCTTCGACCCCGATGTACATTATAGAAAGGGTGTTCCTTTAGGCAGTCGTGACCCTTAGCTGATGTGTCGGTTCCTGAAGGCAGTCCATGCACATAGGAACTAGGCAATCAGACTATTGTGGCTTTATAACTTTCACTTAGTCATGGGAGTTGGACTATGGGGGCTGATGACGAGCCCCCGGTGAAGTGGAAGGCTTGGGTAGCCAAGGTCTATGCCATTAACCACTGTGGCCAATGTGAGTAAGAAGGCCCTCGTTTTACACGGTTGATCGCTAACAACATGCCACTTAACGCGGTTTCAGACTGCCAACCAGTTTATGCTTACCAAGACAGTCAGTTTTCAACTTTCTCCAGTAAGGTGCTCTGCCATGCGAGCTGGCGGCACTATCGCAGTGGTTCTCCCATTATGCCCTTAGACGAATTGGTCAGAAACATAAGGGGTAAACATAGGAGCCGGGCAACCCAAATATTGACCAAAATCTAGGTTCCAAACGGATTCATATAATGCAAACATCCAAGACGTTGAGACTCGGACTTGTAATTGCACTACAAAAAAAGGGCACATCCGTGACATTTTGGCCCGAGTGATTTTTTCTGTCATGCTTATGAGACTTCTATGACGATACTTGTGACAAAACCACGTATCATCATAGATGTGGTGGGCTCCTACTTCTATGACAAAATAATGGGCTTCTCTTCCTGGGCGGGTCGGGACGCACCTGCATGACATTCTTTGGACCGTCCATGACGGAAAAAATCATGGTAGAAGCGAGGGCGATGAAAATTTCAGGGAGTTCTCGGTTACAGTGGGTAGTTGGGGCCAAGCAATGCATGGAGGTTTGCGCATTTCTCTCATACATGTACGCGCATGTGTGCGAGGCGTTGGGCTCTACTGAAACCAAGCTAGGCGTTGTGGGATCCCTTGGCTGTTAGCTGAACCCAAGCAATTGCACTAGCTACGTTACTGAACCCGAGCAATCGATCCCTTGGCTGTAAAATGAACCCGAGCGACTCCTTCACTACTGCTGCTAACTGAAGCCAGTCGAACCTACCTCTAGATGAACAGTTACCGTTGTTGGGGGTTGGATGAACAGTTCTCGGTGGGGGTTGGATGAACATGACCCCATGGTAGTAGGTCGTTGCCACTGAATGAACAGGACCCCGATCGAGGAGGCCGCCACACCTGAGCTGGTTGGGGATGGATGAACAGGACCCCCTAGAGGGCTGGTTGAACAGTAGCCGGCGGAGGCTGGATGAACAGTAGCTGGTGGAGGTAGGAGGAAGACGTGGTGGATGAAAAGTAGCAGGTGGAGGCTGGAGGAAGTCGACAGTGAATGAATAGTAGCCCGCGAAGGCGGGAGCGAGGTAGTAGACGGTGGATGAACAATAGCTCCAGGAGTCCCGTTTTGCGGTATGCCAGACCCTTCCCGATGAACAGGACCCCTTTTCGACCATAGGCGCTTCGACACAAGTCCGTTTCCTCTGTTTTGTGGTACGCCACACCCCTCCCGATCAACATGACCCTGTTTCGACCGTAGGCACTCGAACAGAAGTTTGTTTCCTCTATTTTATAATACTCCAGACCCATCCCGATGAACAGGACCCCGTTTCGACCGTACGCGATCAAACAGAAGGCCATTTCCTCCGTTCCGCGGTACGCCAGGCCTCGTTTCGGCTGTTCCGTCCAAGCCGTTTGACTCCCGATGAACAAGATGTATTCCACGTTGTTTCCTCCATTTCGACCCAGCCGGTTGGCAGACGATGAACATGAATACGTCGTTATACGCGTTAGAGACCCCGCCCGTATGTACATACGTAGCCGTATTTACTATCTTGCAGCATGGATGTACGTATGTGTACACGATATAGATGGGACCGCGTGACATGCTACGTCAGCGCCTCTACTACAACATGCGTCGCTCCTTACTCGGGCACGGTACATTGCCGTAGAGAGACCGATCGACCGCTATGTACGTACACGTTCGCTGCCAGACAGATAATGCTACCTTCGCTTCAACCTGGTGGGTCCCAACTATCAGGGGGTAAGAAGGCACTTCCTTTCGTGCGAAGATGTAGTGGGTCCCAGCTGTCAAGGGGAAACTTTTTTTTGCAAAATACGGAGGCCCTTCTAGTATGTCCTACAGTCAGGTGGAGGAATCATTATTTTGCGGGTAATAAGGAGGCATATCCTTGCTGCGGCCGTGGACACAACTGTCAGCCTCTCCACGTACAATCCTCTTCCGATGGAAGTCGTTCCTTGACCATGTTGACCACCCCGCGCCGAGCGCACCAAGGCGGTGGACGACGGCGAGGCCCCGGACGGCAACGAGCCAGAGATGGGAAGACACGGTAGTGGAGTCGCAGACAGATAGGTGTACGAGGGTTAACTGGTTCTAGTGCAGCGTTGTTCTGCAGTCAACAGAGAATAACAGGAGGTGTGGAGGGGAGGAGGGATGGCCTGGCCCGCGATGGGGCAGCGCTTCGCAGCGAAGCGTGCTAAGTAGAGCTGCTAGCAGCCGGAGGCAGGAGCAGGTGGTCCCGGCGGCGCTGGAGGAAGAAGACGAGAGATTGAAGATGGATGCCGGCTGTTGGATTATTGATATCAGAATCATTTGTTGACTAAGTTAACAATGCCTTGTGTTGGCTTTGACCTATTGTCCCACATTTTAGCCTCCAAAAATGTGGCACATATTCAACCTATTTTTTTTAGAATTTACAGTCCATTGCTGGGCTGGGTGAACAAATAATGTAGCGTCCATGCGGCCCAATTATTTTTTTCTAAAAACTGTAGCCCAATTGTACTTTCTCGAAATACACGAATTTGCTAGCCTGGGTGAACAAATAATGTAGCATCAATGCGGCCCATTTATTTTCTCCTAAATCTTTTAAGCCCATTTGCACTTTCTCAAAATACACGATTTTGCTGGGCTGGTTCTAATTATAATGTTGGGTTGGGCACAACAATGTTATCAAAAAATAAACAAGGGTTGAGCATTTTGTTATGTATATTTAAATAATAAGTGCTTTATTATTACATTGATCCATAAATCTTGCCAAGCTTTTGTACACAATCACCGGGATTTTCGTTGCCTTAATGTAAAAAACCCCAGGATTTTATTGTTAAATATTTATTTTTATAAGTTAATAAGATGTGGAATATTTTTTTCTTATACATGTAAGTATATTTTAAATATATGTTGATAATAAAAATAATATAAATATATGTAATATAGTTAGAAGGGAAACATAAGTTGGACTTGGTGTTCCTATTGTTATATAGAAAAATAGAACACACGTCTGAGTTTTCCTAAAAAAAATATAAGTTTGGATGCGGATGTTTAAGAAAAAATAAAACCTAGGATGAGTGGGCCATAGGCCGGTCGATACATGACGGCCCTAAAAAATACAAACCGGCATTGTCATGGGCTGCACATGTTAAAAAAGAAAGCCTGGACTGGGCACCCCACAACCCAGCTGATACTTGCTGGCCCACTGATAATAAATGATACCTGACAGCTCCTCGATAACTGGCTTCGTTGTAAATTTATCTACTAAAAGTGCAACTATCCTTGGGTGGTTTTGGTGATTCCAAGATAAATATTTCAGGAAAGCTCAGTGATTGGCATGGCATGGGTTAAGAAAGTGGACCCCTCAAAGTGCTAAGGACAAAAGGATTGGCTCAAGATCAAAGCACAAGACTCTACATTTTTTTAGTGATCCAATATCACATTGAGTCCATAGGAAAATCCAATACTTTTAAGAGGGGGTGAGGTGTTGCCTAATGAGGTTCTTGCTCAAAATGCTTAGTGATATGCTCCAAAAGCCTCAACTACTTTCTCACATCCATATATGTCCCAAACCAAAAGTCAAACTCGGCCCCACCGATTTGATCAATCCGGCGCCACCGAGTTCAGTTGACAAAGCCACTGCCACAAACCCTAGTGTGTTCGGTCTCACCGATAGGGATCTCGGTCTCACTTAGATGGGATTGTAATCTCTCTATTTCCCTTCGTAACATTTCGGTCCCACCGAGATGAGCGATCAGTCCCACCGAGATTGCAATGCGAACTTTCTGTCACCCTTTCGTAACGTTTCGGTCCAACCGAGATGAGCGAATCGGTCCCGCCGAGTTTGCCTGACCAACTCTCTGGTTAGTCTATTACCAAAATTGATCTCACCGAGTTTGTGTAATCGGTCTCGCCGAGATTACGTTATGCCCTAACCCTAATGACATCAGTCCCATCGAGTTGACATGTCGGTCCCATCGGAAACCCTAAGGGTCACATTATGAACCAAATCGGTCCGACCGAGTTCTCTGAATCGGTCCCATCGAGTTTGGGAAATTGTGTGTAATGGTTAGATTTTGTGTGGAGGCTATATATACCCCTCCACCCACTCTTCATTCGTGGAGAGAGCCATCAGAGCATGCCTACACTTCCAACATACAATTTCTGAGAGAGAACCACCTACACTTGTGTTGAGGTCAAGATATACCATTCCAACCACATAAATCTTGATCTCTAGCCTTCCCCAAGTTGCTTTCCACTCAAATCATCTTTCCACCAAATCCTATCCTATGAGAGGGAGTTGAGTGTTGGGGAGACTATCATTTGAAGCACAAGAGTAAGGAGTTCATCATCAACACACCATCTATTACATCTTGGAGAGTGGTGTCTCCTAGATTGGTTAGGTGTCACTTGAGAGCCTCCATCAAGATTGTGGAGTTGAACCAAGGAGTTTGTAAGGGCAAGGAGATCGCCTACTTCATGAGGATCTACCCGAGTGAGGAAAGTCCTTCGTGGGCGACGGCCATTGTGGGATAGACAAGGTTGCTTCTTCGTGGAACCTTCATGGGTGGAGCCCTCCGTGGACTCGCGCAACCGTTGCCCTTCGTGGGTTGAAGTCTCCATCAATGTGGATGTATGATAGCACCACCTATCGGAACCATGGATAAAATATCTCTGTGTCAACATTGCGATTGCTCCCTCAAAGTCCTCCAATTACCTTCATATGCAATTGTTTTACATTCGCTGCTATTCTCTTAGAATTGCATGTGTAGGTTGATTGCTCGACTTGTGCTAAGTTGCTAAAATCTGCCAAGAATTAAAATTGGGAAAAGGCTAGATTTTTATTTGGTCAAGTAGTCTAATCACCCCCCCCTCTAGACATACTTTCGATCCTACATCTACTACTATAGTAGTACAGTTTTTGAACTTGGGCTAGCCATCCACAACATTGTAGAAGAAAATTGTTAGCCGTTGGTTTGTAACACAGAGTGAATCTCCATTCTTCATCAATACAAAGCTCAAATGATCCGACGGCTCATGTTTCTTGGATTCTCCACGTAAGGACGTGCGCCAAAACACTCCCAGCTGGATCCTTCTAGACTCATCACGGCGCGCTGCACGCCTACGCCCAGCGGCCTGGTGCCGTTGAGAAAAAAATTCCTTTTAAGTCACAATCAGTGAGCAGTTTGTACATGTCAATACACTCAAAACCAAACGTACGTATGTGGTTACAAGACGATAAAAGCAGTAACCTAACAAACAATTTTTAAACTCTAGCAATTAACACAATGTGCATAGCACGTACCTTATACTAGTCTCCTTTAGTAACAACGTCGACAAACCCATGGGCCCAAATATCAGTATAGTATTAGGAGGAAGTATTTTTTCAATGAGGCACTTGCTTGCGTATGGCCATGGACCTGGTGGGTCCTGACTGTCCGCCTCTTCACGTACAGTCCTCTCCAGGTTCCTCTCATTTGTTGAGCATGTTCACAACGACAGATAGCAGCACCGCATCGAGCGCACAAAGACGGAGGATGACATCCAGGCCTCAGACGAGAACGCACCGGAGCCGGGGAGGACGTATTACAGTAGTGGTAGATGATGTGCCTAGTTTCTAGCGAAAGTACTGGAGTTGCCCACTGGCCAAGCTCCACTCCCCAACCGCTGCCCTGCCCGGGTTCGATTCCACTTGATGCAGTGAAAAGATCCTCAAAATTTTTGCCTCTGTCTCTGACATGTGGGTGCCCATTGTCATGTACGCACACCACCTCCAATACTTGCCAAAACTTCGTCCTTCGGTTTCTCTGTTTTTGCACACTCAACATTGTGTGGGCATTTTGAAAATAGCAGTTTTTTTACTGTGCATCATATGAAGATGTGCTATGCATGAGTGTTGATCAGCATGATGTTAACTGGCTGGTAGTTCGATTTTCGACCATGAATTAAACTTCCAACATGATGTTATCCCTGTTTGAAAAGGGTGTGTCAACATAATTGCTCTGCCACTGAAACTTCAGTTTCTTATCTGAAACTGAAACTTGCAGTTTCTTATCTAAAACTGAAACTTGTAGATTCTTCTCTGAGAATCACATTGTCTGCACTTTTATATTGAAGTGCTAAAAATAGATCTCTAGAATTCATAAAATACTTCATATGCTTAATACTGCAAATATGAAATTCAAAAGACATTCATATCTGAAAGTACTCTCGAATTACACAACACAAAACACAATTCACAACCTGCAAATACTGACAACCCTAAGCTCCTCCTCAGACTATTGGGGTGGGGGAGGGGGCAGTCCCCCTTTTCCTCGGTGGTAGATATCCGCCCCGTGAGACGAGTTGAATGGCGAGGGAGAGGATGGTGGGGAAGCATCGTCGTGCCAACTGCTTTTCTCCTCTTACAGTTGGGTTCGGTCGACGAAGACTCGACCGGCTCGCTCTGCCATAGCACCCTCACAAACGTCACCGTGTAGATGCTCGATCCTTCAATCACTGGTGGATGTTCCATCTTGGATCGATACTCCCACCATCGCTGCCTCACTATCGGATTCGGTGAATCTGTTTGCTCCATGGCCCAGAGGAGAAGCTCTATGTACTCCCGCGCGACTCCCTCCGGGAGTATCGTCCCTTTTCACTCTGTTCCATATATTTGGCCATCTCTATCGCCGTCGTCGCTAATTGGTCCTGGTTGTCAAACCAATACTCTATCTCCAACATCCTGGCTAGCTTCATAGGGTCGCCATCTGCGATCCTCACGTATTGGTTGTACTCCTCCATCGATCTACTTCTCCACGGCACCTTCACTCGCTGGCGGTGGTTTTTGAATGGAAGAGGAGAGGAGTGGCGCTGGTTTTGGATTGGAACAGGAGAGGAGCGGTGGTGGCTTTTGAATGGAAGAGGAGAGGAACGACGCTGGTTTTGAATTGGAATAGGAGAGGAGCGGCGGTGGTTTTGAAATGGAAGAGGAGAGGAGCGGCGGTGGTCTTGGAAATATTTTTTTTGTTTTGCGTATTTCGGGTCAAAGTTTGACCACGTACTATATTTGACAAGCAAAATGTGAATGCATGTCACCAAAAATTGTATCGTTTAGTTCATATCTGAATGTACTTTCAAATTATATTATTTTTGCAACGTATAACATATATTTTATTTGTGAAAATCATGGTCAAAATATGACCCAGAATACAAGGGAGAGTAGTTAATGTGGGGTCGCTTCTTAATTGAAGGGCAAATTGATTTTGATTTTGATCCAGTCACAGCGTGCGAGCCCTCTCGTCCAATCCTAAATCGCTACCACATGCTCCTCTCCCTCTTTTCCATTGCAAAACCACCCTCTCTCCTCTCCATCTTCTCCATTCCAAAACCATCGTCTCGCCTCTCCCTCTTCTCCATTGCAAAACCACCCCTCTCCTCTCCCTCTTCTCCGTTGCAAAACCACCATCTCACCTCTCGCTCTTCTCCATTGCAAGGCCACCATCTCTCCTCCCATCTTCCAAAGCCAGCACCGGACCCCTCAGAACCACATCTATGGAGAGGATGCAGCAGCGAATCGGGCAGATCGCCAACGGCAACCAAGCGAAGTTAGCCAGATTGAAGGAGATCCTTACTTGGTTCAACAACGAGAAGTGGGAGATTTCGAGACGGTGAGGGCCATGTGGCAATTTATGAGAAAGAGTGAGACGGCGGCGCTGAGGGCGGCGATGTACTCCCCGACGCTAGTCATGCCGCAGTCCTTTGAGTTCATCGAGTATCTCCTCTGGGCGATGGAGCAGACAGATTCACCCGAGGCGAAAGTCAGGCGGAGGTGGTGGGCGTACAGGTCCAAGGTCGAGCATCCAGAGGATAACGAATTGATCGAGTATGGTGTGTCGTTCGTGAGGGTGTAGTGCCAGCCGGAGCCACAAGAGTATTCGTTCTCCCACCGCAAGCACTACAAAAAACTTCTGTGATGATACATGTTTGTCACAGTAGGTCACGTTTTTTGTCATGCATGTACATCCATGACAATTTTATGACAGAATCAAGATAGTCATACCTGTGTTGTCGTAGAAGTGTTCTGTGACAATGCCAAAATTATCATCACGGAAGTGTCCACTTCCTTGACGATAAATGGCGTGTCAGCCGTCATGAAAGTGCTTTCATCAAGGGTAACCGACACGTGGCATCCACCGTAACGGGTCGCCATTAAGCTACCGGGTTCCGGTTTGGATCCGATAACCCGTTAACAGCTCGGACCAATTGGGATTTTCCACGTGTAAAATTATCATGGGCTGGAGGAAACACGTGTCGGCTCACCGTTGGGACAGATGTCATCCACTCATTGGACCGAAGGCGCCTATGCTACGTCGACACGTGGCACGGCCCAACAGAGGCCCATTCCTGTGAAAAGGCCAGCCCGTTTGACTTGGTCAAAAGGTAGTGGGCCGGCCCACGAAAAGCCTGTTAACGGCCTTTAGCATATAGCCCATTTACAGGCCGCTAACCCAGGGCCCGTTACGGCCTATCCAAATTAGGCCCAGTAGCGTCATCTGGGCCGTCTAATATGATTCCAGCCTGATTTAACTTCCGGCCCATGCATGGCCCATGACTTCTTTCAGCCCATATGAGGCCCTTTGTAACTCTTGGCCATTAACGACCGTGGTGAAACTGGCTCGTAATGAACAGTATCACTTTATACCCGTTAACGGCCTATTATTCCATTTGGCCGTTTCCAGCCTATCATGGTTCTAAGTCTGACAGTAGAATGGGGGGTAGGAATGTAGAGGCAAGATCCTAGCTATGGAGGAGTTGTACACGCAAGTTTTACGAGTTCAGGCCCTTCTCGGAGGAAGTAATAGCCCTACGTCTCGGAGCCCGGAGGCGGTCGACTGGATTATATGCGCGTGAGTTACAGGGGGTGCGAACCCTTGTCCCAGAGGAGGGGGTGGCTTATATAGAGTGCGCCAGGACCCCAGCTCCCCTCCGTTACATAGGATTCAATGTATATAAAGAGGTGGCGTTACAGGTAACGCCTATATTGAAGTTCTACAAATGATCATTGAATATATGAGTAAATGCCCAACAGTTGCTCCGCAGAGCGGCTTTAGGTGTTCTTGTATGTCGAGTGGTTTTATGGTCTAGTGACCTGAATAAAGAGAGGTCTCCGAGTGAATGGCGGGTCGGGTGGACTTCACTCGACACCTTTGCTGGATCCCTTCTTCTGATTCTTGAACTTCTTTGTTCTTAGGACAAGGACCTTAGGTAGGACGTATAGGTCAGGCCTATTACCCTACCCCAGGTTTGTGTCCTCGTCATTAGCCCCCGAATGGATCGAGGTTTGAGTGAAAAAGAAGGATGGAGTTGACCTTGCTTTTGCTCTTGCTTTGTATTGTCTTTATCTCCAAGTGGAGGCCAGTTGTTGGAACTTCAGCTTCGTTTCAGTCGCCTTGATCAATTCAGAAATTGTCGACTGGTTTATACCACGACATCCGTCGAGTGATATCTCTGACATGAAATCTTTGGCGTGATCGGTTGCAACGGATCCCGGATTTCACGGGATTCAAAATTTTGGTGGAAGTGCGCTAGGCGGAGCGCTCCACGGTAAGTGGAGTAGATAAATAGGACTTTTCGATTTCCGCGCCACCTTTTTCGCTACGTATCCCGTATGCAACTGTTGGGGGGATTTGACAGGATCGCTCGGGCCCACGCGCCATCCACTCGGAACTAGGCCTTTAAAAGCGGCGAGGCCAAGGCATTTGCACTATGTGTGCCCATTCCCTTTCTTCTTCCTCTCGCATCCCCGCTTCATCCAGCCCAACCACTCTCGACGCCGCTGCTCCGCCGCCATGGGGAAGGACAAAACGGCGGCGCTAGAGCGTGCGAAGAAGGCGAAGGGGGCGGCGAAGAACAAGAAAATGAATCGGGGTCTTCATCGCGCTCGGGGCTGCCGTCGGGTTGGATCCAGGGAGACTGGATCCGATCTTCGCTTTGGCAGGACGACTTGGATGATATGGCCGAGTTAGGGCTGATCGTCCATAAGTCTGCGCGCGTGCCGAGGGTGGAAACGGAGCCGCAACCGCGACCGGGTGAGTGTGTTCTGCTCGCCACTCATGTCGACCGCGGCTTCTCGCTTCCACCACATCCCTTCTTTCGGGGTTTCCTGAATTTCTTTGGTGCCCAACTCCACCATTTTACCCCCAATACCATCACATATCTTGCTGCGTTCGTCTCTATGTGTGAGAAGTTCCTGGGGTGCCAACCGCACTGGGGTCTTTTCAAGCACATCTTTACCATCCGATCCCAAACTGTGAAGAAAGCGAACTCGAAAGACGAGAAAACCCACGTTATCCAGATGTGTGGGGGTCTGGGCATTCACAAGAGGAAGAGGAGCTCTTTTCCTCCGATGACTCTTCCGGAGTCGGTCAGGGGCTGGCAGTCGACCTGGTTCTACTGCCAGGATATCACGACCCCAGGCCAGTCGACCGGGCTTCCTCCTTTTTCTTTTGACCGTGTTCAAACTCCATCTTCCTTGAAAGTGACTGCTGTGGAGAAGGCGGAGACAGGCATGCTAGTTGAGAAAGTAGTCCAACTGATCAACCAAGGTGTCACTAGTATGGACCTGCTCGAGGTGTTCCTAAGTCGGCGGATCCAGCCCCTCCAAGCTCATGACCATTCCATGTGGATGTACTCTGGGGCTGGTGACACTGCTCGGGTTTATCCGGAGGAGGTGGAGGCCAAAACTGTGGCTGAGTGGTTGATGAGTATCACCGGGAACAAGGACAACCCCAGGGGCGCTAGGAGAGTCGACCCTTTCAGCAACAGCAACCTGCCAGAGAAGGTCTGGTCATCATAACTGAATTTTTGAACGTATTTTCCGACTGATTATTGTTCCGACTGACTTATGATTGGTCCCTTGTTTTGCAGATCTACACGGAGATGTATTCGATGCCCAATGGTGAACAAGCTCTGGAGCAAGACCAAGAGGGCGAGGACAGTGCTGAGGAGAGCGGCGAGTGGGAGTCCCCAGCTGATGATGATGAAGACGAGAGCGACGAGTCGGACGATGAGGAGGTAGTCGACTCACCGCCTCGCTCTGAACGTCGATCCAAGCATCGTCATGATCCCGCGAACAGGCGCGGCAAAGATGTGGCTTCGAGTGCTCCATCTCACAAGCATGCTCGGTCCCTGACTCCAGATTTGACTGAGAAGGTCACCAAGCAGCCCAAAGCTAATCCTTCGAAGGCTCGGAAGACCTTGCCTAGAATCAAGATGGACGTCCTTGTTGCCTCTGGGTAAACGCTCTTCTCATATTTTCTTGTTCCGATCAATTTTCTTGCTCTGACCGAGTGGATGTTGAACTTGTATAGCCCGACCTCCGCTGCGACGGATATGGGTATTGACAAGGCCGCAGTCGACGAGGAAGCTGACGATGCCGTCACCTCCAAAGCCAGTAAGTCTGCCCGATTCGAATTCATTAGGTCGACCGGATGGTTGTCAGTTATCCTTATGGCTCTCTCTATTTGTTGTAGTTCCACGAGACGTTGTTGTGCTCCCGGACGATGAAGAAGAAGTACCGCTGAGAGGGAGGAGGAGGAAGGACAAGGAACTGGGCGGGAAGGCGCCTGAAGTCCAGGTTCCTCGGTCGACCGTGACACCTGGGACGACGGTAGAGCGATCGACAGATCCGGCTCGAACCAACGTCACCTTCGCTATTCCACTATCGACTGATTGACCCTCAGGATCAGCTTCTCAGATTCCTACTACGCTGATACAATTCCCTGCTTCCGATCCGGCGACTGCTTCTATTGCTCTGCCCTCATCACTTTTTTTGACTATGTACTGCAAGGCAACAGCCTGATAGTGCTTTATTAAAAATAACAAGAGGGTTACATAATTACAGTGTACCAAAAAACAAAGAAAAAAATACTTACAGGAGGCCTATGAGAGAGAGGCTATCCAGGATACCAAGCTATCCTTATATTACATTTGATTCTATGAGCTAATAGGAAATATCATGTATGAAATTTCTCCTGCAAGAAATGAAGGTAGGTCTCTCATTTCTAAAGATTTTCCCATTCCTTTGAGTCCAGATATTCCAAGTAGCAGTAAAAACCACCTCGGTGAGGAAAGGATGACCAAAATCCCTCCTAAAAGCAATAGCCATATCATATGTATTCTGGTTGGGTTGAGCATTCCAAGAAATCCCAAGGTAATTCCAAACCCTTTGGCTGAAGTTGCAGGCAAAGAAAAGGTGTGCACGATCCTCATGTGAGGCACAGAGGAAAAGAACACATGTATCATCCTGGATGATCCAGTTCCTGCGTTGCATCATATCCCTACTGTTCAAACGGTCCATTAGAAGAAGCCATCCAAACACCTTAAACTTGAGCGTGCAAGCACACTTCCAAATCCATTTGAAGATGGGATCAACCACCAAATGGGAGAAGCAAGACTCACAATATATCTTTGATTTAAACTCCCCAGTTTTAGATGGCCACTTCCATATATCCTTAGTCTCCCCATTCAAGTTGACTAAAGACAACAAATCTTGAAGGTTAGTTCAGTATAGGCCTCTTGTGACAGTGGCAGATGGAAGTGCTCCGAGATCTCTGGAAGCTCCATAAACTCTCTGTCTGTGATTGTGTCATCAATGACAAAAGAATGAAGCCTAGGGAAATGCTCGCACAAAAGAACCACATTATTACCCAGCTGCCAGCGATCAAGCCAAAACACCACCGTGTTGCCAGCATGCACTTGTGGGACGGCTAACTTGCAGAAGTTGGTGTACAAGCTCATGACATCCCTCCACCAAAAACAGCCACAGTTCTGAGTGACTTGTGGTGGCGAAGCAGCATAATAGGTGTCCCAAATTAATGTGACCCAAGACACGTCCAATCTGTTAAAAAACTTGAAAAGGTTCTTGAGTAACAAGGCTTCATTTTGAAGTCCCAAATTAAGCACACCCAAACCACCACACTTCTTAGGTCGGCAAACCCGATCCCATGCAGCTAAGGATTGTCGAGGATTATCTGTGTTGCGTCTCCACAGACATTGACGCATGATTCTCTCAATCTGTTGCAAGATGCCATTGGGTAGAGATAGCGTGCATACGAAGTAGATTGGCATTGAACAAAGTACAGACTGCAGCAGTTGTAGCCGACTGCCTTGATTTAGCAGGCACGAGGAAGAAGATAGCCGTCGCTCAATACGATCAACAAGAGGTAGCAGAGCATAGATCGTGGGCTTGGAAGTACCCATGGGTACCTAGATATGTGAAAGGCATAGATCCCACATCACAACCTAGCAGGTTGGCGACCCTAGCGCCCTCCTCATCACTCACATTGATTGGAATAAGAGATGACTTACTAAAGTTGACACGTAAACCAGTTGATTCTGCATAGGTGGTGAGCATGTCCTTGAAGGCAATCAACTGGCCATCAATCGCAGGCAAAACAATGAGTGTGTCATCCGCATATTGCACGATCGGGTAGTCATTGGAGTTTGTTGGTATTGGCAGAGTCAGTATGTTTCTCGAGCACATCTCATTGACTACTGACTGAAGCAAATCCACAACAATGACAAATAATAACAGAGAGAGTGGGTCTCCTTGGCATACACTAGATCTGCAGACAAAATGATTACCTGGCACACCATTTAAGAGGACAAAAGAAGAACCCGTGGACAAAATGCTATTAATCCAGCCAGTCCAACAAGCATCAAAACCCTTGCATTGCAAGATTCTGAGGATGGCTTCATGCTCAATTGTATCGAAGGCCTTAGTGAAATCAAGCTTGAGGAGGATGATGGGCTGTTTAGATGCTTTGCATTGATGTATATATTCGAAGCACCAGGCTAGACAATCCTGGATAGAGCGGCAACAAAGAAAACTGTACTGGTTGCGAGGTATACATCTCAGGATCACTTTTTGTAGCCGATTAGCTAGCAGCTTAGTCAAAAACTTCAAACACGTGTTTGTCAAGCATATGGGCCTGAAATCACCAACCACTTCTGGGCTTAGCTTCTTGGGTACTAGGGTGATTAAGAAGTATTAAGACACTCCAAATTACACCTCCCCTCATAAAATTTGTTGACAAGTTGCATAAAATCCTCCTTGAGAATAGACCAGCACCTCTTTAAGAAAAGACCTGTAAAGCCATCGGGGCCTGGAGCACGGTCACACAGCATATTCTTAATCATAGCATTGACCTCAGAATCCGTGAACGGCAAAGATAATTCTTCCAGACCATCAACTCTCTGAATTAAATTGGGCAGATCAAAACCCATTTGTATTCCTTTTGCATGGCCCATACGCTGATTGAAATCAGACCAAAACATGTCCGCCAACATTTGATGATCAGAAACCACCTCACCCGCCGAATTCTTGATTGAAGAAATCGTATTCCTTCGGTACATTTCGGTGGCCATAGCGTGAATTTTTTTGAATTTTCCTCCCCCACCTTAATGCTTCTGATCGTGCAACGTTGTTTCCAATAAACATACTGCCAGTGCAAAATATCCTATAGATGCAACTTAACTATTCGCCTGAAATTGAATGCAGGCCAACTTAATGGCCGGATCTCCTCCATCTCATCAAAGAACAGAATAACTTTGTTACAATTAGAAATTAGCGCCTTAACTGTGGACGGCTTTAAATGCCATTGTTTTAATGCATGTCTGAGCGCTTTGAACTTTGAGGATATCGTTAAAGCAGCTATATGTTTACGCGCCGTCCTGCCCCAAACCTGAGCAACACACTCATTAAAGCCACGTAAGTCAACCCAATAATTTTCGAAGCAAAAAACTTTAGCTTTGGGAATGGCCATGGCAATTGTGACCACACAAGGAACATGATCTGATGCCGATCGCGCAAGAGGCAAGACCAAAGTGTTTGGATGATCCAAAGTCCAAGCAACCGAAGTAAAAAACTAGTCAATTTGTTCAAGAAGGGGCTGAGATTGCATATTAGACCAAGTAAATTGCCTTCCTTTAATTGGCAGCTCAACAAGACCCAAGTGACCTATGATTTCATTAAACAGAAAGATGTCGTTGACATTACCACCAGGCAGGTTACGATTTTCAAGTGATCTCATAAAGTTAAAATCCCCCAAAAGAAGCCATTTATCATCACAATTAATGTCTAGATTATATAACCATTGCACAAACTCATCACGGGCAGGACTCTGACAAGGACCATAGACAGTCACTAGCTTCCAAACTTCAGATGTATGTTAGGAAAGAAACTCCACAATAATACCAAAAGGTTTGGCCTCAATTAACTTGCCCTCAAAAAAGAAGAATTCCAAATAACCACCATACCAGTTGATGCACCAACCGAAGGCACATATGCAAAATTGTCAAAACTTCGAGGACAGAATTTCCTAATGAACCTATGATCAATATGCATACACTTAGTTTCTTGTAGGCAAACCACAGAGCAACCACTTTCATCAATTTTCCGTTTGACAGGAAGCTGTCGCGCTTCAGAATTAAGGCCACGCACGTTCCAACACAGAACCTTCCATTCTTTAAACCCAGTCTGATTCATTACAAACCATAAGAAGTTGCAGCAAAAGTAGACCACACAATGATCCACATAATCCAGCTAAGCATAGCAAAATAACAGAGTTTGAAACATAAAGACATAAATAAAGATAGGTGACGTTTAAGGTGGTACGCCATGGACCAGAAAGCAGATGTATGCAATCAATCATCAGAACTCTTGCTGCTGGTAGATTGAGCCAGATTAGCAACAAGCTTATCGGCAGTGATCTTCTCCGGGGCGATGCGCAGACGAGCCCCAATACGCTGGAGGTCAACAATGGCAGTTGGTGGTGGCACAGTAGCAGCTCCATCAGACTAAGCCGGCTTGGTCTTGCGTTTCTTCATAGTGTGTGGTGACCTGTTTAGACCTTTAGATTTGTTGGTGCCACTGCATGGCAGATGGTAGCCATCTCGTAAGGCACTGAGCCGTGCACTGCGACGAACCTCAGTGTCCACCAAAGCTGCTGATTTTTGCTTGCGATCACGTTTTCAGCGTCACCTTTGGTGCAGCAGTGAACTCAAAAGACTCAGTGATGGGTTCAGAAATATCATCAAAACAGAGGGCCCGAGCCACTGGCCTTTTTGCTGGAGAAATCAGGCGAGTACTGACGCTCGAAGAGGCAGGCACAGGTGGCAGAACAATGCTGAGATCATATCCATTATAGCAAACATCCCAAGACTTGCTAGAAAGCAAGAGTGACCCAAATCCAGACTTAAACATGAGCTTTGGGATTTCAGAAAAGCAGAGAGAGGGCATTATCTTCTCAAATGAGCGCTGCCACAACATGTCAGGAGGCAGGACAGGCCCAAAGACAGTGAGCACCTATCCAATATGCAGGGGAGGCTGCAAGTGAGCCCCAGGTTGCTGAGAAATGACCATATCATTCACTCGCAGGTTTTTGACTGAATCATCTGAAACTTGCAGGACCATGGACTCTTCCGATTGATCCACAACAACTTGATTTTCATCCACAAGCTCCTGTTGCACATCATGCAGCTCATCATGTGGAGCATTCTGGTGTTGTGGCGCATGGTTGTGCTCTGGTGGTGGTAACTCATCCCAGCCAATCTCAGGAAATTCAGGCATAACCCAGTTATGGTTATGAAACTGCAGGTGTCCAGGGAGAGGACGCGGTTGCCATCAAAGGGCATAGGGTCCTCATCGGCTGGCAGAATATCAGCAAAGTCTGCAGAAAAGATGTATATCGGAGCAGACCAAGAAATGCGGGATCCACCAAAGTCAACATACTCCCGATACACAACATCCCATGGAACTAATGTGGTTGCAGGAAACGATACATATGCCAGAGTACGAACAAGTAGAGGATCATCCTGGTGACAGTGATGGAAACGTCCAAAAGTGCTGATAGCATCTGAAATAAACTGTGTGCGCCTATAATCCAGAGGTATTCCCACAATCATAACCCAGCCCCGGCGAAAACCTTGGATAGCTCTGTAGTTAATACCCTCATCGTGTGGCACAAATCGAACAAATCTATCGTTGCCAAGATCGAATGGAGGATGATCTACAAGAGCTTGCCTAGCAAATGGGCTATTGAAATGGAAGAGTCCAACTCCTTGAATCCAAGGCTGAGCATCAAGAACAGCGCGCCCAAGATTATTAACTACAAAATCACTGACCATATTTCTGAAGATGAGAGCTTGTTCAGGCAGAGGAGCAGGCTCAACGATGGCAATGGCGTAGTCTTCATGCTGACGATCAGGAGCCACAGCCGGAGAGTAGAAGGTGCGCGGGAGTCGCCGCGGACCACCGTCGATGATCTCGAAACCATGCGGGACGAACGGCGTGGGGTCGAGAGCAAAGGTGGACATTGCTGGATTCTGAGCAAGCTCTGTTGGCGAGGATGGAGCCTTGGAGGATGGCGGCAAGCTGGGCGGCGGTGACGATGGGGTTGGCGGTGTGGTGGGCGGCGGCGTTGAGGTAGGTGGCGGAGGCGTGATAGGACTGGGCAGAGACCCCAGGGGGGAAACCGAGGCGCCGGGCGAGTATATCTCCGCTGACCATTATGGAGAAACCAAATTGGCTCGTGGGACCCACCTGTAAGTTGGGGAAGGTGCAGAGCCGGAGCACCCCTTGGCCCTGTGGCCTGATCTAAAGCATCGACGGCATCTGACCTGCTTGGAGCACGAACTGGTGTGGTGTAACATAGATAAACAGTTCTGGCACTTCCAAACGTTGAACACAATATCGTCAATAAGATTATTAACCCCAACAGAATCCCTAGCAGAGTCCATAATCAGTTGAGAATAATTTCCAGGCGAAGAAACCACCTTATCCAAAGGCGGCACTGATGGTTGGGCCGCAGATCACCATGTTGGGCCAGAGATCCATGTTGGGCCTGAAGTTCCGGTGCAACGCAAACAGATGACACAACATCTTGCGTGCCATGCAACACATTGCCCTGGTGCTGTTCCGGAAATGTTCCATGCAACACAGTGTTGTTCTGGAAATGACGGCAGTATTCTTGGCAGGGACGTTGATCGTTCCGAAAGAGATGGGTGGCGTCGCCACCGTCCACTGGAGATTGCTCGCCTGCGGTGATGGCAAGATCACCTTCTCAGTAGGACTAACTTCATAGCCAGCCTCAGCAATCGTGTCAACAAGGATCTGAGTAGCTGGGTATCTATAACCCTTGCAAGCAGGGTACTGATGGAATGTGGCAAAGGACATTTTCTTCCTTGTCGAAGAACCCGATCTAAGAGAAGACTTGGATGGAGGTTTATGCATAGCAATCAAACCCAAAGTTGCACGCTTTTTAGAGGGACTAACCAGAATCCACTCAGCGTCACATTCCTTTCTCCAGATCTCTAACTCACGTCTCCAATTTCGATCACCATTTCCTCAAAGGTGAAAATAACATTTGAATTGCAGGTATGCATACGATCTCAACTTGAGAATGCAAAGGCCAACTTGCTTGCAGGAGACAATGAAAGAAAATACCTTGCCCGTGATGAGTTGTACCGACAAATCAATGGCCGATCCACCAATCGCTAATTCCAATGCAACTGCCACAGAATCCTCATTAAGACGGAAATCATGCCGGCTAAAGGACACAACCATAATGAAATGGCTCGTGTTGTCTGAGGGATGAACAGATCTCCCACAAGAAATGAAAACCTTGTCCGCAAACTCCGGACGATCCACCGGCTGCTGCCAAGGAAGCTCTTCTTCAGCTGAATCTTGTGATGGGGCAGATGAAAGTGGTGCATGAGGCTAGTCAGGTAGACTTCAACGTCGGAGCTGCAATGCAAGCCAATGTCCAGGTTAGTTGATTTTTCGATCGACCGTATTTCTTCTCTGATCACCCACTGGGGTGTGGCTGTTTTGAAATTGTATGTCTCTTTGTGTCAATTCGAACTGAATCTTTCCACTAGTGGGGGCACGCTGAGTGCACCCACTGGGTGTAGTCCCCGAGACCATAGTTGACTGTGGGCAGTCGACTGTGGTCTGAGAACAACTTTCTTCGCTTCTTTTTTTTGCAACTCGAGCTGGGCAGACCACGCCGAGTGTAACCAAAACCAGTGGGGGCATGCTGAGTGCACCCACTGGGTGTAGTCCCCGAGACCATAGTTGACTGCGGGTAGTCGACTGTGGTCTAAGAATATGAATCTCTCTCTCTCTCTTTTGTGAAAGTCAGTCGACTGTCGACTGTGGTCTGAAAATCAGTGGGGGCACGCTAAGTCCACCCACTGGGTGTAGTCCCCGAGACTGTCGTCGAATGTTTGATTCGGTGGTAGTCTTGGAGTAGCTATCATTGTGATGTCTTTTTATCTCTGTCGACTGACATGGCTGTAACTGCAAAAATCTTGTGATCTTGGAGCTCAGCTTTCTGCGATGAACAAACAGCAAATCAGCCTCAACCTTTATCTGGAATTGGCCAAGAAGAATCTCAAGACCGCTTGCGACAAAGTAGCTGCCATGGGAGGTAACCAATCGCCAACTGTATATCCCAATGATGGTACTTTTCCTTTCCATTTTTTTGAACCGAGTGACTCCACTCGAGCAGATGTATGTAGTGAAAACCGCCAACTCCAAGCCCGTCTGAAGAATCTTATTTCTTTAGAGAAATTGAAGCAGGCTTTGGAGAAAAGGATCTGTATCTTGCTGCAGCATAGAAGGAGGCATGCGAGAAGACATCGCTTGCTGACAAGAAGCTTGCTTTAGTCGGCAAGTTAGAAGAAGAAAACTCCAAGCTGAAGACTGTTGTTTCTGACGCCAATCAGGAGGTCGAGCGACTGAAGAAGGACAAGGAGAAACTGACCAAGAACTTGGGAGTCTCAAGGCCAAGAATGGCGAGCTAGAGTCTTATCTGGGCCAGCTTGCTGCAAAGCTGGTCTTGAAACTTGAAGGTACTGATTAATCTGTCTTATTTCTATCGACTGACAAGTCTAATTGTACCGTCGACTCATCATTCACTCGACTGTGCAGAATTTTGGCCTCAGGCGGAACTATCTCAAGATCTTGAGTCCCTGATGGCTCGACTGAATCAAATCCCCGAGCGAATGCAAGAATGGAAGAAGTCATCCGCTTGCTGTGGTGCTGATGTCGTGTTGTCTTTGGTCCGGGTGCACTGCAAGGATGTCAAAGAAGACAAGCTGGTGGAACTCAAGGTTGCTAACACGAAGGGGCACACTTTCCAGTCTTTCATGGACACCTTCCTTGATGCTGCCACTCGCATTGCAGACATCATTGACTTTGACAGTTTCTGCGACCCAGCCAGTCCTACTGCTGATGCATGACCAAAAAACATTATGCTTCACCTTTATTTGCCTCGGAATGCCGAGTGATTGTGTAATCGTTAAACTTCTTCGGGCTTGATGCTCGAATACTTTTGATCCGTTGTCCGGAACTTAGGATTTATCCGAACTTGGTTTACTTCCAAATATGCTTGCGTTTGCCTTCGAGTGTACTTTGTTCTTCACTCGGAATAATCTTTGTGCTTGAGATACAGCTCTGGGGTGGTGACTCTAGTCGACCTGCGCTTCATCGTCCTTGTGGATAGGTACGGAGCACCCATTGCAGTCGACCTACACCTCATCGTCCTTGCGGATAGGGATGAAGCGCACATTGTATTTGTGGCGTAGCTCCGAAGGAGAAGGTTGCAGTCGACCTGCACCGCGTCGTCCTTGCAGATCGGGATGGAGCGCACGTATTACTCGTGACGTAGCTTCGAAGGAGAAGGTTGCAGTCGACCTGCACCCCATCGTCCTTGCGGATCGGGATGGAGCGCACGTTGTACTTGTGGTGTAGCTTCGAAGGAGAAGGTTGCAGTCGACCTGCACCTCGTCGTCCTTGCGGATCGGGATGGAGCGCACATTGTACTTGTGGCGTAGCTCCGAAGGAGAAGGTTGCAATCGACCTGCAACCCGTCGTCCTTGCGGATCGGGATGGAGAACACGTTGTACTTGTGGCATAGCTCCGAAGGAGAAGGTTGCAGTCGACCTGCACCTCGTCGTCCTTGCGGATCGGGATGGAGCGCACATTGTACTTGTGGCGTAGCTCCGAAGGAGAAGGTTGCAGTCAACTCACACCTCGTCATCCTTGCGGATCGGGACGGAGCGCACATTGTACTTGTGGCGTAGCTCCGAAGGAGAAGGTTGCAGTCGACCTGCACCTCGTTGTCCTTGCAGATCGGGATGGAGCGCACATTGTACTTGTGGCGTAGCTCCGAAGGAGAAGGTTGCAGTCGACCTGCACCTCGTCGTCCTTGCGGATAGGGATGTGTTTCAAACTTAGGCGAGTATTGGGCTGCAGCTAAGCCTCCGAGTGGGAGGATTGCTCTCCACTCGATAGGATTTTTCAAACTTAGGCGAGTACTGTACTGCAGCTAAGCCCCCGAGTGGGAGGGTTGCTCTCCACTCGGTAGGATTTTTCAAACATAGGCGAGTACGGGACTGCAGCTAAGCCCCCGAGTCGGAGGGTTACTCTCCACTCGGTAGGATTTTTCAAACTTAGGCGAGTACCGGACTGCAGCTAAGCCCCCGAGTGGGAGGGTTGCTCTCCACTCGGTAGGATTTTTCAAACTTCGGCAAGTACTGGACTGCAGCTAAGCCCCCCAGTGGGAGGGTTGCTCTCCACTCGGTAGGATTTTTCAAACTTAGGCGAGTACTGGACTGCAGCTAAGCCCCCGAGTGGGAGGGTTGCTCACCACTCGGTAGTATTTTTAAAACATAGGCGAGACCTGGACTGCAGCTATGCCCCCGGGTGGGAGGGTTGCTCTCCACTCGGTAGGATTTTTCAAACTTAGGCGAGTACTGGACTGTAGCTAAGCCCCCGAGTGGGAGGGTTGCTCACCACTTGGTAGGATTTTTTTCAAACTTAGGTGAGTACTGGACTACAGCTAAGCCCCCGAGTGGGAGGCTTGCTCACCACTCGGTAGGATTTTTTCAAACTTAGGCGAGTACTGGACTGTAGCTAAGCCCCCGAGTGGGAGGCTTGCTCACCACTCGGTAGGCTTTTTTCAAACTTAGGCGAGTACTGGACTGCAGCTAAGCCCCCGAGTGGGAGGCTTGCTCACCACTCGGTAGGATTTTTTTCAAACTTAGGCGAGTACTGGACTGCAGCTAAGCCCCCGAGTGAGAGGCTTGCTCACCACTCGGTAGGATTTTTTTCAAACTTAGGCGAAACGGACTCGCAGCTAAGCCCCCGAGTGATAGGCTTGCTCACCACTCGGTAGGATTTTTCGAACTTAGGCGAAACAGATTCGCAGCTAAGTCCCCGAGTGAGAGGCTTGCTCACCACTCGGTAGGATTTTTCGAACTTAGGCGAAACGGATTCGCAGCTAAGTCACCCACTGGGGGATTTCAAACGGAAACAAAAGCAACAACAATCATTTAGAAAGATTATAAAGCTCTTGTCTTTGATAAATAAACTACAAAGGTATTTCTTATTACATCTCATCCAAGTGAGTACTTAAGTATAAAAGCGGCGGAGCAGCTCCGCATTCCAAGCTCGTGGCTCGTCTTTCTGATGCTCGACATTGTAAAGATGGTATGCTCCATTGTGGAGAACTCTGGTGATAATGAAGGGGCCTTCCCAAGTAGGGGCGGGCTTGTGTGGCTTTTGTTGATCCACTCAAAGAACCAAGTCTCCCTCTTCAAAGGCTCGACCCCTCACGTTTCTGGCGTGGAATCCACGTAAGTCTTGCTGATAAATGGTCGACCGGATCAAGGCCATCTCTCTTTCCTCCTCTAAGAGATCGAATGAATCCTGTCGGGCCTGTTCTGGTTCCTCTTCAAAGAAGAGCTCGACTCAGGGTGCGTTGTGGAGCAGGTCACTTGGCAGAACAGCTTTAGCTCCATAGACCAAAAAGAAAGGAGTTCGTCCAGTCGACCGATTGGGAGTTGTCCTCAAACCCCAAAGAACTGATGGAAGTTCATCGACCCAGGCGCGTGCTGCGTGTTTGAGATCACGCATCAGTCGTGGTTTCAGTCCCTTGAGAATTAGGCCATTTGCTCTTTCTGCTTGCCCATTCGACTGCGGGTGAGTGACTGCAGCATAGTCGACTCGTGTGCCTTGAGAAGCGCAGAAAGCTCTAAACTCATCAGAATCGAAGTTCGACCCGTTGTCATTCATGATGCTGTGCGGAACTCCATATCTGAATGTCAATTCTCTGATGAAATTGACAGCGGTACTGGCTTCAAGATTCTTGATAGGTTTAGCTTCAATCCATTTGGTAAACTTGTCGACTGCTACAAGCACATGAGTGAAGCCGCTCCTACCATTTCTCAGTGGTCCAACCATATCCAATCCCCAAACAGCAAAGTGCCAGACGAGGGGAATGGTCTTTAGGGCTGACGCTGGCTTGTGAGACATATTGGAGTAAAACTGGCAGCCTTCACATCTGTCGACTATATCTTTCGCCATCTCATTTGCTCGTGGCCAATAAAATCTGGCTCGGTATGCTTTAGCCAAAATGTCCCCAAAGGACGCATGGTGACCACAGGTCCCCGAGTGGATGTCGTTGAGGATGATTCGACCTTCTTCTGGTGTTATGCATTTCTGACTGACCCCAGTCACACTTTCCCTGAACAATTGTTCCCTTATCACAGTAAAGGCTTTGGATCGACGGACGATCTGTCGAGCCTCTTCTTCATCCTCTGGGAGTTCCTTCCTAAGGATGTACGCGATGTAAAGCACTGTCCAGTCGGGAGTGATGACCAGAACCTCCATGATTAGGTCGACCACAGTTGGGACCTCGACTTCAGTTGGATTTGTGGCGCTCTTAGGCTGCGGGGGTTCTTCAGTGAAAGGATCTTCCTGAACTGACGGTGTGTGCATGTGTTCCAAAAATACATTGCTAGGAATAGCTTCTCTCTTGGAACCTATCTTTTCCAAATCATCGGCTGCTTGATTTTTCAGTCGGGGTATATGATGGAGCTCTAACCCCTCAAACTTCTTTTCCAACTTTCTCACCGCATTGCAGTAATCAGTCATAGCTGGGCTTCTAACGTCCCACTCATTCATCACTTGATTGACCACCAAATCTGAGTCGCCGTAAACCATGAGGCGGCGGACGCCGAGTGAAATGGCCATACGTAACCCATATAAGAGTGCTTCATATTCTGCTTCGTTATTGGAGGAATCAAAGTGAATCTGGAGGACGTATCTGAGCTTGTCTCCTCGGGGGATACAAGTACCACCCCAGCACCAGAACCATTCGGCATCTTCGAACCATCAAAGAACATGGTCCAGTGCTCCGAGTGAACTTGAGTCGGCAGTTGTTGTTCGATCCACTCGGCGAGGAAATCTGCTATTGCTTGAGACTTGATAGCTTTCTTTGCCTCAAACTTGATATCCAAGGGAAGAAGTTCAATCGCCCATTTTGCCACTCGACCAGTTTTATCTCTGTTGTGCAGAATCTCTGACAATGGAGCGTCGCTGACGACTTTAATAGAGTGATCAGACAAATAGTGTGCAACCTTCTTCGTGGTCATGTAAATCCCATAAACAAGCTTCTGATAGTGTTGATATCTCTGCTTTGATGGAGTCAGAACTTCAGAAACATAATAAACCAGGCGTTGAACTTTATAGGCTTTTCCCTCTTCTTCCTGCTCAACCGTAAGTATTGTACTGACGACTTGTCTAGTGGCTGCTATATAAAGCAGTAAAGGCTCTTTGCTGATTGGGGCGGGAAGCACCGGCTGGGTGGAAAGCAGGGCTTTTAGCTCTGCAAATGCTGCATCAGCTTCAGGAGTCCACTCGAACTTATCTAACTTTTTCATCAGTCGGTAGAGAGGCAGTGCCTTCTCATCGAGTCGAGAAATGAATCGACTTACGACGGCCAAGCAACTAGTAAGCTTCTGGACATCATGCACACGCACAGGGCGTTTCATCCGGAGTATGGCACTGACTTTTTTGGGGATAGCGTCGATTCCTCGTTCGGAAACGAGAAAACCGAGTAAATTTCCTCCTGGAACTCCGAACGTGCACTTCGATGGATTAATCTTGATATCATACCTTCTGAGGTTGGCAAAGGTTTCAGCAAGGTCAGCCAGTATGTCGGAACCTTTACGTGACTTGACCACAATGTCATCCATGTACGCTTCCACATTCCGACTGATTTGAGTGAGTAAACACTTCTGAATCATCCGCATGAATGTGGCTCCAGCATTCTTCAGGCCGAATGGCATAGTGTCGACATAACAGAAGCACCCAAATGGGGTGATGAAAGCTGTTTTAATCTCATCGTGTCCATACAAACGGATCTGATGATACCCGGAGTAAGCGTTCAAAAAGGACAAACGCTCACACCCCGCAGTCGAATCAACTATTTGATCGATGCGAGGGAGAGGAAAGTGATCCTTCGGGCAGGCCCGATTGATATGCTTGAAGTCAATGCACATGCGAAGTGAGTCGTCCTTCTTAGGGACCATGACAACATTAGCTAACCACTCGGAGTGGTAAATCTCTCGAATAAACTCAGCTGCCAGGAGCCAAGACACTTCTTCACCGATTGCTTTTCTCTTCTGTACGGCGGACCGTCGAAGATGTTCCTTGACCGGTTTCACTTTTTGGTCGACTCGCAAACGATGCTCAGCCAGTCCCCTTGGAACACCTGGCATGTCAGAGGGTTTCCATGCAAAGATGTCCCAGTTCTCACGGAGGAACTGGGTGAGCGCTTCTTCCTATTTGGAGTCAAGTGTTGTTGAAATGTGAGTCGGGGCAGCATTGGGATCGGTCGGGTGAATATGAATTGGTTTCGTTTCACCAGACGACTGAAATGCTGAATCCGTGGTAGGCTTCTTAGCTCGTAGCAAATCACTCAGATCTGCATTTTTCTGATACTCCTGCAATTCCACGACTGCCATCTGTGCATCGACGATCTTCGAGCCCTTCTGGAAGCACTCTTCTGCCTTCTTTCTATTGCCAGTGATAGTGATCACACCCTTAGGACCAGGCATCTTTAATTTGAGGTACACATAGCATGGTCGAACCATAAAACGTGCATAAGCTGGCCTGCCCAGGATAGCGTGATAAGCACTCTGGAAATCCACAACTTCAAATGTCAACTTTTCTTTGCGGTAATTCTTGGAATCACTGAAAACCACGTCAAGAGCAATCTGGCCGAGTGATTCAGGCTTCTTGCCTGGAATGACTCCATGGAAACTCATATTGCTTTCACTGAGTCTGGACATCGGAATGCCCATCCCTTTCAGCGTCTCTGCATACAGAATATTCAGGCCACTGCCACCATCCATCAGAACTTTAGTCAGTCGAGTGCCTTCGACAACTGGATCGACCACCAATGCTTGCCTCCCAGGGGTGGCTATGTGTGTCGGGTGATCAGACTGGTCGAATATGATAGCAGTCTGAGACCATTTTAAATAACTGGGTGTCGCCGGAGTGACCATGTTCACTTCTCTGTTGATGACTTTCAGTCGAATCTTGCTCTCGACATCAGCAAAAATCATCAGAGTGGAATTGACGTGAGGGTAACCATCATCACTGTCCTCCTTGTCCTCAACTTTGTCTGACTCTTTTTCCTTCTCTTTGGGCTATTTCTCTCGGAAATGCTGGATTAGGAGCCGACACTGTCGAGTGGTATGCTTCGGGTAAATGATTTTACCCTCTTCATCTTTCTTTGTGTGGATGTGGCATGGCAAATCCAACACATCATTTCCATCTTGGTCTTTTATTTTCTTAGGGTTCCATGGCCCTTTGGGCTTCCCTTTGGATTTTCCCTGAGTCACGGCTAAGGTTTCTCCAGGAGCAGCTGGCTCGGCTTCGCACTTCTGCTTCCGATTGGAGTTTCCTCCTCTGGTTTCATGGGCGACTGTTTTGTGTTTGCCACTCTGGAGCCAATCCTCCTCTTCACCATTAGCATACTTGGTGGCAATCTCCATCATTCGACTCAGAGACATGTCTCCGGTCAGGCCTATTACCCTACCCCAGGTTTGTGTCCTCGTCACAGCCCATGTTATCTTTCGGCTTTCTTAGGGCCCATTTATTCTTGGGCTCATTTCCAGTTTTCGGTTACTTACAGACCGTCATTGTGCTTTTCTTCTTGTGGGCCAAATTCAGCCCGTGGTTACAGTTGGCCCGTTTGTAGCCCGTTAATCCGTTGGTCCGTTTTCATAGCGTCATCAAATAAGGCCACTTCACGATGGCCCGTTATGGTCGGCCGTTGAACGGACGATTCGAACTCTAGCTCGTTTACGGCACGTAATGCGGTCTGTTATTGGCCCATGTTTGTCCAATCGATCATATCACTACACCAGGACCCCCCTTATAGCAACGGTTTGTTCCGTAGCTAAAAGTCCATATATGCGTTGTTAGTGCCTTTACCAACGGTTTGGGATGTGTTGCCTTATCCAATGTTGCTAGGGCATAATGCAACACTTACACTGCCGTTGGTAAAAGGGACCGTTGCAACACTACAACGCATAAAACAGACTTTTACAACACTTCTATATGTTGGTGTTTAATGTATAGGATCAAAATCCTATTGCTTGGCAACGGAGAAATTGCAACGCTTCGAGAGTGGGTACATATATAATGTGCATGATATTATTATAAATATATATTGCCAGCAATTAAATTAATGCTCCATGAAATGGTGATAATTATGTATTTCATGTGAAGAAGAAAAACAGAGTATACTCATGAGGAAAAATCATATATATTATATAAAATTGTTAGATTACAATAGTGGATAGTACAGGAGAACTATCATCCAAATGTGAGGAACAATCTAAATATTTTCTTGGCATCGAAATTTAAACTGAAAAGATCCATCTACATCTCTACAACTTGACCAAAACTTAACTTAGGACCATCATCCAACCAGACATCATCCCTACAACTTAACTAAACTAAAGGCATCCATCATCATCGTGAAAATGGAACATCATCATCATCATTGTTGTATACTTGCCACACACCCATATAATCATCCGTTCATCTTCTGTCTGCAAACAAAAAAACAAAATGAACTGTTAACATACAATGCATTGACATGATGGAAATAGTGACAGAGGCAGGATGTTACTCACGTACAAAGGTTGAGGCCATGCAATCTTTGTTTTTTCAGCATCACTGAGAGTATTGCACTTTTTGCAATTCCATACAAATGTTCACTTTTCACAAGTGCCATATCGACATGCACTGCCCAAAATTCATTTGTAATTTCAGCACCAGCAAATTGAAAATTTAGGATTGCAACTTACAATTGTAGCAAGAGCTGCATCCCTGTCATGACTTTTTTGCCTCTTCAAGAACACTTAAATTACTGCCTGTTAGAGAAAATCAAAGTAACCAGACAAAAACAAAGGGATCATAGAATTCAGAACTCTTAGGGATCCACTTCTAGAAGGTTCCAAATATATTTTTGCTTCCTCTTCTTATGTTCTTTTGTTTCTGAATTTTCAGCTGAATATATAGAACCATGAATTATGATATCCTGATGAATTATCATATATTGCAATCAGCAAGGAATGAGCAACAAACTTACCTTGTTCATTTTCATCCGCATCAGCATCATCACAGTCTGTGAAGCCTTCATCATTAGTAGCTATTTCTTGGACATCATATGATACGGCATCTTTTTCACTAGAATTACGATGTTTGAACGGTTCTTCCATCATATATTCTTCATTGGATTCAACAGCATTAATTCTTGTCTGTGGTATATCTGCAGCAACATGACATTGACCAAAAGTGTAAATAAATTATGTAAAGTACAATATAGGTTGTTTCAGATACTACAATATATAGCACACTGAGGTTTGGAAAAATTACAATTCAATCTGAGAGAGACATCGAACATAAGAATCTGGGTAGGATCAATCAGCAAGGGACAATCTGTTGGTTTTAAACCTGCTAGATCAAAGCAACCAGAAGATATCTTCGTGCAAGCTAGCTAATGAAGCTAGCAGACAGGTACCTGGATTTATATACAGCAGCACTAGCACACATATATACACGTACACTTGAACTTGACAATTGATTAGATGAATCAACTCTCTCGGCAAGAACAGAACAGAATCACAGATCGGTAGACATAACATATCTACCATAACAATATTGATTAAGAGCATGGATCGGTAGAGTACGGAGCAGGAGAGGATGAACTGTTGGAGAGTAGGTCAGCAACTAACCTTGGTTGCGATGACTCCAACAAGAAACAAGGAAGGGAACCGTGTTTTTTAGACGGGAAGAGAGATTCTTCGCGGAACATACATGTGGCTGGGCTGACGGCCTGTTTGGATAAGAAGCAGCCAAGTTCGAGATGCTTCCAGCACAATCGGCGGCGGCGGCGCCGTGAACTTCGGGCTTCAACAGCGGCGTTCCCTGGACGACGATCTCGCTGGCGGCAATCGGTCCCGCTCCAACATGCATCGGCCCCCGGCTATGGGTCCTGGAGATGTGGCAGGTCTTGGACTTCCGGCGGAGCCAGCTAACTGCCCCGCATCGGCCCCCGGTGGCACCTTGGTGTAGAGGCAGAGCACGGGCAGTAGTGAGCACGGGTTATGCCCTCGACCTAGGCAGCAAAAGAGCTCTGCGGGCACGGGATCATGGCGGCACCAGCTAAGGGAGATAGGCGGCGGGCGAGGAGCTGCGCGGCGGCGGCGGCGGGCGAGGAGCTGGGCGGTGGCGATGGCGGGTGGATTCGATGGAGATTGGAGATTGGATATGAGATACGGAAGGGAACCGTGTTGATATGGGGGGAAGGCTCCCGATATTGTTGGCGCAATTACCTCATCGTGATCTGTTTGATGTTAGTCTCCGTTCGGGCTTCATATGACAAGTGGGGCCATGATAATGTAGTGCGCGTATTTACATATTTTTTGACCAGATTACTCGCTATTGGAGGGAGGGAACGGCGAGGGAAAGTGAAAATTGGAGCGAAACCAAATGAAAATACAAGGGAGTTCAAAAATTTGGAGCGAAACAAATTAGAAATTTTGTTATTATATATCATCTTGCCCGTGACAGGCACTTTACATATATTTTTTGTGTCGAACAGAACATGCTTCTTCTAGGTTTGTACAAATCAAGATCCACTAGTTGTCCAGATCACTAGCTAGTTCTCATCGACATGAAGACTGAAGCAACATTTTCCAATATTTGCACTCATATTAGGTTTAAGGTCATCGCAAACGCCCGCCGTCAAAACGGACACAATAATATAAAAAATTCAAACACAATTCATGCAAGCTTGACAGACCTCATTCAAACAAATGTACGTTCAGTATATATAAATTAGAGAGAAGTATATTTTTCGTCCCTCAACTCTTGGCGAAGTCTAGATTTAGTCCCTCAACTCCAAAACCGGACAACTTGCATCCTCAACTCTTGAAACCCGACGAGTTATGTTGCTTGCCTAGGCAGACCCAGTATCACTGCCGACTTGGCATGGTTTTGACCGGTCATCGCCCAGGTGGCATTATTTCTCTCTCCTACCTTCTTCCTTCTCATATTGGCTTATCGAGCCATTTCATCGAACACCACGCACGCATGCACCGTGTGTGCCGTCAATGGCCGATCCCTCGCAATTCCCTCTAGCCAACGATAGGTCATGAGCACAGGCCTAAGTGAGGTTAAGGTCTGCGAGGACCTAGGTCGGCGTCGCATAGGACTTCGCAAATGCTAAGTGGCATGCCGCATTGCGCCGATCCAACCGGGCCACTTGTCTGGCCACCGTCTCCTTAGCCATGATGCTGCTCCGTGATTACTAGGATCTGCCGCCGGCATCGAGGCAGTGGAGGAGGCGCCCATGCACCTTCGCAATTGCCAGGGTTACCTCCTTCACGACCTTGTCGCGCCAGATGATGCACGACGATGATGCCAACTTGGCGATGTGAGTAGACCAGCTGAGCAGCGGAGACGTTGTCTCCTCCTTCCTGTTGCGTCACATTTGGAATCCACGTTAGCACCGCAAAGGTGGCGGAGCCAGCTTTGTCTTGGTGCGGTGGGAAGGTGTGATGCCAGTTCCACGTTAACTCCGCTGTGTGGTGGTGAATGCGGCACCGTACCGGACCACGGTCCATGATCGACCGCTCGAGGAGGATCACGATTTGTCGCTAATACTCCTCGTCTGTCGTCACCTCCTCTGCAAGGAGGCGCGGTTGCGGCGGCTACTGTCGAACCAACTTTGTCACTTTCATGTTGCCAACAGACGACAACCCTTTTAGTGTCACCTTAGGCATTGATTCATTTTGAGTAGATTGACTAAACACAGAAAGCCTTCGACAGGCATGCAGGCGTGTTTTTCTCTGGATTTCGGCTAATACTCCTCCTAGTCGCCGCCTACCCGCTGCTCCATTGTCCGTCGCCGCCTTCTCGCTGCTCCACTGTCCGTACCCTTTCCCACTGTGGTTGCTTCTCCTCGAGACCTGAACACGGCCGCCGCTTCGTCGGGGTTGCAAGGGAAGCACCGAAAAGGATGGAAGGGGAGGATTACCTGCTGCCGCAAGGGGCTGGTTGCTGGGCAGGGAGGACGTCGAATGCCCAAACGGGGCGGCCGGACGGGGCACGGCAGCGGGCGGTTGGGCACGGTAGTGACGGGCAAGGGTAGGTTTTACTTTCTTTCATTTTTTTGTGTTGATTTATTTTCTATTATATTTATCTTCTTCTTTTAGCCTTTTTTTATTTTTTGTGTGCTATATAAAAGTTCGCCATGTATTTAAAAAATGTCCGTCGTATATTACAATTTTTTTACTGTTTTATGAAAAAGTTCACCATGCATTATAAAAATGTTGATCATGTATTAAAAAATATTCAACTATCATTACCAAAATGTTTAGCATATATTAAGAAAATGTTCTATGTATTTTAAAAAATGTTCTTTGTGTACTTAAAAGTTGTTCAGCCTATATCACAAGAATGTTCAATGTGTATTTCAAAATTGTTTATCATAGATCACAAAAGTGTTCAATGTGTATTTAAAAGTTATTCAACGTGTATCACAAAAATGATTAATGGAAGATTTTTTTTCAAAAAAAGGGTGATTTGTCGCTACATTTATTTCTTAAATATTCGCACAGCCACGTAATCATCAACCTGCTGCAGCAGTTCGAGTGGTAGAGCAAATTGACTCTTGATCGTCTGTTTGCGAGTTCGATTCCTCTATAATCAAACGATATTTTTTGCTATTTTAAGGGCGGCTTGTTGTGACTCCCCGAATGGGCCGGCCCATTCAGATAGTGCATCTGCGGTGCGTTCTTTTTTCTCGATGGGTAGTGTAGGCTAAGATGTGAGGCCCAGCTAGAGGTTAGGAGCGGGCTGTGCGCCAGGTTGAAAGATTTTTTTTTACAGTGGGCTGGGACTATTTCTTACGCCCAGGCAATGCTCTCGGCTCCCTGTGGCCCAGCTCCGTCGTCGCTCGACAAAAGGAGATTCCATTTCTCTCTCAAAAAAAACAAGATAAGGTTCCATTATTGATTTGTGTCGTAGTTCGAGGGACAGACCTAGATCGATATAATCATCTACAAAAAATCTAGCCGTACAGAAAAAAAATCTAGATCGTTATGATATAAATCTGTATCCAAGAATAAAAGAGAGGGACTTCGCGCGATTTTGTTTTGCTCGAACGGATAGCAAATATTTCTGCGCCAAATTCCTTATGTGTACATGCATGTCTAATTATTTTTTACTTTTTATTATGTATATTTACAGTCTTATGACAAATATAATTTGCAACATATACCACAACGTACATGTTATGTTACAGTCAGTATGATCATGAGCTGCAACTCTGCAGCACATGAGCGGCAACGCTTATATGCGTATCTACACTGAGTTTTGCAACATATAGTCAAAACGTTGTGGAATTTATGTTGCTTTATAGGGGGTATCCTTGTAGTGTATGGCCCGTAGAAGGCCCATTGATGATACAGTGCACAGATGGCCCATTGTTTCTACGGCCCGTAGAAGGCCCATTGTTTCTACGACCCGTAGAAGGCCCATTGTTTCTACGGCCCATAGGAGGCCCAGGGTCACTACAGTAAATATGTAGCCCACGGTTATTGTGGACTAGTTTTAAAAAATAGGCTATTGCGGCCACTAGCAAACCGCGGAAAAAGAACTGCACTGACTACAAGAAAACAAATGAGCATGACAACAAGGAAATAAATAAGCAAGCAACTTACGCTAGGCTATCACGACTATTACACATTTACACCCAATGGGCATCAAAGTTCATCACCAGTGCAAATATAGGAACAAAACAGCATATCACATACACTGGTTGTGAAAGTTGGCGACCAGTGCAAATAAACGCCGCAGCAAAACAAGTCCAAAACTGAAAACACTTCAGAAGAGCTCAAGAAACAATATCCTGGGTATGCATAATGCTGGCAAGATGCTTAGCAAGCTTATTAACTTTCTCTTGTTTGGCGCTTAAATCCTCCATCGCTTGTTGTTGCACCAGAATGTATGCATCTAAATTCTGCAAGGACTTCCTCAGTCCTTCGGCTTCCTATCAAAGAACATCAGATCGATGTCTTTCAACTTGAAGTTGAGACTAAAGAAGCTGAACTGATTTAGGCCGCGAGTTTGAAGAGCTGGTGCCAGTAGTAGTAGCCAGTAACTTGAACACTACATCAAGACATGACTTTGGGGCTGTCTCAGTGTCTTCAATATAGTTTTTATCAGCTTTCTTGGAGACCAACAGGGATGTCTCACTATCTTGAATCTTATCTGCATTACTTCCTTTACCATTGCATAACGGGGTACTCTTCTCCTATATTTTATCCACATTCCAAAAGACAAACAAACAGAAACATCATAGGTTTACCATGTTGTATATGAAACTCATTTTGGTAAACCAGTTCCGTAGTAACATGGACAGGATAACAACATGAAACAAACATATATCTATGTAGTATGATCACTATATGGTCTATATATTCTACTTTATGTTGCCAAATCAAGATAGAGATAGTTCAAATCATATCTATTTAAGACAAAGCAGCATAGACAGAATATAAGTGTGGGAAACTACACAACAATAACAACACTTGTAATGTGCATGGCATGAGAACATAACTGTTTAGTCAATTGAAACTGAAATCAACATAGAGCAAGTTACAATAACAAACAAGTTAAAGAAACAGATTTAAAATATACCTGTTGCACCATTGGAGTTTCAACTGCATCCTTTGAATTTGAAATTAGTTGGTATGAGTAAATACAGTGATGCAAGAGCAAAGGAGTATGAACCATAGCTACGGAACCTGACTTGAGAATAATTCTTATTTTGCTTTAAGCATTGACTTGGGGTTCGAAGTAGTGGTCCTCATGCTTTGGGCACTGTAGTTGCCTTACTAATTGCTCGTGTTTGGGTGCTCTGTGGTGGAGACGGTGTTGTGCCAACTGGAACTGGGTTACTATCTGCTAGGGTTGGGGTTAGAAGGGGTGTAGTTGGTTCTCTGTCCAACTAGGTAGGGGTACAATCTGCGTGAGTCTGGGTTATGTGTGGTGGCGCTGGTTCTCGGGGAAGTACAATCGTGGTTCTATCTGCATCGACAGGTAGCACGATCTTTTCTGAAACCGTGTTTTTACTCCCACAGATACTGCCATCACCCCCTCCAATTCAAATGGTTGATAAACAAGAAAATTAATTGAATGTACAAACATTGTAATATAGACAGGTGCAATGGATAGTAGGAAGAAAACAGGGCATGAAATAATTCACATTTATGTTATCTAACCAAACAGAATAGCATGACATAATTTCACATATATGATGGCTAATTAAACAAGATAACATGACACAATTTCACATCTATGATGATAACTAAACATGATAGAATAACATACTTCAAAATATGATGACTATGTAAACAGGATGACATGATATAACTATACGATGTGTCTATTAAAGTGGTTGGCATGCCATAATTCACAAACATGCCGGCGATGGAAACATGATGCCATGATATAATTCACGGATAGAATGACATAATTCAAAATATGATGACTATGTAAATAGGATGAGATGATATAACTATATTATGTCTTTAGAAAATGGGTTGGCATGCCATAATTCAGATACATGATGTCTATGTAAACATCATGTCATTATACAATTCAAATATATGATTTATATACTAAGCAAGTGAGCAGAGGGCAATCGCATATATGATGTGTAAACTAAGGAGATGGCATTTAATATTGTGTATATGATGTAAAAACTAAGCATTGCAATACAAAGTATGCATGATATGAGTAATATAACCCTGCGAAGTTTGAGCATACACCTCAGGGGGATAATAGGACTGGTCATCTGCCTCTGAATCCTCATGTGAGGAGCTATCTGTAACCAGCAAGATATGTGACCTTGTTTTCACTCCATATTTCTCCATCACCAATTCAAATGGCTGATGCACAGGAAGAGCAGTTAAATATACAAACATTGTCGACAAATGCAATGAGAAATACAAAAAAAGGACAACATGATATAATTCACACATACACTACTGGAAACAGGGAATTGCCATCAGCCAGCTCTTTGCCATCTGCCAGCTGATGGCAAAGAACGTCTTTGCCATCTGCTTATAAAAAACAGATGGCAAAGAACTGACAGACGGCAAAGAACATGGTTGCCATCAGCCAATTCTTTGCCATCTGCTAGTGGATGGCAAATAATATTTGCCATCTGCCAGCAGATGGCAAAGAGGTTGGCAAATCCTGTGGCCGTCAAGCGTATAACGGCGTATCAGGCCCACCTCTTTGCCATCTGCCAGCATACGGCAAACAGATGGGGTTATTTTTCCCAGGTAAAAAAATGTGGGGTTATCCCCTCCCTCTCTCCCCACCCATCCAGGTAAAAAAAATGACGTTCGCATCTCATCCACAAACACCGAACAGCCCCCGTCGATGGCGCTCTAGGCTCGCCCGTCGCCGGCCCCGTCGCTCCCCCGCCCTGTCGCCGGCCGCGTCACTCCCCCGCCCCGTCGTCGTCGCTCCCCCGCCCCGTCGCCGGCCCTCCCTCGCCCCGTCCCCGGCCCTCCCTCGCCACCCTGTCGCCGGCCCCGTCGCTCCCCCGCCCCATCGCCGTCGCTCCCCCGCCCCGTCGCCGGCCCTCCCCCGGCCTAACTGTGGGTCAGGCCGGCCGCTGCCGGCGCCAAGCCCCCGAGAGAAGCCATGACCTCCACCGAGCAGGAGCAACGAGAGCAGGAGCAGCAGCTCGCCTCCTCGTGGCGCGGCGCCTACGAGGAGCCGTCGCCGTCACCGTCGGTGCCCTCGACGGAGGCGCAAGATCCCGCGGCGCTGCGCGTGGGGACCATCGGGTTCGGCAACTTTGGGCAGTTCATCGCCAGGGGCATCCAGCTAGAGGGCCACGCCGTGCTGGCCACCTCCAGATCCGACTACTCCGACTACTGCTCTGCCCACGGGATTCGCTTCTTCAGGTGACCAGCCATGCCAACCCACAAACCTATCTTTCTTCGATTCCGGTCGGGATGCAACTGCAAGGGGATCGGTCGATCATGTTGTGAAATGCTGACAATAACAGAAGCTTGGAGGCGCTGTGCGAGGAGCAGCCGGACGTGCTGCTGGTTTGCAGCTCCATCCTATCCACGGAGTCCGTCGTCCGTCGTCCGCGCCATCCCCCTCGCCAAGCTCCGCCCCGACACCATCGTCGCCGACGTGCTCTCTGTCAAGCAGTTCCCCCGCAACCTCCTCCTTGAGGTACTTGCATTTGTTTCGTCGATGAATGAATCAGACTGTGAATTTGTTTCGTCAATTCCATGGCTGATGGTGTGTTATTTGGTGTGGACGGGTTCAGAATTGCAGGCACAAAGGGTTTGTACACGCCTACACGGAGCTGCAGGGGAAGATGATGGGCACAAAGGACATGGAGTTGGCTCATCTTTGTCGATGAGTGCGGGCTGAGTCGACGCACCGACCCTCTCACTCCAGATCAGTTCCTCGAGGAGCGGGAGAGCATGCTCCAGGGGCTCTCTTCCTCTTGCGCGCCTGGTGAGAATGGTTTGTCTGTTCCTCCCCTGCTAGTGATACTCTGGCTGTCTGTATTTGCAACTAAATTGTGAGTTTAACATGACTCAATAATTGTAGGATCATCACGTCTTTCATAGTTCATTCACTGTAACTGCTTCAGTCTCCCATACTTATTTAATGTTACCCAACAGCAATCTTCTAAACTATGGTGAAATTCAACTTCTGAACTCGACTCAAACCTTTTTTTGGGAAATGTCTTTGTGATATATCGAGAAGCACTTCCTTGCAATGCTCATGCATATGACGAATTCATGATGTCCTTGTTAGATTCTAGAGCTGTTTGCTCTGACGCCCATAAGAATAATTCTACACTTTTTTAGGGGAAATTATCGTATGTTTTAAGATGGAATATTTATCTAAGTTCACATATCTAGGATGTAATAGATGCCTTGTAATTCTATATAGAGGGACTGCCACTTATTTGGCAGGAGCATAACTGAATTGGCATCTCAAGTCGATAGTTCCCTTCTTTTGGCATTTTATTTGCTGAAATTTTAGTCGTCTTGCTTATTACTCCCTCCGTAAAGAAATATAAGAGCATTTAGATCACTAAAATACTGATCTAAGCAGTCTTATATTTCTTTACCGAGGGAGTAATCTACAAAGGAAGTCTGCAAAGGATGCACAGCTTAGTTGCATGCCCAAAGCACCTATTCCCTCCGTCCCGTAATATAAGATTCTGGGTTTGTATTTTCTTAATAGCAGCCAACTGAAAGCTGTTTTAAAAGAAATATAGGGTTAATGTTCTGCCAGCCCAACCCAAGTTGTACAGACGTACCAATGTTCAGCTAGGAGCCGAATGAACACGTGTACAAGTTTAGATTTAGGCTACCAGTATTAACCAGGTTTTCAAGTTTGTTTCAAGAATAGTACTCCCTCTGTCCCAAAATATAAGAACGTTGTTAACACTACACTAGTATCAAAAACGTTCTTATATTATGAAACGGAGGAAGTATTTTTGTACTTGATTACTATGTATAAAACAGAGAATAAAAAACTGCTTGCCAAGGCACACCTGATCTCATTTTTTCTGTAGTAGTCAGTGTTAGTTTCCGCTGCAAAGTTTTTTAACATTTAGTTTCACACAAGTCATCCCTATCGTCTCTTGACTATTTTATTTCTTCCAAAAAGCTTACTCCTTTGATTTCTGACAAAGATGTATTAGCAAAACCATATAACCAACTGTTTTGGTGTCTGACAAAGATGTGTGTTTATGCATGGTTTCGATTCGATAGCTTGCGCATATCGAAGGCTTTCTAGGGTTATTATCCAAACCCCTTTTGAGATCAATGTCTGTGCCAAATTAAATATGTTCATCTCCTTGCCCTTGCCATTTCCAGCAGTGCTACCCTGGAAGATCATGCAAGGATCACGGGCACACTACATCCCTAATTTTGCTTTCATACTTGACAATTCCGAAGGATTGATGGTTTCTGGTAGATTATTTATTGTTGTAGCCTATTCATTTATTCATACATGCCTTTAAGTTACAAGAAATTCTAGTTTGTGCACTAGAGTGAAGCTGAATTCTATTGTTTATGTTCACTAGTAGTAAAACTTGAATGTATTCTACTAGTGAAGCTGACTGACTGGCAAGCTTGGTCCCGTAGGGACAATTTGTTTTCTCTAAATTCAGAGACCTTTGCTTGTTTTTCCCTGAACAGTAGTAACAATTAAATCTGGACACTTGGGCTTTTTAAAATAATTTCTCCTATTGCTTTAGGATGCAATCATGTTTCTTTACACAATATGTTGTTGTAATGCACCCTATTTTTTTGTAAGCTAGAAAGTGCAATATCAATTTGTAATGGACCCAGTTTTTTCTTCAGATCTCGACGCTCTACCCATTGGCCTTGGCATCGACCTTGGCCGGACTAATAACTCCTCGTCGATGTTAGCCTGGCGCCAAGACACATGCAGCTGCTCGTCATCAACATGTTGCACTGGACAGCAGATATCTCAGTGCACCCTTGTGAAATATAGGTATTTACAGTACGAGTATAGGCCCAGATTTGTTTTAAATATTTCCAGGCTGCGGCTTAGCGAACTCCCAGGCATGCTAAACAAATTTGTGGTACAGGGTGATAGCCGAGTGCCTAGAAACCCGGGTGCTAAAAAGCCTATCTCCAAATACAAAGGAGGCAAATTTGGCTACACCGTCTAGAGACAACAAAGTAACAATGAACATGATAAAACTCCCAGCTGAGCTTTATTTAAATGACGTAAACATGTCAATCAGATTGCTTACTTCTCTTCTTTTTTGCGGCAAGATTCCTTACTCCTCCTGAGGACATATCTTTAGGTTAACCGTGCTGAAGTCTCTGGAAGTCTGCTGCATTGTCAATAAATAAATAAATTCAGAGAACAAACGATCTTCTTCTGTCATAATATTATTTCTCAAGGCGGCTGGGTGGTACCTAGAGTGTGCGATGCTCTCCCCAGGCACCTGAAAAGAGGTGTTCCTCTGCCTGCCTGCTTTGTTGCCGCCTGCAACAAAATTGACATATATGATGAGCAGTGTTCCCAGCTTCCATTCATGATGTTAAATATTTGCTGCCATTTCACGTAGGAAGGTCTTGTCTTCAGGATTCCACTTAGGATCCAAGGAGCTGAGGAAACTACACTGGTAGAAAAAAACAAAAATATTGCAAAGGAGAAGCGTCTCAAAATGAAAGGTGTGCCACACTATCTAGGCAGCGTAATAATCTTCTTCTTCTAGTCTTCTTCTTCTAACTTTCTTCTTTCCCATTTTACAGATTTGCTTAAGATCACGGAAGCTTGGGTTGATGGAGTGCTTGTATTTAGTTTTTGTTTTGACCTTGTGAAACTTGCTACCTATGGATGAAACTGTGTAATATTGATGAAACTATGTATATGTACGGATGAAACTTGCTACTATTGGTAACATGTATTGGATATATGTGTTCATGACTATTGGTAATATGTGTTGAATATGCTATATTGGTCATATAAATATATTTGTGTTTGATTTTCTGTGAAAATGAATTGATATAAGAAAAAACAAAATTAAATGGGGCAATATAGTCACTTTGCCATCTGCTGGCAGATGGCAAAGAGCTTTGCCATCAGCTGACAGATGGCAAAGAGGCCACGTGTCATCTACATGTAAAATTTGGGCTGACCTATTTGGGCTCTTTGCCATCTGCCAGCAGATGGCAAAGCTCTTTACCATGTGCTGGCAGACGGCAAAGCGTGCAGCCTTTGCCATCTGCTGGCAGACGGCAAAGAGCCTGCAGCCTTTGCCATCTGCTGGTTGACGGCAAAGTATGCCGTTAGCCTTCTAACGGGGCTAACCCCGTTAAGAGGCTTTGCCATCTGCCAGCTGATGGCAAAGCCACAGGCTCTTTGCCATCAGCCAGCAGATGGCAAAGAAGCCTTTGCTGATAGGGTTTCAGACAAACTGTTTGCCATCTGCTGGCTGATGGCAAAGCCTTTGCCATCCGCCGACCATGCCTTTGCCATCTGCCATGGCAGATGGCAAAGTGCCAGATTCCAGTAGTGATATGATGCTTGGCTAAACACCACGGCATTGCATGATTCACATATATAATGTCTTGCAACAAGATGGCATTGCATAATTCACATATATGGTAATTAGACACTAAACAGGTGGCATTCACACAAAGCATGTCTAAACTAAGCAAATGACATAGCAATCCAAGACACCATATGCACGATATGAGCAACATAACCCTGCCAAGTTAGAGCATGCACCTTGGGAGGGGGGGATAGGACTGGTCATCTGTCTCTGAATCCTCCTCTGAGGAGCTATCCGTAACAACCAAGACATGCGCTTCATCAGATAGCATTGTCTGCTCTGAAGACCTTGTTTCACTCCAGATTTTTTCATGACCGTGTCGAATGGCTGATGCATAGGAAGAGTAATTGAATGTACTAAACTTGTGGAAAAATTTAATACATAATAAAAAATGATGGCATGATATAATTCACATATAAGATGACTGGCTAACGAGGGTGGCATTGCAAAATTCACATATATGATGCCTGGTTAAGCAAGATGGCATTGCATGATTCACATATACGATAAAGAAACTAAACAGATGGCATTCACACACAGCATGCCTAAACTAAGCAGATGACATATTTGATGTATAAAGTAAGCAATGCAAAGCACCATATACATGATATTACCAACATCATCATGCCAAGTTAGAGCAAAGACCTCAGGAGGTTAATAGGAGTTGTCGGTGTACTAGAGTAGGGGTACCCTAGTATCCCGAACTTGTGCACGGGCAGTCGCAGCGCCCCGCGGCAAGGCTTGCCAGGTGACCGCCAAGGCCCTCTGTAGTTCCTCTGGAGCCATTCAAGAACAAAGTATTCAAGCCAAGGAGACAAGGCCCCGGCAAGAAGAGCTCGCCGGGAAGGCCACTCAAGGCACAAGCCCCCGGCAAGAGGAGCTTGCCGGGAAGGCCACTCGAAGCACAAGGCCCCGGCAAGAGGAGCTTGCCGGGAAGGCCAGCCAAAGGCATCTCAAGGAACTTGCCGCGACGCGCCATGCGTCCCGGCAAGGCCCGGTGAGCGACAAGCTCCCGGGTGCGACAAGACAACGACCGCGGCAAGGCGCTTGCCACGGCAAGCTACCACCCCGTGCCCGCGCTCCAGCTCATCCACCAACGTGTCGCTCTGAGACTCTTCCAGGCGCACGTGGCGGGAGGTTGTGCAGCCAGGGGCATGCGGTGGCATGCGGCGCTGACAAGATAGCCATCGTGGCAAACGGTGGCGCCCCTGACGGTCCCTTTTCGCACTGTTTGGGCGACGCAGACGGGCATTTAATGCCCTTGTCCCTTGCCGTCAGGGTTAGGTATGATACACTATACAGCCACTGTACATGTAGCTGTACCCACCACAGCACTTTTCCATTTTTACCCTTGTCTTCGTTGCCACCTGTCGGTGACCCCTTGAGCATATAAAAGGAGGCCCATGCACAACGTAGGAGAGGGGGGAGGACCAGAAACAATGTCCACAAAGTAGCTGGTGTGTACTGTAGCACTCCGCGCTCCTGAGCAAGAACTCAATACAATCCACAAAGCAGCAGTAGGGTTTTACGCATCCGTGCGGCCCGAAGCTGGGTAAAAAACTGCTCATGTGCCTCGCCTCGATCCGCTCTTCGTGCGACCTCCGCCCCATGCCGAACCGAAAGGGGCTCCATCCCCATAGGTGCTCGTGGAGGCAGTTTTCCCCGACATCTTTGGCGCGCCAGGTAGGGGGCGTCGATGTTGTGTGAACCTGATCCGGCGTTCGCGCGAGCTAGATCTTCACCATCTTCATCGACATGACGCCGAAGAAGAAGGCTTCGGAGGTGGCTGGTCCGTCCACGTCGAACCCGCCGCCCCCGGAGCAAAGGGTGGTGGGGTGGACGCCGGCGGAGGAACGGGCGTCGACGAGGCAGCTCACGGTGCCGCGGCGTCCGAACATGCCCCGCGCCCATCTCAGGAGGCGTGGGACCGGCAGCGACATGGTACCCATGGTACCATACGCTCGCTGGACCCAGATCGAGCTGGCGGATCTCGGGATGCTCAAAACCAGCATGCGCGCCAGCATGCTGGCGCGAGTGAGGTATGGTCGCCTGGACAGGGTACTGCTCCTTCTAACATAGTTAGAAGTCCGAGCACATCCCGCTCCACGCACCGTTCGCCACCACTACCCGCCACTCCAGCGGAAGCTCTGCCGCGAGCTCAACTGCTCCTAGATTACCCTCCAACGGCGGACAAGATCGACGATTGGAGGGCCACTATTCAGAGTCTCATTGGCTTTGCCAACGGCAACACTCCGCGGCAGCCTAGTGCGTCGCAGCCGTGGCAAGCCGACTAGGCACGAGCCGATGGCGACAAGACCGGTGGGGGTGCGGCCACCGTGCACTCTTCGCTCCAAAGGCCAAGATCGCCGACTCGTCGGAATCACCACGACAACGACTCCACCGCGTCGTCAGATCCGCGAACTCGTCGCGATCAACGCCAAGTTCTTCACGATCGGAAGCAAGAAGACGCTCGTACCCGCCTCGAGCGCCAAAGAGAAGCGCGGCGTCGATCAGACCAGCGCGCTGAACCCTCTGTCGACATGCATGCGCCAGGGGAACCAGGCGACCTGCCATACTCGGTAGGCTGCCCTGCGTTTACCCGTGAGCTGCGGCAAGTCCAGTGGCCCAGCACAAAAAATTTCAAGCCAGACGTACTCAAGAAGTACGACGGCAAGTCGCATCCGTCGGAGTTCCTCAACATCTACACCATCGCGGTGCAAGCTTCCGGGGGGCGGGACGACAAGATCCTTGCCAACTACTTCCCGCTGGTGCTCAACCCAACGTCAGATCCTGGCTCATGCACTTGCCGGAAAACTCCATATCCTCCTGGGGAGACCTATGCCATCAGTTTGTCGGCGCCTTTACAGGCGGCCACAAACCTCATGGTCAAGCGAGCGACCTTCATCTGCTCGTCCAGAAGGAAGGAGAGCCCCTGCGCAAGTTCATTCAGAGATTCAGCCGTGTACACTACAACATCCCAGATGTCCACCCCGCCGCGGTCATTAGCGCGTTCCATCAGAACGTGCGTAACCGCAGGATGCGGGAGGAGATGGCGATGTGCAAGATCAAAGACGTCAGTGAGCTGTACGCCCTGGCCGACAAGTGTGCGCGTGCTGAGGAAGGGAGGAGACTCCCCGGACAGAATGCAGAAGCAGGAGGATCTGACAGTGATGATGATGCCCCGGCGAAGAAAAACGGGCGGCGGAACAACAGGAATAAGAAAAACAAAGATGTGCTAGTTGTTGAGCAGTCCGGCAACGAAGGTGACGCCAAGAAAGCCAAGGCTGGTGGCTCCGGCAAGGAGGTTGCCGCATGCACCAACTGCCAGGCTGTGGCGGTCGCCGACAAGCAGGACGACACCAACAAGCAGTACTGCAAGATCCACCGCACCAAGGGCCATGATCTCCAGAGCTGCAAGAAGGTCGAGCAGCTTGTCGAGCTGCAAAAGGCCGAATACGAGCGACGCGACAAGGAGAAAGCCCAAGGAGGTGCTGGAGGATCTGGCACGAAGCGCCCCGGCCGGGGAGGACGCCGCGGCAAGGACAAGCAGCGGCAAGAAGACAGACCTCCCCGCGGCCGCGACAAGGATGAAGATGAAGATGACGACGATGAAGACATGGATGATGCCGAGACCAGTGAGCAGGAGTTCCAGAAAGCCACAGAGGTCTTGTGCGTTGACGGCGGTGCTTCTCTGCATACTTTGCACCGCCAACTCAAGAAGTGGGTGTGGGAAGTCAATGCGGCAGAACCACCCATCGAGTCACGCAAGCTTCTGAAATGGTCCAGCACGCCTATCATCTTTGATATTGAGGACCACCCAGATCGCACAACTGCGGTTGGGTGCTTGCCGATGTTGGTTTCAGCAACCGTCCGCAACCTCAAGGTCACTAAGATGCTAGTTGACGGCGGGGCCGGCTTGAACCTGATCTCCTCCGCTGTACTTCGGAAACTCCATGTCCCTGACAGCGAGCTCGAAGAGACTGGCACATTCCAAGGAATCAACCCCGGAAGGAGCAAGCCGAAGGGGAAGATCATGTTGCCGGTGACATTTGGCAGCGAGTTGAACTTCAGGACTGAGAGGATCACCTTTGACGTTGCCGATTTTCCATTGCCTTACAATGGGATTCTCGGCCGTCCAGCGCTCGCCAAGTTCATGGCAGCCTCTCACTATGCATACAACATGCTGAAGATGCCGGGCCCGATAAGTGTCATTTCTGTCCCCGACAACAAGAAGGATGCTCTTATCTGTGCCGACAAGATCTACCGGGAAGCAGCAGCCGCAACCGATCACAAGTCACTTGCCGCTGAAGCTCCCGGGGGGAAGAAGACCAAGTCCGGCAAAGAGCTCTGATGCCCACTCCGGCAAGCGCACCTCTTCGGAGTGCTGCGCTACCGTCGAGGACGCACCATCGAGCTCCATCGGCAAGTGTAAGAAGGCAACGGCAGCTCCGCCAGCGACCAAGAAGGTGCCCGCCAAGGAGGACGGCACTGGTGGTACCTTCACCATTAGTGCCACGCTCGACCCTAAATAGGAAAGCGCGCTCATTGCTTTCCTACGGGCGAATGTCGATGTGTTTGCATGGCAACCGTCTGACATCCCCGGTGTTCCCAGGAAAGTAATTGAGCACCAGCTTGCCGTCTGTCCTCATGTGCGGCCCGTCAAGCAGAAAGTCAGGAAGCAAGCAGTGGAGCGCCAAGAATTCATCGCAGAAGAGATCAAGAAGTTGGAAGCAGCAGGCCTTGTCAGAGGAGTGCTCCATCCGACGTGGCTGGCCAATCCTGTAGTCGTGCGCAAAGTAAGCGGGAAATGGAGGCTTTGTATCGACTTCACCGATGTCAATAAAGCTTGTCCCAAAGACCCATTTCCCTTGCGCGCATTGACCAGATTGTTGACTCCATGGCCGGATGTGACTTGCTTTCATTTCTTGCCGCATACTCAGGGTACAATCAGATCTTCATGACAGAAGAAGACGAGGAGAAGACCGCATTCATCACTCCGTGTGGCACGTACTGTTTCATACGGATGCCTTTTGGTTTGAAGAATGCTGGTTCAACATTTGCAAGGGTAGTCCGTGCTGTTTTTGAGCCACAGATGCACAGAAATGTAGAAGCCTACATGGATGACATAGTGGTCAAGAGCAAGGATAAGGCAACCCTGGTTCAAGATTTAGACGAGACATTTGCAAATCTGCGCAAGATCAACCTCAAGCTTAACCCGATAAGTGTGTGTTTGGAGTCCCCTCCGGCAAGCTTCTCAGGTTCTTCGTGTCTCAGCGGGGAATTCAAGCCAACCCCGACAAGATCAAGGCCATTGAGCAGATTGAAGCACCAAAGCGCGTCAAGGATGTACGAAGACTTGCCGGTTGCGTGGCAGCTCTCAGCAGGTTTATCTCTAAGTCTGCTGAGCGCGCCCTGCCGTTTTTCAAAATATTGAAAAAGGCAGGTCCTATGAAATGGACTCCGGAAGTGGAGGCTGTGCTGCAAGACTTGAAGAGATACCTGTCCTCCACTCCAATACTTGTCGCAACGAAGCCACAAGAGAAGTTGCTGCTGTATCTAGCGGCAACCAATCAAGTGGTTAGTGCTGCGTTAGTAGCAGAGAGAGAGGCAGATGAAGAGCCAGCAACCACGGCAAGCGCATCCAGCGACAAGCAGGGGGCTTCCCCGACAAGCTCTGGTCCCGACAAGGATGGATCTGCGCAGGCGTGTGAGGAGGTGCAGAGGAAAATGGTGCAGCGCCCAGTTTACTTTGTCAGTTCCCTTCTGCAGGGGGCTAGGTCAAGGTACTCTGGTGTGCAGAAATTGATTTTCGGCCTTCTCATGGCCTCGAGAAAGCTGCACCATTACTTCCAAGCACATGAGATCACAGTTGTCACTCGCTTTCCGCTGAAGAGGATACTGCAGAATCCAGAAGCAACCGGAAGGATTGTTGAGTGGGCACTGGAACTGTCAAGCTTCGGCCTCAAGTTTGAAAGCACTTCAACTATCCAAAGCAGAGCATTGTCAGAATTCATAGCAGAATGGACGCCAACACCAGATGAAGAAACTCCAGAGACGAGCATCTCCGTCAAAGAAGCAAGCAAAGAGTGGCTGATGTACTTTGATGGTGCTTTCTCGCTGCAAGGCGCCGGTGCTGGCGTGCTGCTTGTCGCACCCACCGGAGAGCACCTCAAGTACGTAGTCCAGATGCACTTTCCCAAGGAGCAAGCAAAAAATAATACTGCAGAGTATGAAGGTTTGCTTGCTGGTCTCAGGATCGCGGCAGACCTTGGGATCAAGAAGCTCATTATCAGGGGTGACTCGCAGCTTGTCGTCCGCCAAGTGAATAAGGATTATCAGAGTCCGTTGATGGAAGCATACGTTGATGAAGTGAGAAAGCTAGAAGAGCGCTTTGACGGCCTGCAAATGGAACATGTTCCAAGAGCTGAGAACAACATCGCCGATGGCCTGTCAAAGTGCGCAGCACTTAAGTTACCTGTGGAACCAGGAATCTTTGTGCTCAAGCTGACTCAACCATCCGTGACACCATCAACTGGACAGAGCAAGAAGAGGAAGTTGATTTCTGGTGACTATCTTCCGGCAGAGCTTCCCGAAGCCGCCGCCAAGAAGGTCCCCAAGATCAACACCAAGAGTGCTGAGGAGCAGTCTACTCTGGCGAGCCCTAGGGCTTGTTCCGTTGAAGCAAACGCTCCCGACAAGTTTTGCTCCGGCAAGCTTGCCGGGGAACGTCAAGCTCCGGCTGAGCCGCACGTTCTCGCCGTAGAAGCGGACGTTCCCGCAGCAGCATATGTGCCTTTAGTCCTTGTTGTCGAGCCACAAGCTCCAACATGGGCACAGCAGATTGTCCGTTTCCTTCAGACAGGAGAACTTCCCGAAGAGCCAGAAGAAGCAGAAAGAGTAGCCCGGCGGTCAAGTATGTACCAGTTTGTCGACGACACACTGTACAGAAGAGGACGCAACGGTGTGAAATTGAAGTGTATTCACCGGGAAGACGGACAAAAGCTGTTGGCAGAGATACATAGAGGCATATGTGGTCACCACATTGGCGCAAGAGCACTTGCCGACAAAGCATTCCGCCAAGGTTTCTTTTGGCCGACAGCCCTCCAGGATGCAACTGCACAAGTAACCAAGTGTGAAGCGTGCCAGTTCCATTCCAAGCAGATACACCAGCCAGCTCAAGCTCTCCAGACGATCCCTTTATCCTGGCCATTTTTGGTCTGGGGGCTCGACATCCTCGGCCCCTTCCCCCAAGCTGTCGGGGGCTTTGAGTACTTGTACGTTGCAATCGACAAGTTCACAAAGTGGCCGGAAGTGGAACCAGTGAGGAAGGTGACAGCACAGTCAGCAGTCAAGTTCTTCAGGTCAATTGTTTGCCGCTTCGGGATCCCTAAAAGGATCATCACCGACAATAGTACGCAATTCACGAGCCGCACCTTCATGCAATACGTCCAAGATCTTGGTGCCAAGGTCTGCTTCGCTTCTGTTGCTCACCCCAGAAGCAACGGTCAAGCGGAGAGGGCAAATGCTGAAGTGCTGCGTGGGCTCAAGACCAGGACTTTCGACAGGCTGCACAAGTGCGGAAGAAACTGGATCGAGGAGCTGCCGGTGGTTCTTTGGTCGATCAGGACGACGCCAAATCGAGCCACTGGCCAGACACCTTTCGCTCTAGTCTATGGAGCAGAGGCAGTTACCCCCACGGAACTCGTATACGGGTCACCTCGAGTGCTCGCTTATGATGAGCTTGAGCAAGAGCAGCTGCGAGAAGATGATGCGCTGCTCCTTGAGGAAGATCGTCTTCAGGCTGCTGTGCGAGCTGCTCGCTACCAGCAAGCTTTGCGCCGCTACCATAGCCGCAAAGTTAACGCCAGAAGTCTCGAGGAAGGCGACCTTGTTCTTCGGCGCGTTCAGTCCGCCAAGAATTCCAACAAGTTGACACCGAAGTGGGAAGGCCCTTACCGGGTGAAACGAGTCACTAGGCCTGGCGCTGTCTGCCTTGAGACCGAAGATGGCATTCCGGTGAGCAACTCCTGGAACATTGAGCATCTTCGTAAGTTTTACCCGTAAGGCGCGGTTGTCGGACCCTATTCCGGCAACCACCTTTTTGTACAAGTCTTGCCGCTGTTGCATGTAATCCTTTGTACAAAGCCAGGCGCAGACCCTGAGCATAAATGAAGCGCTGGCGCCCTAAGTTATAGCATGCATGCTAGATCGAGTCTCATCCTTGGTTAGGGTCGATGGTGCTTAGCAGCGGCTAACCCCTAGCTTAGAGGTCGAGTGTGCGTCCTTTTGTCGTTCTTTCGTTTCCCTTGGTTTGCAGGGCTCGCATATCCTGGCCAGACCACTTGATAACGAAAAAGAGAAGAAGGACAGACCAGCATCTGGACCCCGGCAAGCCAGTGTTGCCGGGGGCTGCAAGTACAAAGATTCACCCCCGGCGAACCAGAGTTGCCGGGGGCTGCAATCTCAGATAAGTTTTTCATCCCTCATCATGCATTCTCTTATGGACTGAGGTATGCGAAACCTCGTTTCTTCCTAAAAGCTACCGTGCTCCCATAACTCTGGGCCCTAGGGCTCGTTCCTGGGGCCAGGTTTGGTCGTAGTCGCGGCAGCAAAGGGACGAAAGGAGGGGCCCGAACCCGCCTCATCCCTGCCTCCGCCAAAAGTGTGAGAAAGGTCGAGCGACGCGGGAAGACGGCAGGGCCTGCTGCCGGGCAAAGGAGTGTCTATCTTAAGGATATAAAGGATTTGTTCCTTGACGTGGGTTCCACCCGCAAGACAAGTAACCCGGCAAGCACCCCCTTTTCACTAAAAAACATTCCACTCAGGTACAGTCCATAGAGAATGAAAAACATGAATGATGGGATTACAAGCTTTAAATGCAACTAAGGCCCGAGGGCTTACAAGTTAAAAAAAGATAAGGTGCCCGTAATCCCTTTCTTGTCCCTCTCTTCAGGAGGTAGGTCAAGGAGGCAAAAAGGGCAAAAGGGGCGCCTAGGCGAGCTACAGATAGCAGAAGACAGCAAGAGAACATCTCGGTGGCTGTCCAAAGGCTGGATGGTGATGGCAGCGCCGGAAGCAGGGCTCGAAGACGAGGCGGTAGGACGTCAGCACGCTGTCGAGGACGTGCCCACGTACTCTGACTTGACGACCTTGCCGCCCGCCCTCTTCCTCTTCCGCAGCCTCCCTACGCCAGCCGCCCAAGGAGACGACCCCGAGAAGTTCAAGGAGCCGGCGACACGGATGATGGGGTCGCGGGTGCCGCACGGAGCGGCGCCCGACACCTAGTCGGACCCGTCATCCTGCCGCCCGCTACCCCCATCGTCGTCGCTGCTGTCCTCCTCGTCACTCTTGCTCGAGGAGGAGTCTTCGCTATCAGAGGAGCTATCCACGCAGCACCTTGCCCGAGTTCCGAAGCACCCGAAGACCTTGACGGAGAGGAGACCGCCCTCTATCAGCTTAAAATGGAGGGTGAACCCCTCTGTCAGGCGGTGGATACGGGCGAATGTCTTCCACCCTCGACCAAGATACATCACATTAGGGGCTGGGGAGTCAACGCGGACTCGCGTGCAGCTGATTCCACAGCCCCTCATGTGCAACCTCAGTGTCTCGGGCGGGTCCAACTCCATCTCGCTCGCAAATGGAGTCGGGAGTCGAAGGCGACGACGAGGCGCCCGGCGCAGCCTGACAAAGAACTCGCAAGGGTCGTCCCCAATATGGACCGCCGTGGGAAGAGGAACCGCTGGCGGAGGCGAAGCTGACGCGCCGCCCCGTCCACCTCTTCCCCGAGCTCCTCGGCCTCGGCCTCGACCTCGCCCTCGACCTCGCCCACGGCCTCGCCCCCTCCCTCTTCCCCTTACGGCTGGCTCTGCCACCACGGGTACGAGAGGAGGAGGGGCGCGTTGTCTAGCGGCGACCCTCGCCGCCACAGTTGAAGGACCAGGGTTCCCTTTCTCCATGGCGAATGAGAGAGAGGGGATCAGAAGCTGAAGGAAAGAGGAGATGAAAGAATGCTGGGCTCCGTTCTCCCCCTCCCGCTCCTTATAAAGGAACAGGGTGGGGGCTCGGCCGCCCCGCTCAGCCAATCAAGACACAGAAGGAGCAGGGGACTGGGACCGACCCGCTGCTTCGACCCACGACGGCCCGGTTTCCCGCCTCCACCGTTCGCCACCCCAAGCGCATGGAAGCCGCGTGGCAGGCGCGCAGAACCGAGGCGACGGGTGAGGCGACCTATCCCCACCCCGTGATCGTGGGGAGTGGACGCCTCGAAAACCACGCCTCGGCCCCGTCCAATAAAGAAACCACCCACGATCTCCCCCACGGTGCCGCGTTCGACGCGTGCCATTCGGGGAGGGCGCGGTGGATACGGAGTAAGATACGGCGTGACCCAGGCCGCGCGTGCCCGTGCACTGTTTTGGGCCTGGCCCAACAGTGCTCGGCACCGTGTGTGGCCTAAGCCCGGGGGCTCTTGTCGGTGTACTAGAGTAGGGGTACCCTAGTATCCCGAACTTGTGCATGGGCAGTCGCAGCGCCCCGCGGCAAGGCTTGCCGGGTGACCGCCAAGGCCCTCCGTAGTTCCTTTGGAGCCATTCAAGAACAAAGTATTCAAGCCAAGGAGACAAGGCCCCGGCAAGAAGAGCTCGCCGGGAAGGCCACTTAAGGCACAAGGCCCCAGCAAGAGGAGCTTGCCGGGAAGGCCACTCGAAGCACAAGGCCCCGGCAAGAGGAGCTTGCCGGGAAGGCCAGCCAAAGGCATCTCAAGGAACTTGCCGCGACGCGCCATGCTTCCCGGCAAGGCCCGGTGAGCGACAAGCTCCCGGGCGCGACAAGACAACGACCGCGGCAAGGCGGTTGCCGCGACAAGCTACCACCCCGTGCCCGCGCTCCAGCTCATCCACCAACGTGTCGATCTGGGACTCTTCCAGGCGCATGTGGCGGGAGGCTGTGCAGCCAGGGGCATGCGGTGGCATGCGGCGCTGACAAGATAGCCATCGTGGCGAACGGTGGCGCCCCTGACGGTCCCTTTTCGCACTGTTTGGGCGACGCAGACGGGCATTTAATGCCCTTGTCCCCTGCCGTCAGGGTTAGGTATGATACACTGTACATCCACTGTACATGTAGCTATACCCACCTCAACACTTTTCCATTTTTACCCTTGTCTTCATTGCCACCTGTCGGTGACCCCTTGAGCATATAAAAGGAGGCCCATGCGCAACGTAGGAGAGGGGGGAGGACCAGAAACACACTCACGCTCGGTCTCGTTAGCAGCTGGTGTGTACTGTAGCACTACGCGCTCCCGAGCAAGAACTCTATACAATCCACAAAGCAGCAGTAGGGTTTTACGCATCCGTGCGGCCCGAAGCTGGGTAAAAAACTGCTCGTGTGCCTCGCCTCGATCCGCTCTTCGTGCAACCTCCGCCCCCCGCCGAACCGAAAGGGGCTCCGTCCCCATAGGTGCTCGTGGAGGCAGTTTTCCCCGACAGGAGTGGTCTTCTCCTTCTGAATCCCCCTCAGAACAATTATCTTCCTCTTGATTACAATCCAAAATGGTTGGAGGGGGGCTTCCTTTGCGCCCACCATGGAGCGCCGTCTGCATGAAATTTTATTGACACACAAGGCTCGTCTCTTTTTCTCTACATGTTCAGTTCCATTGTGTATAATAACTTGCATGCATAGGAATAAAGCATAGTGAGCTTATGTAAGGAGTGCATGCACAAATCCAAAGTGATGGTAGAAAACAATGGATATACCCAAAACCAATGATAGCAGGTAGATAATAGCTTTAGTTAAAAAATAGAGATAATGGATCCTTTAATGTTTGTTTCCCACCCAACATGAAAATCATAGTAGACACCCGAGATTAACCAGATAGTAGACAGATACTATCTATTACTGCCCCGATATGTACCCCACAACCATTTAAAAACTCAAGTTTGAGCATTAGTTTGGACCCGACTTGGAGTCTAATCGGTGAACAGGGCGATAAAGTATCCATGTGAGTTATTTTACATAATGGTACTGAACATGTAGAGCAAAAGAGACGAGCCTTGCGTGGCAATAAAATTTCATGCAGACGTCGCTCCATCGTGGGCACCAAAGCAACCCCCCTCCCCCATTCCAGAATGTAATCAAGAGGAAGATAATTGTTCAGAGGGGGATTCAGAGGGAGCAGACCACTCCTATTTACCCCCTAAGGTATTTTACTCTAACTTAGCATGTTGATGTTGGTCATATCATGCATATGGCGCCCCGCATTGCTTACTTCATACAAAAAATATGTCATCTGCTTAGTTTAAACATGCTTTGTGTGAATGCCATCTGTTTAGTTTCTATATCATATATGTGAATCATGAAATGCCATCTTGTATAGCCAGGCATCATATATGTGAACTTTGCAATGTCATCCTAGTTAGCCAGTCATCTTATATGTGAATTTATCATGCCATCATTTTTTTATTATGTATTAAATTTGTCAACAATGTGAGTACATTCAATTACTCTTCCTGTGCATCGGCCAATCGACACTGATGAGGACATCAATACCATTGTTACACCCACAACCCCTGCTGCTATACATATTGGACCGATTACTAGAGCTCGCGCACCCCAATTAAGTTACCAGGTACTTTCATTTCTTGGTAATGATTCTAATGTTCACGAGAATATGATACAGCCTAAATTGGATACATTTGTTTTGCTTACAAATGAAGGGCCTAGCTTGGGGAAGGATGAACATTGGATCAAGAACAAGCATGGAGTTGATGGCAGACGCAAGGGAAACAAGAATGGAGTTTCAAGTGATGATTTCAGGACTTTGAAGCCACCGTAATGAGTGCATGAAGCCTTGGACGAAATATACAAGATGCCACTTCATAAATTTCGTCTAGATGCTATTCTAGGTGTTGCGTCACCTTATTATTCGGCCAGGCCCATTTAATTTCGAAATACATAAGTATAGACTATTTTTAGAGTCTGTATGTGCCGGGAAACAAGAGATAGGGTTGGTTTTGGACCCCTTCCCCAAGGGCCAGGAAATTCCCCCCTCTTCCTCCATATATAGAGCCCTTAGGGCACCGTTTAGACTTTGGGTTTTGTTTAGATTAAAAGTTTGCCATAGCTGCAACTTCGTGTACTTCGTTTGTGTTCAACGACCAGACAAAGGTGTCACAGAACCCCACCTTCATTAATAAAGTTTTCCTCTTTTATTCGCAATATCCAGATTGCAATCTCAGTTTCTTGCTTGTTATTCGTTTGCTTGCAGGAAATAGACCCTCGTGGTCAGGTTGATCGTGCTCCGGCGTGGTCAATAACCTCTCGGAAGTTGGTTTAGCGATTGCTAAGGCGCGACGTCTCACACGTTGGTAGTCGGATCGTCAAGGTCGACTCCCATAGAAAACGATAGCCAACATCTCATCGAAACATTGGTACACCTTCGCCTCTATCAAGCGGTATCATTTTTCCAGGTTGCTCGGTGAGATTTTACAGTTTTACGTAGTTTAGATCGAGTCTGTTCTTCATACCTACAGTCCACGAAAAAGCCAAAAAAATTAGGGTTAGTTCATCATATCTGAACCAGTCTCAGCCTTTGCATAGTCTTTTCAGTATTTTGCTTTGTTGAATTTGAGGTTGCATCATCGTGTCAAGTTGCTGGTCTTAGCGTCTAGTTTCCCTTAGATTTTCAAGTTATGTTCACAAGTTGTCACATCACCGCCGCACCATCGTCATCGCTCCTGCCATATACCACTACCACCAACATATTCCTTACCGCTGCCATATACATCCGCCTGTCCACCACCAATCTGAATCCACATATACCACCAATCCGAGTCCACATATACATCCCCCTGTCCACCACCAATCCGAGTCCACATATACATCCGCCTGTCCACCACCAATCCGAGTCCACATATACATCTGCCTGTCCACCACCGATCCGAGTTCTTTCCATATTAGGTTTGTTTTTGAGATACATTTCTTTTCCAATTCATGTTTCCTTCCCTGAGTAGGTTTAAAAAAAGAGTCTGGAGACCCCCGGGCAGTTTTTAGGCCAAAATTTTGGCAGGCGGAAATATTTTTTCCCTATCCTATTTTTAGGCTTTTCTGAGTCTTTTGAGACACTCGCCATCATAGTGATTTTTTGTCGCACTTTTTCGTCGTAGCTTCCCTAATTTTAGAAGAAAAAAACAGTCAAATTTTTTTGTGCCCATCCTGTCATTTGACATGGGAAGAGTTTTGAGACACTCGCCATTATAGTGATTTTTCGCAAAAAAAAGAGGAGCGCAAAAACAAAAGAGCGCAAAAAAAAAGAGCGAAAAAATTCCAGAGTGTGCTTTCCCCTTGTTTACGTGCAGCGCCGTGATTTTGTTAGTGTTCTAGGCTCGCGTCTCTAGCACGGTCTAGCCTAGGACCAGCACAGTACCGTCGTTGAGCGTTTATTCAACTTTGCATCTCTGAATTGATTATTGCTGATGTCACGCCCAAGATGCGACCCTATCCTAAAGGAACTCGAAGGTCCCACCAAGGATAGAAGCGCATCTTAAAGACGCTTTTGCAAGGTGGATATCATTACATCAATATTACATAATAGTGGCGATACATCCAAGACATACAATGTCACATGAATACAACAATACAACATACAAGATCAGCATCCGACTACGGATGAAACATAAACAGGAACTCAAACGACATCCACCCTGCTAGCCCAGGCTGCCGACCTGGAACCTATCCCCTAATCGACGAAGAAGCAGAAGAACTCCAACACAAATAAACATCGCCCTCACGTCATGATCATCGCATAACCTGTACCTGCAACTGGTGTTGTAGTAATCTGTGAGCCACGAGGACTCAGCAATCCCATGACCATGGGTATCAAGACTAGCAAAGCTTAATAGGCAAGGAAGGGGTAAAGTGGTGAGGTTGCAGCAGCGGCTAAGCATGTATGGTGGCTAACACACGCAAATGAGAGCGAGAAGAGAATCAAAGGAACGGTCGTCAAGTAGTAATGATCAAGAAGTGGTCCTGAACCCCTACTTACGTCAGACATAACCCAGAAACCGTGTTCTCCTCTCGATCAACCCCGAAAAGAGACACTCACGGTTACGCACACGGTTGATGTATTTTAATTAGGATCATTTTTAGGTTTTCTACAACCGGACATTAACAAATTCCCATCTGCCACATAACCGCGGGCACGGCTTTCGAAAGTTCAAACCCTGCAGGGGTGTCCCAACTTAGCCCATTATAAGCTCTCGCGATCAACGAAGGATATTCCTTCTCCCCGGGAAGACCCGATCAGTCTCGGAATCCCGGCTACAAGACATTTCGACAGTAATAAAACAAGTCCAGCAAAGCCGCCCGAATGTGCCGACAAATCCTGATAGGAGCTGCACATATCTCGGTCTCAGGGCACACCGGATTGTCCAAACTTCCGATAGGCGAGCCCAGAGTTGCCCCTGGTGGCCACCGACGGCTGACGGTTTGGACCAGCACTCACGACGAGCACTGGCCCGGGGGGTAAAATAAGATGACCCTCGAGAGCGCGACTCCCAAGGGAAAAAAGGGCTAGGTGAGGCAAATGGTAAAACCAAGGTTGGGCCTTGCTGGAAGAGTCTTATTCAAAGCGAACTGTCAAGGGGGTCCCATAAATCACCCAACCGCGTTAGGGACGCAAAATCCGGGAACATAATACCGATATGACGGAAACTAGGGCGGCAAGAGTGGAACAAAACACCAGGCATAAGGCCGAGCCTTCCACCCTTTACCAAGTGTATAGATGCATTAATAATATAAGAGATATTGTGATATCCCAACATAAAACATAATCCAACATGGAGCAATCTTCATCTTCACCTGCAACTAGCAACGCCATAAGAGGGGCTGAGCAAAAGCGGTAACATAGCCAAACAACGGTTTGCTAGGAAGGGTAACAAAGGTCAGAGGTTCATGGAAATTTAGGAGGCTTGAGCAGCAAGTGGTAGGTAACGCAGCATAGCGATAGAACGAAGCAACTAGCATATCAATGATAGTAATGAGATCCAAGGTGACGGTCATCTTGCCTGAAATCCCACAAGGAAGAAGAACGAATCCATGAAGAAGATGAAGCCACGAAGACGAACCAAGCGTAGACGAACGAATCCTCACGATCGCAACGAGACGGGAACTAGCGAGAAGAAGCACACAACATGGTAAACACACCACACATGAACAAGGCATGATGCTCAAACAAGTATGATGCATGACAAGGCTACATGAGGCTACGCATGGCAAGAGATGATGCATACAAGAACAACACATCAAAGCAAGTTTAAATGAGGCCGGAAACAACATATAGCAATTCCGGTAAGTCCTCATATGCAGATTTCGAAATTGGTCCAGATCTGAATAAAGCTTATGTTCAAGGTTTTAAACAGAAAGTTAAGATGCACCATGATGATCTACACGAAATTCTAGTCAAGTTACATATAAAGTTCATTAGATTCGGAGTTACGGCCTAGAAGATATGAGCAAAACAAGATGAACATGGCATTGATGCAAAAAGCATTCAAACATCAAGCACACACTCCAAAACATGGGTGCAACATGATAATATGAAGCTACATGCAATTCTAAGCAAGTTTCATCTAGAGCACACTCAAAACGGAGCAACGGTGCAACACATACACCCTATACAAGATATAACAACAATCTGTCCAAAACAGCAAGTAGGCATCTAGCAAGCATCAAAATAACATGCTACGGCACCATAACATGATAACAAAAGGCATGGACATGATTTACAGGTATAACATAACAAGACATGAACACTGAACTATTTCCAGAAACTAACATAACATGCTCAAAAAGACATGGCAAGATTGCAAACAATAACAGGTTCACTGACTTAGCAGAATTCACAGGACATGGCAGAAATAACATCAGGTTGCAATGTTTAGAGCTATAAAAAAACTTGTTACAGCAAGCTATCATGTCAAACTAGAGTACGGCATGAATCTAACCGAAGCATATAACAAGAGTCCCTTACTGACCATGAGCCAAAAGGGATCAGAAAATACAATTGCAAGCATGTGAACATAGCAAAAACATAAACAGATTCAGACTTGGTGAAAATCTGGAGCATGGCATAAGCAGATAACAAGTAGGCATGTTTACGAGCTCGATGCATTCACTACAGAGCACTTCATGATAAACTAAGCATAAAACCTTCAAGAAGACATGTCATACAAGCTATTAATGGCAAGGAAAATAACATAGCATGCACGGATCAACAACAACAACAAGCTAGGCAAAATTGCTAAACAGGTTAACAATCTGCCAGGAACATTTTATAGCAAAAGTAGAGCAAGATTAAGACATGCTAGAGCACTCTATAGTTGTAACAAGAGGCATAAATGGATAGAGCATAACCATATAAACAAAACACTCTTACTGAACATACTCAAAAGAGGCATGGATCTCACTGTAGCAACATGAATACATGGCATCACAATAACAGCAGAACAAGGGCTGAAATCAGCAACATCACGAAGCCTAGTTTGCATGCTTGTTATAGTCACCACATAGATCACAAAAATACATGGTTACACCCCTGTAAAGATGGCATGGCATACTTCAAAACACATGTAGGGATCAAGTTCATACGAGGCACACATCAATCATGGCAAAAATGACAAAAGTGCATGTTCTGATAAACTACAGCAGACAACATTATATAGCACTCTTGCAACGTTGATTAGGGCATCAAGATGACCTCAAATGAACATGGCGTAATGGAACAAAATGTAGAGCATATCCTGATGAACATTTCTATATATCGTGCATGCGAAACGGAGCAATATGAAAGAAGCTACAGCAGGTCAAACAGAGGGAAAATTAGACCTCCGAAAGTCAACGGGACGAGGACGTGCGGGACGAGGAGATCCGGGACGGGGATGCGCTGTTTGGTTCTCCTCCTGGTGGATATGATCCAGGAGGGGTAGATCCGACCGGGGAGTTCGCCGAAGATGACGGCTCCGGCCGGAGGAGGCCGAGGCGGGGTGCGCGGTGGCCGGAGCAAGGACGGCGACCGGCGGACACGGCGGCGCTCGAGGCGGAGCCGGGCGGGGCCGGCGGGAGGCAGTGGAGGCGGGGCGAGGTCGTGGCGGCGGCGGCGGGCCGGCGAGCGAGGCGCGGGGCAGCGGCGCAGCATGGCGGCGGCGGAGGCGCGCGTGGGCGGCGAGCGGCGCGAACCGCGGCGGGGTAGGCGCAGGGTGCTCCGGCGACGGGGCAGGCGGCCGGCCGCGGGAGGCGTGGGGGAAACCGCGGCGGGGCAGCGAGCGGTGGCTCCCGAGCTCCGGCGGAGCACCGGCGAGGCAGGCGATGGGGCGGAGCGGGCCGCGGTGGGCGAGCGGCGGCGGCGCGCGGGCTCGCGCGGGCCCGATCCGGGTCCCGCTGGCCGCGCTGTGGTGGGAGGAGAGAGAGGGTGAGTTGCGGCATGCGGTTGGAGGAGAGCGGCGGCGGAGGCGATGTGGCGCGACGCCCTTGGACGGAGGGACGTGGCAGGCGGACATGTCCGGCGCGGACGGACGTGTCCGGCGGCGGAGAGGGAGCAGGGCTAGGGTTTGATCTGCGCGAGAAATTCGGGGGAGAGGCACATATTTATAGGTAGAGGGAGGTAGGAGGCTCCAAATGGAGTGCGGTTTTCGCCCACACGATCGTTATCGAACGACCGAGATGATGGAGGGGGTTTAGCTGGGTTTTGG